>CM052438.1:97042310-97073956 GCA_028533085.1 Varecia variegata | reverse complement strand
TTCAGGATGGCACAGGATGAATCAAGCAAACTTATTGGCTTCCCAGTTGGCCACTAAGCCACAATCACTTGAGCACACACAATCTCTATTTTCTAAACTTGAGGCAGCATGGTCTAAGGGGTGGGATTCAAAGAGATCAATGTCCTACTTGATTTTCCAAACTTTATAACTGACACATGTGTAGACTGAAAGATGAACACTAGAGAAAGTTAAAATCATTATCGTGTTTGCAGCATCATTATTTTTAGAGTAATTACAGAAATATAACAGCAAACATTTATTGACTATTTACTGTGCTCCAGAACTGTGATAACAAGTGTTAAACAGAATTGTTTCTTTGAATATTCACTACAATCTATGATTTTTTACAAATATTATTTCCAATTTATAAATGGGAAAATCGATGCTCTGAAGGGATCAGGCATTTAGTAAATGGCAGACCTGCAACTGGAACTCACATGCCCCTTATTAAAATATTTATCCTCTTACCCTGTATGTTACCCAGAAATCTTATGGATAGAATAAAAGCTAATCAATATTCAGTACATTTTTTGGTTTCATAAATAAGTGAGTAACTGGGTAAGTTTCACTTGAACCCAAAACGGGTGAGGGCTGGTTTATGCACAATTCTGGAGAAAGAAGAATGACCTTTGAGGTTTCACCCGTCTTTAGGATTCCATGATCCCGTACATTATATGTGGGACGGTATTTGTTGGGAAATCTGAGGGCTGTAATTTCTGCAGTGCCGGAGTCTTTGCTCCCATGACACTCATGCGGGGAGCCTGTGGCTGACTCGCGCCATTCTTCAAAAAGATATCAAGCTCCCCAGACTCTCTGCTTTTAATTTAAAATTTTAATTTATACTTTTCCATGGATGATACTGAGACAGACAGGGCCATGAGTAAATATGTCAGGATAATCTATTGAATGGAATTAAAATGGTGTGTGCTTGGGAAACATTTTAATTTTATCTTGCTCACTTCTTTGCCAAGTATAATGAACAAATTGGGAGGCTGAGTTCCAAAGCTGTTCCGGATGTGGAGGAAGGCAGGGCAGAGCCGGAGCCGAACAACAAATAAATAACTGGGATTGTTCTGGGTGGCTTCTTAAGGCATCCCTGACTGGTCACGGGGCAGCTCCTGGACCGGTTGTCTGTGACAAGTCGGCGGGTGTGACAGCTGCTGCCATCGTTGCTTTTTCCAACTCCACATAGAATTCCAAACTGTTGGCAAGGATTGGAGGGGCAAGGAAAATGGGGCTGGATGTTGGGAAAGAAGAGATTTTATCATTCTTACCTTAAAAGACACTTCTCTTTTTTACCCAGAGGGTCATTGCTTCTGTAACGGCTTTGTCTTATGCAACAGCCCACCATTTAAGTCAGTGGCAGGGGGAGAAGGGGACACCAGGAGACATCTCAAAGCCAGACTGTGACTCTAAAAGAAATGATGGCAACACACCAATGGCTTGCCCAGTGCATTTTTCTGTGGAGAAACCCTTTGCTGAAATCCATGCTTGTCTTTCATCTATCTTAAGACACACCTATCACAATAAACTCTGAAAAACTGCTTCACCAGCTAATGATGTCTCCTTGGGTTGGAAGTAAGGCCTTCAAAATAATTTTCCCTTTTTCATGGTTTCCTGCGGTATCTGTGTGGTAAATGTCTCTTATGAGAATTGAAGGCATTTCTCTGGAGCTCCTAAGCTGACCTCAGCCATTCACTTGTGATCCGACCCCCACCATGCCATTACCCTCGTCTCCTTCAGCACCGACACGTTTTGCATCTGGTCTCAGTAATGTCTCAATCTGCTTGAGAATGGTTCTTCCAGACTGGGAATGGTCCTATTCATACACTGAAGCTGCCCAGGGACACCACTGCCACTGCGTAAGCTACTGGGGCTGGTGGGCCAGCTGAATTCTCTTTCAGGTGTTCACAATTGTATTGATTGATCTCTCAATTATGTATTTTTAGAAATACAGCATTTTACCCACCTCAGGACATCAATCTAGAAACCAGCCCATCTACCACTGTGTCAACACACTGGGAAAGAGGCCTGATCAAAATAGAGAGTTAAAGTTGTCTCAGTGGCTTTAGCTGGGCAAATAACCCTCAGGAGGAAATGACATCCTCCTGCAGAACTCTACATAGGCTGGGTATGGAACAGTTCTGAAGAGGAAGAATTTTTTTTTTTTTTAATCAGAAAATCTTATTAGAAGTGCAAGAATCTATAGATAGAATGGAAGGCACTAGGTGGATTAGCTAAGCAATGCTGAAAATGTAAATCTCATATTATTCCTGATCTGTTGGCCAGCAGAATAAATGCATCTTGAAACTGAACTCAAACACTAGATCAACATTCATTCTTTATAGATATGAAAATATAGATGGAGGAGGCCTCAGAATTCCTTGGAAGGTGCTAAACAAATGGATTCAGTACCACTTGATTAATCTCACATACACTCCCAGATTACAGAAGTTGAGTTATGTTTTTCCAAATGAGGCGATACAGCTGTCTGGGAAAAGCAATCGAGAAGACACTAAGGAACGTTGACTATTTGCTAGGTATAAGTCTGACTCTTGTACGTGCATTATTTTTTTCAGACCTCATGACATTGAATAATGCTATGGGATAAGTATGTTCCTCCCACTTCACAGATGTGAACATGCAGGTTCTGAGAGGTTAAACAAAATGGCTGTCTTTGGGCCTCTGTTAGTGAGTAGCAGAGCCCTTGTCTATCTGATGCCAGACCTTCTCATTAGCACCACAGTATATTATCTCTAGAATGCTCCATCTACCTATGTCAGCAGAGCTCATGAAGAACTCCCAGCTCCCACCATCATTCTCGATATTGTCAAGCTGAACCTGATGACCCAGTGGCCTCTGAGTCAGTTGACTCCCTTTGTTGGCAAGGGCCACCACTGCATAGCAGCGTAAAATTTCCTTCATCACAGCTCATTTGCTGAAGGATTTTGTTAAAACTTCTAGTGCATTGAGCCCACCACATCCACTGTATCCATCAGCCCCTCCTGTCTTTTTTTTTTTTTTTTTTATTTTTTTTTGGAGACAGAGTCTTGCTCTGTTGCCTGGGCTAGAGTGCCATGGCATCAGCCTAGCTCACAGCAACCTCAAACTCCTGGGCTCAAGCGATCCTCCTGCCTCAGCCTCCCGAGTAGCTGGGATTACAGGCATGTGCCACCATGCCTGGCAAATTTTTTCTATATATTTTTAGTTGTCTAGCTAATTTCTTTCTATTTTTGGCAGAGACTGGGTCTCACTCTTTCTCAGACTGGCCTTGAACTCCTGACCTCAAGCAATCCTCCCGCCTCAGCCTCCCAGAGTGCTAGGATTACAGGCGTGAGCCACTGCTCCTGACCAGCCCCTCCTGTCTTTACACTTCTTACTCAGCATTTCAATTCCTCTAATCCTTGCCTTTCTGTCTCTCACTCACCTGGCATACTCTAAGACGGTATGACCCAGTTACCCACATTCTCTGTGCCTGCAGCCCGACATTGCTGGGGAATAGCTGCGAAGCTGGCAGAGTAGTGTCACTGTAAATTCTTGACCATCAACTACAGATGGGACCTCAACACATCCTGTGAATCCCATATAGTTCCCTAGTAATTTTTTTCTCATTTTCTGCAATAGCTATTGCACTTTTTTTTGCACCCTCCATCCCCTTTCTCCTATTCTTCCATTTACCTTCAATGGATAACTTTGTCACCTACTTTGCAGAAAATAGAAGCCATCACTCAGTTGCCTCCTTGCTTTCCCATAGCCAGATCCGCAAAGCCACCTGTGTTTCTATTTTTTTTTTTCTTCTCTTGTGATATAGCAGATGAAGCATCTTTTTTTCATGTGCTTTGGAGCCAATGCTCTCTCACCTTTACTGTAACTGTTCTTTGCCAGTTATTGGCTTTCTGCTGCATTAGCACTTGCGCCCATTTGATAAGATTGTTCTCATTAGTCACGTATTCATGTACTGAAGTGTAAGAAGTCCCACTCCTTGTCTTATTCACAGTTACATCTCCAGTTCCTAAAATCAGGCTACTCAAAGTGCAGCCAGTCCCTGGCCTGTGGGAATTTAAGTACGGAGCTTGTCAGAAATGAAGAATTGTGCTCCCTGCCCAGACCTAGTGAATTCACAAGATGCACAGGTGACATGTGGACACGTCCTAGCACCCCGTAGATATTCAGTAAATATTTGCAAGATGAATTCATTAGTTCCCACGTGTTTCTACCCTTAAAACAAATAAATAAACAAAACCTCAAAAATCCTTTGCCTGCTTCTCTCTTCCCCCTTTGTTGTCAAAGTATTGGTTGCAGACACTGTCATCAACATCCCCATTCACTGGTCATCCCATCCTTCACCCAGGCTCCCACACTCCTTCCCTAAGCTGCAGACCTTCTCATCACGAGACTGGGCTTTCAGGTCTGCAGAGATGGTCTCTTCACTATCTTTCTGCCCTGGCCTTGCTACTGTCCATTCTCCAAAGGAAGTCCAGAATATTCCTGTAAAATTCATAAATTAGATCAAGGCATGCCTCTACTTCGACCTCTCCTGGGACTCCCCGTTACACCTAGAATAAAATGCAGACGCTTTACCATAGAGATGTGCAGTGCTCAGCCTTGTGCACTGTATCCACACCCTCATCCACCTTGCTTGGACCACTCGGGCTTCCACTCTATCCCTTACGTGAGTCAGCCTCTACCCCGGGCCCCGCGCACCTGCCGTACCATCTATCTAAGATGTCCTCTGAACGCAAATCTTGTGTCTACTGTTCTTTCTTAGTTTTCGGCCTTAAATTAACTGACTTCAGTAGTGGCCTGTCTCCAGACTGCGTATTAGAGTGCGGGTCTGCCCGCCCCTCTACACGCCCATTCCAGCAGGCAGCGCGGTTCAGTCTGTAATCGCGCATGCGTGTTCTGCCCCTGCAGAGCTGAAAGCTTCACGAGGTAGATATGGTGACTTCCGGCTCAACATCTTATTCCCTGGGCCTGGCAGAGTGTCTGGCACTTAGCAGATGCTTGATAAATATTTGTTAAATGAATGAATGAATTTATAATTTTTTTTTGTATCCATGACTGTGACAGTGCATTTTTAATGCTCTTGTATTCTATCATTTGCCTAAGACCGTAAGAGCCTTGAAGGTAGGCACTGTCTCTTACAGTGGTTTTTGTTTTTATTTTTATTTTGGCCTTGCCTCTGTCTCCTTGGGAAAGTATTAAAATGATGTCCTCAACACATGCTGTAGATTTATACAGTGACTTGAAGCCTGGGAAGAAACCAGCTCAATCATTCACTATTTTGTGCACAGAGCTTTCTCTTGCCTTTCTGCCTACCCTTTCTTTTTATAATTATGTTTCCCTACCCTATGCTTTATTTCTGTTACCAAGATAGGAATTCTCCTCCTCTCTCCTCCCACAGCCAAGCAGTTTAACCCCTCTTTTGTAGTTGTAAGCAATTTCCACTTCTTTGTGGAGCCATCTTTCCACATAAATCACTCCCTTCATTTTCCTTCATCGCGCCGGATGCTCTGTTCCGAGCTGCCTTCAGCCCAGCTGCCTCGCTGGGGTTGGGCAGCGTGTGGAATTGCTCTCTGAATGCAAGTGAGCCCTCACCGTCCTGGTGGGGACGACAGGTTCTCCTTGCCCTCATGGGGACACAATGAGTGCTGTTCTGATGGACTCGTGTATCATCAGTCAGGGCTGAACCACAACACATCAACTTGCAGCTGATTTTCTGCTTCAAGTGATGCTGTTTTCAGGACACCCTGCATCTTCCTTGGTTGTGTTTCCTCCAAGGCCCTCACCTTGCAGGTATTTGTGTGTTTTCTCTGCGCAGCACCCCTGTCTCCCTCTACACACACATACACATGGACATGCACCCTTCCTACGTAGTAATGTGACATCCCCAGCCCAGCTGGTGTTAACGTGGCTCCACCTTCCAGTTTTAGAGCGAGCTGCAGATGTCGTGTGTGTGCTAGCCTTCAAAGTCAGCCTCTTGCACTACTGAAATATTTTTGCCGTGTTCCCTCCCTAAGTAGCTCCTAGGCCTCGCCATCTTTCTGCAGAGGTGTTCAGGTACATTCTCCACCAATACCTTCTCAGCAAATATTAGCTCTAGCAGAGTTATTACTCTGGCTGTGTTTCTGACTATCTGAATCATAAAGTTTTCCCTTACCTAATTTAGGGTCCTTGTTGGTGCTCTAAAGTTGGCTCTATTTGTAACTCAGGAAATAATTGAGTAGTTAAAGCCTCCCTGGAGAACAGTGTTTGCAATTTAGAATACCTTGGGAGTTGATCTAAAAATATTTCATTTTGGCTTACCTGTTCTCCTTTGCTTTTAAAAAATTATTTATTACTGTCCAATGAGTTCTTTAAAGCAAGATCTTCTTCTTCCCATTTTTTCAACTGGCATTAGTAATATATTTTGATGCATAGTAAGGTTTTTCTTAACAGAAATTCAATTAACTCTCAATTTATGAAAAAAGGCAAATGACAAAACAAAATTACAAGCCAACATTAGGGTTTTGTATTAAAAAAAGGAAATTCAGAGAAACGCATTTGGAGCTTTAACATTCACCATCACCTTTACGAGCAGTTCTTCGATTGAGGACTCTATAGAAGGCCACTTAAAAGGAAGGGGCCGGGGATGATGAGAGAGACAAAATTTTCATGAATTCCCAATGATGACATTTTTAAAAAAATTTTATACACATGCAGTCATAAAACTAGGTATAAATGCCTTAAGCTTATACCTTTATATGACACTAACTTCTGAAATTATAAATTATACACATATATAACCACTTTAAATTCTGGACATTAATAGAACAGATGATGTTTTATTAAAATTAAATACCAAGTTGCAACGTGAATATGACCCTGACTGTTGTAAGGCCATCACTTCTGAATTCTGCCTATGCCACGTGATGACTGGGTTCTCCTTCCACACTGGCACGTGCCAGCTCTGGGGAACCCTCATTACGACAGCAGACCCGGCATCGTTCAGCCTTCGCTGGCAGAAATGCGTCACTGACAAAGCAAGTCACCACGTATTTCTCTCCGTGGCCTGAGACAATGCAAGGAGTTCTCTGTATTGCCAGTGTGACAGACACAAATGCAGATCTGAACATTTAAATCTAATTGTTGTCATACCACATCCAGAATATGTATATATTACATTTTTCCAGATTATAATAGAAATGAAAACACTAAATTAAAAAGTATACTTAGAGAAACCATGAGCCCTGTGTGTGTCTGTGCAGGGTGTATGTATCTGTTTCATAGAGAGACACACATATGCATATATCCCCAAGAACATTTCCTTCATCTTAGGTGGGTTTTTTTGATGCCAGTTTGAAAAACATTATCTTACTTGTTTTAATCATTACAAATATATGTTAATCGCCTACTAGCTGCCAGGTGGACTCTGGGTGGTGCGGGCGGTAGAGAACAGATATCACTGACATGGTTTCTATCCACGTGGCATTCACACTCTAACACATGAGGGTGCAAACAATTACATGCAGTGGTGTAAATTCTGTGAAGAAGTCCAAGAGCATTGATTTTAATGTTACGTTACAAAGAGAATGGAGGATTAGTATGATGAATCCATATTAGAGATTTAACTATATTTGCCACTGGCTACTCATTAAAGTAGAGGGGTATGCACCCTCTTTTAGGTATCATCCCAACAACAAAGGTGGAAATAAAAAGGCGTTTTCTAGTTAACTCTCAGTGTCCCCAAATATCAATGCTTTGAACATTAATATCTACAAAGTTATCAGTATATAAGGACACCATTTGGGAGGCTGGTTTAAAAGACTTGTTCTCCAGCTACACAGATTATCTATTAATAAATGTTCCTGCAGCTCTTTCTGTATGTATGTGAGATGTGACTTTTATTTTTAAGTTGGACGTAATTTTCAGGCACACATCTGATTGCACTCAGACTTAGGAAGGATCATAAATATTCAACATCTGACATGCAGGCCACGGAAGGACATTTCCTGACCATTCTGTCCCAAATATGGTCACAAGCTCCATGGCACACCCTCATTCCTTACCTGTTTTATGTTTATGTACGTGTCATTCTGAAACTAATATATTTATATTATACTTACATGTTTTCTTCGTCTCTCACTAGGTGTAGCGTCATGGGGCGGGGACTTTGCCTGTTCCCGACTGTATCTTTAGCTCCTAGAAAGTTGTCTAGTATACATTAGGTGCTCATTAGATTTCCGCTGAATGAATAATGGCACTTTTTTCTTTTGCATTTTCAGAGGAAAATATAAAAATAAAAATGAAAGTAAAGAACACAAACAAGAAAATTAAAGCTGGCCAATTTCATTTTTCAGGAAGAATGTAGTGTTTTCATTAAAATTCTAGCCTGTCTCTTGTCTGGTTTCTTTAAGTCAGTGAGGGGTTCTCAGGAGGAGTCCCCAGGCAGCAGCGGCCACATCACCTGGGAACTTGCGAGAAATGTGCATCCTCGCTTCCCTCAGGGCCCCTGCACCAAAGGCTCTTTGGGGGTCTGGCGCCTCAGCAATCTGTGTTTTCCATGCATGATAAAGTTTTAAAACCACTGCTTTAAGGCATGGACTTCCCCTAACTCCACCTATTCCTCTGAAAACAAAACAAAGCAACCCGCATCTTACTCCCACGTTCCATATTTAGAGCACTCCCGCCTCTGATGTTTTTCGGTTTTTTCGTTCTTCCTAATTCTTTTTCCCATCTCTTCTCACACGTGGCTAGAGGAGGTTTAAGAAAGTGTAAAGGTCACTCCCGATTAGCTTTCCTTTTCTCCTCCCTGTGCCTCAGTTTCCTCATATAGAAAATGTGGATAATATTAATGGAGCACATCTCAATGGGTAGTTATGAGGATTAAAGGCTTTAATATGTATAAAGTTCTTATAACTCTGGTGCAGCACAAGCAATGTACAATTTTAGAGACTACTTGTGATAGAACTGTAGTGTTTTATCAAGGACCAGTAAGTAGGGTTAACTTGGAAAGTAAGAATTTTAAATACTGAAAGAATTTTCAAGAGATCAGAAAGTTATCATTAACCTTCCTCAACTTGCCTTCTGGCTCCCCCTTACTTAACATCAAAAATGCCCTCCTCTGTGCTTCTTGTTAATGAGGGTCGGGACATTGCCATGAACAGCAGGGAAGGAGCCTGAGTTTGGAAGAACACTTAAGCAGACTTTTAAAGGCCTTCCCTGAGTCTTTCTCCTGCTGTTTAGAGGACCTTGGAAGAGCCCTGTGGTGACAGAAGCAAGCATGAAGCCATGAAACTGCTTTCTTCGGAAGCACATGAGGAAAATAACTGTCCTCAACAAATGTCATCCTTCCACCAAGTTTCTTTGTTGTTCATTGGGTTCTGGGAACTGTACAAACTTTGTGAACCACCTTTGCCCATTTAGAGAGCTGGCTTTTACGCAGCTAGTCTTTTCTATTTGCAATGTATGCCCACTAACGAGGCCCAGGTTCAAGAGCAAGTACATTGGACTGTGGTCATCCTGGTCGTCCATCTGGGGTTTGATTACCCAAGGAGCACACAGGCTTCCCAAGGGCTATGTGGCCAGGACACTGGGAGAGGGTAGATTTGTACTGATGTGTTTCAAGGTCAACCCTTACTAGACCCTGTGGTAATTTTCACTGGCTCCATGAACCCTCCATGAACCCTCCATGAACCCTCAACCTGCAGTGGCTAGGTTATACAAGGACATATAGGTTATACAAGGACAGCGATACAAGGACAATGATAAGTTCGAGATCTCAAATTCCCTAAAATTGATCTGCTTGTGAAAGTGCCTGGGCTGGATTATAACTCTGCTTCTCCTTCTCACTGCCCCCACTTTACGCATTTTAAGTCAATCTTCCTGTGCTTTCTTTGTCACCTCCACCATCTGACTATCATCAGAGTATCACTCTTGAAGGAAAGTCGCATGAAAGTAAAGCAGAGAGTACTAAAGGCAATGGCGTGTTATTGCATCAGTAATAAATTCATGGCAAAGCCAGTGCATTCTTTATCTTGGAATTAGAACTCAGAGATAAGAGACAGAGGGCAGTGCCATTTGGCATATTAAAATAAACAGTTTTAATATTTTGATTTTCCCAACATTTCTGAGTGTGTTGGGTTAAGCAACGTGCTTCTAGTGAAAGAGTAACATCTTTTTAATAGTCTTTTGATAAGTCCTGATAAAATGTTATTGTATACTTTCCAGATATTGAGAAATGGAATGAATCTAATGCTGGGTTATAAACCCCCTTGCAAGTCAGTTATTTTCTAATTTATTGCTTTAAAAGAAATAGAAAGAAGACTTAATTGATTTGTCAGCTGTGAGATGATTAAAATAATTTTGGAAGCTCTATTACTATGTGATTTTTGGCATATATCTTGGAAGGTGTTCAAAGAATTGAGTGGCATTGCTATACAAAATTTTCATTTCCATCTTCTTGCTTATATGAACATGGTTTCTCTAAAAGTAAAAATAGGAATAAAATTGATCCTGAACTCTATCTCATTCTCCTGGTAAGTGATATTTATCCATGGTATTAAAAACAAGCCTCATCCATCAAATTAAGAGCTATACTTCCAGTAACAGTTTGCTTTTTATGTTTAATTATTATTTAACAAAATGTGCAATATATTTATGTTGTTTTATCAATTTTATGTTTGTAATGTAACTCATTTTATTTAAAAAAATATTATGTAGTGTTTCATGGTCATAGGATATAAAATAAATTTAAATTTCAATCCATATATATAGAGAGAGTTGCAAATAATTATGATGGGTGATCAATAAAAGATTTTCAAGCATAAAATATACCCTGCAGGGGACATGTAATGAAAATACAAGTTGTAGTTTAAAAAGGACCAGTGCACATTTTATTACTTTTAAAGAAGTTATTATTCATGAATTTTGAAAATGAATAATCATGAATATCAATCACTGTGGTATTTAAATTCCATCGAACATATATATACCTATATCTATCTCTATCTCTATATATATAAATTCTGTGACTTTTTTATTTTGAAATGTGACTATTTTCCATAGACCAAAAATGCATCCTTTGCTACTATACCTTAAATAATTTTTTTATGTCAACTTAAAAATGTGGGTTACATAACTGACCAAAATTAAAGCAAGAATATTTCTTTGCACTTGGTTGTCTGGATTTGTGCAGTCCCAGGGACTAGAAGACGATCCCCCAACTCTGTGCCCATTTATCATCCACTTCCAGGCTTATTGACTCCTGGAATTCCACTATTAGAACTTCATTCTTTAGGAGGAGTTACTTAAACAGGGATTTAGCCTTTACGAAAATACAGCCATCATTAGGAACTATTGTGCATTAGTCCTTATCAGTCATTTACAACTGAGAATAAATGAATTTATCATATTTCTTCCCTAAGGAATGCTTTTGAGAGTAGGGAGCAGGGAGAGTCCATTAGAGTTTTAATCTTCATAAAGGAAATTAAAAATTGCTATAAAAGGAAGAAAACTGAACAGATAAAGAAAGCAGATACTCAAGAATGTGGAGGAGATAGCAGGATTTCAGTTTTTCTTTATACCAATGATACATCTACTAAGATGGGAAAGAATCCTTTAATGGTACCTAAATTCTCAGTCCTAATGGTGCATGCAGTTGGGCCCCCAGTACTCATCTCACAGATCTTAGACTTACCCAGGAATGATACAGAATTAGATCTGTACCCACTGCTGTACAGGAAGCCCATGGTCAAGTGAAAAAGAAAATTTCATAGGAATGTTAGAGTACAATTCTAATCAACATAAGCTTTACCCAAGCGAGTACAGGTCTGTAAGGAGTAAGATGCAGAAGCAGAAGTCACAGGCTGGTACTGAAGGAGCATTGGGCATTGGAAGTTGGGGAGTGAGTAATTAGCTGACCTCTGTGACCTTGTATTATTCACATTTATTACTCAGTTTGTATCATTCACATGTGAAAACATGCTTATTTTACTTTTGCAGTTTGAAAAATAAAGCCAGAAAATAAAGGGAATTTAGAAAAGAACAATATCCTCCCACCATAGTGTGAAAGCACCTAATGACACCCCACCCACCCCTGCCCCACCGTGGCTGAATGGCAGGTGGAACAGCACATGCAAAGACACCGTGGCTGGACGCTAGTGTTGTTTTTATTCCTCCGACCAACCAGGGAGAGCACCTCCCTAGACTGGGTGCTTGCCCTCTTCAAGGGGGCTGTTGTTTTGGTGCTGAGTCCCTGGGCTGTTCAAGCTACATGAAGTTGGTCACTTTGCCAGTGCCCGATCTCTCCACCACAGCCCGTGTCCTTCCTTCCCCTGAGCCCTGAGGGGTCTCTGCTGCCAGCCAACTGTTAGGGAGGGAAGGCCATGCTTGTCCCCTGTGTTCTCTCCTGGAGGCGCTAGACTCATGGCCCTCTTCTCTCTGCTAGGACATCAGCGGGGCTGGTTGTCATTGCATGTTCCCATGTGGGCACCCACATTTACACAGGATTCTGTTTTCTCATGCTCCCATTCCCACGTTCTGAGTCGCTAGGACACATGTGCAAATGTGCAGCACATTTACTTCTGCAGGGTCACACACTCCAGCTAGCAGGTTCCGTTTGTGTTCATAGTCTGGAATTGTCAGGAGACGAGGTGAGAGGTAGCGGTCAGCTCTCTGGGTTGATGGTAGCATTGTTCCCGCTCCCAGCGGGGCACAGGGAGCTTACGAGGAAGAAGGAATCTGCTGATAACTTTCTTCTTCCCTATCCTGAACCCCTAACAGGCAGCGTGACTTCCTCAGAAACCGTTGGCTTTCTAAGTTGAATTTTACCAACCCATGTTATAAATTGCAGTTTGCAGGCTTTGGGCTGCTTAGGGGAATTAAGGAGATTATCAACACCAGGGAGGTCTGGAGGTAAATATGTTCAATTTTTGATTAACTACAAGTTAAGTATTTGCTTTGTGGATTATCTGTGACCTCTTTGAAATACTGATCCACTTTCTCTCCCCTGCTCCCCTGGGCCATTTCTCCCACAAGGTGGTAAATGTGCTCAAGAAACATAAACTAATTTTCATATAAGCCTAGAGGGGAAAAATAAGAAGGAAAGCAAATGTACAGCAAAGATGTTCACAGAATATTCTTCTGTGTCAAGTAGAAGTGAGTTTGTACATTGGTTCTCCAGGATGATTCAGGCCACTCTTCTATGAGGGAAGTTTCATCAACAATTGATTATTTCCCGTGTAGTGTTATTTCAATGACTCCTCAACGTGCAACAGCATGTTTATAACACAACCTCTCTCTCTCTTTCTTATTCCTCCCTCCCCACGCCCCACTCACAGGTGTACCATAGACGACCGGGTCACGCGGGTGGCCTGGCTAAACCGCAGCACCATCCTCTATGCTGGGAACGACAAGTGGTCCATAGACCCTCGTGTGATTATCCTGGTCAACACGCCGACCCAGTACAGCATCATGATCCAAAACGTGGACGTGTATGACGAAGGTCCTTATACCTGCTCTGTGCAGACAGACAATCATCCCAAAACTTCCCGGGTCCACCTCATAGTGCAAGGTAAGTCACAGGGAACCTGGGGTTGGCATTCCTGTTCTACTCATACGTGAAGACACAGGAGTCATTTTCCTCCAACAAATCCAGAGATTGTGTGTCTTGGATTCCTTCCCATCTTTGGGGTTCTTAACTAAGTACTGAGTATCTTTCCAAAGTTTCTCAATTTTATCTTTAATCCTTCTTTTCTCATCAATAAGTTGTTTGGCATGTGCTAGTTTAGTTCTCTTAAGTTACTTAGCACTCTCGAGAGGGAGTAAGATATATTCAAACATAGATATTAATAATACAGTGCTACTCCCAGTGTCTTTTAATTATCTTTTAGAGGTTTATTGTGTAATAAAGGCTAATAATAAGATGTGAGCTTATGGGACTTGACTATTTCTCATAGTTGCTGGTCGTACGTGTTCTGGAAGGGTCTCTGAGTGCTGTTTGGTCAGATCCATTCTGGCGTCACTGCTGTGTTTATACACTTTCTCTTAGCCCCACAAGGGAGCCCAGACCCCAGAGGGTATTGGTCAGAATGATTTCTCCAGGTCAGTGTTGGAAATCAATTCAGATCATTTAAAAAAGGAGGGGAGGGAAGAAAGCCTTAACATCCCCTCCCATTCTTTTAAAAATGTGAATCAGTGTAGCCCAGGAATAGTATCGTATGTACATTTTTAAATAGTTTTTAATTTAAATTTCACATCATATCTAAAAACATGGAGCTGAAGAAGTGTCAGAATCTCAGACATCAGATATTAAATATTAAGAATTAAAAACACATGCAGGTAGCAGTTCTAAGACTTTGAGAGTCATTTTAACAACACAGCAATACAAATGAACTTATTTGAACTGATCCCAACTGCCATCACTATGTAAACCAATTTCTGGCAGGTATTGGCTCACAGTAGGAATGAAGTTCTAAGCAGACTAGTTCCATCACCCAAGGACACATCCTTCCTCCACCAAGTAAGAGGTTTAGGTGGCCCTCTCTCTCAGAGCCTCCTCTGCTGACATCTTGGGGACCTACACTGAGCTCTCAGAAAGGGGCCTGTTTATGATGTAGTCTTTAGCAACTGCCTTTTATCAGATACCATCTGCCATAGATTCAACAGATTTTTTTTTCGGTTTGTGAAATGTGTAAGCAACCTTGCTTGGCTAAGATAGATTTCTTCATCTCTGCTTTAAAAAAATATATATATGAGGTTGCTCATTTCAGTTGATTTCCCGGAGCGAAGCTGAGTGGGGTTAGTGTCTATTCATGCTTCAGTCCCTTGTACATCTCAGGATGCTCATTCCTCCCCTTTGGCTCAAGCAGCTCTTCACTCACGCGGCATCCAGGCCTGCCTCTGTAGGCCATTTGTAATGGCCTGTGTAGGGCCAGAGATCTGTCTGCTGCAACTTCTGTTCCCCAGCAGTCCCTGGCAGTCCCTGGCCCTGCCATGCTGCTTGAAGCTTCACTCTGCCCAGCCCTCAATCCCTCCTCCCGTCCCCACATGTTTTCAGAGGCTCACATGAGCCTGCCATACAACAGACGTCTACAGACGCGGCCAGTTTCCATTCTCCATACACATCCCACCCACTGCTTTGGAGCTACCAGGCTGCCTGCCATCTGGAGATCAAGACAACTGTCACATCTGATGCTTCTCTTCAGGATGGTGGAGGCACTTAGGGAGATCCGTCATCAGAGATGAGCTGGGATAGCTGTTGAAAGTTTCTGGGGGTGTAGAAAACAAGGAGGTGTGGATTCTCACTACCCCACCTGCTACCTGGGCTTGGTTCCAGATGAGCTGAAGTTCTCAGCATTGGAAGTGACACCTCAGTGGCACTTTTGTGGCCTTGACAGCAAAGTTATCTTCAAATTCAGGAAATGCGGCACTGAAATAAAAATGAACTGTCAGGGACTGTACAGAAACGGAATTGTGGAAGTGTGTCAGTCATTACAGGCCGCACTGCGCTTGGGGTGCAGAGATGCAGGGGTGCCGTTCTTCACGGTCCACTTTGAGCCAGCCCTTGGGCCGGACGTGGAAGACTACAGGGTTTTCCTGCAGGCCTCCGAGCGAGGGAGAAGCAGTGCATTGGTGTCTTCTATTCCAGAGGGCAGCTCCGCAGTCTCCACGTTCCAGGCCAAGTGACTCTGGCCCTCGAGGTGGCCTGGGAAAACCAAAAGCAAAGAGTCAGGGCAGGTGGAGGTAGAAGGGGAGGAACCCCTCCTGGTACACCTGGCAGGCTGGTCTTTCCATTTACGAAGGGCTACAAAGAAGGAGGCCAGGGAGCTGCACTCTCTCTCCTTGCTTAGGAATGTGGTGTCTGGTGTCTGGTTCAGTCTTTGGGGACCAGTTGAATTACCAGGGGGTGGATGCAGAGACCCCACCACTCAATTAGAAAGAAGCCCAAGAGTCCTCCTCCTTCCCAGCAGCTATCGGCTTTTGTCCAGTCTATAGATTAATTTTTCAGACTTAGTGTTAGTTCAGGTTAGATAAAGATAATGAAAGTTTCCTAATCCTCTTAAAGAAGATTTATCTGACTGAGTAGAAAGCTTTTGGAAGACAATAAGGCATGTATAAAACTGAGGCCTAATCTCGCCTTTAATTTCAAACTGCTGATGGGTATTGATTTTGCAATGAGAAAAACTGAAAAATTTCCGAGCTGCAACTTGTCTGTTTAGAAAAACAAAATGGTGTTTATTTATCTTCTGTCCATTTGGGAATGTTGGTATCTCATTCCTTCTGCCAACCAGATGTCATCAGCAGACGAGAGAGCCGTCCCTGGGGCCCGCTTTGTGTCCCTTCTGCAGGGGAGGGACTGGGATGCTTCCCCAGCAACCTCAGCGCCTGCCCCTTGCTGTTGGGGAAGGCAGCCTCTGCCACATATCTGACGGAACTAATTTCCAAATCCTTCTCTTTGAAAGAAGAAGCTGCCTTCGTTAAAATTGTGTCACTGATACCCGAGGCACATCTTAGCCACTGAGGGGATCATTTCAAGGCAGCACGTGAGCACGTGTGATAATGTGATCTAGACTGAATCCTGGGTGTTAGGAGTCCCAGAGCCAGGGGGACGTGCCGCTGTGGGGTTGGATCAGTCAGGGTAGGAAAAGCAGTCTGGCAGCCCTGAAGAGGTGAGCTGGAGTGCAGAGAAGCTGTAGGCACAGGCATGAGGTCACTCTCATTGCGGGGTGGCCAGGTAGACAGTGGGCCTACCAGAAGGCCTGAGATAGCATCCAAGGGAAACTGAGAGCATTCATTCTAATGCCTTGAAAGAGGAAGAAGTAAAAGGATTTCACCCATATCTTTGAGTTTGGGGAGATGTTGGTGGCCTTGCTAGTAATTGGGGAAGTAAGATCCTGTTCCACTCAGAGAGAAAAGCTTTAGGCCTACTAAGTCCAGGGATAAAGAAAACACAAACATTAAACACATATTAGAGAACTAGGGAACAGGTGTAACTTAACACCAGAAAGGGTATATTTGAGATTCAGCATGAATTTACTAGCTTGAGAGTAGGTAAGTTTTCTGAGGTTAACTATTGCTGGAGAACAGCAAGACTCACAATTTATTCATCTCTGTCCTCAGCACTTAGCACACTGTCTGAGGCGCAGTAGGCGCTCAGCAGTGTTTGTCTGTGAAATGCACAGGAGCACACTGATACGGCAACTGCAGTGGCGTGTGCATACAGGCATCGTAAAGCCTTTTCAAGCAGATAGCAACAGGGGATGAGCCAGGCACTGTCCCGATGACTTGCAGTGGACATGCCCTGGAGGGAAGCGGGTCTTTGGGGTGACAAGCTAAGAGATGAGCTGTAACAGGGCTAACACAAATTCTGTGCATTTATGTAGTGCTTTACAGAGATGGTCATAATCTTTGTCTCATCTGACCCTCAGAACAAGCCCTGGGAGGCGGCTGCAGTGCAGGGACTGTCATCTCCATTTGTAAATTAGATAACTGCAGCTCATGGAGGTTAAGAGACTGGCCAGAGTCCCCAGTGAGTAAGTAGCCGAGTTGGGTCTTGAATCATGGCCACGGGACTCCAGGATTAGTATCCTCCCAGCGCACTCCAATACCTCTACTGCCACTGATGTCCAAACTCATTTCTCTGCTCTAGAGCAATGGGAACTTTCCAGGTTTCTTGGGGTGCTTCTTTTTTCCATTTTTTTTTCTTTTTCCTGCTACTGATACTGCATTATACCAGCAGAAATGGAGGACAAAGCTTAAGACAGAAAATTAGCAGAGGGGGTGGGACACCAAAGCTACAATAAATGGTGTAGAGAGGCAGAGAGAGAAGCAGAGAAGAAGATAATTAATTTTCTAGCAGTTCATCCCTCCAGGGATACACATTTTAAATGTTACCACTTTATCCTATGTAAGTACTGAGAACCCTGGCCCCTTTGAGAATCCAGGATCTAATTTTCATTCTCATTATCATTAACTCTTCAACATGCTGAAACTACACAGAGATCTATGTTTGCCTGTGCTGTGTTGATGTAGTTTGCAAGGGACAGACGGAGTGGGAAGAGCTGGTCTGTCTATGCTTCTTGGGTTTTGGTATTCTCTACCTGCTCTCTGGACTAGTTTAGAAATCTGTTTACTACAAAGTACATCCTTTCATGGAATGAACTCCTTTTGGTAGGCCCAATTTTATGCAGAGGGATGGAAATGATGAATTTTGTTAAATTCTCACACATGAGACTCCACAGCAAGCTTATGCAATTTCCATGTAAACAAAAGACTGTGGGTCTTTTAGCCTGGAGTCAGTTCAGGTGAAACTGGTTGGTATCCAAAGTCGAGTTTCACATGTAAAGAAGTCTGATTTCCCAGCCAGCCCAATCCTAGATTTTGCTAAGCACCAGCCAACCTCAGCATTGGACACGTTTAAGTAAAAACCTTATCTCCGTCGTTCCTTATATCTACCCTACAAAATATGCATCATAGTCACATTTACAAATAAAGAAACTGAGGCTTAGAAAGATTAACGACTTACCCTAAGATGATGGACCTACTATGTGCTTTAACTTCCCTTCATCAGACTTATTTGTTTTTTTTGTTTGTTTGTTTTGTTTCTTTTTTGAGACAGAGTCTCACTTTGTTGCCCGGGCTAGAGTGAGTGCCATGGCATCAGCCTAGCTCACAGCAACCTCAAACTCCTGGGCTCGAGCAATCCTACTGCCTCAGCTTCCCGAGTAGCTGGGACTACAGGCATGCGCCACCATGCCCAGCTAATTTATATATATATATTTTTAGTTGTCCAGCTAATTTCTTTCCATTTTTAGTAGAGACGGGGTCTCGCTCTTGCTCAGGCTGGTCTCGAACTCCTGAGCTCAAACAATCCACCTGCCTCAGCCTCCCAGAGTGCTAGGATTACAGGCGTGAGCCACCGTGCCCAGCCTAGACTTATTTGTTTTAACCCAAAGAGAGCGCTTGTCTCTAGGAAAAAAGTTATCAAAATACAAATAGTTAAGATGCTTTACAAGCGTGATCTCTTTTGATTATTCTGGATAAAAGCCCTGGATGAGTGAACAGAGAGCCACCCCTTCCGAGACAGGAGATTGAGATTGAGAGAGTTGGAAGTGGTTTGTCTGAGTTGCACTGGCGAGGAAGTGTCAAAGCAGCGCCCGCACCAGGTACTTTACGCCGTGTCCAGGACTGCATTCCCTGTGTCATGTTGCTAACACAGAGATGAATAAACGGACAGGCAACTGCTACTGTGCGTGAGAAAAGTATAAAAGTTCTGAGGTGTGCTAGAGAAGGGTGGATGCCAAGGAGACAATTCCAGGGTGGGGGCAGCAGGCAGATGTGGGGAGGGCACCTGGAGCGTTTACAGCAGGGCCAGGGAGGCAGGACCACAGGTCACAATTTTGCCAGTGACTTACCTATTTTCAACTTTTCCTTTATAACCAACTTCTTTTTTCTGCTATTTCCCTCTCTTCTCCCAAATATTGCAGTCATTTAAATTAACATGTGATTGTGAGCTTAAAGAAAAGCAGGCAGTCAACCTGAAATAAATTTAATTTATTCAGCCTCTATTTTAAATTATAATCACTCTTGCTCTTCACAGAGGCATGGTAGAAGAATGGAAAAAACCAAAACTGGGCATCAGAAAACTCACTTCTCAGCCTGAGCTCTGCTCCTAACATCTCAGCCCTGTGTCTTCGAGATACTCACTTCCTAGATTTCTTATCCTGGGGTGAAGAATAGAATTCAACATAATTGACTTGTGTTATACGTACACATGCAAACTTCAATCCTATGTGGTGTGTGTGTGTGTGGGGGGGAAATATATTTGTATTTGGAAATAAGATCCTGGAAGGAAATCTCTAAGCTGCAAATTCTATGTATGTGTGAAAATAAAGCACACAAGTAAAATAAGTATAAGAACTTCTCTGGGCTTCATTTCCTTGACTTTGAAACAGAAGGACTGAACTGATGGAATGGAAGTCCTTTCTAGTTATTATATTTTATGATTTTTAATATAATTTCTCTGGAAGACTTTTATGTAACCAGGAGTCTGTACTCTGTGTCTTTTCCACCTTCACCCACTAATGGGTCAAGTAGAAGGTTTATTCTTTCTCTCTTATTTATATTTTCTTCAGAGGCTTTAGGATTCAGGGTCCTCTTGCTAACACTACTAGTTAGTAATGACTCTAAGCATTATTCACCTTTTTATTTGGAGAAGGTGGAAAAGAAAATAGCCTTCCTCCTCCCAGTTCCTCTCTGACATTTGCAGCCTCCACAACCCACATCAAACTGATCTCTGTATCTGCATCTATATTCCTTCTCAAAGGGTTATCCTAACTAAGAAGGCAGGTACAACAAAGAATGATTCAAGAATGAAAGTATTGTTTTCAAATTACTTTCTACACCCGATAAAGGAAGGTGTATCAAGAATCCTCCTTCACAAGAAGAGTGACCCCACGCAGGCTGCTTGCAACCCCGCCCAAGTTCTCCTGCCCTCAGGGTTGGAAGGAGCCCACACTCACACTCTACACGAGCCGGCCCATCTCTGCTCTCCATTGCGTTTCTCAGATGCTATCTGAATTTGACACTGCATGTAGCCAGAAGAAAACTTATGTTTACCTTCGCCAAATCGCCTAGGTTGTGATACCTATCATGACATTTGTGTGCAGATGGTGACAACACAGTTCAAAACACATTTTGTAAAAAGGTTGATTTCTCCTTTTATCAGGTCTCTTCTATCATTATTGTGAGGAGGAATATGGGGCTTTGTTCAGCTCTGCTTAGGCACTAAGACCAAAACGCGCGCGCGCGCGCGCGCGCGCGCACACACACACACACACACACACTCTCACACACTCACACACACACAGTTTTTACAGGTTTCATGGCTATTTCTTTTGTGGCCTCTGGAATTCCATTCCACCCTCCATTTAAGCTGTAGGTTCACCCTCAGTCTAGGAGAGGAGAGAAGGAGGGACACGCTCAATTTCTCCTGTGACACTTATAGTCTATTAATTATAAGAACAGGAAGCATTGGTATTTCCCAAGGTGAACGAGACCAAATCAGAATGTGACATTGGATGAAGACATGGGCAGGGCTGAAGATGGGCTGACCCTGCCTGCCCAGCGGACAGCACTTCAGTTAGAGAGTCCTGGCTGGGAAAGTGCGTGAACTTGTTTTGACTCAAAGGCAGAGAGACACACTGACATGATCCAAGAAGGTGCTGCCAGTCCTGGCACCTGGTTTGATGATTTATACAGTAGCCAGAAAGAAAAATGTCAGGGCCCGGGGCTGTCATCTGCCTTATTTGCAACAGAATTAAATAAATGGAACAGTCATAGAGCCTGTTCTCAAAATCATCACTGATGTGGAGATGGAGGAGAAAATGAAATGCCTGTTATGTTCTGCTCAATTTGCATGGTGATCTCAGCTTATTTCCTAAGAGGCCCGTCTACCAATAGCTGCAGTAAATAGATCTTTTCTTGCATATTCCTGCTGCTGTGCGCAGGGGAGAAATCACGCCCAGGAAGACCAAATTAGTAAATGTCCACAAACTCTCCTAATAGATTAAGAGTTCATCATGACCCTCACACAGTCAGGATCCCACAGAAGATTTCAAGCTTCACCACCCATGAGGTCAGTCTTAGCATCAGAGTAAACTGCGAACTCAGAGCAGTACCATTTGCCTACATGTAGCAAGCATGCGCATATTCAGAGTCTCACTTGCATCCCAAGCCCGGTTTTGAGCTCCTAGTTAGTAAGCTTTACCCTCAAACACAGTGTCTTGACAATAGTAACTATTTACTGTACTGATTCCTATTTTGGTTTTTCATAAAAATATCAAAAAGCCTTTACTATTTTTTCACTAAAATCCTCTGTATGTATGGAAATTGAAAAGCAACAGAAGAGAAATAAAATAATCACAAGGAAAACAGTCAAGAATTTGTTTCCTTAATAATCATAAACTATGGCTGTCACCACTGAGTACAGTTGACTCTCAAGTAACTTGGGTTTGAACTGCATGGGTCCACTTATATGCAAATTTTCTTCTGCCTCTGCCACCCCTGAGACAGCAAGATGAATCCTTCCTCTTCCTCCTCCTCCTCAGCCTACTCAGCGTGACAGTAACGAGGATGAAGACCTTTATGGTGACCCACTTCTACCTAAAAAGTAGTAAATATATCTTCTCTCCCTTATGATTTTCTAAGTACCAGTTTCTTTTCTCCAGCTTACTTTACTGTAAGAATACATTATATAATACATATAACATACAAAATATGTGTTGATCAACTGTTTATGTTTCCGGTACAGTTTCTGGTCAACAGTAGCCTATTAGTAGTTAAGTTTTGGGGAGTCAAAAATTATACTCAAATTTTTGACAGTGTGGGGATTGAGGCCCTTAACCCCCATATTGTTCAAGGGTTAACTGTACTTAGGTCATTTTGTGTATATTATTCGATTCTATTTTCTAATTAACCCCACAAGGTGGAATTCATTTCCCTAATTTTTTGAATGAGGAAACTGAGGCTCAGAGAGGGTAAGGTCACCAGCTGAGAAGCACAGGGCTGTGATTTGAATGCAACTCAGTCTACAATGAGTCTTTACTCAACTTCTATGCTGAACTTACCTTTGATTTCACACCTTTTACATAAGCAGGTCAGACTGACATACCAGTTCCTTTATAATATGGATGCTTTCCTTGTCAGGTTGTCTCTGCTTAAAGTATTTTAGTGTTATCACTATGCAGTCATGATCTGTCTTCCTTAAACCTTTTTCTCTCCTTCTGTTTTATTTATCTGAGTAACTATAAATTCTTTCTTGGAGTTAATATATCAACTCTGTATCATTGAATCCTAAACGTAAATTTCCAGTTCTTATTTCCTCCCAAATTCCATTCTCTTATTTCTCCTTATTCTTTTCTGAGCTCCTCAACTTGGGTAACTCTTAGTCATCTTAGCATGTCCCACACCGAACTGAACTTCTTTACTCCAAAACCTATTCCTCCTTTTAATTCACGTCTCCATTCATGGAACACCATCCTTATGTAAAGCCTTGGCTTAAGCTTTGACGCTCCTTTCCCCTTAGCTTCCCCATGAAAGCAGATGTCACGTCCAATAAGGTTATTCTCTTCCCTTCTGTCCCCACAACTCCTGCCATCAAAGTGCGGAATCCTACTCTACACTGACTTTCTGCTGCCACATCCTACTTGATAGCTAATCCTCAGCCTCTGCCTTCTTATAGTTCATTTTAACGATGTCGTCTAAGTATTTCTGATGTGCATATCTGATCTTGTCACTTCCCCGCTCTCATGATTTTAATGACTCCCTATTGACAGTGAAGTAAAGTCGAAACCTCTTAGATCATCTTTTCCAGTCCCAGGCCAAACCTACCTTTCCACTCTTATTTCCTATTTCTCCATTTCTATAACACATTCTACACACAACCTAGTCAAATCTGTCCTTGTATAATGCCTCCTGCCCACCGTCCTGCATTCTCTTCCATTTCTCACACAATTCATCTGCCTTAAATATTCTTCTCCCTGGATATCCAGATCCTACAGAAAGTGGTGCCGTCCAACAGACCTTTCCGTGATGCCAGAAATGTTCTATGTTTGTACTCTCCGAAAGGGTGCAAACAAGCCGCCGTTAGCCACAAGTGCGTTTTGAGAGCCTGAGATGTGACAAGTACATCTGAGGAACTGAATTTATGTTTTATATAATTTTAATTAATTTAATTTGAAAGAACCTCACGTGGCTATTAGCTATCATGCTGTACAAAATAATTTTAGAGTTGCTAAGTACCCAAAGCTAAAGGCTTTCTCTGAAATTACAATTGCCACTTTTCCTTAGGATACCTGTAACTTTTTATTTCAAATTTCAGTTATTGGTAAATCTAACTTTCTTCCTCCACTAGATTGTAATTTCCTTAGAGGCAAGAGCCAGAAATGGCTCCATAATTTTTTCACAGAGGCACAGCTTAGCAGTGACAATCTGGATTGGCATGGCCATAGAAGTAGCTCTTTAACAAATTTATATGAAATATTACTAATCCCTAAAAATAATAGTGAAATATCCCAAATATATTCATATGGAAGATTGAGCAAAAATTTCAATTGTTCTTATGAAAGAACAAGCATCTCAAAGAGTGGACATCTGGGAGGTTATTGGTGGCCACACCAGAGAAGGCCACACTGGTGGAAAAAAATCCATAAAAAGGGCTTATTCCCTTTGCCTTCCTGTGCTCAGGATGGATCACTGCACACGGTAGATATCAAAAACATATCTGTGGAATAAAGAAGTTCTTAGTGAAACCTTTTTTAAAAAATCCTTAATTTAGAGCTTCTGGGGAAAATTTCGGACACAGCCTCTTTGCTTTAGTGGTATTGGAAATCACCCCCAAACAAGGTGCCCCTGACGGCTGCCCTGGCAGGCAGAGTGAAAGTGCGTGAACCCAGCCTGCTGCCGTCAGTTTAATGGGATGGATTATGTGCTCCGATTGGCCAGTAAGCAGACATTAATGACCAGTTAGCAACTGTGTTCAGGTCAATTAATTTATATTTGTATTTTGCAAACTAAAAGTTGCTCTGTTAGATTATTGATTCTTTGTCCCTGTATTCAATTTGTTTTTAATTGCACCATTGCTGGGCCAAGCCCTCCCTCCTGGCAAGCTGGCAATAAATCTGCCACCATCTCAACAATCAACAATAAATGTGTCTCTTCATGTCATTATTAATATGTCTCTCGGATTGGTTCATTACCATGGTTAACAGTTTATAAGAGCTGGATGGCACATTGCCAGGAGGATTCCTTTTCCCAAGGGCTATTTTGTCGTGATAGGATTGATGTTTTCAGGCCTGTGTGTGTCTGAGGAAAGGGTTCTGGAACTTAATTTAATATAGCTGGAATATAAGCTACCTAATCCTCTTTTTATCATAAACAGCTTTAGAAGACATTGCTGAAATAGAGATTTTTACCTCCTCTTCCAATTCTTCTTCTTTCTTCTCACTTATTTTTCTCTTTTTAACTTCTTCTTAATTTCTGTTCAGATAAATTATTTCCACCTCAAACCAACATAACAGCTACCTGGGTGACCTAAAATCCCTGGGTAAGTGAGCCATGCATCCCCCAGGAGCTGGAGTTTTATTACGATTTTTGTAGGGTGAAAGCAGAGGGGAGCTCCCTGTGTTTGACATGTGAATGTTGATTCACGGAGCAGAAGAAATACTGCCCTCAGAATGTCACTTAAATACAGGTCAGTACCAAAAAAGAAAGCTCTATCTCGTACTAGAGATCATCATTAATTATGGTATTCTTATTGGTTCTTTTAGTTATTAGAATTTTTCAAAGGGAAAGCACAGATTTTAAATGAATTTATAGGTTGGCAGAAGAGATTTCTGTGTGTCCCAAAAATGCCAAACAATAATAGAGTATTTTCTAAACACCCTGCCATGGCCTGGAATCTAACGACAGTGGTACGTTGGCCATTTCCAAGGCACGAGTTTCTCAGGGACAAAAAGTTTGGTCTTCTTCACACACAAAGTTCACAGTCAATTTTTTGATGCAGGATATAAATTTTATACATAATTTACTATGAGCAAAACACACATACACATTTTGGCACATGGCTCTCCAGAGTGGGTGAACCTGAGCTTGTTGAATGAGAGCATGGGAGAGTCCACATGCTCCTCTTGACAGGAGTCTAGGTGGCACAGGTAAGGGGGCTGGGGGAGTGACTCAGGCCTGGAAGATCTAGAAAAGAAAAAGGAGGCAAAGGAAAGAGATGGAAGGAGAACTTGAAAACACCAGCAGAGGCCCACAGAGCCACAAATGGAGGATGTGATTGAAAAGGATGACATGGAGAAAGGTGTGGGCGTCCCAGAGAAAGGGAAAGAAGGGACAGAGGAGTGTGGCCCATGGCTTGGTGTCCTCAGGCTGCCTCCCTGGGGGCAGGTGGGAGACCGCCCAGCAGGCTCAGCTGCCTGAGGCTCTGCCTGTGGGCTGCTCCAGTGCACCCTGGTCCCGGGACAGCCCATGGTGCTCCCACCTGGTTCCCAGGACACCCCGCAGTTCCCTGGGCAAATGGCCCATGCCGCGCTTGAGGGCCTCTGCGCCCCTGCTGCTTTGCTTGGGCTCCTTCAGCAAGAAGCAGGAGGGAATTTTTTGAAACGGTCCCATGTGGGGCACAGCAGGCTCGGCCAGGTTCTGCCTCCTCTCCCCTCCTCCCCACCCTTCTCCTTCCGTCCCACGTCACCACTGGCAACTGATCACATCTCTGGTCACTGGTAGTTGGGCTTGTGTTTTCTAAGTGCTATAATTTCAAGGTTAATCCAACAGAAAAGGCAATGGTAAGGATAGCCTAAGTCTTAATTAAAACGTATATAGAAAAGAAACCCACTTACTGAGCTGCTTCTAGAAGGGAGGTATGTAAAATTCAACTCTTGGTCACTCTGTGACCTTAAATGAGTTACTTAACCTTGCTAAGTTTCAGGGTCCTCATAGGTAAACTGTGAGAAAGAAAGCCTACCCCACCTTCTTCATAAGGCTGTTGTGCATTAAATGCACAACAGTCTATACTTTATTAAAATTATTTGTTTTAGGCTGCAGAGCTTATTCCTGAAAATGCCTCTAAAATTTCATGATGTGTTATGCTAGGGTGGTTCAGTGATGTTTGCAACTATTAACCCTGTACTCACCCTAATATTGTTTTATCACATAAAAGTAAACCCACTGGTCCCATATGTTTTAATAAGTTATATTAGGTTTTGTGGATAATAGCAGAAGATTCCTGCCACCTTCTGAATATTTAAGAATGTCTGTGTGTTTGTGTGTGTCTTCAAAATTTTATATCATTCCTCTTGTTATTTTAAAATATTCTTCTCATAACTATATTTGATATTGTTGTCATAATTTTACAGTCTCATGTCCAAGAGATACTTCTGGACATGGTTATATGTTTTTGAAATTGAAACAATACATAATTGGGAGACTTAAGAAATGAAGTAGACAACTTTTAGACAAAAGAGAAATAATAATCACGTCATCATCAAAGGTTTTGTTTTTCTTAAGAACCTTCCATCTCAGCATCAGTATGACTTAGGCTAAGAAATACAAAACTTGGAGTCCTTCCTAAGACTGCATGTTTAGGGGCCCCTCCTGCGTGCTGAATGGAACCTCTTCATTTGTAATGAATTTCTATCATCTGCTATTACATCCAAAAATAAAATAGTCTATTGTCCAGTTTTCAAAGAAAAAAAAATCTGTGACTGGGGCACATATATCCCCAAGTGCCCACTTTAAACATACCACCGATGTGAGTGCTGAATGACAAGCCCTGATCCCAGGCCACGGCTAATCCAAAGTACCAACAAGTAATAACAGAATCAGAGAAGACAAAATAGCTACTTGAGGAATAAAGCTTCCCAGTCCTTGGTTCTGCAACAGCAGGGTGGAAAGTGAGGGGACAGGAAAATCAAAGTTGCTTTAAAAAAAATTATCACACATAGAGCCAAAATGTCCCCACAGCAGGAAAGAAAGTGGAAAACACACCAAATCAATCACCTTAAAAATAAGGCTTAAAATCTTCTACTGCATAAGATGTAAGTGGGGAGGGAAGAATGGGCCCAGCAGCTTGAAAATGTTTTATTAAACTGCATGCTGACTGCCACGGCGCATACAGGAAAATGCAATTAAGGTCAGGCCATTAAAAAGACGCCCAAGGATAGCTCTGAGAGAGACCGGGGCAGTCAGCAGGCGCCCAGGAAACTTCCAAAGGAAACTCACTTTGGAAAAGTGCCAGGCAGGGGCTGGACGCCCCTCAAACAGGACAGGCCTGAAGTGAGATCTCCTTGAAGCTGTGGGTTGGGGGAAGGGGTGGCCGTGGAACATAGGGCTTCCCACAAACGGGAACAGGTTCCAATCAGCAACAGAAGTCTTGGGTCTGACACGTCCTCCAGGAGCACACGTGTTCGGGAGGTGTTGGCATGTCAAGTACAAAGCTGCTTGGGCATCTCCATGACCCACAGCTTTCTGAGTAAGGTGGGCGTGGGTGCCTCTGGGACAGATGCCTTGCCCTGCCTCTCCGCCACAGTCCCCTCAGGTCCTGCCTACTGACCGTGAGTGGGCAGGTGTGGGCCTCTGGGGCGTGCACACGCATCTGCCCAGTGGGAGGAACCAGACTGCACTGGACAGATCCCTTAATGAAGAGTTTTTCTTCTCAAGAGAAGATCCAGAAGACATGGTGCCATGTCAGGCTGAAGCTGTCCACTCGGGGCCTCCACGAGGAGGTGTAGTAGGCCTGGCTGGTCATGGTAGGCCCCGGGTGATGGTGACCTCCACCCTCTCCCTGCCCTTCAGTGTACCCCACAGTGCCCTACTTCTGCCTGCTCAGTTCTGGGCTCTCCTCTTGTAAATGCCTGCAGGTGTCATTTGAGCTCAGGCCTTCTGAGTTCCAAAACCCCTGGGCACAACTCTGTCGCACCACGCTGTAACCACTGTGTTACACCTACCACTGAAATCCTTCCCCAAAACGTATGCACCATGAGGATGGGGGCAAAGTCTTTACTTCTGTGTGGACAGAAATGTTTACCCCAAAGGTGTGGCACAGGATTCACATAGAACAGATGCTCAAAACTGCTTATTGAAGGTATCTGGCATATAATGAGTAATCAACAGGTATTTAATAATAAAAAGAATAAATATATTTGGTTGAAGAGAACTAAAACAAACTGATTTAGGCATATATGCGCATACAGAAATAAACTACGAATCACGTATTATATAGAGGTACAGGTAGTGTGAGGCTGGTGTTAATGACCAACCTTCCTCCCAGGCTGTCAGTGAACTTTGATTCAGGAGTGAAGACACTACTTTTTTGCTGATTCTGGGGCTCTTAATTCTTTCTTCCATCCTACCAAGCCACCCACTGAAGTTTGCCATCCCAGCCACACTGCGCATTTCCATTTGAGAAGATGTGCTCGTTGCTGTGAGTTTGCGGTGTGCCTTCCACACTCAAACGCCAGGATGTGCGTCCTGCCTTGTCCCTCCTATTCCCACCTAGTACCGCAGAAGTCTGCAGAATGCTGGCTGGGCGTCCGCGCCAGTGTGAAACAGATTCTTCTAAGAAACATCAGCGACAAAGTACCCATTGTGGCTGTAGCAAGCGCGGTTTTATAGACTTCCCTGACTTTAGGAAGGGAAAAGCAATTTCTGGGCATAATACAATTTGGAACATGCTCCCATTTGCCTCAGAAACTATTGCCTTGCAGTGATTTCCTGTCTCTGGTGAGTAAATGTTCCCTAAACTGCGGTTCCCGTGGATGAAATCCACCCCTGCGCTGCCCTAGCGAGAGTTTTGCTTTGTAGTCTTGACTTCTTATAAACACAAGGGTTAGTTTACATCTCTTTTCCCTACTTTTTTCCTTCTAAAGTTATCTCTTGTTCCCTCTCTTCTGCCAGGTCCTTAATCCTTCTCCCTCTAAGCAGGCAGTGCTCAACTTTTGCAGCAGGGAAGGTCTCTTTGGAAGGCCTGAGGGCCAGGCCAACTTTGCCAGTTCATTTGCATACATTTACAGTTAGTTGGCCTGCAAACATGATGATTATGCAAAGTTCTACTCTTAGCAGTGAAAGGATTCTGTTTGGATTTAGGAACTTCAGCTTCCACAGAACACAACTAGGTAAGAGGGGTTGTAATTCTTGCAATTCCAGGGAAGAGTGTGGATTTATGGTAATGAGTGAGCAACCCAGGTGTCAGGACAACAGCTCCAAGGAGGAAAGTCATGCAGCTGGGCCCTGCCTTGCTCCCGCTCACATCTCCCAGAGCGTCACCTTGCACATAGTTAGGTGAAAAGTTGGGCTGCTCTTCTCACATTTTGATAGCGTGCCCTCTGGCAAGCTGCCGTAGCCCTCTCCTCAGTAAGCCTGTTTTCTAGGTGCCTCGGCTTCTCTCGTTCAGTAAATTCAGCACATCTCTTTGCTGAAATGAGTTTTCAGACCACCAGCCTGCTCCCTCCTCACAAGCTGAAATCTGGACTGGCCCCTTTGTGTTTCTTCAGGGCAATGTAGGGTCCTGAGATAATGACGTGTTTCAAGCATCCTTTAAATGCGAGGGTCTAGAGCTCTCCTTGTAGAAAATAATCACACGGTTATGAGAAAGTGTGGTCATTCAAAAGATCCAGAAGTCGACTTCAATATTCGTTACTTGTGCGAACTTAGATTAGCACATGGATTAACTTCCCAGGATCTGTTGCTTGCTGTGTAAAATAAGGGAATGGAAGTGGATGGTGTCTGACATGCATTCCTGCTCTAACGTTCTAGAGTTTTCTTCCTGAGAGTATACATTTTATAAAACGTTTTGGAAAAAAATTTTCTACAGATGGTTTTATGTCATGGTCTATCCATTGTTGCATTCATTCATTCACCAAATATGGATTAATAACTACTAAGTGAAAGCATATTCGAGGAGAATTTGTCAAGCACCATCTCGGAATCAAGTACTTTGCTATGTATTGAGGATAAAATAACGTAAATTATCCTCCTCTGTCTTTTGTAAGGTGATCTCCATACTCCCTCATGCTGTATTTTTAGCACTTAGAGGACACATTGGTTGTGTCACCCTGAGCACCAAAAGTGTGCAGTGTGGATGACAGCTATCAATAACATTTGCTCAATGGAAAATTAAATTGAATCTTACTTTAATTCTCATTTTTGCCCTTATTTTTGTATTTTTAATTGGGAGCAGAGGCATTGACAAAGGAGAGGACAGTCACATTTATGGAATGTTCTTTTCTTTCATTTTCACACTTTGGAGAATGCCACAGCATGTGAGTAGCTGAACCATGAGTCTAGTTCCTACCCTAAACATTCTAAGGTACTCTGGGTAGGTCTGTCTTCTGGATACCAAACCACCACTTAAGAAGTTAATAAAATGATATATTTATTCACTGAATGTCAATTATATTCAGGATACATTAGAAACTATGAGGGGGGAAGGTTGAAAAAAGTCCAAGGAAGTTTTTATTCTTGAGAAGAGATAGTGCGTACACTCATAAAGCAATTAGAGAAAATTGTTTGAACTGAGCAATGGGGAAAATCTATCATAGTGTGGCCTGTCAGTGTCTGTTCACTCTCCAAGTAGCCTGAATTGGTGTCTTCTTTTGAATGTTTTAGGGATACCTCAAAGTCAACATGTCCCGAACTGAACTCAAAGCTGGCCTACATCCAGTGTCGCTCCCCCAGCGACAGGCACCACCGTGCGTCTGAGTCCGTGAACTGGAAACATGACCATCATCCTAGACACGGGCTTCAGTCCCTTTAGCCAGTGGCACTGTCTCAGTCTGCATGGGCTGCCATAACAAAGCACTCTAGGCTGGGTGGCTTAAACAACGGGAATTTATTTTCTCACAGCTCTGGAGGCTGGCAGTCCACGATGAAAGTGCCATCGGGGTTGGTTTCTGGTGAGAGCTCTCTCCTTGGCTTGTAGACAGAGCCTTCTTGCTGTGTCTTCACAGGGCCTCTGTGCTACAGAGAGAGACCTTCTGTGTCTCTTTCTCTTCTTATAAGGACACAGTCCTATCAGATCCTATCAGATTAGGGCCCTACCCCTATGACCTCATTTAACCCTAATTACCTCCTCAAAGGCTCTATCTCAA
>CM052438.1:96978771-97041810 GCA_028533085.1 Varecia variegata | reverse complement strand
CTCCTCAAAGGCTCTATCTCAACATACTATCACATTGGGGGTTAGGGCTTCAACTTAGGAGTTTTGGGTGGAGACAGTTCCGTACAGATCAGGTACTAACTAAGGTAACTCTAGCTCCTTACAGCTCAGGATCTTAGTGGCTTAATGCAATGAAACTCCACTGCTTGCTCGTATATTCTGATTGTCAGGGAGGTGGGAGTGGCAGAGGGCTGGGTTCCAGGCAGTCATAGACGAATAAAGTCCATGGAGGCGGTGCCATCTTTAGAACATGTGACAGCACCAACTCTGGTCACAGATGTCTAGAAGGCAGACTAGAGACGAGAGTAAGGACTGAACATAAAAAAGGTGTGCTTTTTCAAGAGCGGGGGTGGGGGGTTGTTTCTGTTTGGTGAATAGTTAGCCTGTCTCTGTCATACCAAATTCTGTTCACCAGTCTTCAAAAATATTTCCTGAATCTATCCACTTCTTCCCAGTTCCACTGCCCAACAAGCTACTTAAGGATACCGTTGTCACTCACCTGAATTACTGCAAAGACCTACTAACTTCTTTATCTACACACACTCTTTTTAATTGTTTTTATTTTAGCAAAAGATACATAATATAAAACTTCCTCTTTTAACCATTTTAAAGTGTACAATTTTGTGACATTAAGTGCAATCATAATATTGTACAAATATCACCACTATTCATCTCCAAAACATTCCCACCTTCCCAACCTCTGTCTTCATTAAACAATAACTTCCCATTTCTTCTTCTCTCTGACACCTGGGAACCACTCCACATCTCCTCTTGACCACATCCAATGCCCTGTGGCCAGAATGAGTTCATTAAAAAGTCCAATCATTTAATCATTATACACACACGTGCATACACATACACAGTGTTTAGAACCTTAAATTCCTTCCCATTGCTTCTAGTGCCATTATGAAAGCCCCTGAGACAGCCTATGCTCACTAGAGCACTCACCCATAGCCATCTCTAGCCTGATCTAAAAGCACTCCCCGCTCCAGATCCTGCACTCCAGCCAGCCAAAGTGTTCTTCTTTCAGAGCTTCATGGTTTTCAGTTCCTTCCTACCTCAGGGTCTGCACATTTGCTGTTTCTCCCTAAGTCTCCCCCCACCCCATTCAGCTCTTAGTACCTTCCAGATCTCATCTCATCTCTCCCTCCCTCAGCAACGTCTGCTCTCAGCCTCCCAGCTAGGCCAGCTCCACCCATGCTAGCACCCGAGAGCATCCCCGTGACTTTCAGAGCACTGGCTGCATTATTACACATATTTTCCTAATTTAGTAATAAATATCTCTCTCCCCACTGGACCTCAGATAGAGACTGTTCTGTTTTTGTTCGCTATTTTATTTCTAGTACCAAACATAGTGCCTAGTGTATAATAGGCACTTGATGAATAAATTATGAATGAACAGCTGAATACTATCGCACCAGCAAAGGACGAAATCAGAGCCACTCAGAAAATAGCTCAGAAGAAAGGAGCTTGAAAACACTGGTAAAATTGGCCTAAGACAAAAACGAAGATATTCCCCACTGAGTGAAACAGTGTAATTAGTTAAGTATTTTATTATTATTCATTTGACACTAAATCTAGTTAACATGTCATTTTTAAAAAAAATTCTTAGCGATAACGGTATAATGGTCGGAATGTTATTGGAAAAGAAGAGAATTTCTTAATTTGGAGGATGCCTTTCTTTGAAGGGAAGGGGAAGAAAAACCAGTACTGTTGAAAGGTAACCACTGGGTAAGCAGCTTCACATGACAGCATATTTGATATTAAGGTTCTCTTAACAGAGTATCTCTAACAGTTCCACTCCATCCTTGCAAGCCTTAGCAAGCCAGAGCTGTAGAGCAATGCCCTGAAACCCACAGATATAAATAAGCCAAGACTAGAACTTGGCCATTCAAACTCTCGTGAGTTGTTTTTCTCTTTCTCTCAGTCCTGGTTTCTCGGTTAACACACTCACACTTCAGTCCTCTAGAAATTGGATAGATTGGCGATATTAACCAAGCCTATTTAAAATCGTAAGAAATGTTTTAACTAAGCTATCTTAGTTCTGGGTCTCCAGAAAAGAGGTCCCGAGGGAGTGATTAGACACTGATGCTTTATTTTTGTGGTGAAATCCCAGGGCAAAGAGAGTGAAGGCAAAGGAAGTGAGGGAGAGGAGGGCGAGAAGCAGCACAAGGTGATGCCTTGTCAGTGCTGGCTGCAGACCGACACTGAGCAGAGGAGAGAAGTCCCTGGCAGCTGGGCAGGTGTTTCTGCCGAGCATGCTGGAAGCCCACAAACAGGCTCTCGAGAGAGCTTGTGCTTGAGACCATCCATTGTCAGGAAGCATGGAGAGAGAATGCACAGCCCAGGCTCCTCCTCCTTGCGTTTCCTGTCTTCCTTTGGTGTAAGTTTACGCCCAGGGAGAGAGCTCCTCACATTGCATTACAAGGCCCCTGCTGTGACCACTAGGCAATCCAGAGCCTGTGCTCTGAAGAATTGCACTTGCATCTGCGGTGGGATATGGGTCCAGAGAGGGTCCAGAGATCTGGGGGGCTCTGATGGTCAGCTTCAGAGGGCAGAACTGCAATACCTCCATGGAGGTACTTGCCAGACACAATGGCAGAGGAGGCAGAGCCAGCAGCCGAAAATTTGGGAGTCAAGAAAGCAAAAGAGTTTGAGGATCCATGTAGGATATGTGTGATACACAAGGCTATTGAAAGGTTGGTATATTTCATGTAGTTAGCTTTTAAATCCTAACCTCCTCGGGTGCCTTAAATATGGCTAAAATGTAAAAAGATGGAGAATACTGTCTTGGTGAGGATGTGTATCAACTGAAACACTCAAACTTGCTGCTGGAAGTTGGCTCAACTATGTTAGAAGACTGCTTGGTACTTTCTATTAAGTCTAAACGTGCATCTATTTTATGCCCTCAAATTCAACTTCTAGGTATTTCCAAGAAAAACTGGTGTTGTGGACACATCAAAAGAAATGAATAAAAATGTTCATAGTAGCTTTATTCAAAATGGCCACAGACTGAAGACCACTCAATCGTAAGAGAATGAATAAATAGAGTATGAAATATGTACAATAAAAACTGTGGAGCAATGAAAAAGAACTAACTATTAAAACACACAACATGGAAGAATATCACAGATATTGAGTGAAAGAAGCCACAGATACAAATCACCTATTATACGATTCCATTTCTGTGAAGTTCAAGAGATGATGAGAAACGGCATGATGGAAGCTTCTAGAATAATGGATGCTTTATATGTTGATCATGTGTGGTGGTTATACAGGTGAATATATATATACACGAGTTCACCTAGCTGCACATTTAAAATCTCTGTCCTCTACTGCATGTGAGTTATAGCTCAATTATACATACCCCAAACCACTCCCTTCCTGAGATATTATGAAGCAAATCTCAATTTTTCTCCATAAAAACATATGGATAAGAGCACCAAAACCCACAGCTTTGTGATTTGTCCATTAAAACCTTTTGTTTAGGAGACAGGGAATAAGTTCGCCCTTTGTGGAATGTGCAGACACTACAAGAAAAGGCCTGGTTTCCAACTACTGGAAAAGGGACCAGCCATCATCTCATTCTACCTCTGGAGCCCTGGCAGCTACAATTAAAATAATTGATTATCACAGAGAGAACAAACATTTAGGCCAAAACACAAGCCATCAGATGGATCACATAGACTGCTAAAAAATATTTGCTTTTTGTTCCAAGAAGAATGATGAGAATAAAAAATAAAATGGACTCACAAAGAAAACAGGGAGATGACAAAGCTTTAGTCCATCAGTAAAGATCAAAATTCAAGTCCATCGGGTGACAAGAGAAAAATCTCAGGGAGAATAACAATGAACTGAGGGAAAGGCATCTTGGAAAGGGGAGTCAAACAACAAAGAGGACGGAGGAGAGAGGGCCTCTCACAAAAGAGCCAGACATGAAAGAGGAGAGAGGAGCGTGGAAACCTATAAAAAGGCCACTGAAGAAGCGAGAAGCACAAAAAAAGGACTTGAGATGAACAATAAAAATAAGAAAGATTAAAAGGAAGGGGTGAAATAGCAGAGGGAGAGAAACTGATGTTGCTTTGCTAGGAAATTGGTGTTTTCACACCAGCGGGGACCAAGCCTGATGTGGGTCAGGAAGCCGGCGCCATCCGCTCTGCCGGCCACAGCGGCCAGTCCTTGCAGTCCGGTCCTGCCCAGACCTGAGTGGGGAAGAGCCCCAGGGACCGGGAGACAATGACAGTGCTTCTGAGGTTCCATGACCCTGGGGTGGATCCCGAAGGTGCTGGCCAGAGAGCTCCCTGTCTCTCTCCCAGGTAGCACATTTTGTTTCGGAGGCTACGGAACCCTTGCCTTCTGTTGATCCCGGCTGAAGGCATTCATCTGATTTACCTGTGTTGGGGAAGTATGTTCATGCAGGGGAGAAAGGATTTGGAGTTGGAAGGCAGTTTGCTATTCAGTCCTTGTCCTTACTGTGCAGCCTCTGGCCACTCATTTTATCTCTTTGAGTCTCAACTTCCTCAACTCTAACTGGGGGCTAACACCCACTCCCGTGATCATTTCAAGGAGATAATGTGGAAGAAAGACTTTTCTCCAACAGAAAGCATAATTATTACTATCAGTCTTTGTTACTGTAGGATGCTGGGAGACCTCAGGTCACCTGCTTAGAAAGTTGAAGGGGAAAAGCATGTACATTCTGGAGGAAGGTCTTGGGCTGAATGTGTGCTCCACAAAGGAAAATGCTGGCATCTGTTTCTAAGTGGGAAAGCCCCTGAGACAGTGCACATAAACCCAGGTTGATTAAGAAGTGTGACTACCTATGAAATGTGAAACAGGCTGGGCGCTAAGCTTCACTTCGCCTGGAAATTTTAAATGACTCCTTCATAGCCCACAGTTGTGCCTATCTAGTGCATTTTGAAGAACTGAAACGTTCAAAATAACAACAACAAAACAGAGCTGATTAATTACTGTAAGAGCTGTTTTGGGGGAAAAAAAGAGAAAAGTTGTTGTCCTATTATATTTCTGAAAAAAAAAATGAGCATTTTATTGCTTCTACAAATTGCTCCCTGGAAAGTACTTTCATTTTCTAATTGTTCATAAATTTACTGACAGGTGGTTACACAGTAGGTATAACATCGTTATTTTCATTTTATTATATACACTGTTTTAACGAGAAAATCTGGAAGGGCTGGGTATCATATATCATCCGATGTACCCTGAAAATGTGTGGGTATGCAGGCGTAGCTCAAGGCTGCTACTTCCCCAAGCATGCCTAGGGCTAGCTTCCCTCACACAGGGTCAGCTTGGACAGCTGTGACTGGCTGGAATACATTCAGATGGTGACAGTAGAAATAAATCGCTTTTCTATGGTTAGTCTTCTGCTTAAAAAATAAGATTCAACAATCGCTTTCACTTTTGCTGAAAGATCTGTCACAAGTGTTCATTATTAGGGACAAAACAAATTGGGGAGTTTCTATTCACTAAACACTTGATATTTGATGAGCACTAGTTGTGCTAGACAGGTTGCCCATTTCTATTTAACGTATATTGGTCCTTCCACCTTAGATTCTTGACTCTCTGAAGCTAGGAATTGTTTCAGCACTGTTTAGCACATCTGCAGCGCCTAACATTTTGGCTAGATCATAGTAGGCATTCAATAAATATTTGCAATTTGCTGTTCCAACTGTCACTCATTGTTTATTTGTAGGACTTAATATTTTATATTGATTAATAAAACTGTCCTCTCATGGAAAAAATAACCTTATGATTTACATAACAGCAACTGCAGACAAATGAGTTCAGCAACTAGGTTCAAGTGTTTATGAGAGTTGAGGATGTGCAAAGAGCATGTACAATTGGCTTCTCACTCCACCCTTACCGAAACTGCTCATCCCAATGGCTGCCCTTGATATTTCCTCTCACACTTCATGTCCCAAAGATTCTGTAGCTGTCATCTCCTTACAGAGATGCTCTCTTTTCTTGTTTCTAGGCTATCACACACTCCACGTTGGCAGGATGCTTCTACCCACTCCTCATTCTCTTTCAAGGATGCCTCATCCTCTACATAACCTTGAGTGGTTGGGCTCCTAAGAGTCCCTCCACAGCCCTTCTCCACTCACTCTACCCACTCCTCCACGTCCATCTCATTGAGCTAAGGTTTTTGTCGTAACTGCACAGTCTGGATGTTTCTCTCGAACTCCCAGTCGTTGACTCCGAGGGAACACAGATACCTGAGTGTGCTGCAGGTGGCATTGTCCTCCACATGTCCAAAACAGACCCCTAGTCCTCTCACTCACTCCCTCTGCTCATTCTTTTCTGTTCTCTGGTAAAAAACGTGCCACCTATCAGGGTTTCCTGATCTAGCAAACACAACAACAGGACACCCAGTTAAATTTGAATTTTTGATCAGCACCAAATTTTTTTTTGTATAAATGTTCCCCATTGAACACATGCATTCAAATTTTACTAGGTGTCCTGTATTTTATCTGGTAACTGTACCCCTCGCCAATCACCAAAGCCTGAATAAAAGGAGCCAACGTTGACACTTTCCTCTCTCTCATTTCTCCAAACACAATACACTGAAGTCCACTTTTTTATCATTTTGAATTAGTTGAATACTTTTCTTTATATTCAAGATCAACATCTTAATACCAGTTCTTGTCATTTCTTACCTGCATTCTCTCAAGTGCCTCCCGTTTATTTTTTAATTTTTGTTTTTTCTCCTGCCCCACCTCCCTTCAGTGTGTGCCCTGCATACAAGGCTGTCCTGCTGACCTTCGTAGGTCAGGGCAGGTTACATGAGTGGTGACCAGCAGAGGCACACCGACCCAGGCCTTTACACAGAGGGTGGCACGGAAAGGTGCACATTTTAGCAGTTGCCCATGGTCCGAGTGGGACTTGGTGACTTCATCATCTCACGTTTCCTCCTCCTCCCACCAACTCCAGTATCCGCCACGCCATGCTGCCTCTAAGCCACCGCCACAATCTTCAACATCTCTGAGCCTTGGCAGTACTGTGCCTCTCCCAGAAATGCCTCGGTTCATCCTCTCAGAAGGCAGATCACGTGTCATCTGGTCAGGGAAGGCTTTCCTAAATTTGAAGCTTAAATACGATGCCTTTCCCATGTGCTGCTACATCACATACATATACCACTGTTGCAGGATTTATGCACAGTATAATTGCCTGCCTGTTGTTCTTTTTCAAAACCAGACCATGAGCTGTTTGAAAACAGACATAAAGTCTTTTATCTCCATGTACCCAGCTCCTAGCACAGTGCCTGGCATCAGGGAGCTGTCAACAGGTGTTTGCGGTATGAGGGCAAAGATCATGTCTGCAAATATCTTTCACAATTCCTAATTGTTATGGATCACAGGAGTTCTCACATACCCCAGCCATGTTGAAATACCCCAGTAGAGCTGTGGGAGTTATAAGCTATCTTCCCCATGCATATTGGCCACATCTCTATTGTAGCACTCATCATATTGCATTTTATGTATATGTTTAAATACCTGTCTCCATTTATTTTTTCATGACACATGCATTGAGCTCCTCCTAAGAGGTAGGCACCGACCATATGTAATCCTTTACTTCAAGAAGCTTACAACAATTGGTATAAATAAAACAAATACACTAATAAAGCATCTTACTATGAGATGTATAAACAAGGTACAATGGGGCTTAAAGAAGGACACAGTCACTCCTTCTTAGGGACAGCTGGAAGCATTTTATAGAAGGGCTGACACTGAACAGATTCCAGAGGATGATTAGGAATAGACCTAACAACGAGAGCAGAGGCATCACGGGCACAGACCTGTGCAAAAGCATAGCCTCTTCAAGGTACTAGAAAGAACTCTGCAGTGCTGGGGCAGACGGGGGCAGATAAAATTGGACAAAAAGGAAAAAGTAAGTTGCTGTGAGGAATTAAATGCAAAGAGAAGGAATTTGGAAACCACAGAAGAATTTTAAGCCAGGCAAGAAATACGATTAATGTGACTACATTTCATTTTAAAAATATACGTATCTTATCAGGAATGCAGATAAGGTAAAGATATGGGAAAAGGCTTATAAAAGTGAAAAATCAGCTTATCTGTATGAATGTTTTCCTCTTGGACATAGTGATCCAATGAGAACATCTTGACATGGCCTAAATAAATCTTAGTAGGAGTGGGTGTAGGATTCAAACAAATTGGCTCATTGATATTTGGCATGAGCTTTTTTTAAAAACTACAGTTACTAATCAAGCTGCCTGAGTTTTGGATTATATACTTTTTCAGATTTGTTCTTTTGCTGAAAATATCTCTTGTGTACAGAACATTTTTAAGGGAAGATTCTCTTTATATATATATGTTATATATATAACATATAAAGTTATATATATATATATATATATATATATATAACTCTTCTAAAAAATAACCTTTTTCCTGATATATTTAAATGATGGAACATCACACCTGCCAACACTGAAAAGCTATAAATAGAGAGTGAAGTATAAATCTAGAGAGAAAAATAGGTAGACCCATTATATATCTACTGCAATTAGGTATTTTGGTAGCAGACTAGAAGGAAATCATTACTGAATTGCTAAAAAAAAAAAACTTAGGAATAGGAGATGTAAGATACATAATGGTCAAATAAGAACTATACATCTATTGAAATAATTATTATGGAAGTGATGTGAATTATCTAATAACATCTCAAATGAATTGACTGGATTTATTAACCTATAGGTAAAATGTTAAGTGTCCTCTAAAGGGAAACAATAATAATTAAAAATAAAGGCCGGGAGTGGTGGCTCACACCTGTAATCCTAGCACTTTGGGAGGCCAAGGCAGGAAGATTGCTTGAGGCTAGAAGTTCAAGACCAGCCTGAGTAAGAGCAAGACCCCGTCTCTACAAAAAATAGAAAAATTAGCCGGGCATGGTGACACGCATCTGCAGTCCCAGCTACTTGGGAGGCTGAGGCAGGAGGATTGCTTGAGCCCAGGAGTTTGAGGTTGCTGTGAGCTGTGATGACTATGTCACTGCACTCTAGCTGGGACAACAGAGCAAGACCCTGTCTCACACATACACAAAAAAAAGGATTAAAAAAATAATAAATAATTTAAACCAAATAGTACAAAGCAGGAGTGTTGTAGGTATTGTAGTCAGGAGTCCCAGTGTTAAATATTAATGCTTCAGACACATGGAGCATCTTCTGTGTATCGCACTACTGTCAGGCTATAAAGATGCAGCCATGTGCAAGGTATGGTCTCTGCAGGCCGTGGAGACAGACAGGGGAAGTAGACAATTGTGAGCAAATGCTGGAATGTAGTTGTGTTCAAACAAAACATTATGGCCTTTAGGAGGAGGAAGTGACTACCTGTCTGGAGTGGTCACGGAGGTCTTCAAAGAGCTGAGTTTCGGATGATGGGTACAGAGATGATTTCTAGCTGGGCAAGTTGTAGGGACGACATTCTCTGTGGAGAATGCAGTGTGGCAGTAAGGACTAAGTTCTGTGCTAGCCTAGTAGTTGATGACAAATAACAGGTTTGCCCTCAAGGAACATCCAAGTTGAAGAGAAGGATGATGCATTTGCAATACACAATAATACAGCAACTCCAATCAGAGCTAATTTTTATCATTGTCTGTGGGGAGAGGAGTTTGGTGAGAATAAGGCAGTGCTTGGTAATGGTGGTGGAGCTTGCAGAAGGCCTTGTGTAATAGGCAATATTTGGAAAGGCAACAGTAATTAAGAAAAGGGGAATGGTAGAGAAAGAAAATTTTAATCTAGGCTGGAAATTTTTGATTTGATATGAAAGAAAATAGGGGGACATGGACAGATTTGCCAAGAGTGGCACATGAAAGGTGGTGTTGAAAGATTAGACCACCCCAGGAATACAGAATAGGACCAAGAGGAGTGAAGACAAGCACCAGAAGGCATCAGGGGAGGGCAGCACTCACCCCGACATAAGCAATGAGAGCGTGAAAGAGAGGTGAGCAGAGGAGAGGAAAGGGCAACAGGAGGCATGTTGCAAAGTGAAATGTGTTTGGATAAGGTTAGAAGAAAAGTGGGATTGTAATGTTTGGAAACTGTGTAAAAAAGAGCATTTTTCAAATTCTATTGGCAACGTAAAGGAATGTGAGAAGCGTGTTTTTGTTAACATATGTATTAACCCCGTTTTTATTTTCTGTAGTCTGATGCTTTGACCTCTGGGGCCTTGCTGATCTTGGAGGGACAGCCCCTCCCAGGATCAGGCAGTTCCTAGAGGGAGTACACAGCACACATGTGAGCATTCTTTTCCTATGCAAACCAACGCACCCAGAGCCCACACCTCCAACTGTCTCCTTTATCAGGCTCTAGCATTTTGGGCCACTATTCACCTGCTCTAACACTGCAGGGCCAAGAACCAGACAGCTACACCTTTACACCCTCACACTCCAGAGCTCACTGAAATTGTTCAAACCAGCCAATCCGACACCTGCTTACACGGCCTTTCTCTTGCCCGTGTTTCCCTGCCTCCCTCTGCCTCCCAATCAACCCTGCTGCTCCCCCGTGTGACCCTGCGTGGCACGCCGTGGCCCCTACTTCTAGGTCTCTGTGAGTATAATAAAATTCTTCCTTATGAAAGTCATTTCTATGCCTGCATGTCTCACCATATGTAATTAAAACAAATCCCAGGTATCTGATTAAAACAACTTATGGCATACAGCTAATAACTCTTGGCTTGCCTGTATAGCCTAACTGATCAGAACATAAATACCTATGAGAATTGTATACAGCTAAATCATTGCCTCCATTTTCTACTTGGACCATACAGACATGATCTTAAATATGATCAGCTAATTTACATTTAATCATCATGAAGTTTTCTCTGCATTAATGATGTCCTTATTGCACATAAAAATAGGGGCTAACTCTAAAGATACTTTCAGAAATTAGTAACAAAGTACTGCTACATAACTACTGTCTTTTATTACACCAATAAAATCCTCTTTTAAAATGTCAGAAACACCTAAAAATGATTTTTTGCTTTATTTTGTTTTTTTCTAGTTGGCCCCAGGTGCAGCATTGAGTTCATCATATTCTTTTGTTTATGATACTTTGTCATCTCTGGTCCGTAGAAGGTTGTTCTGCTTAAAACAAAATCAAGCAGTTAAAAAAACTGGAAAAAATGTTGACTGCAAATATGTCAAGCAGAGAATTAATATCATTCTATAAGCAGGTTATAATAACTGATACAAGCAAAATAAAAGGCACTAATAGATTAAAAAGGAACAAGAAACAAGAATATATATTTTAAAAGTGATGTATAAAGTTACTCCAATTATGTTCATAAAATAATTAAATTGGCTTAGTATGAAAAAATTGTAGAATAAAATGCCATTTTTAAATTACTATATTGGAATTTTAAAAAATCCGAACACTTAATAGTAGAAAAGTTGTGGTTATAAAGAACACTACCTTGCGTTTTTGATGAGGTGTAAATTATTTTAGAAAGAAATTTGCAATATATATCTGAGGCCTCTAAAATGTTCTTATCTCTTAATCTAGTGATTACACATCTGTTAATTTTTACTTAGGAATAACAAACATCCCAATCTCAATGTAAAAAGGCATTCCACCGCATTGTCATTTACGATAGTAAAAAAAAAAATGCTATTAAAAGTAGTCAAGACATTGTAGAGTATTATACAGACATTAAAATTGTACTTTAAAGAACATTTGTTCATATGAGAGAATGTATATGTTACATTGATAAAAGAGCAGAACACACACGTGTGTGTGTGTGCATGTGTGTTCTCACAGTTGAGAGCAGAGAGCATCTACCACCGCATTACTAGAATAGCTGAAAGTAGAAAGAATGGCAACACCAAGCGGCGGTGAGGAGTTTGAGCAATTGGACTCTCATATGCTGCAGATTGAGAGTGTAAAAAGTGCAATGATTTTAAAAATGCTTGGTAGTTTCTTACAAATCTCACCATACGTCTCTACCATGATCCAGCAAATCCACTCCCTAGTATTTACACAAGAGAAATAAAAGCATATGTCTACAAAGAGACTTGTACGAGAACATTTACAACAGCTTCATTCTTTATAGCAAAAAACTGGAAACAAATATACATCAATTGGGGAATGGATAAACACATTGTGATATAGTCATACAATGAAATACTACTCAGCAAAAAAAATCAACTATAGTTTTATGTAACAGAGAAAAAAATTCAAAAATCTTAGGTTAAGTGAAAGAAGCTAGATACAATAGGTTTATACTGCATAAAGCCATATATAAGAAAGTCAAAATTAGGCAAAACAAATTTACTAGAAATCAGTACAGGTGCTAGAAATCAGAACAGTGTCTGCTACAGGAAGAAAGTTATGAGAGAACATTCCGAGGAAATATTCTTTTTTTGTTTTGGGTGATGGTTACTTGAGTATATAAACTTTTTAAAACTCACCAAATTGAACACTTAAGATCAGTGGTATGCAAATTTTATCTCAATAAAAGAGTCCAAGGCCAGAGGTGCAGTGACTCATGCCTGTAATCCCAGCACTTTGGGAGGCTGAGGGAGGAGGAAGCTTGAGGCCAGGAGTCTGAGACCAGCCTGAGCAAAAGCAAGACCCCATCTCTACAAAAAAAAATAGAAAAATTAGCCTGGAGTGGTGGCGCATGCCTGTAGTCCCAGCTGCTCAGGAGGCTAAAGCTAGAGCCCAGGAGTTTGAGGTTGTAATGAGCTATGAGGACAGCATCATAAGATCCTGTCTCAAAAAAAGAGGTCCAGTTGAATTAAAGATAGATTAAAAGGACAAAATAGCCTCATATATGTAGTCAAGGTATACATATACAAGGTATAAATTTTCCAGGATACATATATCCCTGGGTTTTAGGAAATATATTTTTTAAACCAAGACAAGAAACCTAAAAACTAGTTTAATAAGGAAAAGATATTCATATTTAACTTTGTTAATTAAAAAAAATTACCCTATGACCAAAGTATTATTAAAAAGTCAGTAGATTAGCAATATGAGGAAATATATTGAAAGCATAAGGGGTAATTCTGTTTAATAGAAGGAAAAAGTTCTGATGTTCAGTGGTATAATGGGGCAACTATAGTTGACAATACTTCATTGTTTTTAGAATAGCTAGAAGTTTTCAAATGCTCCCAACATAAAGCAAAGATGAATGTTTCAGGTGAATCATGTCCCAGTTTCCCTGATTTGATCATTGTATGTTGTGTGCTTGTATCAAGATGTAACATGTACTCCGTGAATATGTACAATTATTATGTATCAATAAAAAAATTAAAAAAATAAAAAATAAAAAAAAGCATAAGACAAATAAAATCTACAAAATACTACAGCATGGCAAGATGTATCATGGAGTATTTGCTAAGAGTACAGTCGAATCAATAACTCCATTTTTTTTTCTGTTAACACCCAAGACATCTCTGAGACACTAAGTATCTGTCTATAGAAGGCCACTGAATCATAAGTTTTGTCCAGGCGTAGTTGGGTGACAAAGCACATAGCTGCAAATGAAAATCTGGCAGTCTTGCTGACCTGGGCTGGGCTGTTAAAACACTTTCTGCCTGAATGAGTCCCTTTTGTAAACATCTCTGGAATAGATAATCTACGTCCGGCTTACAAAAGCAGAATAGAAACACAGCATGATTGTGCCACACAGAGATCTGGGCAGTATCTTGTTAGGCCCCTGAGGGTACCTCTGGCATCCTTATTCCAGCACCTTTTTAGGGATGGGGAGAAGGAGGAGATCATAAATTTGTGGAACTGTCATCAAAGCAGTATCTGACATTTCAATAATATTTTATGACTTTAAAGGTTCCTTTGCATTCCTTAACTCATTAGACCTTCACAACTCTGTACCATAAGCAGAGCAGGTAATACTATTTCCACGTTAGAGATGAGAAAATTGATATTCAGAAAGATAAAGTAATTTTTGTAAGGTCAGATATCTTTTAAGTAACAGAGCTGGAACTTACAATGAGGTCTGTCTCTCTCCAGTGGCTATATTATTTTCAGTCTATCACCCGATCTCCACTACAACATAATGTCGCCTCAGAGGAGTTGCCACCCGAATGGTTCCATGATATTCAGCCTGAATGTATCTATTCCTTTCTGTCTTTTTCTGTTTCCCCATCTTTAGCAAGGCTAGGTAATCGCTCTCTCTCTTTGGTATGTGAGACATATATCTCCTCTGTCATATCCTCCTCTCAGTTGTCACTTAGCCAAACTATGCAAATTCAACCGTCTCTGCATCTCCGTGTAAGTCATTGCCTTCAGCATAGCTGTTGCTCAACTCTGGACTCCTTCCAACTGCTCAGATGGGCAGGGAGGAGTTCCATCATCAGAGAATATAAAGAAACATGACTATTCAGCCTTTTTCATACAGCTACCGAATACCTAACTAATGATGTTCCCGCCACACTGAAAAAAAAATCTAGGATGACAAATTTATTCCCTGAGTGCCTCATGACAAGTGAGTCAGCGCGTCAGCAACCCAAATTCCATGGGAACAAAGTGCTGAGCTGGGTAGCAGAGGAACCTTAGGAAATGAAGCCTGTCCTGACTTTCAAGAGGGTCCTAGTTTAATCAGAAAATCTGCACAAGCAAAATGTTTTCTGCTGCAAGTAGCAAAATACCCCACTGTTGGTGTTTGAGGGGGGCAATTGGTAGCTCTCTCTTCCTGGACCAAGTTCAGGATAACTTAAGAAATAGACAGGGAGGAAACATATGGAAATAAAAATAGCACCTTTATTTTGGATAGAGGTTAAATGTGAAGGTGTGGTTTATGTCTTTAAGCAAATGGGCATCCCAATACTGACCTTCAGTACCAGGCACCCACACCCCAGCCATAGGAAGTGCCAGGAAACCCCAGGCATCCTGGCCAAGCCTGGCCTCTTCCATTGCACAGCACGGATGTCTGCTGAAAGGCCAGTACCCAAGAAAAAGGAAAGAGCTGGCATTTCCTTCCTCATCCTTCCTGGCCAGGGTCCTCTGCCACCCAGCTCAGTGCTTTGTTCACATGGAATTTTGGTTGCTGACGTGCTGACTCACTTGTCATGTGGCTTGAGTCATCACTGTCAAAAGATGGTAGTAGCAGTTGCAGGCAAACATGTGAACACAACAATTTTAGCAGAAGAATAAGGAGGAAGGGGATTTTCTCCCACGTCTCCAGATATCTGCCCTCAGGCTTTCCCTGGGGCCCTGTTAGCTAAGATTCGATAGCCTGCCTATGCCCAGCCTAGCTGCAAGGGAGTCTCAGAAAGTAAGTTTCTGGTATCTGAGCATCTTTAGAGAAAAGTGCTCCTGCCATAAAGGAAGAAGGTTATTGATGTTGGAGGTGGTGGGAATAGCTATTGGACAGGTAAGCAACAGTGTCTGTCATGATTATACCTAAAAGTTACTCAGAGAACATCTTCGCACAGCAGACTACATAGGAGAGCCCCTAATAACTTAATATATTTTTGCATTCTCATTCCCACTCTAAAATAAAATAAGAGGAAAAGGGATCAAAACTTAAATATTATTCCCATGCCTGAGCCCATGCATCAAGAGTGGCTTGCTTCAAAAGTAGGATCACACAGTGAACAGACCCATAGAGTATTAGATTGCACCTTGATTATTAAGTCCTGTTTTCTCATCTTAAAAGATATCTAAACTAAGTTTGAGAGAGTGAAATCACATTTTTCCACTAACACCGCACCCATTAGTGAGGATTATCTGGGTCCACACACTCAGGACCAGAATACAAGGTTCTGCCCGGTTTCGCATGCCAGTTAGGACTGTGATGTTCCTTTGCTGTCAGGTAAGACCTGTTGCAGAGAAGCTCATGTTCAAAGGGGAACATTTTCCTGGAGATCTCAGATTTAAGATCTATGCAATTGTCTTTGCAATCCAATATATATTTTTAACTGTGAAACAGAAACACCACCCAGAGCATTATGGCAAATACTAGTCCTCCTGGATCAATCTTTGGGCACAGAACAGTGATGAGCAATTATTTAGAGGCCTTCTCCCTGTAAGCACTATGAAAATCCAAATCCTCCTTTCTAAAAGTACGAGATCTGCTTATATTTCAAATATAATAATAAAACTCCCCTTGCCATTGCCAAACAAAAATTGGTATGAATTTGGGAAGTTCTACAGAACACTTCATTTATTTCCAATTCCCTTTCTCCCATCCCTTGTTCTTGAGGAGAAACAACAATAACAACAACAACAACAACAAAAACTTTAGTCAAATTCTGTTAAGGCTCAGGAATGACTGATGGCTTATGAGAAAAGTCCTCTTTGAAGCACACAATTTAGAGGAAAAAAGACTTATTTTTTTCTTCTAATATATTTTGCCATAATTTTTTCCTTTCTAAAATTGGAGTTTTATTCAAAGAAAAAAAATCAAGAATTCATAATATATGTCTTGCCTAGCAGAGAAATTTGAGAAAAAAATATTTTGTTGACCAAACTCTAGCTGTCAGACGTACTTAATATATTATCTTGATAAAATCAGCTCCAAGGAAGATCTCAGATTGTGCTGCCATCAAAATTGATTTTATCAAGCCAGATAATCTTTGCTGTCAACAAGCAACACTTTCTTAAAACTCTTAACATTTCTTCTATTCACTTTACCCCTCTGCCCTTGGAAGCCAGAAGAAGGTTGCAACACAATTATGATCATAAGTCATCACTTAGACTCTCCCCAAGCAGAACCAAGCAGCAGGAGGTTGAACTTAAGCAGGCAACTTCCAGGCCACATTCACATTTAAAGGAAAGAAAGCTGAAATGGTAAATTTATAAAGCCACACATTGGAAATCGACCCCCAGGATATAGAATGTCCATTGTTTGAAGCAATAAAGTGCGAATGAAACCTGTCTTTACATGCACAATTGGGCATATGCTTCCATAAAAGCCTGATGGGGTATGCAAATGAGTGTTTTGTCCACCTAGTTACCTGTATGCTATATTCATATTTTTAGGGTCTATGTAAGTGCTTTTATTATTTTTTTTAATAAGATTGTTCTAAATTGTCTGTGGATGAATGATGCTTTGAAAAATTATTTCCCTAAAATCCAGATTTAAACAAGCCTTTCTGAAACCTTTCAATGACTAGATACATATTAGTAAAGTGAGATGCAAAATTAAAGCAATTATCTGTGTGTTTCAAGGTAAACATACCACCATCCATACATTTGCCAGGTTATCCTGGTGTTTTAGGTAGAAGAAAGGGCCTATCTTGTCCAGCTCGTGTATCTTTGCATTTCATTTAGCTGGTCAAGCCCCCACACCACGAGTGCCTGGAAATAAGGCAGCCTCGGCCTCCCCTTAGAATATAACCTGGCGTAGAGAAGCAGATCCATCGCACCACAGTGGTCCTATGTCCAGGCAAATGAGCTTTCCGTATAATGCATCCTGGCTTGCATCTACTCTGCCTTTTCTCAGAAAAGAAATAGTAAATGTGAGGATACACTAAATTAAGGTTACAGAACTGTGAGTGGAGAGGAAAAAAAAAAAATCTCTGAATAATTTTCTTGCCACTGCATTCAACCCCTTCAGGACCCATGGTGATAAAGCACTGAAGATTTAATTTAATGTGTAAAAACCCTGCTCTGTTCCCCTGGGAGATGGTAAGGAAGACACTAGGAGGCTCAGGGATAGTTTATATTTATCAGGTAAAGTGCTGTCTGCTCACTAATAAGCTTCATAAATATTTTTCCCTTCTCCTGAAAAGAACTAAAAAAAATCCAATTTTGCAATCTGCAAAAAAAGAAGAAAAAGAAAAAAAAAAGAACCGATTTTCAAAGGTTCTAATATCTTAGTAGAAAAATGTAGCTGAGTTACTAGCTGCCTTGTTGGCCAAATGGTTTGAATATCATTTATGTAATCCTGTCTTTATCGACACACCATCAACTAGCCAAGCCTTTTATCACCAAGACAGATGACTAGGTCAGGTGCATGCTACCTATTTATGTTTCTTATTTCTGCAGTTCTTTAACCTAGAAAAAGAACCAGATTTTTTCCAATGGAATTTGAAGCTGAATTCTTCTTGTGACTCTGTCTGGGTAAAAATCTTGGTCCACATGCTGTTACCCTTCAATGATATGTCCTTCCTCTTTCTGCTTTTTTTCTAATCCTGGCAGATCAGATCTTTTTAAGCATCATTACTGAGGCCAGTCTACCTTCACATTTTCTTCCAGTTCTCCCAAAGTGGGAAAAATGTCTGGACTAGTATGCCAGCCTTTCTCTGAGTCAATATCAAATCAGTCTTGCTGATAAGGCTTCCCAGGACTTGGAAACCTCCATCTTTCAGTAGCTACAGTTATTACCCTTGAACCTCAGCTCCAAAGAGAATTGAGCCCATAGCCTAAGTTGCCCTTGTTCAGTGGGTTTGAGCCCCTGCCATTTGCTGCCTGCTCTTTCTGATGCTGAATTTTATTATTTTGGCCTCTTACTACTTCTAGGCTGGCATCCTAGATTTTGGCCTTTACTTGGACTTTTGTTTATGGATTTAACTTCCACCCTAAATATTAAGGCTTTTTAAATATTAGGTTATTTAGTTTTATCCTCCTATTCCCACCAGACATTTATTAAAGTGCATTTTATGTTCCAGGCAGTATCAGACACCAGAAGTGCACAGGACTAACAGGCATTGGCCACGTGGAACTTGCTTGCGTGTAGATTTGCTCACCCTGCTCAGTCACGTACCTGTGTTTAGAGCCAGGCTCTTCCAGGACCCACAGGTCACCTGCTCTTCCACGTCTTACCGTCAGTTGAGTCCTGTTCAGGATAATCTCTGCTTTCAGGAGACTGAAAATTTGCATTGGGAGATTAGGAAAGCTCACTTTATTGGAGCAGCTACTTTGTCTCATCCACCTTATTGGACATGAATTTGGAGAAGGGCTTAGGTTCTAATAATATTGAACTCCAAAGTGAAGAGTGGCATGAAGAACCATGAACTTCTACATTTGTTTTCTAAAAGTGGCACTGTGCAGAGAAACACAGAGCTAGATATCAACTGAGATACTTTTCTTCAGAAAGCTAAATGGCTATATAGCACAAAGTTCAATATGAGATAAAAGATGCTCAGTCCCTCAGCAAACATTTATAAAGTATCTCTTACTAGTCTGGCGTGGACTAAGTGACTGGAAATACAGATACAAATAAAACAAAATCCCTATCTTTAAATTACTAACAGTGCAGTGAGGGAGATGGACACATATAGTTATGCTACCATTTTCAAAGAGCTACAAAAGGCATGCATGTGATGCTTGTAAGTGCCTTGGTCTACACAAAACCTTGTAAAGTGAGGGCAATGCAAGAGGCAGACAGGTTACAAGCCACTTCTTTTTTATCTCATAGGAATATAAATTACTCAAGTTGATCTAATTCATGTATTAATGTAGATCTTGTAACTCTCGTGTTCAGACTGCTGCATTCAATGAATATAATAGAATTTACTATGGCTGGTAAGAGAAAGAGAAGTCATGTTCTATGGCTTTATGTCAAGAGAGAACTATATTTCCATAGTGCAAGCTATGAATTTTCTTATCAATTTGTGCATTACTTAAGCCAATATACATGTGTAAAAATCCTGTCAACTGTATAATGACTGGGTGAGTTTCCTTTTGCTGCTGAAGGTCTTCTGTTAATAACTATAGTTCATATCCAATTTTAAAATGCACTGCAAGCCATGTCTCTAAAGGTAGAATGAGATAGGTAAGTTCAACAAAACATTTTTCTTGAGCATAGGTAGAATTACTCCGGATTGATCAATGTCTCAGAAAAAAAATGTCCTAAGTTATCTCTTTATTCTATTCTAATAAGTTTTGGGAGAACCACGTAGCCATAAACAGACCTACTCCTTCAAGTATAGTCGATATTCATCAACTCTTCTTCCTATCACTTTGCTTTTATACCACTTGCAAGTGTGGCTTTTGCCCTAGCCAGTCTGCTTTTTGTGTGTGTGTCTTGGTTACTCACCTTCTGCCCATTCCTGAAACATAGACTTTGCCTATAATTCTTTTTCTCTATGGGCTCATTTCCCAAAACTAATAATAGCTTACATTTCCTGAGTTCCTGCTATGAACTTTGCTGAGTACTTTGTATTTTTTACAATCCCTCAGTGTCTGTCGGGGATGGGATCCAGGACCACGGCAGATACCAAAACTCAATCCTCTTGTATAAAATGGCATTGTATTTGCATTCAACTTATACACATCCTCCTGTATGCTTTAAATCATCTCTAGACTATGCATAATACCAAATACAATGTAAACACTATGTAAATAATTGTTATACTGTATTGTTTTTATATTTGTAGTATTTTTATTGCTACATTGTTATTTCTAATTTTTATATATTTTTGATCAGTGGTTAGCCGAACCCACTAATGTGGAACCCCGAATATATAGAGCCAGCTGTACTTCGTTCAATCTTCATGCCAATTCTTTGAGAAAAATACCATTATTAACCCTATTTATAGATGAAAACCAAGGCTTAGAGAAAGCAATTTTGCCAGGATTTCACCACTAATATAGGAATGGAAGAACAAGCATTTATGCAAGTTCAAATGGACCCCAAAACTTGTGCTTCTTTCCCCTACATTATAACCGTTCACTCAGAGATCACAAATATCAAGCTTCTAGATTCTTGCAAAAGCCAGTAGTCCTCCTTACTGTTTTAAAATTGTTATTTTTGACCTATTTTATCTGCTTTATCCCAGGCCATAAACACATCTAAATAAATAGATAAAAGGTAAGCTCTTTGAAGCCCAAAGTCTGTTTTCCCCATTTTAATCCTTTTTAGAATATAGATTGAATAAAATATATGTACATTCTTTATACATACAATAAATGTGTCACATTTTAATTTGAATGGAATACTACAGCTAATCAGTCCCTTAGCAATGAAAACTGTTAAACACTTAGTTCAGTGGGAAAAGTTAGGAAGTATTTTTTAAACTAATCAGATTTAAAACAGTTAGTGATAAAAATGTGAATCTCAGTACATGATGGGACTTTACAGCTTATGAAAATGAACAGTTTCCATATGTCCGAATTCTCTTAGATATAACCTTTATCTTTTAAGATCGCCAATGAGATTTTATGTGAGGGATGCCTGCCCTGTCCTCAATGCCAGCCTGAAGATGTTACTTTTGAATGTAGATGGAATTTGAGAAAAAGATTTGTTTTTCTTTAATCGTCTCAATTAAATAGGTTAATAGGTGTAAGGCATTTTTGTATGTTTTCATGAATTAACATTTCAGGTAGCCCTTGTCCTACTGGAGCACGTCATTCGTGGTGAGAGAGCAGGGCCTATGGTAGAGAGATCAGGACATGCACAAACAAGGCAACACAAGGGCACACCAGTGTGAAGGACCAAACAGGGCCAGAGGAGGAAAACACCACCACGACCAACTGCTTATATAATCTTAAGTCCAGTTTCTTTGGACTTTAGTTTTAAATGTTATTAAATGAGGGGTGTAGCTAGGGGTTACTCAGAATTCTTTTAACTAAAAAACAGCATGACTTTGATGATGACAGGGTTTCATCAAGGAAGTGGAGTTTGTGCTCAGGAAAATCTGATGGGAGGATGCGGAGAGAAGATGGGTATTCAGGGCAAAGAGAAACAGAGCAAACCAGGCAGGTAGTAAAGCTCAGGTCTTGTCTGGGGAACACAAGCTGACCAGTTCAGCTGATCAAACTGGGTGTTTTTTGGAGAGGGCTGCAGAGAATGGGGGTGGGTAAGGAACGGGAAAGTTGGAAGGACCACACTTGGGATGGCTTGAATGGTTTTTTCCTATGGGACGGGGTTATGGAATACATCCTTTATTTTTATCAGATCCATGTTAAAGTTAACGTGGATTGATTGGCTTTGTTGACTGGTGATCTGATTACTAGGTGAAAAATGTGTCTGGTGAACCACTTTGCTTCTAAAAATATACACGGGAGAACTCAACAAATGCAGCAGTGCACACTCAGAAGAGATTTCGAAACGCTGCTCTTCCTTATAATGCATTCCATGCAGCCATGCCTATGTAACATGTGACACCAGAAATTTCACCAGCAACCATAATGTGGCTTTCCAGAATCCTTTCTCCAGCCATTCTACATGCCTTGATCATACTAGATCTACTTTCCTCAAGTAAATATGTATGTCATCTAAATTCAGTGCAAGGTGTTATATGCCGCTCCCTCTCCAGCCAGTTAAAAGGCCATTATCTTCTTTGGTTTTTCAACATTTGCTGATATTCCTAACTAAGATTTGTTACACAAAGAAGTGGAAGAAACAACCAGGATTCCATTATCTGTTTCCTTGGCTTTCTTTAGAATGTCTCTTGGGACAGTTCCAATAGTTCAGCAGAGAAGGGTCCCAAGAGAGTTCTCTTACAGGTGAATATTTAGATATATAAAATCAATTAGCTAGTTGTGTTTTGTTTGGTATGTATGTGTTGAGTTTATGCGGTTCTTGCAACAGACTGAAAATGTAGCTGTCTTTGAGGTTTGCTGGAATTGATTAAAGGTTCAATGAGGATGTCCTGATTTAGATTCTTGAACAGTGAGCTCCTGCTTTTGTAAAAAGGTATGTATCCTGTATCTAAACAGGCAAAAGTCTACCCGACATGCAGTTTTTTTAGAGAGACAGCAGGATTACAAAGTCCTTTGCTTTTCTCCAGCGTAACAGCTATTCGCCTGGTCTTAGGGGGCTCCTCGGGAACCTGCATGAGCCTAAAGTGGAACATGCCCCACCAGCGGCTCATCCCACGCCACTTCCTCTGCAGGAAGAGATTGTTTTTCTCCAGTTTCTTTTCATCTGTTCTGCCTGATGTAATTTTAAATCACAGTTTTGGAAATGTGACATTGTCCAGGAATAAGCTTCAAACTGCACTGCTTAGTCACAGATTTCTTCTAACTGTCTTCTGATGAGCTGTCTAGAATGAAGTGAGACTGTGCCTTAAATCCTGTGAAAAGCCACTTATGGAGCATTTATGGCTATCCAGGGGCAGAATTTCCTGCACACAGGGCAACAAAGAATAGGAGGCTGGACTGCAGAACCCAGCCGCCTTCCAGGACTGTGCTAGGCCCTGTGCTAACGCACATTTGCTCCGGCCGTGGGCGAGACACTTCTCCTGGCAACTTGCATCTCAATTTCCTACAGCCTCTCAACCCTCCAGGGATCATTTGTTTCTGGTTTAACCTGCTTTGGCTTCTGAAGTTTCTGCTTGTGCTGTGACCACTTATTCTCAGTTTGACCCATTTTATCTTGCTGGCATTTGTCTTCTGTCCTTGCCCTGTTATCAACTTTCAGTTTCCAGGCTGTGTTGTACTCTCCCCTCCCAAACCTCTCCAGTTCTGACGAATGGAGAATGACTGAATTAGCACAGTGAGGAAATCCTCAGGATAAAACATGTCTCAGAGTCTGCCATTCGTGTAGAGCTTGAGAGAAATAAGATGGGCTGAGATTGGCTCAGTTTGCCACTTGACTTGGGCTACAAAATTGAAAGCTGTATTAATTTTATTATCTGTTTAATATCAGCTATTTATATTACATGTGTACTTAATAAGTGCTTGTTCATTGAGTACATGATAAATTAGTGTAAAAAGTTAATACCTTCAGAGCTTTTTAGTTCCAAGGAAAAAAGGTATTTGAATGTGGACCACGCATATTTTTTTCTAGATAATTTAATGTAAGAAAATTCTTCCTGAACATCAGCCTAAATTCTTCTTGATGAAGTTTAAATCAATACAATCAGTTCCTCTTTAACCTTCAGTAAACATAGAAAAAGCTGGTTATCATACCCTTTAATAGCCATAGAGAAACTTGGAGAAAATTATTATACTCTTTTTTGGCAGTATAAATAATCAAACAAGGTCAGACAGCCTGGACTGCAGGTTTTTGCTTTTATGAAAGGAGCCTCTGTCTGGAGGCATGACTTCTCCTTTCCCCGTCCTGGCCCTCGGACACTCAGAAGTGGCCCTGTAACCTGGGAGTGCTGGCCGGGCTCCCCTATGCAGTAAGCAGATGACCATCAGTGCCTGGTGGTGTTCAGAGATGCCCTTGTGGAAGGCGGTCAAGTATCATGAACAAGAGCAATATATGCTGACCCCAGACCGTTAGGTTTCCAACAGCACAGTAGGTGCAAGAACTACTGCCATCCTTGATGTGTCTTCATCGTTCTTCAGGACACACTCCTTAGTGGACTCCAAACTTGGGTGAACCGGAGGGGAAGCTATTTTGCTTGACAGCAAACAGACACTGAACCACTGTGCCTTTCTAGAATTGTTTAGGGGAAAGTGCAGAAGTCAGCATGAGAATGGTGTCAAAAAGAAGCTGCCAACTTCTCACATCTCCACTGCTGGTTTCCAGACCTCCCGTTGCTTATCAATGGATGATAAACTTCTTACCCTGGGCCCCTCTCTACAAAGCCCCTCCTTCCTTTCTTACCTTATGTCCCACAACACCCTTGAATATCATTTATGCTAATAATTCTAGCCTAGAGAATGCTTCTTCCAACAAGCCCTGTGGCAGCCTTCTCTGACTTTGGGCTGGCAGTTTCTCCTGTGGAATGCCTCTTCCCATGGCTAACGTACACGAGCCTCAGTCTTGAGTAGGGTGATCAACTTGTCAAGGTTTGCCTGGGCCTTTCCCAGGAAACCCTTTAGTCCTGGGAAAATCAGAACAGTGACATAACATAACCCTAGCCATGAGTTATTACTAGTTCGTCGAATGAAATTACTAACTTCTTATCTCTCGACTCTGCAGAATACCGACTGATCATTCTCTGCTTCATAATTGCACCTCCTTTCTCCCCACGCACCTCCGTTCCAACATAAATAGTGTGAAGGAATTTGTCCTTTCATTAACGTAACACGTGTGTTCAAGTGCGTACAGAGCATGCTTGTCTCTGGAGGAATACAAAATTTATAAGATAAAAACCTTGTTCTCAAATATTAATAACTTAAAGTGTATTTGGGAAGAGAAGAAAAATGCAGTAACTGCATCACATGGTTATTGACTATGGATGTTATGAGAACATCTGGATAAAGGGCTGGGGGAAATTCAATGAAAGACACCATTATTTCCAGTTCTGGGTACCGCAGGAAGCTCAGCGGAGATTTTTTGGAACCACAGCGGACTTGGGTTAGGGAAATCGGTGAGGGTGGGGGTGGGGCACATTCCAGGTGAAGGGACCAGCAGAGTTAGAGCATGCAGGGACTCCTCCTTATTCATTTTCATCTCCTCTCCGGATCTAAATCTAGTGACCAAAATTACTCACTTATATTTGCCAAATTAAACTGAACACACAGCATTGTTAGAGACAGCAATCACCCCCATTAAAAACTATCCTAGCTTCAAACTTTACATATGAAAACCGAATGAGCTACATCTTCAAAGAATCCCAGAGAAATGTCATGGAGTTCCCCTAATTAAACTCAGAACTTAATTTTCAGGTGATTTCTTGGCTATGCAGCTGGGAATGCAGTAAATCTTGAGTACATGGAATGAACGTAGCAGGAAGGGCTGTAACTGGGAAGTCTCCCCTGAGGTATAGATAAGATCAGAGAACAAAGCCATAGGGAAGACAGAACAATCATATCGAATGCGAAGTGATCAAACCACTTTAATTTTCTGTGTAAAATGTTTTTCTTTCCAGTGACTCAAGGAGGTTGAGGTTGATAGCTTCTTACACGACAGATCACAAATTTGCAGTCATCCTTTGCATTTGAGAAGTAATTAAACATTTGTAAAATGACAGTTTTCAAATGAAATGTCTGGCCAGAGTCTCCTTCAGAAATAATGATGTGGTTTCTCTGGCTACAAGTAATGACAAAAACGATAGCGCCTCCCCCTCCCTGTCCCCTACTTCCAAGCGGCATCTTCAGCGGCTGTTACTGCAAACGCCGCTCTCACGGAGTTGTGTTTCCTCAGAGTTCTCTGGTGGCACTGTCACTTGAGATAATGTGCTACGAGCCCCTACTCTCTGCCAAGGTTTCAAACCCTTCCTTTCAGTGTGCTTTTTATAAACCCTGACATCAGTGGACATGGGAAGCCCAGAGTTTTGCCGCTGGGGGGTCAGACTGACGGAGCTTCCACATAGCCCCTCATTTTGGGAAAACTTCAGTTAAGAGTAACTGACAAGGAATTTACAGACAGATATTTATATTACAGAAGTTTGAGTCCTTCTTCAGAGCTTTTGGCAGAGTTGCCTAAGTGACCTCAAGAAACAGTTGGGAACCACTGCCCCCCACCGCCCCTCGATGCAAGCACTTTGTTATATTATGGAGAGGAGGCGTTGAAGATGAAGTCATGGGTGCTCTTAAGTGAGTTAGTAATTTAGCTGGGTGGTAGTAGAAATATTATTAGGTAATTAAGTATGAAATGTCTGATTTCCTTAAGTACTAAGTTTGACAGTTGATATCTCTGACATTTCACTTTGACACTTCTTTTTTTAATTATTGTAAAAGTACACCCTCATTCTTTCAAAAGCACCTTTTGGCTTGAAATTATCTTTCACATTTTTTAGAGCAATTTTTGTGAAATCATGGGTAAAGCAAAAATTCGTGTTATTTTTGAATAAGAGTTCCATTGGGGAACCAATGCAGCACAGACAGCTCAAAATATCAATGAAGTGTTTGGGAAGGATGTGGCTAATGAACACACAGTACGTCAACAGTTTGAGAAGTTCCATTCTGGTGATTTTAATCTTGAAAATGAGCCACCCGGGTGACCTGAGACTAAGGTGGATAATGATGAACTAAAAGCTATAGTGGAAGCAAATCCATCTCAACGTAAGAGTGAATTAGCAGCAAAGTTTGGCATTACTATTCCAACAATATCGGACCATTTGAAACAAATCAGCAAGGTAAAGAAGCTGGATAGATGGGTTCCACATGAGTTTAATGAGCATCAGAAGATAAATTGGCTCGAAGCTTGCCTTTCTTTCCTGTCACCAGGTAAAGATGAACCATTTCTACATTGTATTATTATGTGTGATGAAAAATGGATTCTTTTTGACAATTGCAAGTGTTCAGCACAATGGTTGGATAAAGATGAAGTGCTGAAACACAGCCCAAACCTCAACATTCACCCAAAAAAGCTAACATCATCTGTTTGGTGGTCCAGCACCGGTATTATCCACTAGAGCTTCATGAAACCTGGTCAGTCAATTACAGTGGATGTCTACTGCAACCAGTTGGATGAAATGATGAGGATGCTTGTGATTAAGCAGCCAAGATTGGTCAACAGAGACAGACCAATCCTCTTGCAAGACAACGTTTGACCACATATCCCACACACAAAGCTGCTCAAGCTACAGAGGCTGGACTTGGAAACTCTCTGTCATCCAATGTATTCACCAGACCTTCCACCACCTGATTACTACTTCTTCCAGGCTTTGGACCACTTCTGGCAAGGAAAAATATTCAATTCTCAACAAGCTGTGGAAAACGCCTTTTGAACTTTCATTGCCACTCACTCTCCAGGCTTCTTCACTGCTAGCATAAACAAGCTACCATTAAGATGGCATAACTGTGTTGATATTTTAGGAGCATACTTTGATTAATTGTACTGCTTCTTGTTTGAGACATAATAAACTACACTTTCGATTTGAAATCGGACATTTCATATTTAATGACCTACATTTTCTAAAACTTTCATACAATTGATTCTCACTCACATGCATGGACACTTGATTTACACAGAGCTGATTTAGCATTTTTCTTGCTAAATTTATTTTTAAAAATGTTAACTTAACCTACTCTGAATTTAAAAGGAGAAAGAAGTATTTTTGTGTGTGTGTGATCTTTACTACAAAGACAAATGTCAGTTACAAGGAGAAGAATAACTTCTGGTATTGATATTTTAGTTTTCATTTATTCTCATTCACTCAAAGTAGATTTGAGCACTTTCCATGTTCCCTGTACTGTGCCAGGTACCAGAGAATCAGATATGAATTGGACAGTTGCCAGGCATTGAAGAGATGAGGGTAGGGGAGGTGAACACTGGTGCATTGATAATGTAGCTTTAACACAGAGGTATGAATGAAAGGGTGATGGCTACTGTGAAGTAGCACAGTGGAAGGGACAATTAACTATGCTCAAGGGGTAAGGGAAGGTTTCCTGGATGAGTGGCATTTCAGCTGATCCTTTAAAGGAAGGATAGGAGCCCAGCCCCAAAGCACACTGCAAGATGAACAGCGGTGGTCATGGTGTGTTAGGCAGACAGCGCTAGGTGCAAAGGCTTGGAGCCTGAATATTATGTCCTGGTGGGTAGTTGTGGGCTGTCTGGTGTGGCTCTTCCACAGGGAGCAGGAGGGTAGGCAGAGAAACAAATGAGGCTAGAAATGTTATCTGAAGCCTGCCATGAATAGCTTGTGAGGGTGGCAGTGAGGCCTGGTAGAAAGAACATGGCTTTGGAAGTTAGACAACATGGTTTCAAAGAGTCATGACTGAGACTTTTGACAAGTTACCAAAACTTTCTGATTCTCAGTTTCTTTAAACTGGACGTGAGCTGAATAATAAAACCTATGTTGTTATATCGTTGGGGTAAATGACATAACTCTGTCAGGACACGGAGCGGGCAGTCCTAAACGTCAGCTCCTTTCCCTGCCCCCACCCCCTTGTGCCGGGACAGTCTGGCGCTGATTCTGTGCGCAGCAGGCGCCAGCGAGGAGCCTGAATCAAAGAGGTAACGGGGTCAGTTTTGGTTTATTAAAAAATCACTCCCACACAAGTATGAAAGAAGGCTTGTATTGCAGGAAGACGGGAGGCAGGGAGACCAGCTGGAGGCCTGCTGGAATGTTCAAGAAAAGAACTAAGGGCTTGGAGCAGGGCCATCGTGGTAGTAATAACAAGAAAGAAAAAGATTTCAGACATATTAAAATTCATGACAAAATGGAGATCTGCGATGGAGGAGTCGTCAAGGATGATGTGGTCATTCCATAGTGATCAGGGGAGCCCCCCGGAGTAAACTGTAACATTTACTTGGAATACCCGGATGCCTGCTGAACACCAGGCAGCCCTGAGGAGGGCCCCGGAGGGGGCTGGTTTCCAGGAGTATGCCCATTGATAAAGGGTAGTTTACTCCCCAGAGACTCTAGTCCTATATTATTATCATTGATTATTTCAGCTGCAAGTCATATTTGCAAAGAGCAACATAATCATTTTTTATTAATTCTCCTCCACAATGAGACACCGAGCTAGATTGCCCAGCATCATCCGCAAAGCTGGGACTAACACCCTGGAGTCTGGGTTCAACAACTAACCGCCTCTCTATTACTTGGGCTTTACTGAAGCAAGTACCGTAAAGCCTTACTTAATTAAAATCAAGAAAACAAGCTCAGTGGCAGGGTTTGAACAGCCTCCACTGTTAGAAAGAAATAAAAATAGCAGTTCCTCATCCCTGGACTGGTCAGAATGATAAAAAAAAAAAAAATAGAGAGACATAGTATTGTTTCTCTGCACAGAATGTGCATCTGAAGATGCGAGCAGCTGGCTACTAACCAGAAGGACGTGCAGGTCCGCAATGGCTCACAGAAGTCAAGCATGTATATGTATTTGAGCACACACTTCCTGCAAGGCACCGTGGTTCATGATTTATATATGTTAGTCTGCTTAACCCTTCCAATAAGTCTTTTTTAATTGTATTTTTATCAATACATAATAGATGTACATATTTTGGGGGTACACATAAGAATTTAATACATTCACATAATTTGTGAAGATCAAATCGGTGTAATTGGGATATCCATCACCCTAAATATTTGTCTTTTCTTTATGCTAGAAACATTTGAATTATTCTCTTATAGCTGTTTTGAAATATAGATTTTGTAAACAATAGTCACCCTACTGATCTATCAAGCACCAGGTCTTATTTCTTCTATCAAACTGTATATTTGTACCAATTAATCAACATCTATTCATTCCTCCTCCCTCCTACCCACATCTGGTAACCACCAATCTACTCTCTATCTTCATGAGATCCACTTTTTTAACTCCCACGTAGAAGTGAGAACCGGTAAGTCTTTATTTATCCCTTCTGGTAATGACATGAATAGTGTTGATTCATATAAGAGGAAGCTAGAATTTAGATAAATTACCTAAAATCACACAGTGAATGGACTCACAGAGCTGGAGCTGTAACCCAAGTCTGACTCTAGAAGCCATGCCCTAACCACCATGGGATACGTCCTTAGTATAGGAAAGCAGGTGGTTTAAGGCCAGGTCTCCGTTCTTCGGGTGACCCAAGTTCACTGTGGACTTCTGTTACCAGTTCCTCATGATGAGCCTCAGAGACAGAACATTAGGTTGCCGGGACCACAGACCTTATTTAGTGTGGCCCAATCAATATTTATTGAGTACCTCCTACTATTTGACAAGGCAGTGTTTGCCGCTTCAGGGAGAGAAACTCATTGGGAAATATTCTGTCCACCATACTTTGTGCTTAAACACCCTACAGTCTAGTGATGGATTAACCCTGGAGGCCCCACCACCATCTCATGATCCCAGGCTTTAAAGGTGGGGCTGTGCGGCCCCAGTGAGCATCGTCCTGCCTGGAAACAATGAGGAGAGGTTAAGGGGCTTAGTTGACTTTAAGATATTCCCCTCCTGATCATTTTATGATCTTCAAAGTAATAATAGTAATGGTAACAGAATATTAGTAAGAGTAATAGTAATTAGTATATGCCCTATCATTTGCTGGGCATCTACTGGTAAATCAAACACTCTGCTGGTAACTTTGGTCACTTAGTCAATTAGTGATGTGATTAAAAATTCCGTTCTGCCTGGAAACAAAATTCCATCAGAAGTCAAAAAGTAACACCTTTCTTCCAAGGTATATCACACTTGCTTATGGAACTGATGCCTAATATACAGAAACCCCTGGGAAGCAATTTCCACATAGCGCCTCTCCAAATTGGCTGTAAAAGTATTAATAGAAATAATAAAATAGGCTGGGAGGGAGGGGACACTGCTCATTTACTCATCAATTCCAGTCCTGAGTCCAAGGCATTTTTCCTTATTTCACTTGTAATTTTTTTTTTCCTTGTAGTTCTTAATGTCTGTTTTCTTTTTGTTTTCCTTTTTCCCAGCTCCTGACTTTAAGAACATGCCCTACTTGGCTCCTGGGGGGAGTCACAGTCCCATTATTCCAGAAATGGGAGAACGGGGAAAGGCTTGGAGAGTGATGTGATGGTCTTTGCAGGGTGGCTTTACTTGATGTAGCAATGGGTGGAGGTAGCGTCAGGCCTCCTGGGGTCAGCTCTTCCAGGAAAAGCCTCTGGCTCTGTATTTCTTACCTCAAATTGCAAAGCCAAGTCAGCCAGACATTATCCTGTGGAAGGCAACACTCAGACCAGGGCAGGGACTCAGGCGGCAGAGATCTAAAAAGAGCAGGGCAGAGGTCAAGGAAGTCAGATTGTGTCTGGGAGGTCTGGACAGCTGCCATCCCGGGAACAGGAAGAGCATCTCCCCAACAAGCAGTGCCTGCGGCCGCTAATTGCCCACTTCTCTGTCTATATCCGGCTTAAGCAAGGGCAATTACGTCCAGAGAGAAACCCAAAGAGCTGAAGATGGATTTAGGAAGGCACAACAGTTCCATAAAAGTAGATGAATAAATAAAGACATTAACTTTAATGTAAATAGGACTGAAGCATTCTTATTACCTTATTTCTTGAAGATATAAGAGGAAATTCCTTCTGCCAGTTTGAACAGCTTTAAAGTGTACTTGAGGACACTTGGAGACAAGAAAAAGGACCCAAGTACCAGATAATATCTGCTTATAGGTGCCAAGGGCAACTCAAAAGTGTTCACAAAACTAGAGCAGTGCACTGCTGTTCAAATAGCTGGAAACCTAACTAGGATTGAAAGGAAGCTGGCCACTGGCAAACCATGGCCTTTGCTTCATTCATTCATTCACTCATTCCTTTATTTATTCAATCAATACATACTGAGATCTTCCCATGTGTTGAACGTTAATTATGCTTTGTAGATTGGCAATGGACAAACCTTGGCTGTGCGCTCAAGGAGATCATGGTCTAAATTTAGGATACGAGACAGATTCTTTAGGGTATTGACTAAGGTTCAGGGTGTCTAGGAACAATCTCCATATTCCTCGGGAGTAGGCTAAGTTGTATCTGGGTCTCAGAACCAGAGCAGCCAAGAAATCAAGGAAGTCCCCTGGTTAGTAGTAATTATTCTTAAAACCATGCAACAAGTTCGTGACTCAAATGTACAAACACTATTATAGGTGCTTTTGCATGCATTACCTCGAACCCTGAAATGCTCCTATGATAGATATAACTATACTTTTTTCTAGAGGATACTTAAGCTCAGAGGAGCTAAGACCTTACCAAAGTCACACAGCTAGTGTGTGACCAGGCTATAATTCTTTGTATTTTAGCTTTAAATACTACCTTTCCACAGTTCTAAACCTTCCACATGCCAGGACCAGATTAAATTTTACTAAAACTAATTTCTTATAATAGTATACTCACCACCTTCAAAGTGTCCTTTTGAATGGATTCCAAGTTCTTTGCTCAGAATTTAAGGCTCCACAGCACCTGGTTCTATGCTTGCATTTTGATCTTACAGACCGTCAATGATTTAATATACCCTCTACATCAATTAAACCAAACTACTTGTCATATCTGAAAACTTTGTTAATTTCCCAACATTCATATTAATTAAAAAGGCTGTTGTTCCTGATTAAATGTGGGAGGCATAGAAAAAGAAGATGACAAAGTTGATTCTGCATTTTCAAGGCTGAGTGATTAAGAATGTTGGTGCCATCAAACAAAACAGGAAAGTCATGAGGAGGGGTGGTTTGGGGGAAAAGAATAAATCTTATTTTAATGTCTTGTTTGAGTTGCTGGTGGAATGTTCAGGAGGAGAGCAGCCGGGCCTTCACTTAGGAATGGCCAAAGTTCAGAAGAGCAGTCAGGGCTGGAGTGGATGATTCTGGAATTTTCCACAAGGAAGTGATAGCTGCATCTCTAGGAATGAAGGAGGCAGCCCAGGGGAAGAGAGTGAAATGAGGAGAACAGAGGACTCCAGACTGCATCTCAGGGGTGCACTGGGCCCTGCTATGGTTAGTGATGGACAGACAGGTGTAGGAGGATATGAGAGGAAAACTCAAAAGCAAGACATGGATTCCTCCTAGCATTTTCTTAGGAAAATAAATACAAAGCATCAGGAGAGTAATTTGGTTCCCAAACCAAGACTCCTCAACTGGCTCTATTACTTTTGAGGACTTTCCTTAACGGTTGAGAAGTCTGGAGTCCAACCCATTACACAGCTGAGCTCTTGCTTATCTTCGTATTGTGGAGCTTGCTTTCCAAATGAATCTTTGGAAACATTTGCTAACAAATATGCAACATATACTGGTATTCCAGGCACTGAGAGTGTAATGGTGAATGGGATAAAGGCCCTGGCCTAATGGCGGTTACTTTCCAGAGGATCATATCACTTGCAAGTTCAGCGTAAAGCTAGCAAAAACGATCACGGTGTTAGGGGACTCTAGCGAGGAGAATTGGGAGCTGGATCTTACAACATACAATATTATTCCTAGGTCTGGGATATACGATGTGACTGAGTTAATTAGGAAGGCATAATAACATCAAAAAGATCATAAAACAAGACATAAGAGAGCACCTTCCCACAGTTCAGTATTGCGAGAGTGCAGCACAGCAGACAGGAATACAGTCTTTGGCAAGCAGGAGAGTAGATAGAAAATCAGGGGCCATTTGTACACCATGCTAAGTTTTGATGTTATTCTTCCGAGATGATAGGAAATCACTGAAAGGTTTTAAGCTGGGCAATGATATAGTTCAGGTTATATTTTAGAAAGCTCTCTCTGGCAGAAGGAGAGTGAATTGGATGGGTGGAAACAGGGAGATAGTTTGGGAAACTGCTACAGTTATCCAGGCAAGTGATGATAAAGCTCTGAACCCGGGGAGTGATGGTGGAGATACAGAAGAACATATGGATTCAAGAACTCTGTTGGAGATTAAATTCCTTAAACTGGTGATGAATGGACATGAAGGACGAGAGCAAGGATCCATAGAATGTATATACGGGCCCCTCTTTAGTGACCAAGGAGACTGTATCACCAGTGACTGAGATATGAGCACACGATTAGGGATTGGCTTAAAGGAAAAAGGTATTCAGATAAGTTTGGGATGTGCTGAATTTGAGATTTTTATGATATATCAGTAGGAGATACCCAGCAGACATGTGAATATCCAAATATAAATCTTGGCAAAGTGTAGGCTGGACATAGAGATTTAGGAAGAGGATCACTGATCCATGGACAACACCAACATTTCTGGGGCACCCAGAGGAAGAATATATTAGGATTGAAATAGAGGAGAAACTTTTAGAAAAAGACTAAACTTTGTACAATTCTCATGGAAGTGAAGAGAGCATAGAATTCCAAGAAGAAGAGGACACTAATTCCAGATACAGCAGGGTTCCATTAAAAAGAGAACTGCATTCAGAAATCAAAACAGCTGGTGGTTCTCCATGAGGAACTCTCTACCCTGCATACCCTCAGCACTAAGCTATTTGTTTAGGGACAGTGAACAAGAGCGTGTTACGTAGGGAAACTTTGTCAGGCCACACTGGGGTTCCCACCACCCCTTCCACTGTATTTCTGGACCTTGGGGGACACTAAGGTTGTTCTATATTTTCTCACGGACTGGGTTTAATTTAGGCGGTGCAAAAGTGCCCTTACTTAAGGCATGTGGATGAGTCCACAGACAATGCGAAGGTCTTCACAGGCAAGACTGATTCTAATGAAGTTGCAAGGAAGTGGGGAAATGTTTTAAAAATGCAACATGGGGGAACGCATACAAAGGAGTAGGAAGGCATTGCCAAAGCTCTCTTGTAACAACTGCTAGTCGTGATTATTCAGTATGTGTGAGGGAAGCAAGCTTTTGCTTTCTGGGACTCAGAAACAAACAGATTTTGTGCAGTAGTAAAATCCAAGCTGGTATAATACTTCCTGCATATATTAACCTATGAGACCAAGCTATTTTTGGAATTTTAAAGAAGAAGAATTAAACATCTACTTCAAGGGACACGTAGTATAAAAATCTATAGGTTGGGGAGGGTTTCTCTTTTTATTTCTTTGAAAATAACACATCTCACAGGTGAGAATATATGGTGTAGATGGTAATTGCCTTTTTACTGGAGCTTCATTTTCATCCTCCTCCCTTTCTCCTCCAATATTAATTATCAGGACTAAAAATAGTCCATTGTGGGATCTGTGTACCTCTGGGAGGCTTCTTCGGAAATCTGACATCTGTGCAGGAGGCTCTGCTGAGATGTGTGTTTCTGTGAAGCTGTCTCCTGTTTGTGAATTTCGTAAACACTTGCACAGTGAATGCTGAAGTGTCTGTCTCTCACAGTGGCTGTGAGTGGCAGCCCGTGAGAACAGTGTCTTTGAGCAGACATGACTCATAGTACCCGGAGGGAATAGGGAATGCATGGAATATTTATGATTATGAGCATTAATAATAGGAAAATATTGATACAAGAACCTACCACATTGTAACTGTTGTGTGCAACCAAAATGCCATGGCCTCTTAAAGTTTCTCTTTTTATAGGTACCTATATACAAATGTACCCCTCACCCCCACCCCTCGTGGAGGAAAAGAATATAAGGAAACTTACAAAATAGAAAAATTAGTGAGTCATTTGCATCCATGGTCAGTTAAGGTGGTTAGATGAGTACTAGGAATATCTTCATGGGCCAATACATACCTCCTGGAATTAGAGACTCTTGGCTTTGCATTAAGCCTCTTCCTAAAAATACAACTATCAGTGCTGGTCAAGTCATTTTCAACTTTGTAAGATTTCATTTCATCAGATATTCTTCAATTATCTTTTTGGAATGAGTGGTAGCTTTGATGGGATGTAAGGTGAAGGGAAGGAGGGAAGATAACTTTGTAGCATGGATATAATGGCCATACTTTCTAATCAAGACACATGTTTTGACAAATGAGTGCATTTCTAGGGAAAGTAAGATTGATTACTTTAAAATTGGGTTTTTCTAGAAAATCTGAGATATATGGTTATGTAACTGTGGGGGTTGTCTTGTTAAGAAACTGTAGGTGAAATTTCAAAGCAGGTGAAATTTCTGCACTGTATAATCACAGTGCAGAGTGAGAACAGAGCCCAGAGCCCCAGGAGGCCGGGACAGGACCCAGGAGTGGGCAGAGGTGCAGAAAAGGAAGGACAAGGACTACAGTTGGAGCAGAAGGAAGGGACTATTTCACAGTCGTGCTCATATGGGAGTGGTTCATAGAAGTAGTTGGTGCTACAGAATTTTTTGTTCTAATTTTTAACCCCAAATGGTCATTTCACAATCAGCTCTTTTGGTCAACTTTGCAGTTATTATTTAATTTCCTCAAATTCTGTAATATGTATGTACATCATATACTGGTAATTGAAAACAAATTTTATGACAGTTAACTATTTAAGCCGGGTGCAGTAGTCCGTGCCTGCTGTCGCTGCTACTGCGGGTGCTGAGGCAGAAGGACCCCTTGAGCCCAGGAGTTCAAGTCCAGCCTAAGCAACATGGCAGGACTCCATCTCTAAAAACAAATAAAAAACAGTAAACTACTTGACTCAACAGATCTTTACTGAGTATGTACTAAAGAGTAACAATGATACAAGTCACTGGAAATTTATGAAGTATGATATGTATTTAAATATTGAGGAATTTACCTGTTGTGAAAAAATAATAACCTGGGTATTTATCTATCCTGTTAATTTCTTATTTAACAGTGTTTAAGAGCTGGTCACATGGCTGGGGGGGCGGTGAGCGGACCCCTCTAGCCTGCGCTGCCTGTGTCTGTGGTGGCCGGTGGCGTGCACTGCCTGGGTCCCAGCTGGGATGTGCTGTGCCGCAGGGACTGGCTCAGCCCCGTAACGGGCATCCTCGCAGCTCCGGCCTGGTGTCAGCGTCGCCCCTGAGCTGAGAACGGCTACCTCTCTATAGGAGCCAGAGGCTGAAACTGGTGTCGGTGCCCATGGGACAGTTATGAGGCTCGGGATACCCGCAGCGGCCACTTTACCCCCAAGAGTGAGGCGTCCGGTTGTGGAGGAGGCGCGGGAGGGGCCTTCCCGTGCGCACAGCTCGAGAGGCGGCCTTGCTGGGGCGGCTGGAGGCGTGTGAGCACCCCAGTGTCTTGCGGCCGATGGACGCGTGTGCCTCATCCCGAACTGACCAGGAGATGAAGGTAACCCTGGCGTTTACGCACAGAGACCAAGACCTGAGGACTTACCTGCACAGGCACCCCGCCATGCCTGCCCGCGGAGACCATCGGGATCTGATGCGCCAGGTTCTAAGAGGCCTAGGTCTCCCAAAGGGCAATTCCATTGTTCACCGAGACCTGAAGCCAGAGAACATTCCGGACGGTCAGGCTGGCTGACCTTGGCCTGACCAGAATCTACAGCCACCAGATGGCACTTACCTCTGTGGTGGTCACACTGCGGTACCGCGCTGCACAAGTTCTGCAGTCTGCATGCGCGACACCTGTGCACACGTGGCGTGTTGGCTGGATCTGTGCAGAGGGGTTTCGTAGAAAGCTTCCCTCCTGTGGAAACTCTGAAGCCGACCAGTTAGGCAAAATCTTTGACCTGCCGGGGCTACCCCCAGAGGACGACTGGGCCAGAGATGTGTCTGTACGGGGAGGCAACTTACTCCAGGAGGGCCCGCCCAGTGCAGTCGGGGGAGGTGGCGGAGATGGGAGGTGGGGCAGTCCAGTGCACAGCTGCTGCAAGGAATGCTGGCTTCCAGCCCACACCCCGAATCTCAGCCTTGCGAGCTCCACAGCACTCTTACCTACGTGAGGATGGAGGTCCCCTAGTGAGCAATGGAGCGGCTGCCACAGAAGGAGGAGAAGCTGCCATTGCCCTTAGGGACACTTGAGTGGAGAGAGCCCCGCTGACGCGGCGATCTCTGCTTCATCTCCTAGGCTTTGGAGACTTCTCTTCCAACTTTTTACAGAGGATATTTTGCTGCCTTAATGACATTCCCTTCCTACCTCTCCTTTTGAAGTTTCTCCTTCTCCCACCCCTTTTTCTCTACACTAAGAGGCATAATCCCCTCTTGTCTCCTTCCCTACCTTGATATTGGGGTCCTTTTTATACAGGAAAAAACAAAACAAAACAAAGAAATATGGTCTTTAAAAAAAGCCAAAGGAAAACAGTATATAAATGATCCTCTTTGAATTAAGAATAGAATTTAGCCCCAAATTATTGTCTTGTTGTCATACATTATGTATCAGGGGTATTGACTTTGTCAGTTGGTGTGCATAGGAGTTGAAGATGCACTACTTTTTTAGCCTAAAGAAAAATAATTTGGAAAACAAATTTGCTGCAATAAAAAACGTCTTACAGTCCATCTCATACCAATAAACTATAGCTACTCATCATCTAAAATAACGAAAGGAAAGTCCACAAGGAGACGCTGGGAAGACTTGCATTGGCCTTCAGTCCCTCCACATACACACATATGTAAAGAATATTTACCTGGGGTGTTGTCACAGTTGTCAAATCTTCACCTTTTTAAGTATCTCAAATTAAAAGTGGACCCAATGCATTTGCTTAAAGACAATACCCCAGTGAGTGACTTTGCTGATCTCTGGGCCAATGGATTTGGTATGGTACTTTTACCTCTTAGAACAGAGCATTATTAGATCTTTTGTTCTCATTCTCTTTCTAAACCATGTTGTGGGAGCACCAGGGTGCAGTCAAGGTACCTTGGAGGCTGCTGCAGGCGCACCTGAGACCCAATAGCTCAGGGGGAAACCCCGAAGCTGAGCTGGTGGGCTCCAAACCCTATACATACACCTTCCCTGAAAATTGACTTTGACTAGAACAAGTCTTTCACCTTGTATTCTGGACAGCTCTTTTTCACTTGAAGACAAAAAATTATTATTCAGTTATATACATTTGAAAACCATTGATTGAGATTATCCATAAATACTCCAGAGAATAACCTAAATGTTCCCCTATTGGGGGATGTGTGAGTAGGCCATGGCTCAGTACTGCTATGGATATCATGCAGCATTAGAAGGAATGAAATAGACCAAGATGCTGTTAAATAGGAAGATATGACCCCATTAATGTAAAAATACATACAACTCGAAACTATAGGTTCCTTTATGTACAATTAGGTATATGCACTTGGGGGCTCCCTACATGTTCACCTTTTGGTAAAGTGAAGCTTCCCAATGCCTAGCAGGGAAAACGAAATGTGAGCCTGCCACTTGGGGTTTTATTTCTAGGTCAGAGACCTTTGGTTTGTGCTTGGCTTAGGTTTTCTGTCTGCTGACTAGTTATAAAATTGATCACAGAACTAGTAAAGCTCCTTCCTCAGAACTCAGTACTGAGATAAAGGAGAGAGAACAACATCCCAAATGAAAGCCATGTTATACTGAAGAAAAATTATTAAAAGGTTAGCTTTAGTATCCAGTGGAGAAATACAAAAAATATAAAATAATAAAAAAGAAACATAAACTAGAAAATGCCCGCAATTATTGATTGAACTATGATAGAAAAAATATTAAGTGACTCAAATGTCAATGTATAAAGAGTAATCAATCAGGGAGTTATTTGTATTAAATCCAGAGGCAGACTATTCTCATTGTCCTTCGTTCCATGGCCTCTCTGAGAAACAAATTATAGTGTAAATGTATTTTTTGGCACACCAAACATTATGTACCAACTTATTCTTTATTAATACTACAAAGTGTTGATGAAATTTTCAAAGCACTGCTTAGAGAAAAAATGAGGTGTTTTTTTCTTTCTTAAAATGTGTTGATACTTGTCTTCATGGTGACTATTAGTTGCATATTCAATTTCATGTTCATAGAAATGGGGTACTGGGAGATTATTGTAATAGTCAGCTTATATTGAGCATATAAATATCTTTTACCTCGACTTTTAAAAAAATTATATTTCAACAAATCTTTGAGAGCCTACTCTGCTCCAGGTAACATTCAAGGAATTAGAATGCAGAGATAATTTTTTAGAAAGTTGCTCTTAACATCCAGAAATTAATAGTCTAGTAGGTGAAATAGACACACATACCCAAAATTGCAATAAAAGGCATTAGGTGTTAGAGAAGAAATTGGCGTGTGGTGACATGTGATGAGGAGAACTAGACTGTAAACTCCAGGTAAGCAAAGACTGGATTGTGTTTCTTTTTCACTTCTCCATCAGTCAAGCCCCACCCACAGTGCCTGATACCTGGTCTATATTTAGTAATTATGTGTTGAATGAGGGAATGAATGAAACCATGAATGGAGTGAGAGTTGTTGGGGCAAGCTGCATGGAGGATGTGACCTTTGAGCTTGGTCCTGAAAGAAACAGAGAAAGGAGTAAAGTGAGAAAGAAGAGGAAGGGCATTCATTTCAAGTAGACGCTTGAGCACATTAAGGCAGGCTCATGACAAATGTATGGAATAAAAGAAAAATATGCAACAGTAATGCATATATTTAACATGTTAAAACATGCACACATATGCATACATATACATATAAAGGATATTTGTGTTATATTCGCTTTGTCCTTGTATGTTTTATCCAAATACTGTGTATCCTATATTTACAAATTCAAAAATTCTGCAGCCCTGAAGCTGTCTGTACTATAGGATTGACCACGGTCAGGCCCTGCCTTCCCATGCTCTCTGCTAGCAGCCTTTACAATCTCTATTGTCACCTTGCTCTATGTAAAACCTCACGCTTTTCAGGCCTTGCCATTAATCATTTATTTCAGTAATTACTGTCAATACTTACCACAAAACCTTTTAGGTGCTCAAAGCCCTGATTGGAATATGATCTTTCCTTTTCTTTGTCTTGGTTCTGATACAGTTTGGGGCTATTCCAAACTTGTTAGCAGGAAGGAGTCAAGAATAAGAGGCCAGTAAGATCTCTTGAATCATCACAAGTCAGGTAGATGCATGCCAGCTATATATTAAAACCTTTTAGAGATAGGTTAAATACAGTCTCTGCTAAATGCTTTTATGTTATCCTCTTTCATTTCAGCTTTATTCATTATATGCAACAATGAGAAAATGTGCCTCCATTATTTAATATCTTTGCATATGGCATATTATGAAAAGGAATAGTAATAATAAGTCAAAATCAAGCTGTTTTACAGCTAGGGTGGCTGCAGAAACTTGCTAGAAGAATAGAAAAAAATCACAGTTTAGAGTTCACAGATGAAGTGGCATATTGGCTCTTTCTCTTCCTTTGATTTTAAACATTATCAAACTCTTTGAGTAGACATGTCTTGTGTTCTATATTTAGCCAAAAGGATGGTGCCTCAATAAATACTACATGCTGTCTACATAGATCCTATATAAGAGCGAAAAGGCAAGGATAGAGTGGAGGGGGTGGGGGTGGTATAGCTACTGGAAGTTCAAGTGCTTCAGGGAGGTATGGTGTAGACATCTGTGTGAGCAAAAATACCAGCTGTAGCTCTGCTACCTGGGAAGAAGCATTACAGCTTCCAGAATCCTCTTAAACAATCTAGTTCATTTATGGCACAGCTATTTCAATGGGAAGCCAATTCCTGTGGATCCATTTTGCTATACTTCTTAAACCAAAGGCCATTTTCACATACTTTGGGAAAGACAGATATGGTGCTTAGGACTAAAGAGTAAAGAAGATAGTTTTCCCCAGGACTAGGAGACCCGTTCAGCCTGGTTAACATGACTGCTAACCACAGAAACAAGATACCTCCCCCCCAACTCCTAGATCTGTTGCCTGCAACCTGGCTCACACACCTCTCCAGGGGCAAAACACAACACAACCCTTGATGGAGTAGATCCTTAGAGGTTTTACTCCGGCCCTTGAAAACTGTAGGAGCAGCTGGGAATAGAAAGTTCTTGTGTCTTTGTCATTTTCTGTCTTTCTATGTTTTCTTCCTTATTGGTTCCCACACAAAAATTAAGAGATGTTTGCCTTCATAGAATGATTGTTCAAAAACAAAGCTACAATGCAAAACTCCAACTGGCAGTTTTCATTAAAAAAGAAACAGAAGAAAGGAGGGAAACACAAGGAAAGACAGACAGAGGCAGACACATGTCTATTCAAAATTATCTGGTCTCTTAGGCATTTTTGCAATTGATACATTGTCTAGGCATACTACTGCTAATAATAATGATAATAATAGCTGAACTTTATTGATTACTTAACTCCTTGTCGAGCACTGTGATAAGCACTTTACATTCATTTTCTCCTTCAATATACACAAAAACCCTTCTGGACATCATATTATTATGTCAGTGGTACAGATGTGAAAACCCATTCTTTGGGAAGTTGAATTGCTTGCTCATTGTCACACAGCCCACAAGTGATTGAGTCAGGGTGGTACCAAGATCTGACTCCACAGTGACTTCCCTTAACTATAACAACGTACCACCTACTCATTGAAATTGTAGCCAATTACAATGGTGTGGGGGGAGTACCTGTTAGGAAATGCTGTATCTGATTTATAGCCAAATCAAACTCAGGCATAAGCTGTCCATAACTCTTCGCATAGCCAATCTTTGTCATTCCCAGGGAGAAACACATAAGCACAGATTAGACAGAGCCCAAGAAAGCAAGCCAATTAGAAACTTCTATGGCTGACACCCCTGCTCTGTCCTGTTGATGCTCAAAGCCTTAACAGCTTAAGTGCTGGTGTTGATTTCCTCCAAGACCTTTAAATGTCATGAAAGAAAATTTCTATTTTATTATGGCTACACAAGTCCTAATTCTGTGGGGCTTGGCGTGTTCTGTGGAATCTGTGAAATAAGCACATGACCCAACTCCCCCAAATGCCTTTATCTTTTCAGGATTGTAGTTGATCGTCTGTAGGAAGCTCCCAGAGCTGAAATAGGCTTCAGAATCTTCAGCGTTTTCATTAATGGAAACTTGTAATTCAGCAAAAGAAAAAAAAAAAAAGAAAGAAAGGGCTGTATTACAGACAGGTGTTAGAGAGGACCATCTGCTTGTTAATAACTTGCCTACAGATTTTCATGCAGCAGGACAGGGGCACATTTATTATGTGATGCTGGGCCCATTCCATTCCACTATCATTTTTGTAGAAATATTATTACTTGCACAACGTGCTCTATTTTTTAATTTACTTTTTAAAATCCTCTTCTCCCTAGATCATGTTCTCAATCTGCTTTTTCCCTTCCTCCCCCACCTCCTCCTCACCTCTTTCTCAACCCTCCTGCAAACTGCAACACAAGGCTCAAATAGAAGCCATCACCACCAACAAGAACAGTCTCTCAGTTCATGGGAGACAAAACTTTGATTATATACTATAAATATTGAAAATGGTGTTTCCCAGTGCGTGTCAAAGTTTATTCCAACAATTTCAAGGGAATTTTAAATTTTTTTATTTCTTTTTGTATTACACATCCATGCCTTGAAATAAAGCAGCTAGGATGAACTAGAGGTTGGGAAATCTGAGAGATAAGAAGCATCATGTGTAGTTTTGGTTCTGACATTAACTAGCAGCGTGGACTTCTCTTTTATCTGTAAAATGACTGCATGGAACTAGATTGATGGATTGATTCATTCATTCAGGAAGATAAGACCATGATTATTTTCTCCAGACTTTACCAGCTTAGACTTTCTTACCTATCCTAGACATGGTGATATAATTGGATATTCACCCTTGACCAATGGACTCTCTTAAGTTAAACCAGCCCATTCTTTTGGAAACTTATGTTTTTTTCCTGCCTGTTCCTGGCTAGGTGATGTCTACTACATATGTTTGTTAGATTTTGTGAAATTAATATGGTATTCATAATTTGACAAAGAAATTTTTTGAATTAGAAATTTATAGCCATGGAAATTCTTACAAAAGTGTTTTGTAAATTGAATGTAAATGGAATTTTTTACATTACAAAGTATATATCTCAACATATTGTTAATATACAAATATTATTACTCAATCATCTCATTATAGCTATTGTATTTCTTTTCTATTTTTCACTTATGCATATATTTTAAGGAATTTAGTAATTTATTAATAGCATAGGATAGCTGCAATATTCCCATATGTGCTCCAATACTGAATGTTATCATTATCATTTAAAAATATTTTGGGCAAATCTGAAAGTTGTCACTTCACTATTGTTTAACTTTCTTTTATTTTAGTACTTATGACTTTACGTATTTTCTCTTTAATATGACTTTTCGTGTAAAAGGCAAAGAGTATTAATCTCAGGTAAGTTTACATTTACTCACAGACCCTTTTCATGTTGAACAGCTTTGCAGACTTACAGGCGGTGAGGCAGGAGAGCATCACAGTGCACGACACAGGTCTGGGCACTCATCCTTCTTTTTCCCCTTATTGTTTGCATGGCATTAATAAAATTTGTTAACCTCTCTAAGCTTGCAGAAGGGGGGTGACATACAACATTCCTCATTACTGTTATGAGAAAATGGAATGAGACCATACATTTACACACTTGGCACACTGTTTAGCACTAACTAATCCTCTTAAAATGTTAATCATTATGATCATCATTTTTTTCCTTTAATCTAATAAAGCCATTTTTCTCCTAGAATTGATTTTTTGTGGTTCTAGTACAAGCATTGTTAATTAATCAATTAGTTATGTCAAACCATTTTAATTGATTGATTAATTTATCCTTTGCTCAACTAATCCTAGGAGTCATCTTTATTCTCTTACCCAGGCCCAAATTCCAACACCCAATCCATTGGTGATCTGTTGGCTGAACCTCTAAACTTTATCTCAAACCCCATTGTTTCTCTCCCCGTCTGTAGTCACAGTTATCTCAGCCCTGATCTCTCCCAACAGTCTCCTGCCTGGCCTCTTTTTCTCTACAACTTTCCCTACCCAGCACCTGCCAGAGTCTACCAACACTGCAAGCAGGCCTCTTCTTTAAATATGAGCCAGGCTATATGGTTTTGCAGGTTAAATCCCCGAGTCAGTCTCATTGCGTTTGGAATCACATACAGGCCTCTTGCTGTGGTCTACAAAATACTGAGTGATATGACCCTGCCCACTCCCACCACTTCACCTTCTACTGTTTTCCTCCACAACTGCCTCTCTCCGGCCACATTGGTATTCTTGCTGATCCTTGAATCCACCAAGGTCTTTCACTCAACAGGGCTGTTGAACCTGCTCTTCACTCCTCCCAGAATGTTCTTCTCCCAGGCCTGCACACAAGCTCCTGCCCAGACTTCCTAGACACCTTGTGTTCCTTGACACTCTTTTACTTTCTTAATTGCCCCATCACTATCTAAAATTATTGTCATTTCTATATCTATCTCGTGTGCTCCTTGTCTATTTCCCACCCTCCACAACTCTGTGAACATGTTATCTCCTCAAAGAGAAAGGCACTGTTCTACTTACTGCCGTATGCCTGACACCTACAACAGAGCAGACAATCAGTGACTCTCAGATAAATAAATGAGCAAATATTTTGTGTGCTTACTACCTTTTAGACACACTAGGTTTTAGGCCAAGCAATCTGTCATAAATTGTGTGTGATGTTGGTTGGCCTTCCCTTGGTCTTTATACTTTCTGGACTACTCCTTTGTTTTGAGAACTACACAATGAATGTGGTAGATGTGTAACAGAGAAAGAAATCTGGTCTAAGAGGCAGGCTGCATTCAGAAAGCTTAAGCAAAGCATGTACTATAAGTCTTTTGCTATGCACTGAGTCAACCTCTAGTTTATGTACATCCAGTAGCTCAAAGTCTTGACGAGGCCTGAGCCTGGACAGTGACCAGCTTTCAGCAGTTTAGGCTCCCAGCCCTTTGCTTCTGTCTCACGTGTTATGGTAACTTGGGTCCCCATAATTCCCCTTCTCTTCATATACCAGCCAAGGCCCCTGGCTCATCCTAGGCTCTTTCCCGCAACAGACTCCTCCCTTGGTCCCCACAGCACAGCAGTGCACTGACCCATCTCTCCCCACCCTCCACATGCACATGCGTGTGCTGATATGCCCGAAGATGATGCACACTAGTAAAAGCAGCTCATGGCCTCCCCTACATTTGGAAAATATCCCTTCCTTAGACAAAGCACAGGGAGAGGCTTCTGTCTTACTCTTGCTTGATGAGTTGATATTGCTTCTCATATAGCTTTCTATTCGGAAACAACTCTGTTTGTATCACACACATTTTCTGTTTTTCAACTCTCTCATCTTTTACTGTTAAGGACACTTGCCTAGAAACAGAATCTGTGCTTTTTTTCCCAAGTGCTCATCTCATCTCGCTGCCTGTTCCTCACCTGTGTATATCAAATTTGATTGCCGTGCCCGGGAGGTGGGCACAGCTTCACCCCCACCACGCAGCACCGATCTGTTTGCCGGTCTAGCTTTCCTCCTTTCTTTGTGCACACGGACACGCAACGTCTCTCGTGAATGTGTATGTGCTAACATTTCTTGGAAATGTAGGAACAATGTTTCCTTTTATTCCTCTGATAACACAGAAAGTAGTACTGTACTTAGCAGTTACCCAGTATCTTATATATTTAAAGTGATTAATTCCCATAGGTGCCATAGTGACACAATGCTTCCTGTTCCCATTTTAAAGATGAAGAGACTGAGACAAAGAGAGATGAACTGACTTGTTCAAGGGGGTATGGAGATTCCTCAGCCAGTGAGGGATTAAAATTCAGAGTGACAAACGCCCCAATCTTGTGATTAGATCATCAGACCATGGTGCCATGTATCAAACCTCTCGGAACTTGGAGAATCAGGTACTTAATATTGCTCTGGAAAGGTCAAACAGAAAAGGTACAAAGTGCAGCTCCTCTTTCACTCTGCAAGTAACGAAGCAGATTTTTCAGTGTTTAATTTAAGAACCACTCGGTATATGAAATACATTTCCTGAGAGAGAGGGAAAATGGTTTCGTGTCTGGACTCCCACTCTTTGGGATTAAGAGCGCCTGCCCGGTTCGAGGATCTGCCTTTCTCCAATGTGGCTCTCTTCATGCCCTGCCCTGTCTGCGGCACCATAATCATTTCCACAGCAACTCAAAGCGGGGGAGTGATTACGGCATCACAGACAGGAGATTATATGGCCTCAGATCGGGGATAACAAACAGGAGATAGATTTCTACTGAACAACAATCTTGCTTTGTGCAAATCTGAACAGCAGAGAAGAGGGAAGGGAGGAGAAATACAGGCAATCTATGATCTAAGGAGAAATTGGTTTTAAATAGGCTGTTTTTCAAAGGTTTCTGGGAGATATTGGTTCTTCCAGAGAATTATGGAAAGTGCTGTGATAATTACCCTAGCCTTATAAACTTAAAAAAAATCTTTTATAAAAAGTGTGTTTAGTGTTCAGCAAGCTGTCAGATAAATTACCGAGGAAGCCAGAGTCTCTGGCAGGCCCCGGAGAAAAGGGCCCAGCAGGCAGAGGACACACAGGGACAGTGAGTGAAGTCTTGGACAGGGACCCACACAGTGACCCTGGTCATTGTTTAACTGCTCTGTTTTTCATGCTAGTGCCATGCAGGCATGATCTGCAACAGTGACATTGCTGCCATTTGTTTAATTCATGTAAAGTCATGGTTAAGAGCAGGGGCTTTTGGAGTCAGGCAAACCACAGTTTCACCAAAGTGCTATGTAAGCTTTCTAAGCTGTTTCTCTTCATCTGTAAGATGGGAATCTTATTTACCTCACAAGGTTGTTGAGCTTTTGAATGAAACAGTGCATGTTTGGCATCTTCAATACAAGCTGAGGGCACGTACCAAGGTGCTCTTTATTGAAGTGGTCCGGGGATGGGGATTAAGACTGCAGAGGAGGTTTGGAGTTGGGGTATACGACAATGGTTTCTATGTATTCTTTTTTGGTTGGTTCTAAAATCTAGAATACTCAGAAGAGTGGATGGATTGCATATTCTTCAGACTTTTTACCAAATTTTGATAAATGTTGGAGGTTATAGTCACCATCAAGAGTCCACAGACATTATTGCAAAGGCAAATCAAGATAGGCTAACTATGTGTGCTAATAGACAATCCCCAAACTATAGTGGCTTAACATAATGAAGGTTTATTTTTCAGTGTTGCATTGTAGCTATGCAGAGGTCTGGGCAGGTTATCTTAAATTGGGCTACTTGGAAACAGAATCTGAGACAGAGTTGCTTGGAGAGAGTCTATTGGGGAGTACTTTGTGGAGATACATGTATAGAGAAGTGAAGAAGGCAGAATTGGGCAGAAAGAGAAACTGACCCCCACCCTGGCTGCAAGTGAAGCTTTGGCCCCTCCCTGGTGCGCCTTTTGTTTTCCTGAATCAATTAGCCCTTGGCCATGGATTCCCTCCTGAATGGACAAAGCCTTAGGCCAGGCAGTCCTATGTGTGAAATCAGTTCCCATGGAGGGACTCTGGGCTGCAGTCAGTGGGTACTTCTCACAGCCAGGGCACAGGTACATCCTCCCTAAAGGCAGGGGTGCTGGAGCAGAGCAATAGGGTCCACTCCTTGCTCTGGTCACATCTGCTTGCTTCTTAGAGCAATTTCACCCATCTGGGAATAGCCATTCCATGGTGGGGGTGGTCTTGCTTACTGGGTTGAAGGGATGGACATAGAACCCACTTCTTCAGTGATATGAGACTGTGATTGATATTTTTGATTTTCCTCCACCGACATCTGTTGTAGATTCTCCCCGTCTCAGCCAGCATCTCTGCTGGTCCAGACACTTGGCCTTGTGGAATGACCAGGACCCTCATTCCTGAGGGGTCTGAACTCTGGTATCTATAACCTTCTCAGGCCGTGGCTACTGCCCTTGTCCATTTACTGTTACAGTGGATATTGAACATGAAGAGATACCCTAGTGGACCACCCCAATCCCAAACACAGTCTTACCTGGTCTTTCCCATGGTGTAGCAGCAGCACTACCACTTCCTGGTGATCAGAATCAATTGACACTGTCAATATGTTGACTTCTTTTCTGGTTTGCTGATCTCATGGCATGAGAAGCTTGAAGTGATTGCCTGGCAACCATAGCTTAAAATATGGTGTGGCTCATTGTGTATTCCCAGGTGGAAGCCAGAACCTCTCAACCCACAGCCTAAAGTTGCAAGAATGGGAAGAGTAGATTCTCCAAGTGACTCACTGGGTTGATGGTGATCGGGGTCACTCCAACTTCTACTGCTTGGTTTCTGCATTCTGGCTCCTGAGAAACCAACCCCGTAAAATAGAAACCTTTCAGGGATTGACACCAAGTTGACACCTCAGCTGCACTTTTAAGAGACAAACTTAAGAGGCCATTCACAATTGTATTAGATGAGAAGTTTCAGGAAAGTGCAGAATGTGATAGAATCATAGGGTTCTCCTGGCCCTGCAGCCCTTTTGTTGGAAAGTGGGTACTCTGGGTCAAGGCAATATTGTGCAGGATGCCCTGTCAGTGGAGCAAATACTCAGCCTCATCCATGAAAACAGCAGTTCCTTTGTCCTCCTTCAATAGCGGGTCACATCCTTAGCAGCACTGCTGTGAGCTGGGGGAGAAGCACAATTACAAACACGATGGATAGCTCGTAACCGTGCCACCTGATTGTGCAGCTTCCTTGTGTCCTCTGATTGTGCCTGTGCCTAATCTTATGACGGTTTGCTGTGGGAATGCCCAACATTATGACTTGGTATGTCTGAAGAATCAAGATCATGTTGAACAGCTCTGACCACATGGTCATTTGATGTCCTATGAGCAGATGCTTAGTCTCTTCCCAAAGCAGCATTTCTGAAGTTGCTTTGTAAGTGATGTATAGTTCTCTGTTGGAGAGCACGTGACTTTTTCCAAAACCCTAAATGTCTTTCTGGTGATTTTCCTGTTAGGGCTTGCTATAAGCCTGACTCTGTATCTTTCCCCGTGCTAGCTAGTTCCAACATCATGGTCTATTGGTCTTTTGGCCTATGCATCAGGAATTCTTGCACCACAACCTGGACTTGCTGCAGAGCACCTTTCTATTCTGGGCCTCAGTCAAGAAAGGTTGCCAGATTCCATGTCCCCCAGTAAACAAATCAGACCATTATGCCCAAGTACAGCATATGCTGCCTTCAGAACCTGCAGAGGGCTCCCAAGCATTGTGTTTCTTCATTAATATTGAGAGGCATAAAATGCAATAATTTGTCCTTTACTTTTGAGAGGCTGTCTTTGCATGCCTCAGATTACTGACTCCCTAAAGATTTTACTGATCTTGTACACCTCTGAGTCTTTGCAGGGTTTATTCCTTCTCTGTGGAGTAAATACATCTTGCCAGAGCCTCCCACGTATTTGCCACTCCTTGATAATTTCTTCTATTGAGCACAGTGCCTTTGATATAGTAGATATGGTAGATATTCTATAGAATGTCCAGGCGGTCCATGTCCCTTTGGAATATGTCAGAAGGCTGGAGAGTTATCATGGCCCTGGGACAAATCATAAATGTACATTATTGTTCATCCCATGAGAATACGAAATGCATCTGATTTTCCTTTCTTAAAGGAGAAGAAAAGAATGCATTCACTACATCACTGGGCATATACCAAGCCCTGTAGTCTGTTTTAATCTGATCTAGCAGAGATATCACATCTGGTACAGCTGCCTGAATGAGAGTTACTACTTGGTTTAATTTGTGACAGTCCACTTTCCTTAGCCATGACCCATCTGACTTTTGTAGGGGAAAGACTTCTGAAGTAAATGGAGGTACAACAGGGAAACCTCATATATTCTTTCTGCATATATTTCTTTCTCTGAGAAACTCCAGAGGGGCAGTTCCATTATTCATTTGCAAATCTGGCTGGGATTGGGGAGGGGACATGTACAAAGATTTCCATTTGGCCTTTCCCACCATGGCAGCTGTTAACAGGTAAAGGAAGTAATGCACAGGGTTCCACCATCTGCCAGCTGTTCATCTTTTTGTACATGTGGGACTGGGGAAATGACCCTCGTGGGGGTCTGTGGTTTCAGGCACTCGCCCTGTGGGGGCATGGAATAGGAGGACATTTGGATCTGGAGGATCAATATCAATCCAGACTCTGCCTCCCACAATTTACCTTTTTCCAAATGTGTGGATGTCCGAGCAAATGGCTCCAGGTCTGTTCAGGAAGAACTGGGGAAATTTCTGTTGAATATACTCGCCAGCATGTTGCGGGATCCTTTCTCACGTGAAGCCAGCTTGCTTTGCTGCAATGGATTCTGAGTCTTAAAACCATTTAATATCTAGAAACTGGGAAGGAGATAGTAGCTTTTTATTATGGCAGCTATGCTTAGACTCCTGATAATCTGTACTTGATTTCTTTAGATTGTAAAAATTAAGTAGAACCTATTTACCTTGGCTGTAAGAACATCATGTTTTAGTTCAAATCTCCATAGGTCTTGGAAGAGTGGACCCCCCTTAGTGATACTTAAATCTTGTTGCTCACGGTGACAATTGTCCCTATCTTGCCTTTACTGATTTATCACTGTATAGAGAACACAGCTATGAGGGGCCATTGTTTTGGATGGAGCTCATGTACCAGGCCCCAAAAGACCAGAACAAACCAAGATGGATTCACTCATGCTAAATGTGACGTAATCAAACTGAAACTTTAAGGAAGCAGATAAGTCCCAAAACAGATCAGTTTTTTCTTTTTTCCCCCTGAAAACAGGAGATTTCAGCATAATAAGGAAGTCCCCTCTTCTCTAACCCTTACAAAAAAGTAACCTGATGTTAACAAATCAGTTTTTCTCTATCGTTTTGTTTCCTTGTTCCCTCCTGACAAAACCCCGTGTTTTACTATTTCCCAGTAGAATTTGAGACCAAATAAGTACTTTTATCATGGTGACAGAGTGACATCAATGCCTAAATGTATTGTTAAATTAAATTTAGCCTAAAGCTGCCTCTTTACATATTTTAAGTTTGGACTAAAAGTTCTCCATTCTTTGTAAACTGTAACCTACCTGGATGTAAACAGACTGTAACTTACATTTTTTGTTTTTTTTTTGGGGGGGGGTAGTCTTGCTCTGTTGCCCAGGCTGGTCTGGAACTCCTGGACTCAAGTAATCCTTCTGCCTCAGCCTCCTGGGTAGCTGGGACCACAGGCACGCGCCACCACACCCTTCCTCTAATCTACTCTTATAACAAGTAGCTGAGTCTTAGCCAATCACAGCAGCCCAGTTTTGGCCAATCACAGGTGGCCAATTTTTCAAACCCCGTTTAAATAAGTCAGACACAGAGCTGTAACCAATCCAGCTGTTTCTGTACCTCACTTCCATTTTCTGTGCGTCACTTCCGTTTTTCTGTCCATAAATGTTATCTGACCACGTGGCAGCCCCCAAATCTCTCTGAACCTATTCTGGCTCAGGCTGCCCAATTTGCAAATTGCTCTTTGTTATATTTAATTTGTCTAAAGTTTTTATTTTAACAACTGTTATCTGGCCTTTATTATTTGTGGATGATAAAGCATATCTCTTGGCCGGGCGCGGTGGCTCACGCCTGTAATCCCAGCTACTCGGGAGGCTGAGGCAGAAGGATCGCTTCAGCCCAGTAGTGTGAGGTTGCTGTGAGCTAGGCTGACGTCAGGGCACTCATTCTAGCCCAGGCAACAGAGTGACGCTCTGTCTCAAAAAATAAATAAATAAATAAATAAAGCACATCTCAATATTGACTGCTTTATATTAAAATTTCCTGGAACCTTCGTGACCTTCCAATTTACAGATTCAGTTCTTCCTTCATTTTGGTGCAAATTTTCTTGTATCTATCTTTGAAAACATTTATTTAGTTTGTTTAGTTGAATATTCCAGGAATCTAATTAGCCTTACTATAGTCATTGACTGCCTTTTATAAGTATGGTGGCTTCCTAACCACTTACTTTTATCTATTTATTTTTGTTTTCGTTGCTGTTGTTTGCATCACTGCGATTATTTGAACCTTTCTGCTATGTTAGCATTTTGATTTTTTAGAGGCACCTATTGTATTCCTTGATAGTGCTTATACATTTTCTGCAAGTATATTGTTTGGTCTTCAACTTGTGTAGTTTGGTAAGTGATCTTCCTTTTAATGTCGTTTTGTTGGAATAAACTTCCATTTTATTGAATGAACTTTTAATGTTGTTCTATAGCAGAAAATATAAGAAAATTGTTCTTGTTCCCAATTCTAGATAGGATCCTTTGTCTTTTGCATGCAATTTCTCTCTCTCTCTCTCTCTCTCTCTCACACACACACACACACACACACAAATACGTGTCCATAGTTGCCACACCATTTCTCTGTATTTTGTGCAGTCTTAGCTAGCCCTGTCTAGGCACTGAGGTACAGGTGATTAATTTCTGCTGAATCTGAGTCCAGTCTGTTTCCCTCGGACCTGCAATTTGTGGGTTGATTGCCTACGGCTCTCCTCGGGTTTGAGGGCTGGGAGTGAGGCAGTCCTCATCATGGGCAGGCAGCTGTCTTCATAAGAGTACTTGGGATACCTGGCAATCCCTGCCCATGGGATAACATACTGCAGCCTCAGAGCCTCCCCCTGCGCCACGAGCAGTCCCAGACTTCACCTCTGGCAGCAGTGGCAGCCCCATCTTTTAGTTTCTCCCAGCAGGCATTGCCCCTCATCTTTAGTCCCAAAGGAAACAGTTTTCGCCATATAAACGTATCTCTCTACACTTAGGGTTTTTCATGAGAAGGCTGTGGAATTTGTCGAGTCCATGGTCAGGTTTCAGGGTGGGGCGGTGGGACAGGATCATGAGCCGTGCCGTCTTCTCTGCTTCAGTTGTCTGCCCTACCCCCACTGCTCGGCCACCAGAGGCCAGCAAAGCAATTTAGTTTTCAAAACAATTTGTGTTACCCACATGGAGACAAAGTAGGTGAGATACAGTTCTTCTTTCCCTGGGAGACTGCCATCCAGTTGGATGCAACTTCATATATAATCACAAATAAAGCAAAACATAGGAGAGAGGTTAACGTGTAGTCTATATCATCTGACTAGGTCATTCAGCTGGACTGAAAGCTCAGACAAAAGGGGCGAGATGTGGGGAACACAGTTGATTTGTTTAGTTGTATTGAAGCCTGGCTATTTTTGATATTAAAATATGGCTGGGCATACAACATAGATAATAAAATAACTCTACAATCATGTAAATGAGAGATTGCTATTTCACCTTTGCAATGATCTATAGGAGGTGTCATGTCATTCTCGGTATGGGGAACAGCGTTTTCCTGGATTTGGGCAAGTCACACTTAGTCACCTCTTGCTACTTTAATTGTATCACATAAAAGGCCTTTTTCTTTCAAGAACCAAAGTGCTATTACTCCAGATGTATTGTCATCCAGACTGTCTTCCAAAGTCAATAAAGAACCACCTGGACTGGTCTCAAATCCCCTAGACCTCGTTGATTATACTCAACAAATTACAAAGATATTGGAGCTCTCTACCTACTATTTGGAGCCTGATGGTATCATTCAATCAAACCTTACCCTGGTGTTAATTATCTTTTAGAACACTATTTGAAACAAAAACAAAACAAAACAAAAAACAATGATGGAGTGGTCCCCTGAGGAACTACCTCTTCTCCCAGACTAGTGCACACTGATTTGGCTACATGAACCTTCTGCTGCACAAGGATGAGGTTTAGTTCTTAAGCCACTGAGAAGAGAGTAAAGGAAGGAGGAAGGGACTGAATCACAGGCGTAAGGAGCAAAGCGCCTCCCCTCTCCAGTCCCCTTGGGCTGTAGCTGTGGGAGAGAATTAAGTGTGTGTGCTAAAAGTATTAGTATTAGATAATTACTAAGCAAGAAAGGCAAAAGGTGTTAATAAATTAAGTTAGCTCCTATTTCCTATGGTTTATTAAAAATACATGCCTTAAGAATATAATGTTACAACACTGTTAAATGAATTTGCAAAATGGAAAAAAGAAACTACATAATCCTACATAATCTCTTTCTCCTACCATAACTAGTTTCATTCGCACATGTTACTGTCCGGTCCTGACTGCTATGAATCCAGTTTTACTTCTGTTCTGGCAGTGCTGTCGTCCGCATTTTCACTGAACATTAAATTGTAAATACTTCCCGTGTTTCTTTCTACTTAATCTTTATAATGATCACTTAAACAGATTCATCATATTTCTCCAGTGGACATTCTTTAATTTACCAGAATGTCTTTTCATTATTGCATAATTAAGTTGTTTTCTTTTTTTCTTTTTCTTTTTCTTTTTTTTTTTTTTTCCTGTAAAGTGGTACAGAAATATACTCCAAGCCACTATGGTAGAACAAGGACATGAGGGAAAACATAGCTTTAGAAAGATAGAGCCTGCATTGTCCCATGGGACCCAATAAAAACTTGTTTGCTGGCTTTCCTCCTCTCTGGCTGCAAAGATGGCAAGATTCCTAAGAACCCGGGTCAGAAGATGTGGATGTTATGGGGTGTGTGGTCTCCAGGAGGGACCAGAGCCTGCCCTTGATGAGAACTCAAACCAGGGAAGGCATAAAGCTCTATACTTCAGCTCTCAGTGTTAACTACATTTTTCACAAGTCACCAGTGCACACTTTTCATTTTTGGATTACTGGTTTCCCCTTAAGGACTAAGACAATCTCCCTTTGATATAACAGACTGTACTTCTATATTAATGTGTCAAGTTGCTGTGAAATTTACTGCCTCACTGGGCCCATTAGACTGCTGAGATTCAACTCTGTCTTCAGCGTGGCTCAGTCTATCAGAGCTTGATCGTCTTTCTCAGAACAACTTGTCCCCATGTGCCACTGTACTGAGCAAAAGCTCTTAATGGGATGAGTGCAAATGAATTCTTCAGGCCCTGGGAATCTTTGGGGACAGGAGGACGCACTCTCCCTGAGACTGTGGGCAGGAGAGACCTCTGGCTTCCAAAGGGCATTCAGTTAAGGATTTTACTTGGTATTTCTAGACACTTCCAGTTACACTGCCACTTGGGCACAAACCATTTATCACCACCATGGCTGAGAATCATACCTGATCTGCTACTACTCTCACCATTCATAGCCTCCCTCAACACACGCACGCACACACATTCATTTTAACTCACCTATCTCCTTTGTTTGACCAGTCTGTCTCCTTGACAAAGTCCTCACAAGTCAGGGAGGTGTGTAAATTTGTGATTGGTGAGGAAAACACTCTTCTTAGGAGAAACCAAAGTCCTTGTCATCTTGTAGAAAGTGCCCAGGAGTTCTTGACTGAAAGAAGTGACAGATGCAGATGGATAACCTAGAGATGCTGATGGCACCCATGACGCTGTGATACGTGCCCTATGTTACAGATTTGTTTGATTAATATTACCTATATAGGTCCCCACTGGATCATTACCGTACCCTAGAAAAATGCCAGAGATAAAGTCAGGATGCATTTTAAGTTTGTTCCTATCCTTTTAGAAATAAATAGCTAATTTTGTTACTGAAATAGTGCTGTTTTTTTTTTTTTTTTCAATGCAGTGGGGTGGGGGCACGGGGCTTGTTGATTCAGGCAGGAGCAAAATGATCTCCAGACGGTAAAACCCACGTGTGGCTTCACTATCTTGTTTTTTTTCCAGCCATGCATCAATTGTTGTCAGTTTTTGAATATGTAATATTGCATATGATAATGCTCCCTAATGGGTGTTCGAGATAGAGTCAGAATATTGTACAGCAGCATGTGTCATTGGGTGTTGTTAGCAAGCTCAGATGAACACTGTTGTTTTCTTTATTCAAAAATCATTCGTATTGCTTTGGCACAAAGATGGGGAGAGCCACTGGTGCAATTTTATTTTTAACATTCTGAACTGTTGTAAGCCTAGTGAACTGTTTAATATGTTACATTCAACAAGGATGGCTTATACATTACCAAGGCTTTGGAACTGTCATACCTTAAAATGAATACAAGTTATGGACAAAAGCTTTTTGTTACAAAGCTGCACAAATGCAGACCAGTTACCATTAGGACTTAAGAATGAACCAAGAGTTGTTTTTATTTTCTATTTTTCGTATTTTTCAATTTTTTTCTTAGTGATGGATATAGAACATTCTATTCTTCCCCTAGTAGAATTTACTGCTATTGTTTTCTTTCAGGCTTTTGCTGCAATGAGGTTCCACCCCCGCCCCCACCTTGGAATATGATTTGCAAATTCAAAGCACTGGTTTGAAGACTGTACTTTCAACCCAGCAAACTCAATTTGGAAAATAAGATTCCCTAATTGCACTTATAAACAAACACAGGAGACATCACAGTAAAAGCTAAGTGAGCTGGGCATTTGTATGCAGAAGCCAGTACAATAAATTCATTGTTGAAAGCCCAGAAATTCAAACTCAAGCAGTATTCATGCATGCATAACTTAGATACCAGGTGATGTCCACGTTTATAAGACAGGGCAAAATGCCAATATTCAGTTACATATTTATTTTTAATGAACTTTTTTAATTTTAAAAAGTTTTAATTATGAGTTCATAATAATTGTATATATTTATAGGGTATATGCAATATTTTCATACAGGCATACAATGTGTAATAATGAAATCAGGGTAATTGGGGTATCCATCACCTCAAGCATTTATCATTTCTTTGTGCTAGGAACGTTCCAATTCCATCCTTTTAGTTACTTTAAAGTGTACCATAACTTATTGTTGACTATACTCACTTTGTTGTGCTATCAATGTATCTTTTGTATCTGCTTTTATATACAGAGTGATCTGTTGGGCTGTCAAGGGACATTACCTATCTGATCACCTGTTATGTGCTGGTGTCAGTATAACCATGAGCATGGCTAATTTACTGAAGGTGTCTGTCCCTTCCTAAGCATGAAGATGGGACAAAATGGTCAAGACTTAAACTCAGAACTTTAGGGAAAAAAAAAAAAAAGAATTAAAAATAACCTTAAATATATCATGGGTTGATTGTAGACAAGTTTACTGAGCAGTTAAATTGACCATTTATATTACTAATTGCAATCTAGGAGCAGAGGTAGTGTTTACTAAGATCTTACCAAAGGACTACCTGGATCATTCAGTTTAAGAAAAAGTTTCATTGTTGGTTCTCCTTGAGATCATCACCCAAAGGAAATAAAATGACTCATAATTTATTATTCTGAGTATTTCTCTTCTCTCTTGGTAGGATATTCACTGCTGTGGCTATGTTTAATATGCTAGAGATATGGAAGGATTGCTATTAAAGTTTGATGTATATGTTTCCAATCCTCTCTCCCTCTCTTTCATATATATAAATATATGTTTGTGAATGTGTGGGCATATAGATATAGTTGAATTTCAATCACACTATTTAAGTAACATTTCTTGAGGTCCTATTTTATTTTGAGAAATCAAAAATTACAGAAAATTAAAGATAACATTAAACAAATTCTTTAATCTCCATATTTAGAATTGACAATGGTTGACATTTTGCTTAGTCTTTTCCCAATACAAGCAACCAAAGGAGTAACATCAGCAAGCTAGAGGAGTAGGGAGCCCCGGAGCATCTTTACCTTGATAAACTCACCAATTCAGCAACAATTCATGGACAAATTCCTTTTGTGAGAAATCTACAAACTAAGCAGAAATATGCTGCAATCCAGACCCCTGCAACACCAGACTCACTAGAGTAGATAGGGAGATTCAGGACACTCCTTCAATGAGGTCCCTGCCCCTGGCACAGGGCCATACAATCAAAAAAAGACCCTCTGGCTCCTGGATTCTCCCAAGGGAAGGAATGGGTTGGTTCATGCATCCAGCACTCCAGCATTCCTGAAGGGGCTACCCTCAAGAATTGACCACAGTCCTGACAGTCTTGGAGCTTTGATAGGTCCACCACAGCTGGGCAGCCTGGGGGAGAATGAAGGTGGCAGATTAGGCTGGCAGATACTCTAGCTCCCCCTCCTAGATCACCACAGTGCAAGCAGAGAGAAACACAACTTCCTGCTTCTCCCTACAGAGGGAAAGAGTTGGTAGAGACTCCCAGAATCTCTGGCTGGACTGAATGATGGTGTTGTCTCCTGTATGAGATCAGTCAGTGAAGACCAGGAGAGATACCCACTCTAATGTGCAGATACCAACACAGAGTCAAGGAAAATGAAGATTCAGGCAAAGATGTTCCAAATAAAGGAACAAGATAAATCTCTAGAAACTGACCTTAAAGAAATAGAGTTATATAATGTATCTGAGAGAGAATTCAAAAGATGCTAACCAAGGTCAAGTGAGCAATCGATGAACAAAATAAGAATTTCAACAAAGAGATAAAAACTATTTTTAAAATGTCAACAGAAATTAAAAATCTGAAAAACACTATAACAACTGAAAAATTCACTACAGAAGTCCAATAGCAGACTAGATCAAGCAGAAGAAAGGACCAACAAACTCTAAGAAAGGACACTAGAAATGACTCAATCAGAGGAACAACAACAACAAAGGATGAAAAGAACTTAAAAAAAAGTTAAGGGACTTACAGAACACCATCAAGTGACTATATATGCATTATGAGTATTAAAGAAGGAGAAGAGAGAGAGGAAAGACCAGAAAGCTATTCAAAGAAATAATGACTGGAAACCTTCCAAATCTGGAGAAGAAAATGAAAATCCAGATCCAAGAACTCCAAAGGTAACCAAACAAAATGAACCCCCTAAAATTCCAACACCAATACACATTATAATCAAATTGTTAAAAGACAAAGAGAGAATTTTGAAAGTAACAAGAGAAATGTAACTGGTTACATAAAAGGGAACCCCTATATAACTATGAGTAGATTTTCAGAAGAAACTTTACAGGCTATAAAGGAATGGGAAAACATAGTCAAAGAATAGGGGGGGTGGGGAAAGAACGGCCCACAAAACTGTCAGCCAAGATTACTATGCCTGACAAAATTGTCCTTCAAAAAAATAGGAGAGAAATTCTCTGACAAAAAAAAAAAAAAAAAAGCAGAGGGAGTTTTTCTCCTCTAGACCTGCCTTATAAAAATGCTAAAGGGAATTTCTTCAAGTTGAAATAAAAGGACACTAAACAGCAACAAAATAGCATAAGAAATTATGAAACTCATTGATAATGTAAATATATTGACAAATACAGAATACTGTATTACTGTAATGGTGGTGGGTAAGTCTCTTTTAATTCAGATATAAAAGCTAAAAGACAAAAGTATTAAAAATAAGTATTACTAGATATGTATTAAAAGGTATATAATATGAACAGATGTAAATTATGACAAAAATAACATGAAGTGGGGAGGAGAAGTTAAAGTGTAGAGTTTTTGTATGTGGTTGAACTTAACTTGTTATCCACTTAGACTGTTATAAGATATCTCATGTAAGTCCAAGGTAACCACACACACAATATATATATGTGTATATATGTGTGTGTATGTGTGCATACATATATATATATATATATACACACACATAGAGAGAGAGAGAGGCGGGGGGGAGGGAGAGGGAGAAAGAGTGAAAACTTACAGACAATTTAAAAAAACAGAAAGGATTGAAAGCACAAAAATATAAAAAATTAGCAAAACAAAGAAAAACAGCCAGAGAAGACAATACAGACAAAAGGACTATAATACTGAAAGAAAAACAAAATGGCAATAGTAAACCCTTCACTATCGATAATTACTTTAAATGTAAATGATTTAAATTCTCTAATCAAAAGATATTTAGTAGCTGAATGAATTTTTAAAAACGACCCAACTATATGCTGCCTACAAGAAACTCACTTGAGATTTAAAGACACATAGGCTGAAAATGAGTGAATAGAAAAAGATAGTCCATGCAAATGGTAGCCAAAATAAAACAGAAGTGGCTATACTTACATCAGACAAAATAGACTTTCAGTCCAAAACTATCAGAAGAGAAAGAACTGTCAGAAGAAGAATACTGGATAATAATAAAAGGAAAAATCAAGCAGGAATATGTAATAAATATAAATATTAATGTATATTATACACCTAATATCAGAGCACCTAAATATATAAGGCAAACATTGACAGAGCTGAAGAGAAAAATAGGCAAATTGCAATATAATAATAAGAGATTTCAATTATCCACTTTCAATACTGTACAGAACACCCAGGCAGAAGATCAATAATGAAAGAGAGGACTTGAACAACACTGTAGACCACATGAAACTAATGGAAACATAGAACATTCCATCCATCCAACAACAGCAGAGAATACATTCTTCTCAAGTGCATACAGATCTTTCCCCAGGATACATCACATGTTAGATTACAAAATAAGTCTCAACAAAATTAATAAAATCAAAATTAAAACTAAATATATTTTCTGACCACAAAGGAATGAAACTACAAATCAATATTAGAAGAAAAACTGAAAACTTCAAAGAAAGATGAAAGTTGAACAACATGGCTCAAGGAAGAAATTTAAAAAGGAAATTAGGTAATACCTCAAGACAAATGAAAATAAAAATACATTGTATGAAAATTTGTGGGATATAGCAAAAGTAGTACCAAGAGGAACTTCATAGTAATAAATTAATACATGAAAAAAAAAAAAGAAAACTGTCAAATAAATAACCTAACTTTAAACCTCTAGGAGTTAAAAAAAAAAAAAAAAAAAAGAAGAAGAAATCAAGCCCAAGTTTAGTTAGGCAAAAAAAGGATATAAAGATTAAAGTTGAAATATACAAAATAGAAAAGTTAAAAAGAAAACCAAAAAAATAGAAAACAATCAACAAAACTAAGAGTTTTTTAAAAAAGATAACCAAAATTAACAAATCCTTAACTAGACTACGTAAGAAAAAAAGAGATAAGTCTCAAATAAATAAAATCATAAATGAAAAAGGAAACATTATGACAATGCCATGAAAATAAAAAGGAACATGTGAGACTACTATGAACTATTAACTATTATGCCAATAAATTGGATAACTTATGCATAAATTTTTGGAAACGTATGAACTACCCAAACCAAATCATGCCTCCCAACAAAGAAAAGCCCAGCACCATATAGCTTCACAGATGAATTCTACCAAACATTTAGTGAATTAAGGCCCATCCTTCTGAAACTCTTCTAGAAAAATAAAGAGGGAGGAACACTTCCAAACTAATTCTATGAGGCCAGCATTCCACCAATACCAATGCAGAGAAAGACACCACAACAAAAGAAAATGTCAGGCCAATACAATATAGGTACAGAAATCCTCAATAAAATACTAACAAACCAAATCCAATAGCACACTAAAAGAGTTATACACCATGACCCAAGTGAAATTTATCCTTGGGATGCAATATATGAAAAGTAATTAATGTGAAACACCACATCAATAAGTAGAGGGTAAAAATCATATGACCATCTCAACAGAAGCATAAAAAGTATTGGACAAATTCAAAACCCTTTCATGATAAAAACTCTCAACAAACTAGTAATAGAAGGAAAATGCTCAACATAATAGAAGCTATATATGAAAAGCCTATAACTAACATGTGACTCAATAATGAAAAATTGAAAGCTTTTTCTATAAGATCAGGAACAAGGCAAAGATGTTCACTCTCACTACATAATCCTGGAAGTTCAAACCAGAGCAATTAGATAAGATAAAATAATAAATAAAAGGCACCAAAATTGGAAGAGAAGACATAGAATTATACTGGTTTTCAGAAGACATGATCTTATACATAAGAAAACCCAAAGACTCCCTAACAAAAAAAATCTAATAAAAAAATTCAGTAAAGTTGCAGAATACAAAATCAATATACAAAAATTAGTTGTGTTTGTATACACTAGGCACAAACTATTTTAAAAGGAAATTAGGAAATAAATCACACTTACAACAGCATCAAAAAATTAAAATACTTAGGAACAAACTTAACTAGGGAGGTGAAAGATTTTTTCATAGGAAAAACTACAAAACGTTGATAAGATTAAACAAGACACAAACAAATGGAAAGATACCCATGTTTGTGGATTGGAAGACAATATTGTTAAAATGCTTGTACTACCTAAAGTGATCTACAATTTATTCAATCCCTATCAAAATTCCCAAATCATTTTTTACAGAAATAGAAAAAAAATGATTCTATAATTCATATAGAACCACAAAATTCTAGGAATAGGCAAATCAATCCTGAGAAAGAACAAAGCTGGAGCCACCA
>CM052438.1:96926862-96978271 GCA_028533085.1 Varecia variegata | reverse complement strand
GGGGATCCCATTCTAACCTCCAAGGAAGCTGGGGCACATCCGCCCTGTCCCAGCAGAGCTTCCGCACGCTCACAGAATCCCTCCCCTGTGTTTGCATGTTTCCTACTGTTGGTCCACAATGGTGTTCCTTCTGGGTTTTCAGGGTAGCTATATATTTTTTAATATGAAACATATGTTTATGTATCATATCAGATTTATTCACTGTGCTATGAATGGAAATCTATAATCTTATTTTTCAATGAAACTATAATTTTTATATCTTACTAATTTTCTAATAAATAAATTTTAGTGGTCGCTGTATTTGTTTCCTACAGCTGCCATAACAAATCACTACAAATTTAGGTGGCTTAAAACAAGAGAAATTTATTCTCTCCCAGTTCTCAAGGCCAGAAGTCTGAAATCAAGATGTTGGCAGGGCCATTCTCTCTCTCTGAAGGTTCTAGAAAATAACCTTTCCTTGCCTCTTCATAGCTTCTGGAGAGTGCTGGCAATCCTTGTCATCTTTTGGCTTGTAGTTGTGTCATGCCAGTCTCTGCCTCAGTAATCACATGACGTTCTTCCCTCTCTGTGTGCTGGTGTCCAAATCACCCTCTTCTTGTAAGGACAGAAGTCATGGGATCAGGATCTATCCTAATGCAGTATGATTACATCTGCAAAGACCCTGTTTTCAAATAAGGTCACATACTGAGGTTCTGGGATAGACATACATTTTGGGGTGATACTATGCAACTAGTACAGCTGTATAGCATCTATGGAGATGATTCATTTAACCCATCCCTCAACACAGGAACTATAGATTGCTTCTAGGTTTTCTTTTTTCTTTCTATCAACAACACTGGTTATTTCCTTAGGGTGGATTCCTGGCAGTGAAATTACTTGATTAATGCTGTTACTTTTAGGTTTTGAATCCATCTATATCTCTTGGTATTTGTACACCTATGCACACTACCTTTCAGGGATGAATAGAAAAGTTTGTTTTTCCCTTGACTAATCCACAGAGAGAGAGAGAGAGAGGAGAAACTAAGAAAGGAAGGAAGAAAGGAAATGACCCTTTTTTATTCTGTCCATGGTTCCGTTTCTGCTAGTGACATTAGCTGCTGAATTACACTCATCCACAATTCTTAATCATGCTGTCATTTGCCCAGGCTTTTGTCCGTGGATTGCACATACATGAACAAAGTCAGACAATATGCACTGTTCTGTACAATGCCAGGCCCGCTGTCAATGCCTTAGCTACCAGAACTGTCATCTCAGACAAAAGCTTTTCAACTGCCTCCAATCCAACCTCTGAATGACATTAAGTGATCTTTCTACAGGATAAATCAAATCAAATCTACCTCTGAATCCAACATTAAAATAAACAAAAGTAAAACATTACTCAACTCTCTCTCCCATGCCAAAGGACTTTTTACTGCCCTCAAGGTTCAAACTCATACTCTTAAACACAATTTTCAAGGCCTTTTATGACCTGGCCTCCCCTGTAGCAATCTAATAAACTATGTGATATATGTCACAACCATATTTAACTATTTGTAGTTCCCCATAGTGGAATCCCACCCAGTTAATTAACTCTCCAGCTCACTATGTTTTCCACTTTGGTAACAAGTTCCCCAATCCCCCCAGCCTGTGACATGGTTACAAGAGGAACAATAGGAGAGCATGTTCGTTCTATATGCCTTTACCTCCTAGTCACAGGTTAGTGGAACACAGACACCACCTGACTTGGGTTGGGTTGATAAGCTCTTTACTCAAAAAATTTGACATCGGACATGAAATATATTTCAGCTGATTTCAGTGATGGCGCTGGTCACTCAGTTGTGTTGGCAGTAGTAGTTTTTCACCATGAGAACTAGGAAATGGTAAAAGCTGATTTACCAGTGGCGAGAGGAATGATGTGTTGAGGAACATAGGCAAGAGATGGTTCGAGGGGACCACTTGGGTCCCTCCGGCACTCTTGTCCCTGACCCCACTCCGTTCTTGAGGCCACTGTGTTTCTGCCTTTGGATCTATAAATCAACCCACATCCTTATTTAAAAATTCCCCCTTTTGCTTAAACTTATTCCAGGAGTTATTTATCCCTAAAAAAGTCCCCACTGATGTTGTTGCCATATGTGCCATGTTCTTTTTCCTGCTGGATTCTGTGCATGCATGCTTGTCTCTGTGCCTGGGATTCTGTCTTCATCCGATGTCCTCTACCACTACTCATCTAACGTCCTTCATCACTACTCCAGTGTCACTCCTGTACTATCCACTTGTTTTTGCATCTCAACTTTGACATACCTTTATTTCCAGGTCTTCTCCCTGACATTCTAAGATGGATTAGCTTTCCTTCCACTCTACTCTTAACACCTGTTTCCAAACTCAATGAGAATACCTCACAACAATTAGCAGAAAATACAGCAAGGCGTATTGCCAGCAGCACACAAACTTTGTGTGGGCTATCCGCCTTACCGCTGTTCCACCCAACACTACCACGGTGCCTGGAACAGAGTGGTCTCTCAACAAAAAATTGTTGATGTGAATTGAATAACTTATTTGTGACAGTTCACACATTTCCAAGTGACTACATCTTAGATCTCTATAATAATTTGAACATTTTAACACAGTCTATTAACAAGTAGCATTTTCTAGATTTCTGCCTCTCTTGATGTACTACTGGGGTGATTCAGGGCAAAATACCTATAAAAAGATCTTTGCTGAGGGAATAGAGGTTATAATAAATAAATATCCAGACACTTTCCTTCTCTATGTTGTTCTCACAAAGACAAACTAATTCAAATTTAAAAGTTTACATTAGACAGCTCTAGCTTGCTTAATTATACATTAGCAATGGTATACTCTGAATTTGGGCTCAAGTTTTTCACCAAAGGATTAAACAAACAAAAAAAAAATGGTTTTTAGTTTATTTCTCCAAATTATTCACATATATCTTTATATCAGATTATATCACCTGCAGTGCTTAACACCATGCTTTATAAATATTGGGGGCTTAATATATGTTAATCAGACAGAGATAAATGAGAGATGTTAAAAAACAGAGTGATTAAACGTGTCTAGGCAATGTTATCAAAGAAATAAAAGTGAAAGTGACCCTTATTTTCTACATATCTAGAGAATTAAATGCAAAGAGAGCTGTTGGTGTGCACTGGGAAATGTCAATCCCAGTCACTGGGGTGGTTTGGGGGGCACCGGAGAATTCTATTTTGCAGTAGTCAGTGTCAAGCCCGATACACAGCCGCGCCCGCACGAGGGCGGAGCAGGCGCACAGCGCGGCTGGGGATGTGCGCGTGGCCTTGGGCATGCTGGCTCCTGTGCGTCCCACTGATGCATTGGAGTCACGTAAGAGCTAATGGTTGGGTCAAATCTGGGGGGAGAATTGAATATACATGATTTTTAAATTAACATTCAAGAGCAGTGAAGAGCCAGAACTTTGTCCAGGTGTGGGATTGCTGGGCAGTCGCCAGCAGATATTAAAGGTGCATATCAGGGAAATGGCCAGAGTTAAGAAGCTGAGCGTGAGCATGAATGGTTTGGAAATACTGACCATATTGAAAAAGGGGATATGCGGGTTAGAGTAGGACCTTGTAAGTAGAGGAGAACCTACAGAGGTTCCTATGAGGCAGAAAAGTTTAGTGGTAGATACCTAAATGATACTGTCCATCTCTGCTTTTTAAATGTGCACATTCCGACAGATGGTGGAGATACTGTTATGATTATTTAATAACAAAAGAATTTTACAGTTCTCAAAGCACTTTCACTTACATCTCCTTGTTGGAATCTCACCACAACATTACCTGGTGAGACTGGCTATTATTATTCCCTTTTCACAGATGGGGAAAGAGAAGCTCTACAATGGTAAGTGGCATTCCCAGGACCCTATTAATAAGAAGTGGAGGAGGCAAGAGTGAAGCATCCATCTTTTGTCTATGATTTACATGATATTTGTCTACTACATCCCAATGATTTTGTCCAGTCACCAGGACTGTGAAACCTACCAAGCTTTCCTAGCATATTTAACACAGCATATAAAACACAACCACAGAGACCAGAATTGCTGTTTTTTTTTTTTTTTTTTTTAACACTGTGGAATGCATAATGCATGCACACAGGGGAGAACTCCCTTAGGAGGAGTGCAAATGAATGCCTTCACATCACATCATTTCAGGAGCCTACTTTCTAAGTGCCTGTCATACTCATTAGAGAACCTTAGGGGGTACGGCAGGATGACTTCCTCGGTGTAATCAGTTTATACTGTGTTCTCGGAATGGCAATCTCCACTAGTCAGTCAGTGAACAATATTTACTGAGCCCTTCTACCTTAGGAAAAACTGTGAAAAGATTCAGAAGGAATAAGGGATTTTTTCTCTGTTTGCAGAGAACTGGCAATCTGGGAAGAATCACCGAAACATGTCCACTCTTCCAAAGTCACACCAAAGCAAACTCTGTTTTAGATGGGGTTGGGTCTCCCAGCAGGGTTTGAGATGCTCCTGATAGTCTTTGGGTACTCTCAAGTCCCAAGTCAGCAGGAGCTGAGTCTTTGAGGAGTTTTGTTTCATTAGAGAGTCGAGGAAGAGAGAGCAAGTATCTTGGCTCATAGAGACTTTATTGTTTAAAAACCAAGGGCCACAACAGCCAGTGTGATCAGGTCAAGAGAGCCTGGACTAGGGACTGGGCTGGCTTCAATGACCTGGATCATCATCAACTTTCTGTGTGATTTTGGTCAAATTGCTTCAGATCCTTTAGTCACAGTTTTCTCATCCATAAAAGGAACCAGTGGGTTGATGTTCCTCAAGAATTCAACCGTGTAAATCTTCCGCTGCACACGGCAGACGGCGACCACAATGTGGTAACCTGGGCTTGCCCACCTCGGGCTTTGCTATCTGGAGGCGGCAGCATTTTGGGCACAGTCAGCATTTCGAAGGTAAATCCTGCAACATCTCCTCCACCTCTGCCACAAAGTTTCATCCTAATGCAAAAGCTGACAACAGGACTTCAGTGCTTTAAAAGAAGCTTGTAAAAATGGCTTCCGCAGATTCTCTTCTCACACGATATGTAAGTACTGAGAGGAAAATTCCTCAAACAAATGAGTCTCATTATTAAAAGATTTTGGAGAAGGGAAATTTTTAAGAAATAATTTATTGGGGTAAAGTTCACATAACATAAAATTCACCATTTTAAAGTGCATTTAGTACATTCACAATGTTGTGCTACCACCACCTCTCTAGTTGCAAAACATTTCCATGAAGCCAATGAAAAACCCTGTGCCTATTAAGCAGTTTCTCCCCCAGGGGAGGTGAATTTTGAAAAAGTCAATAGCAACTGACCCAGAGGGAGTGGGGAAAGCGTATGGATGGAACTCAAACACACACATACACACACACACTCCTCCACCATTCTCACTCGCAGATGCAAATTTAACACAGACTCTCTATATTCTAAGTGTAAAGAGTGACAACATTGTGTTGTCCCACAGCATAACTCGCTTTGAGGTCAAACTCCCTGGCTTCAATTCCTAAGTTTGCTGTTGACTGGCTGCATAAGCCTCATCTCAAAGATAAGGGTAATAACATGTATCTCAGAGGAATGTTAATAATGACTTAAAGCAATAATGTGCATAAGCATTTATCTTAATGAATAGAAAAAAAATCAGTCATGGCCAATAAAAGGAGGGCTGTTTGCCACTGAGAAAGCAGACAGGCACTTTCTGTACACTACTGAAAGCAGCAAAGTGAATATAGCCCAGAACATGGTGCACAGAGTGATCTTGCCCATTAATTTCTCACTGACCTCTGTCTCCACTTGCTGAGCTCAGTGCCTGTTTGGAGACTCCAGAAGGCATGTCCAGTTTCTGGAGACATCACTGGTGGCATTTGAGCTTTTTCTGTTTCCTCTTTCAACATTAGCCAATTTGTTTACAGTTGCTCAGCCTAAGTCAAGTCATTAGCCCTGTGATGAAATGCACCCCCCGCCCCCAACCAAAAGGGCTCCCAGACAGCATCCCTTCTGCTTGGATGACTTCCTGCCAGGACTCACCCACATTAAAACTGTCTGCTTAGTAGAACATGGTTTCCTTCCTCACGCTCCTCATTATTTCTCCCTTATTATGTCCTTGGGCAAACTGGGCTATTAAACAGACAAGAGACTCTTCCGATGTAACCCATATAGAAATCAGATATAGCATGGGAATGTAGTTCTGGTTTTCACCATCAATTTCAGTTCCATTTTCCAATTCTAACCAGAGCTTGTTTTAGTTGTTCTGGACTAGTAGGAAGAATGGTTCTTCAATTTGGTTTACAGATGCTCTCTCAGTCATAAAAATGTCAAGAGCCACTCTCCTTGAAGCCACCCAAACTCCAACAAAATGACTCCCCTGATTTTTTAACACTAGACTTGTCTTTTTTTCTGAGAGCCCTAGTTTCCAAATCTGTAAATAGATTTTACAGAAAATCTGTGTGCCTCTACTTTTTAAACTCATCATTTTTCTAGAAGCTTTAAGTAATTATAGACCTTTCCCTGAAAACATCAATTTCTAGTGCTTCAGTTCTTTAATTTTTGAGGGACCTGTGTTGCCAGGCCCTCACTTTGGAGTGCTAATCATCCGTTCTTAAACAAGAACACATATTATAACCCAAATGTATTCTCTGAATCTACCAAGTCAATGCTTTCAGTTGCATGATTGGGTAGAAAGGACATTTACTGCAAATTCCTCTGAGAATTCTCTTTAACCCTGGAAGCTTTCAGTTTTGTCTAATCCAAGTATGACCCTTTTGTAACTGTGTTTCTGACAAAGAATTGCTGAGAATGTGGCTGTATAGGCTCGAGGTTAGTAGCTTCACAGCCCAGATATTTCAACTGGAAAGGTACACCCGCTGCAAAATGGATCATAATTTGGTTTAAATGTTAATGTCAATACATTTACTTGGCTGCCCACAGCCCTGCTCACCCATGCTGTCACTGTCCCCTGAGTTACACGTGCTGTTTAGCAGTTATGTCTCTTTCTAAGTGAGCTCATGATTCAGAATTTAAATTCACGGAACTGATTAAGCAAGGCATGAATTCATTTTACAGTGAAGCCCTGAACTTGAATAATTTTCACAGTGGACTGGAGCACCAGCCATATGATCCATTAGCAGAGTGAGCCACGGAAGCCCTGCTACTGGCAAACAATGAGCATTTATTGAGAACCTGCTTTTCCAGACACTGGCCCAGGCCCTGAAAAGACCTTGCCATCAAGGAGCTCTTGCCTAGAGAGGAGGGCAGACAAACTGGGAGTCCAGGGCACATGCAGGGAAGAGCAGCTGGTGAGTCAATGGAGACAGGGAGGGCTGGACAGTGAAGAGTTTTGTCATCCTAAGCAGGTTGTGAAGAGATGGGGACCCAGTGAATGATTTTCAGAAGCACAGCCAAGAGGTCATATTTTAGAAAAGAATCTTGAGGCAGGTAAGCCAGTTAGGAGGGAGTTGGGGTAGCTCATGGAAGAAGGGGTAAGAGCCCCATGTAAGATCATGGGAGTGAGGACGAAGAGCAATGGAGAGTTGCAAGTCATTTTAGAGTGTGGATATTGCCAAGATCTAGTGACCTTTCAGGTGCTGGAGTTGAGAATTCAGGAGAAGACTGAATTGACTTCTGGGTTTCAGGTTTGAGCAAGTTAGGGATGGAAATGAATGATTAGTTATTAGGGTAGAAAAAGATATTAGATTTTTATTTTTGACATTACTAAGAATTTGATATAACTGTGAGACATGTAGCTTTCTAAGCAAATGGGAAAAGGTAGCCAAGTTCCAAAAGTTGTCTGTGCAGGGTCACCGTCACTGACCTCAAGTCATGATAGAGATTTCTATTGCCTAGGAAACGGTGGAGACACAAGAGGGTGTGGGAGGAAAGGCTGTGGAATAATGACAGTATTGGTCTTGGCATCTTAGCATTTCCCACAAATACGCACATATAAAATGTCAGTTTATTAAAATCTGTATCTCATACATGTATATTTGTGGGAAATGACACTAACTTCATATAAATTTTTCACTCACACAGAGTGAGCCTACAGCTAAATCATAGCTTTTATGTGAAGTGAGGGATACTCATAAAATGGCTTCTGCCAATTCTTTCCTGAAGCTTCAAAGCCTCTTAAATGGCTCCAATCAAGGGTCACAGTCTGGCTTTAAAACCAGGAGGCATGTGCTGCCTTCTATGGGTTTTAGCACAAACCTCAGAGATGCAGCCAAGGACGAGAGTGGCACAGGGAGGAACAGGACATTTATCCCTCCAGGTGGTCTTATATTGTTGTTTTCTTTTCGTCTTATCTTCTTGAAATAATCTCCTCTCTCTTTACGAGTTGACACATGGGGTGAAGGTCCCCTCATGTGTTAATATAATCTCTGAAGGACTCGAGTTCCCTTTCATTCAGCTTTTATTAATTTGTTTCTCGTAATTCCAGTGATGTGTTTGGGTAAGGAAAAAAATAAAAGGGCAAAAAGGAAAAGAAATACTAATAAAAAGCAGAATGCCCCCCAGCAGCTAGCTGGTGGCATCCAGAGGTTGCAGATAATGGATTAGCTTTTACCTATTTCCATAGCAACAGCTTAGCTGCTCTTAAACACTTCTTTAAAAGCTTCTGATAAATGTATCCTGTGACCCTGAAAACTTTTCCATCTCCCTCTTGACTTCTTTCATCTTCACCCCCTCCTTTTCCCTTTTGCCCCACAAAAACATCAATTATTACCCATAACCTTGTAGCACTTGCTTGGTTTTCTGCAGTCCTGCTTCCTTTCAGGGCCCAGGATGGATGTGGCCGTGGGAGACAGAGAATGCTGCTCTCTCCTCACTCCCTGTTCCTTCTCTCTCCATCTTCCTCTCTGCTTCTGCTTCCCCTTCCCTCTCATTTTTTCCTTTCTACCCCTTTTCTCTCTCCTCTTTTCTCTTGTCTTTTCAGTTCTATCTTTTTCTCTCCCACTTCCATACTAAATCTAATGGAAGTCATCATCCTGTGGATCACCGGTTGAAACCCAACTGGCAATTCCTCACTAAACAGTTCAAAGTGTTAAGTGAGCACTTGCTTGGGATCAACCATGAGCTGGTCTCTGCGATGGGGGGCCATGTGGGTGGGTAACAGCACAAGTCTAAGTAGTTGTCCTCGCCTGTATCATTCACATAGAAATCAAGGTTCTGGTTGAAGAGACAGAACATTCAACAATTAGGCAACGATCCACCAGGATCGTGAAAAAGAATAGGTTATAAATGTACAAACAGGAGTGTGGTTTCTGGCTGAGTCACCTCTGTGTGACTTAGAATAATCACTTATGGTTAGATTTTTATGTATCTCATTATCCATATTTGCATTTTTAGTCTGTAAAATGAGCAGTATACCAGAAAAGCAGTAGTATGAGAATATGAAAATCAAACGAGATGGTTCATATACGTAGACTTGTATCTCACAAAGGTCAATTTTATGTTGTTATTAATATTTTTTGTTGTTGTTGTTGTTACTGGCTTGATATCCATCTTTAAAAAAATCAGAAATTTTTTTTTTAGATCATCAGAGAAATGATCAGAGAAACAAATGTGGGCCAGAATGGTCACCAAAGTTTTCACGGGGAATGGGAAAATCCGGAGAAGGGTATGAAAAGACAAAGAGATTTTAAATATAGAAATGGAAGGAAAATACTCAAATAAGAGGGGACATGCCAGGGAAGTAGGGGGCGGGTAGGTAGCCTCTCCTCACTGAATCTCTTTTGTCTATTTGCACACCCAATGCATAGTAGAGTCTAAATAATACTCTGTGTGCATGTGCTTTCCTTTTTGTTCCATTTGTTCCACCCAACAGAAAGATATTTTTTTTTCAATAGAGGAATGAAAGGAAATTTGAAAATAATAAGTGATCTATAAATACCTCCACAGAAGGCACAGTGTCATTACCTGAAGAGTTGAACTTTGAATTGGAATATCGGTCAAGGAAAGGATGTAGATTGAAATAGGCATGGGAAGCACTTCCCCTAATTGTCAAGCCCACCAAAGATATAACAGGAGCCCAGGTGACCATAAGCATCCTCCGTCCTCAGAGCAGGGGACTTGGGTGGCACAGACAACATCCTGTGACAAGGCTTCATGGGCAGAGTGAGTTGTCCTCTTTCCAACTTCAGGGTTAATAAAAGAAGAAAGAAAACCAAGAGTTCTAAAATCCTAATTCTTCTTGACTTAGCTTATGTAGATAGTGCTTTAGCTTATTTTTTAAGGAAGTGATACCTCCGTCTCCCTCCATGATTGAGGAAAAGCACCTTGGAACCCACCTTTGCCAACCCCAGCCTCTGTGTGCAGAATCTAAATTGGTTCCCGGCTCCCGCAGATGCAATCTGGCACTTCCCCGAGCATCGTATTTAATAACAACAGTTGCAAAGGCAATAAAAGAGGTTAAAAATGGTGTTGTTATTGTATTATTATTTCATCTCCATTCTTTTCATAGATACCCAGTCAAGTAGGATGAGAATAAGATTTCGTGTGTGTGTGTGTGTGTGTGTGTGTGTGTGTGTGTGAGATATCCTGTTCCATAAAATCAATTTCACATGCAAAATCAGGAGCTTGTTTTCAGCCAGGGGAACACTGAGACCTAAGTACACACATATTTTGTGAGAAAGGGTCAGAACTCTCCTCCTCATGGGTTCCAAGTGAGTAAAATTCCAAGTTGAGGGTAGTTTAGGACAAAGTGGAGTTTAATATCCATCTAGGAGCCTCCTTTCCTGCAATACTTCGTGCAGGTAAATTTAATATCAAGAATCGTTTTGAAAAGGAAATGGAGGGTGTAATTAGTGACAATATCACAAAGGTTGCAGTGGACCCCAGGACAACAGACGGTGGATGTTAATGGAAACAGAAAGGGGCAGTCTCTCCTTCTTTCTCTCAAGGGCAGCAGAAGTGTAAGTTTGTGAACTTCAGGTCTGTTTTGCATGGAGCCACCTCCCTTTCCTAAGTTCCTAGGAAGTTTCTGTTCAGCTTCCAGAAGGTAGTTGAGATTAGATTCCACACACACTCCTGGTTATGTGACCTTGGGCAGGTGTCCTCTCTCTGAACCCTGATTTCCTCAATCCTAGGATGAGAAGACTGAATTGGAAGCAATTTCTAATGTCTCTTTCAGCTCTAAAATTTTATGATTCCGTAATTTGAAGCAAATGTCCAAAATGTTCTCAACGCTTTTGAAATCTTTGGGTAGGGTTGCAATCCCAGGAGAAAAATAAAATAAGACCTGTGTTTCTTGTAAGTGATCTTAAGTCCACCTTAGAATTAATATGTTCTGGTTCCTGTATTCATAATAGCTGTAATTTTTATTAAAACAAGAAACATTTTATATAGTCCTTTACAGTGCTTTATATTCTCCGTGTAAAGAGACCATCTCTGCTTATCTTACCTCACAGGCTCTAGCATGTAACCTTACACACAGATACAGAGTTCATGTTAAGTAGATCGTAAAAACCATTATTTTTTCAGACCGGTGCTTACACGGGCCCAGAATTCTGATTATTAGTGACCAAAATGGGTGAGGAGGGAACGCTCACTCACTGCCTTAGAAGTTTGTGCACCTCCATCCTTCCCTTCCCTTATTCAGACTTGCGGATTTGTCAGCCAGGAGAGTTTGACAAGCCTTTCTGGAGATTGGACCATCTCCAAAGACAAATTTAAATTAATTTAGATTGGCTTGTTGTCCCTAATGAAAAAAAATTATGTTTTTCTCTCAAGGAAAGGTAGCAGATTTATCAAACATGAGTTTTCCTTGCAGTTCCAGTGTCCATCTCCTGTTCTCACAAATGGGTCACGCTGGTCTCAATTATTCAATGCTCCTACCATGTTCCCATGGACAATGTGACACATATGGACTCCTGTGTCATCAGGTGCAACCCAAGTAGCCACAAATAACTCCCAAAATAGAAACCTTCAGTCTCCACTCTAGGTCTATCTGACTATAGAGCTTAGATGGGCAAAAAGAATATTTTATCCAACATCTTCTTCCTTTTATGGCTTTTATTTACTTTATATTTTTGGTGGAAACCATTTACAATCAAAGAGAAACTCTGTGACTTAGTAATATAAGTACATGGAAAGAGACTCCATAGGGTCCTTCTTTTCATTAGGCAAACTCCTACGCTATGGCTCAGGATATTTGGAAAGTCTAGTGAATTACAGACTTCAATGTGAGAATGACAACTCCAGCCTGGCAGAGTAGAGAGCAGACCCCACCAGCGAGACACCCCAACAGGTGGGACGGCACCTGGCAGAACTGAACTGGAGACCCCGCTGTCATCAGCCAGGCCATCTCTTCTCCGAGCAGTCCCTGATCTTCTCTGGTAAAGGGAACCTTTATGAGTGTGTCCCCGGGGCTCAGGAGTGGGCTGGCTTCTGACTCCTTTGGCAAAGCCTGCTGGAAATGGTTCGTTTCCTGCCTGCAGTGGTACTGGTTCTGTCCCTGAAAGACTTGGATTTGATGCAGTGTTCAAGAGCAAATCCCAGGCTCGTGCCAGGGTCTGAGGCCTTTAGGGTAAAGTGGGAGCCAACAGAAGATTTTGTAGCTTTGGCCTGGAGTTTGTGCTAAGATGAAAACCTGATAAACTTTATAAACACAGTTTGATGGCCGTGGAACAGCAGTCTGACTCGGAATCAAGGAAGTCAGAATTTGGCTGATATTTGTCAGTCAGAGTTAGGGAGGGGAGCAGCTGCATCCTCAAGTGTGATCATCCGAATTCCAGGTCTCGGTGTGGTTTCCTTTGCCGGAACATCTGCAGGCCCCAGGAAGCCCCCGCACCTCCCAGACAGGGCACTGGATGGCCGGCTGTCCACAGGCCAGCTCTCTGTTGCCCTGGGGACTTCAGCAAGGGCGGAGAGTACAGAACTGGAGAGAGGATGGAAGGAGGCATTGGATGGTGCTTTCCAAATTAGTATCTTTTCTTTTCTCATTTTGAATTCAAAACCAAACACGGTAGATCCAATTCAGCTCCAGGCACTTTCATCTGTGAAGTCAGATTGGCAGAGAGTTTGGGAAGAGAGAATATGGGGGAATCCAAAGAAGATGTACAGGGATGCATTATTCATCCCGCATTATCAGATAATGAGATGTTCCAAATGAGTGAATCTTCTAGATAACTGAATCTTCCTTTCTAAACATTCAAACTTCCTCTAAATTTTAGACTACATTTATATATTTTGTTAAAAGTATGCTATAAGCATCTCTGCCTAGAATACCTGATTATAATTTAACCATATCTTGCCTACTTCTCATCACATTTTAAACAGAAATTAATTATATTTCTCTGCCTCACAGAGATGCCACCCAGCTACACCCTTCTGTGGCCTCACGTTTTTGAGCTCTTTTTCCTGGTGAATCTGCCGCATTCTTTCCTGTGAGTGTCACATGTCAGTACAGTGGCTTATGGAGCTCTTTCCCTTCCTTGCTTCTAATCTTTTGTCCACACTACTTAGGAATAAATGACTGTCTCCAGGGAAAGGCAAATAACCAAGCCTATTAAATCAGTAGCTTTGTTTTCTGCATGTTTCTAAGTCTACCATTCCAATCATATCTACAAACAATGATTCTACGTCTGTCAGGTGAGGATGCTGTGCCTGGTACCTGGGATTGTAAACAGTGCCCGTGAGTGGCTGCCAGCCACTGGGGGAGACAAACAGAGGCTGCCCATTTATCAGGGTTGTCAAACAGGTAAAGGCCCTACGTTGAATCCATGCTATGAAGTACCTGAATGGAAGAAAGCACAGGGTAGGAAGGTAGAATAGAGTGTTTGATTCAGTTTGGTTAGAAAGGATGCAGGAAAGCTTTAGAGAGGACATGATACTTAAAAAAGTTTTAATAGGATGAGTAGGAGTTCTCTAAGTGGAGAAAAACTAGATAAATATGTTCTAGACACAAGGAACAATAGCTATGTCTATAAGCTTGAGAATGCTGAAATCTACCTCTGCATGTCTCCAAGAACTAAACACATAGGTTGGGTGATAGCATTGTTTATTGCATTCAGGGTACTTAAAAAAGAAAAAAAACAAAACTTGCTTGTTTTAGGAAAAAAATGACAAGTGAATGAAGTTGCTGCTCAGTACCAACTTACAGATAAAAATAGGGAATATTGGAGAAGGAAAAGAGGGATGGACTTGCTAAAGGAGGAACATTTTCACTTTTTGGTGTCCTGTTTCCTCCTGAGGTGGCAAAGTCTCTTATCTGAAAGGAGGAGTGGTCCCAGGTAGGTAACGTCTCACCAATTTTAACAACGGTGTGCTGTGGTACTCCATTTTTTTTTTTTTTAATAAAATGGTTCCCTAAATGTAGTTCCCCAAAAAGCAGGCCCTACCCAAGACCTGCTGAACTAGAAACCAAGGAAGGGGCGTTGCAGGCTATGCTCACAAGCCCTCCCACTGGCTTGGATGCAATTCCAGAACGAGAACCACTGCTCTGAGACTATACAGAAGGGAGCCCAGACTTAGAGGAAAACCAGGAAAAACCAAGGCCAGAATTATGGAAAGCACAGACACAGACATTTGTCCCCCCTCTACCGTTCTTCCTAATTCTAGTGTCCACGGGCTGGCTGACCAGTCACACTGGGATACAGACACAGCTTCTTAGGTAGGTCCCGAGTTCCTGATGTGGCCCTTGGTTCTGAAGGCCCAGGAACCTTATTTTGTGCTGCAGTGAGGACAGCCAGACACCCTGGGAGGCTCACAAGAAGTATCTGCCAGGAAATGAACATGGAACTCAAAACCACTTTATTAATTTGTAAATGAACCACACCTGCTGCCCAGGTGGCGTCTACAGCAGGGGTGGGAGTGGGTGCAAACCAGCCCTTGCTCTGCTGGAGGTGTTCTCTGTGCTTCCAGACTTATCACCTCTGACTGAGTGATGCAGCCTTTACTGAGAGGTGATCATATCACAGATTAGGTCAGTTCCAGGTCCTACCCTGCCCTGGGAGCCATTATGTGTGTGTAAAGTAAGCTTGTGTTTGTATTATTTCAGCCACAGTGTGTGGCATTTATTAATCAAGTTCATGGGCGCTGGGGATGATATCATCCCTCTGAGTATAATCTACATATATTTAATAATATGCCTGTATTCCAATTACATTAGGCATTACATGAGGCAGAGGGTTGAATAAGGAGGATAAAATGAAAGAAAAAGAGAAAGTGATGTGTTACAGATAAGAGATACACCTGCTAAAGGATTTCAGCTTCATTTAAACATGATTCGAGCCCCAAAGCAGATCATTTTGTTCTTTGGGAGTTAGGTATCCCTCTCAAACCAGCAGATCCCTTGAGAATGCTTGACCTTTTCTATTTTAAGGGAATTTGGTAGAGGAGAGTTTATTCTTTGCCTGGTTCCACTCTCTTGCCATTGCATAAATATTTTTATTTGATACGTGATTTGAATACCTGTTTGTTGCCTTATCAAGCGTTTAAGTTCCACTCGATACAGGGGGAAGTGGGCAGATGAGCAAGAGAGTTGTTGGGGGGGAGGAGAGTGACACCCCTGCCCTAGCTATGTCTTCCCAGGGCCACGAGGGACCCTGTTATTTCCATTCTCCTTATTTTTGGAGTAGGTATGTGTGGGTGCGGAGGCAGGGGAGGAGGCAGAATTCTATACCTACTTCTAAGCTAGGACGCAATTCTTTGAAATACCCAATTTCCTTTCCGTCCTGCTCTGTTAGAGCTTGCTGGCTTCCTCTGCTGGTTTCCTTATTTTCATCATTCCATGCACCCTTCTGCTCCTTCCCCAGCCCCTGCACCGTTGCCCCTACCCCAAGCAAACTTGGCAGCTGATAAGCCTTGGTCAGAGCTGGCAAGGGAAAGACAGGATTGTCGTTCTAAGGCTCTATAGGCACCACACGGTCCATTTGCAAGTCCCAGCTCTCTTTGCTCTGAATCCTCCTGAATGCTCTGTGCTTCTGCTTCTGGCATTTTCCATAGCAGTGTCTGACTGTAATGAGTTTTATCACCTTGAGAAGTGCCACAGCAGGTTCCAGGTCTCAGCTCTCATTTTTACACCCCTAGGAGAAACAAATCCCATTGGAATTAATCACCCATGGTTGTAGAGCTCTTCTGGGCCTCCCTCCTCTCCTTCCCCCATGGCACAGTGCCTGACACTGTCTCCAATGCTGTGCCACATGTGCTCAGCAGCTAAACATGGTGCCATGTGACGAGTGATGACAAATATTAGACAACTTTCTTCATGGAGGTTTTAACGTACCCACTTCAAGAAAGTTATGAGATACCTAATTTAAGGATTTAAAAAAAAAAAAAAAACGCTTTCCAATAATATGAATGGTGTGTCAACAAAGCGACCTTTTCCCAAGAGCATAAATCTGATGAAGGCCTTGCCATTACATTTGGACAAAGATTTTTACATTCTCTAGAAGGAGCACATCACCTTGTCTATTGGAATTGGAGCCTTGCTGTTCACGTTTCCACACTTCGTGCCTCTGCCCTTTGCGAGAATCTCCAGTCTTAGCCATCCTCTCTCTCCATGACTTTGACATGCCTAAAATCCATGAGGCGTCTGGAGCACAGGACTCCTCCTCCTCTCTGTCTCTAAGATGCCTACAGGCCATTTACTCTTAACTCATCCCACCCTCTTTGTCTTGGCTGACAGACAGAAGAGTAGTTAGGGAAACAATGCATGCCCCTGTGTCAAGGACATTTCTCACCCAACGCACACTTTTCTACCTTTAATTACCACATCTCCTCCAGTTGAAGTTTAATAGTTCTTCTTCTGCACTTTCCAAAGAGGAAAGAATGCACTTCATCAATTTTAGCTCAAATAGAAGACCTGCTGCCCCACTGAGTATGTGCCAACCATGGCCTTTGCCTTTGTCATCTTGCTGTGTTCTGAGAGCCTTTGACGTTTTCTCTGGTGACATATGCTTAAAGTGGCCTTTATGTTTGCACCCAAGTTTATGAGACGTGCCAGTCCATAGATATGTTTGGTTGCAGAGAGACTAATTACTAGCCTGACTCTTGAAATGACTCTCCTCTGTTTGTGGCAGTGGAAGGTGGGACGGCAGAGCCTTTCCTCTGCCTAAGGCAGTCAAAGACCAGTAAATGCACAGTGGGGAGTATGTGGGACCAGTGACAAGTGGCTGCATGACTCCCCTGTTCTAACTGCTTTATATGTACCACTCAATCCTCACGACAATCCTACCCTTTAGGTACTAAATGTATGTCTATTTTATAGATGAAAAAAATTGAGGTACAAATCCGTTACAAAACTCCCCAAGGTAGTACAGCCAGGAAATAAATGGTAGAGCCAGGGAATAGGCCCGGCCTCTCTGTCCAGAGGTTGAGCTCTAACCAACACAGTAAATCAGCTCTAAATGACATATGTAGAAAGATTATATATTAAAAAGATGCTGAGAAGCCCAACAACCTCCACAAATTCCCACCAGGAAATCCCCATGCAAGGGACATTGGAACAGGGGGTCCACAGAAAATCGAGGAAATCACCTTTACACATGTGAAATGATGAAATCGAAACCATATGGAAGACCAGGCTCAGTGGCTCACACCTGTAATCCTAGCACTTTGGGAGGCTGAGGCGGGAGGATCGCTTGAGGTCAGGAGTTCAAGACCAGCCTGAGCAAGAGTGAGATCCTGTCTCTACAAAAAATAGAAAAATTAGCCAGACATGGTGGTGCATTCCTATGGTCCCAGCTACTTGGGAGGCTAAGGCAGGAGGATCACTTTAGCCCAGGAGTGTGAAGTTACAGTGAGCTATGATGACACCACTGCACTCTAGTTGGGGCAACAGATTGAGACTCTGCCTAAAAAAATAAAAAATAAAAAAAAATACCATTTCTTATTTATCAAATTGGCAAAACTTCAAAATTTTAGTAATGTATGTTGCTGACAAGACTTTTGGGAAAACAGGTTGCTCATAGATCATTAGTGGATGTGAAAGATGGTGAAATCCTCATAGAAAGAAGTCTATCAACAACTGTCAAAAGTACAGACTGGGGGGCGGGGAGGGTGGAGGGGCATGGGCAATATACATAACCTAAACTTTTGTACCCCCATAATATGCTGAAATTAAAAAAAGGGGGGGAAAGTACAGATGCATTTATACTTTAAACAAGTACTTATTCTAGGACTTTTTTCCACACATACACTTTCATGCGTCTTGTGTGGCACCATAATAGCAAAATAGTGAATTTGAAATGAACTCACATGTCTGTGGATAGGACTCTAGTTAAATAAACTATAAAACATTTATGTAAAGGAATACTATGCAGACCTGAAAATGTGTGAGGTCTATTTCTATAAACATGGAAACGGCAGTATGTATAGTCTGCTACCTTTTGTAATAGGAAGAGTGATAATATCATATTTTTTATTTGCTTGTTTTGCATAAATAAACATTGGATAGAAAAACAAAATACAAATAAGTTATAGAAATCAGTAGGAATAAAGGGATGGAGAGGCAAAGATTGGAAGAACATTTTTCTGTGCATAATCTTAAAGTAGGGTGGTATTTGAATTACGCCAATGTGTCAACTTTTCAAAAGATTAAATTAAATAATTTGAAAACAAGATATTATGTAGCTTGCAGAATCCTGGGGAATGCTGAACATCTCTTGTTTATAGGAAAAGAGAAGTATATTGCTCTATGCAAAAATAAATGTTCTCCATCTGACTCATTACCATATTACTCAGATCTTCTGATAGCTGGCTATGGAAGTAAAGCTTACTTCTTCTTCTTGATAATAAATGAGGAAAAACACATTTTCTTTCCAAATCTCCCCCACCTCACAGCCCCATAATCAAGTTCAAGCATAGTGACATTACTACTGCCTACCATCTGGATACCTCCTTCATTTACCCTGGAGCTATAAAACTTGTACACAGTGGGTTATTAGGCTCCTGTGAAATTATAAAAGGCAACTGTTCTCCTCCCCCAATAATATGTATGTGACAATTATCTGGGAAGTGAAGTACATAAAAATAGACAGTGTTTAATAAAACAAATGGAAGTATTATTAGAAAATGAATCAAATTAAAATGATTTAAAGGCTGTAAGACTCGGGAATTTATGATGAGTGTGCCATGGGCTCATTGGGATTGTGATTTGGAGAATCCCTATAAAATCTGGACTGGAACAATCCTTTCCCACTCAAGGCAACATGCCTCTCAATTCCTCTGCGTATAACGGGAAACATTGATGTGCAACTCTTTCCTCTTCTGCCGGGTGCTGGTGCGGTGCAGGTAGGGCAGAGGACACGGATTTATAGAGGTAAGAAGTGAGGACCCAGCTTTTCCTCCTTCACACACCTCTGGAGTTTCAGGGAAGGCCAGAGAAGAGGACTTTCAGGGAAAGTGGCCTTCTTTTGCAGCAGAAAGTGCTGAACTTGAATCCACTATCATAAATATCAATGGCTTTTTACCTGGCATTGCGGGTTGAACTTTATTAACCTGAAATATTTTCTGGGCTAGTGACACTGGAGCCTCTAATAACTTTTTAGTCGGCTGCCTCTATACTTAATGTGTTTTAAACATTTTTGGCACAACTGCTTTCCAAAAAGCTTTTGCACAATAATTTTAGCCTAAGCTGTCTAAAATATTATAGAACACTTGTTGCTGGGAATAATATTTTCCATGACAAATTCCCTGCAACCTTGTGGCATGCTAAACATATAAAGCTAGTTTGGTATGTGTCTTGTTTCTCAAGGGAGCAAGAGCGTCAGTTCCTGGTGGGCAGGTGGTGAGTAGGGAGATCTGACCCCTCCTCAGTAAATGGTGTGAATTACCCCATTGGAGGCGTCCAATGCCATTGCAGTCTGGAGTACTGGGAAGCCTTTTATTTTCAACATGCTTTAATTGCTTTTTGCTGGGACCAGAGATATTTATGGGTTAGGAGATTGCCAAGTTATTTATTAGATAGAGTATCTAGGGATAGACTAATATAAATCACTTAGGCTGGTATTGAATATACCAGACACTCAGTAATTTAAAAAGCTTTAATAAAAATGCTAAAATATGAGACTTGTCTTTGGCTGTAATGAGACTCAGTTATCATGTTTTTATCAGTGATATTCAGTCACAGACCCCCGCCCCTTTTCCCAGCATATGAAAATGTGGATATAATCCTTATTTCCATACTCTCTGGGTTTGTTGGAACTGAGAGAGGTTTTAAATATTTGAAAAAAAGACTCATATAAGAATTATACTGGGGGGCTAATGGCTGCTTCCTCACTCTTAGAAATCCCAGCATGTTCTTTTACATCAGAAATCTTATCTTTTGTGGATCCGGCATGAGAGGGACTGAAAAAAAGGGAGGAGTATAACGTTAAATTTGGTCCATGGAAAGGTGACATGCTGGACCTTCCACAGGCTACAGAACACATTACTGCAAATGCCACACCCAGCCCCTGGTCTACAGCGGACAGAGTCAAAACTTGAGTTTAGAATCCCTGAGAACCCAAAATGTAGCTTCTATTTATTTAATTATTTAGTGTAAATACTAATTTATGGATCTATACTGTTTTATAGTTTTTATTGGATCATCTCATTAATTCATAACTAGAACCTTTTTAAGATAACTTTGCCCTCCCCATACCACCGGATACTGCTTATTTTCACATCATTACCCAGTGGAAGAGTGAGACCTCGGCCCCAGGCCTGTCTTCTCCCCCCACAGTAGCATACAGCTATACACAAGATGACAGGCAAGCACCCATTTCTAAAAGATTTTCCAAGTCTCTTCTTTCTCCCAGGATGAAGAGTTTCTGTGTCCATTCCTAGGAAATCTCTTTTCTCAATTCTGTCTCAGAGCTGGGCACCCAAGGACTACAACTTGAGTGCAGGCATGAGTCACAGTGATCTACTCTTGGCAGCACAGAGCAGGTGGGGGAAGGAAGGGGTGATGTCCAGTGGGAGGCAGAAAACTTGCTGAAGGGAATGATTCTTGATGGACGGCCTGAGGGAGAGGCTGCTCCCACCCAGCTCAGTTGAGACACTCCCTGGCCCCAATGTCGCCATTCAGGTGAGCAGAGCAGAGCACAGCAGGGACCTGCAGCCCACCATTGTCATTGGCAGGCTGGGGTGGACCATGTGTGGTGCAGAACAAGGCAGGAGCTGGTTGATATTCCCAAGTCACCAGATGCCAGGCTGCAGTGCAGAGCAAGCCAGGGAGGCTCAGGGAGGTTGGGTGAACCAGTGTCCAGCTGACGTGGCTTCCAAAGGGTGTGCTCCGACCTGGGTGGAGACTGGGTGCTAAGCAGCGTTCTGGAACAAACTTAGAAGAAGGGTCATGGAAGAAGCCGATTTCCCCCAAAAAATTTAAGACAGGGGGACAAGACAGACACAAAGTTAATATCAGAAACCACCTGCAGACAGGTCTTCTGGGCAGTGAAAAAATCAAGAAAGCTAGGAGTTCTTGGGTGGCAGAAAGGGGCAAGATGTCCTAGGTGTGGACACATTGACAATTAGGTATCAGCCCTGGTGTCTTTCCACTCGCATCTGCCCTAGCCAGGAATGGCTTAAAATACGGAAGGACTGAGGCTGAAGACTGGGGGCATCGGGGACTCTTGGTGACAAGCTGAGGCACAGAGGCTGGTAAACACAGGAGCAGCAATGTCCCTTCTCACACTTCTCTCTTACATTAACCATCTCTTACCCCAGAGACCAAAATGAGAGGGCTGCAAAATGAAAGCAGAGAACGTACACACCTCGGCTTCTTCGCTTTGGCTGTGTGACGTTAGGCAACTTATTTAACCCCTCCCTGCTTCTATTTCCTCATCCTTAGAGCGTAAATTAGTAAAACTGCCATATGGGGTTTTCATCAGGATGAAATAAGTGATGCATGGCAAACTCTTTGCATGGTGCCTCCGGACACTTATTAAGATCTCAATAAATGAGAGTTGCTGGCAAAAAAACAAAAAACAAAAAATCTAGATGTAGAATAAAGAGCCTGTACTGTTGGCATTTACTATGCACCAGGCACTATGATCAAATTCTTTTATGTATATTTACTATTTATTCCTCACAATGACCCTTTAAGTTCCATCTGACTACTGTCCTGTCTTGCAATTTGAGAAACAGAGACTAGAGAAGGTAGGTAACTCGTTCAAGGTCACGCTATGAGTAAGAGGGAGAAAGCCCAGGTTGTGTTCACTGGAGACTTACATGACAATGCTAAAGAGGCGAGTAGAGAAGGAGGGAGGTGGGAAACCATTTCCTGGGAGACCCCAAACACTGAGCGGCCTGGAAGTGAGAGAGAGACTTGGGGTAACAAAGGAGGCTTGGCTCCCACCTCACAACGAATGATTGACAGAATTGGGATTAGAACCGAAGTGTGTCCTTATGGGCAAAATGCAAAGGTAAATCTAGGTGATCCCTCATATCTATTTTGACTTGGAAATTCTATGATGTAAATTAAACCCTGCAATTCTGAGCTTGTGTGTGGCCAGAAGAACTCTCCAGGGGAGTCAGCCAGTTAGAGGAGGAAGGAACAAAGGAGCCTCCCAGAGGGAGGGCATCTCCATGCCCCAGAGAGAGCAGAACATGACAAGAAAGACTCTTTTACTGCCTGCAGTTTCTCTGATCATGATCAGTTGCTTGAATTGTGCAAATTAAAAATAGGAAATGTATGTCTAAGTCTATAAATAACTTCTATAGAGACACTGTGGAGACAACCAGTGCAGATGAACTTAGTGAAGCCTGAGTGGCTTGTGATGTCACTGTCCCTGGCATGCATTCATGGAGCTGTAATTCATAACCATTTGTCCTCGTTCCCTATCATTTCTCTCATCAAAATAGAACCAAGAAGAGAAAGGCAATCAGAATAGAGCAGGTCTAATCCCCAGCATAAAATAAAACCATATCACACCAGGACACACAGAGAGGCTGAGTTCACACTCAGAGTCTATAAAACCAGACGACATGGATCAGGCCCTGCCTTGAAGCTTTAGGATGAGACCTCATGCAATTAGCCTGCTTCCAATTTGCTGGCTGCCCCCACTGGATCCTGAGAGGTTATGTTTCTTGGAAAATCTCCTTGCATTAGCAATTAAATTCAGCACACCTTGACTGAGCACCTATTAGATACTGGGCATTGTGCTGAAATGAACAAATGACAGTCTTTAATTATAAGGATCCCCGGTCTAGCGAGGGAGAGAGACAGAAAACAAGAGCTCAGCATGGGAAAGGCTCTGACACTTAACATACATCTTGTCAATCACCACACTTTGTTCATTTCACTCCCAAATGTCCCTAAAATCTGTCCCTTTCTGTCTTTTCTGCTGCTGCTGCACTTGTCCAAGCCGCCACCAATTCACTGCTGGCCAACCTCCGGGCTGGTTCGGCCAATTTCGCTTGCTCTGCTCCAGGCTGTTCTCCACCAGCAGCCAAGAGTGACCCATTCTCAATGGAAATCTGCCCTGCCCACATCACTTGTCATCGTCATCATTATCCATCACTGTCGTCATCACCATCACCACCATCATCATCATCTTCAAAAATTTTAGTGAGCCCCCAGTTGCTCTTATTAAAAAGATTTAAAAACTTTAGTGTTTCCTCCAAAAGTCTGTACGTTCTGACCCCTACTTGCCTTTCCGCCTCAGCCCATAGGATCTCACTCTTTTCACTTCACCACAGTCACGCAAGCTCTCTATCTCTGGAGATTTTTTGCATAGGCTAATCCCGGTGCCCAGCTCTGCCCAGAACAAACCCCGCAGCAAACTCACCCACCAAGAAAAAGTCCCTATCATGGGCTATCATGGAGCCTCACACCACTTTACAGCACACCCAGCCTGACAATCACACGTTGATTCTCACGATCATTCTCCTCTACACATTAAACTCCAAAATTTACATGAGAAAGGGACCCTGACTGTTTACTATTCTACCCCCAAGGTCATGCCTGGCACATAGTAGGCACTCAGTAAATGTTTTGGAATGAATGTCTTGTGTCATTATGCACAGGTTGTCAGGAAACACAGAGTTACATTCATCTCTAGAATGGGGAGAGCTGACGGAGAGAGAGTATTTTGTCTCAACATCAGTGTTCAAGTCAGGGTAGGAGTCCAGCAGGCCAATGAGTGGAGAAGAGGCACATGGGCAGAAGGAACAGCATGTGCAAAGGTGTGGAACTAGGACTGAGCATGGGGTGTTTGGAGCACTTGCCAAACCTTTAGCCTTGACATGGCTAAAGCAACAGGAGTTGTCTTGGAAAAAGAAGGGGAAACAGTGGGCACGTAAGGAGAGGTGGAGAGTTCAGCAGACATGAGGCAGCATTATGCAGGGAACTATCAAGAAATGAAAAGGATATTTTCTGACAACCCACATGTGCTGAGATGCCTTCTCTCCTTGTAGTATAGAAACTACTGGGCCTCTTCTCTCCTTGTAGTACAAGAATTCTGAAGAGGTGAAGAGCCATGCATGATATTTTTCATAAAAGCTTTATGCAAATATAATCTACATACCATACAATTCATCCTTTTAAAGTGAACAATTCAGGGTTCTTTAGTATATGCACAAGATTATGCAATAGTTCTGATTCCAGAACATCTTCATCACCCCAACAAGAAAACCCACCCTCATTAGCAGTCACTTCTCATTTGCTCCTCTCCGTAGACCCCGGCAGCCACCAATGTGCTTTTTGTCTCTATGAATTTACCTATTCTGGAGAGTCCATATAAATGGAAGCATACAATATGTGGCTTTTGTGTTTGGCTTCTTTCACTTAATGTTTCCAGAATCCACCCATGTTGGATCATGTATCAGCACTTCATTCCTTTTTATGGCTATATAATATTCCATTGTATGGAAATACACATTTTGTTTATCCATTCATCTACTGATAGATATTTGGGTTGTTTTCAAATTTTGTGTATTATAAATAATGCTGCCATAAACACTCATGTACAAGTTGTATGGATATATGTGTTCATTTCTCTTGGGACTATAGCTAGGACTGGAATGGCTGGGTCATCTGGGTCTGTCTTTAACCTTTTGAGGAACTGACAGACTCTCTTCCAAGGTGGTTGCACCATTTTACATTTCCACCAGTGGTGCATAAGGCTTCTAGTCTTCCACATCCTTGCCAAAGCTTGTTCCTGTCCATCTTTTGATTATAGTCATCCTAGTGGGTAAGAAGTGATATCTCATTGTGGTATTGATTTGCATTTTCTGATGAATAATGATGCTAAACATTTTTTATGTGCATACTGGCCACTTGTATATCTTCTTTGGACAATTATGAATTCAAATCCTAAGTCCATTTTTACATTAGATTACTTAACTTTTCAGTGTTTTTATATATTTGTAATATCATAAGGATATTAGTCACTTATCAGATATATGATTCACAAATATTTTCTCCCATTTTGTGCATTTTCTCACTTTCTTGATAGTGTCTTTTGAAGCACAAAAATTTTTAATTTTGATCATGTCTAATTTATCTATTTTTTCTGTTGTTTCTTGTGCTTTGGGTGGTATTCTTAAGGATCCATTGCTTAATCAAAAATTAAAAAGTTTTTTCTTATGTGTTCTTCTGTATTTTTGGTCTTACATTTAGGTCTTTGATCTATTTTGAGTTAATTTTTGTATATGGTGTGAAATGGTGTGAAATGGGTTCATCTTTTTTTTTTTTTTTTGCATTGGAATATCCAGTCGTCCCAGTACATTTTGTTGAAAACACTATTCTTTCTTCATGGAGTTGTCTTGGTACCTTGTTGAAAATCAATTGACCATAAATGTGTGGATATATTTTTGGATTCTCAGTTGTATTCCATTGATGTATATGCCTATCATGCTGATTTTTAATAGTATTCACTAAGAATGTGTTGACAATTAAAGGAAATAATGTATATATAGCACTTAATGCTAAGCTTAAAGAAATAAACATTGACTATTTTGTTCTTGCTGGCGGTGGTGTTATCACCCTGTTGCCCTTATAGACCAGACTCATAATGTTGCTAGATCATCAGTTCACAGAGCTTTAGATCAGAAGAGACCAGAGAATTCACAATCCAATGTTTTCATTCTAAAATTAACCAAAACAGACAAACAACACGACACACATGCACAAACATACACATACACACACAGCCCTAGACAGATGGATTAAGTGACATACAAAAGATCACACAGCTATAGAAGAAAAAAGATTAGAACCCACCTCTCCTTATACCTCATACAGTACGTTTTGCAAAATACCATACTATTTCAGTGTACAAAATATCACACAACCCGGCCTAGATGAATGCCTTAATTTCCAAATTACTCTTGCTCTGGTTTAGGAAATAAATTCCCCTATTAAAATGCAAAAAGGTAACCCCATAAGGACAAAACATCAGATCCTTAAAAGTCTTTACTGTATTATTTTTAAAAATTAGCCTTGAGTGTTTAAAACTGTAATGAAGAGCATTTCATATGTATATGATCTTTCACATGGTCTCTTAATATTTTGTTATTCCCTGAGAATAACAGTAACAATAAAGTAAAAACAATAATAATAGCTATTTAAGGCACTTTGAAATCATTATCTCTAATCCAATCTCCACGTCCCTGTGAGGCAAATATTTTGATGCCCATTTTACAGTAGAGGAAGCTGAAACTTAATGGGCTCAAGTAACTTTTTCAAAAATCACATAGAAAATAGTTGGGGAAAAAATGGTATTCAAACTTTAGTCACAGTGACCCCAAATATCAAGATTTTTTTTTTTTAAGCTATGCCATGCAGTCTTAAATAAATAAAACAGTTAAAGCCAGACCATCAATAGCGTGACTGGACAGGGCCAGGGCAGAGTTGTGAGGACAGGACGCTGCCCTTGCAGGGACTGGGGAGCAGCACGTGGGCCTCTCTGATCAGCGGGGGGCCCTGCAGGGGCGGGGCTGAGGGACACAACAGAAGCCAGCCAGCTGTGAGTGCCTGGCGGGGACTGGACAGAACCCGGGCCCCGTGCAGGGTGTAGGAATGGCTCCTAATCTTGGCTACACAGCAAATTCACCTTGGGGACTTTTAAACAATATAACTGCCTGTTCTGATTCAGACCTAGCAATCTGCAATTTTAAAAAAATCCCCAGAGAGTTCTTGCTGCTGTGGGCACTCTTCGGAGTGGGGAAAGGAGGTAACTGCAAACGCAGAGAAGGAGGAGCCAGCATTCAGTAAGCACCTGCTCTGCCAGGCAGCCCGCCGGGGCTGCATCCGCACCTTCACCGCAACCACCGGCAGGTGTCGGGAACTTCACAGAGCGGGAAAGGAGCAAGATCCGGAGGAATTCACCGCACATAGGCACCGGGCTGAAGCGAAGCCTGAATCTGGATTCACACTGGGAGTCCCAGCCGGTGGCGTCCGGCTGTGCAGGGTCCTCTCCCAGCGGGTCTGGGCCTCTCAGTCGAGGCCGCGACCCGCTTCCCGCCTACCTGACAGACTTCTGCTTCTGTATCCTGTCTTGTCTACCCCAGAGATTCTGCCGAGATCAAATTATATAATGAAGCCAAAAATATAGATCCCCTGAGAAGTGTTACTTATTACATGGCTAAGGATACGAACGTCAGGCCTCCTGGGCGAGGCTGGCGCACGGACAAGTGGCAGCCACGGCTGCATTCTGCCCCAGGCCCCCTGTCTTCTGCCCCACACCGAGGGCCAGTCCCCACAGAGCAGGGCACGGTGCTGGGGCCATGTACCCCCTTCCTTCTAGAAACAGACACCCCTTAAGAGAAAACAAATTACTTGAATCTGTTTAAGGAATCTCCATATTGCTTTCCACAGGGGTTGTACTAGTTTACAGTCCCACCAGCAGTGTATGAGTATTCCTGTCTCTCCACATCCACGCCAACATGTATTGATTTGGGACTTTTTGATAAAGGCCATTCTCACTGGAGTTAAGTGATATCTCATTGTGGTTTTGATTAAAAAGAGCCAGGTGGTGTCTTTGTACATAATGAGACTTGCCTTATTCATTAGCTCAGGTTAAGAGGAGAAAAGTGATGATTAGTTATTGAATATTTACTTTTTACTATGTGAACTAGAACACATATGCATATATACTCTATGTGTACTGTACATGTATATGTTATATGTAAAATATGTTATGTTATATATTATCCTTTATAGTATATTGTATAAAATATACAATGTCTAATATATAACATATTATGTATTATATATAATGTAATATTCCATTAAATATGTAATCTATATTATATATAAAAAAATGAAGTGTTCTCTTCTCAACTATTTCTAAGGAAAGCGTCATCTATAAGCCCTGACTTAAATTTGAAGGAACTACGATTTTGAGAATGAACAATTAGGCACAGATTAAGCAATTTTTGTGATTCTAAATGGCATGAACAGTATCAGTAATGAGTTTATTCAAATCATAATAACAGCTAACATGTATTGAGTACTAACTGATTTCTAGGCACTGTGCTAGTGTGGTGAATACATTTACATTTCGTTCTTGCAACTACCTGGAGAGATATGTCTTGTCATACTCATTTCACAGATGAGGAGCCAGGGGCTCAGAGGGGTTAAGTAAAATTTGGTCAACGTCATGCAGGTCCACCGAATGCCAGACCCTGGGCCCTGGTCCCTGGCCTCTCGTATGCGATTTCCACCACTATATGTGCAGAATCACACACTTCAATCCCCAATTAGCTGATACCAAGAAATGTTCCACCTTTACAAAAGCCTTTTCTAACTCAAGTTTGCCCTCTCACTAGTACACAATAATTTGTATAACACAGTATACATAGTAGTCATCTATCTATTTAACAAATTTTTATTGAGAACCTATTATATGGGCAATCATTGTTCAAAGTACTGGGAGTACGGTGGTTTATAAAATCTATAGTTTATTGGGCCAGGGAGATGTTAAACAAATAATCATACACATGAATGTAAAAGCACACAACTACATATGTATTATAGAGGAAAATGTATAGGTTGAGGAGAGATTGTAATAAGAGGAGCTGAATTAAATATTGAGGCTGGGGGACTGGGTTCATTAGCAAAGACTTCCCTGAGGAAGTAACATTAAAACAGCCTAAAAGGGAAAATTCTGTAAGTGAAGAACAGGATCGAAAGTATTTCAGAGAGAGGATAGAGCAAATGTCAAAGCTCTAGGATGGGAAACACTTGACACATTATAAGATACTCAATTTTAAAACCTGTGCACTCATACATTACATTTAAGGGTATAAAAAAGATGCTACTACATGTCAGGCATTGTGTTGTATAACAGGAATACAAAGATAAATATAACAGATTCCTTCCATTGGATAGCTAGGATAAATGGTATGATAAAGGCATAAACAAGAATGCCTTGAAGGGAGAAGAGAGAGCAGCTAAGGCACTGTAAAGGGCTCCTATTTCAGTTGAGGACTGAAGGTGAGTCGTTCACAGCGCACACGCGTGGGAATGGGTTTTCCAAGCAGAGGGAAGAGTGTGTGTAAAGGCAAATAAAGGCACAGAGTTGAGAGAATGATGTAGCTCCAGGGAGATACTTTAGAGAAGGGGCTACTAGCTAGGTTATGGCGAGACTGCAAATGGTTTTATAAATCCTGCTAAGAAGGTTGGACTTTACATTCTTAGCAAGGGGCAGATGTTGGAGGTTTTATGCAGAAGCAAGATATTTAAATGGTAACCACGGTAGGGGTATGGGGTTTGAACAGAAGGTGGTGGTGGGTAGAGAAATGAAGAGGCTTTTGTAATATTCCGCTCGAGAAAGCACAAACCCCTCAACTGAAGCAATGTCAGAGAGACTGGAGAGGCAGGGCCAGGACCGCTTCAAGACACATTTAGGGGTTTCAGAGCCACTGGTCATACTGAGGGTAAAGAGAAAATGTGTAAATATCTCACGGTAATCCAGCACCCAAGACACCTGTGAAAATCTGCCCCTTCCTCGAGATACTTAATTACAATCTGATAAAATATTATCTGTCTCCACATACACATACAGAGAGACAGATAATACCTTGTTTATATCTGTCTCTCTCCATATATTTCTACCTACCATCTATCTATATCTATCTATCCACCTATCTGTTATCTAGCTACACATCTTCTATCTATTATTTATCTATCCACCTACCCTCTATCTTCTATCTAACTATTTATCTATCTATATATCTATCTACCTAAGATGACCGCAGTTTGAAGTCACTGTAGTTGTGCCTGGAATAGTCTGCACAACCTGTGCAAAGGCCCTGTTGTAACCACCATCATCAGTGAGATGACAGGTGCCTGCACTGCCAGCAGGGGAAGGTCAATAGCATCCGCAAACATGATTTGGAAACACACTGTGCTATTCTTTATCCTTTAGTCGAACTCTGTGGCTCCTGTCATTTTCTTTGGGTGACTTAGGCATTTCGGGTAAGATTGTTATTTATTTCTTTGTGTTTATTGGTATATTTATAAACACTATCAATATGTGTAGACTCATTTGCCACAGATACTTACCTGGGAATTAAATGGAGTTCTTTTGTCAAAATACAGAGAAGCATTTAAAGCCATCCTCAAGTGTTCCTTTCTTTAAAAAGTTATCATGGAAACAAGGGCAGAGATGTAGTGATCTTGCCAAATTCAGTTCAGAGTTAGAATTACACTATAAGTATTAGACACCTTCCTCGGCAAGCAACATGCGTGACCCTGGAGAAACAAGGACAGTTAAGATGGGCCCTGCCCTCAGTGGTTTGCAGGGTGCTAGGGCAGCTGACATGAAGGGGATGGTTTTGCTCATCATGGTAAGTGTGGGAGGTAGGCTTCTCTGAAACAGAGGAAACAGAATATGCAAAGCTTATGGATATAAATGTTGTGTTTGGTGAATTGATAAGACAGAAAAACAAAGAGGCACCATGACATAATGGAAGGAGCTCTGCCATTTACTAACCCTGCAGTTTTGGCCAATGTATCTCCCCATGCCTCAGTTTCTTCAATTTTAATAGTGAGATTATGTGTTCTGTTTATCTCATAATTTGCAAGAAGCACACGAGATAAGCAAGCAATTTGAAAACAATAAGGTTGCATATCAATGTTAGTTTCTAAGGATATCGGTTGAGAAGAGAAAGAACTTTCCTTTCTCTCAATATCTCCTCTGGGCCGGGTGCGGTGGCTCACATCTGTAATCCCAGCAGTCTCGGAGGCCGAGGCAGGAGGCTACCTTGAGGTCAGGAGTTTGAGACCAGCATGAGCAAGAGCGAGACCCTGTCTCTACTAATAAAATAGAAAAACTTAGCCAGGCATGGTAGTGCGTACCTGTAGTCCCAGCTACTTGGGAGGCTGAGGCAGGAGGATCCCTTGAGCCCAGGAGTTTAAGGTTACTGTGAGCTAGGCTGATGCCATGGCGAGACTCTGTCTCAAAACAAAAACGAAAACAAAAAAACTTCCTTTCTTCTTGTCTACCCACACCCTTGAAACAGTCTTTATCTTTCCCCTTTGAGAAAATGGCAGAGAACATGATGGAGTTGCCGAGGATGACAGTCAACACTGCCTGACTGGGCTTAGTGGGAATGCCTGGATTATCCTTTGTGATCCCACTTTAGGAAGCTCTTTCCTGATTGACTGAGCACCTGAGGTATGAGGAGTTTGTGCTAAATATTCATGCATTTTACAAACATCTCTTAATCCAGTGTCCCTTAAACTATCAAATGAAATAGAATGTCTATGGAAATAATGGCTCTGAGTTTGGGGGCTGTGCTGAGAGTTCCATCCCGAGGCAGCACAGCTGCAATGTACAATAGCATCTTCCACTAACCTAACTGCGCTTCCTTGAGCTGGAGACCCCAGGGTCTGGAGAAAGAGAACTTCAGATGGTCTAACACTTCCAGCTAAAGCAGACATTATTTTGAGAATATTTTGGAAGTTGCACTGAAGTTGTTGCTTTACAGAAGTGAAAAAAGTATTGACATTTCTAAACCCAGAACTATTTTTTAACAAGCTAGAAAATATAGAAAAAACTGGTAGAATGGTTTTCTCAAGAGAATGCAGTGTAGTTAGAATGTACACTATTTTTCTCCCAGTGTGTATTTGGGTAAAATATGTGCACTGAAATTTCAGGCCAAATCCTAATGCAGAAATAATGCAAAATATGGCAGATTTATAAGCTGGGCAATTTTTATTTATTTGCTAATGTGAATTCCCTTAAGAGCTCAAATGTTCTACTTGTTACTTATGGCTTCTCCTTGAAAAGACTTACCTGTAAGGTCTCAGCAGCATAAAACTCCAGGCTGCAAAGTCGTCTGAATTGAGGATCAGCCATAATTCTCCTTTGCCACCAACTCAGGGTGGTTTGGAATCTATTTGCACTCTACCTGTTTGGTAATTAATAATTCATAATTAAACTGGCAGTACAAATAAATCAGCATGACTTTGGGGTTGGAGCTCCGCTCTCTGTATTATCCTTCCTTCTATTTGAGGATCTGAAAGAAAATAGAGAAGAAATATTTAGGTATCTGAAATCTTCCATTCAAAGCTTTCCCTCCCCTGGTTTTTAGATTTCTGTTCAATCTGTTTTTTGGATCTTTCTTTCAAAGAGGAATTAAGCATGTACCCCTGCTAGCCTCTGTGCCTGACATGGGAGTAGAGATGTGTGTGATTCAAGCACCACAGAGTCAGGCAGAAAACAATCGACTGTCAGACAGCATGCTCAGTCCTCATGCTGAAGGCAGGTCTTGACAAAATGCAGCAGAAGTGATGGTCGAATCTGCTTTCAGGATTTAGGGAGAGGTTAGGGAAAACTGCAGAGGAGAGATGACGTTTGAGCGCCCCTTGAAAGGTGAGTCCTAACTTCCCATGTAGGAAATCAAGGAAAGGTGTGGAAGAGCAAAACTATGGAAGTACTTATGCCTTCACCGTGTTCCAGGGAGGGCAGGGGTCCAGTGTCTGCCATGGGCTGGGTCAGCGGGGACGGGGCCTGGAGATGAGGCTGGTCAGTGGGTTTGGGGGTGGACCGCAGAGGGCTTAGGTCATGCAGACGAGTTTGTGTTAACCATGGTAGGCTGCAGTGAGTTAAAGGAGTAAGTAGTGGAGCAGTTTGATTAGATGGTTGCCCGAAAAGTTTAGTCTGGCCACAGGTAGGAGATAGACTGGAAGGACCCCAAAATGGAAAAAGACCAAGTAGAAGGTTCCAGGTAGGAGGCTGTTGCAGTCATCCATGTGAAAATTGGTGAGAAACTCAACCAGGACAATGGCAATGAGAAGTAAGAGTTGAGAAGGAATCTAGGTATTTTCCAATCCTGAGGTTTGAGTTGAATTGAGACTCAAGGCCTAGAGGTGAGCCCAGGTAGACAGTAAGACCAGGGATCACATTAGGTTTTGCAGTGCTAAAGAAACTTGAGGCCCGGCACAGTGGCTCATGCCTGCAATCCCAAGCACTTTGGGAGGCTGAGGTGGGAGGATTACGTGAAGCCAGGAGTTCAAGACCAGCCTGGGCAACATAGCAAGACCCTGTGTCTACACAAAATTTTTAAAAATACAATTAGTCAGGCATGATGGCACGTGCCTATAGTCCAAGCTATTTGGGAAACCAAGGTAGGAGGATCACTAGAGCCTAGGAGTTCAAAGTTACAGTGAGCTATGATCACACCACTGCACTCCAGCCTAGGCAACAGAGCAAGACCCTGTCTCTGAAAAATAAATAAATAAATAAACATACATGGACAGAGAAAACTGTGTCCATTGTTTATGAATGATGATGTTTCAGTTGTCATTATCCTTAATCATCATTCATTATCATCGTCATTGGCATCTTATTATCTGTCTGTATTAAGAACTTACTTTATTTCAGGCACTGTGAATCTCACAACACAATGAGTTTAGCTACTACGCTCATGCACATCTCACAAGTGAGGAAACCAAAGCTCAAAGGGGCGAAGGCAGTTTACCTTACCTGAGGTCTTACAGCAGGTGAGGAGTTGAGCTGAGGTCCAAATCTCCACCTATTGGAGCCACAGCCCTGCTCCTAGCCACTGGGATATGATGCCATTAGAGACCACATTTTATAGCACAATCTTACGGTGACAACAGTAGCAGAGACACCAATGCATCACTGTTTGGATCCAGGGAGAAGGCAACTAACTCTGATCAGGGGAGCCAGAGAAAATTTCAGTGAGACTTGAAGGATGTTTTTATAGAAATGAATATAGATTTTCAAATTAAGAAATGAGAAAAAAAGAATTCCAGGATAAAACCACCTGTTCAAGGTCAAACAATTTAAAAGACTCTGGAATGCTCAGGAAGTGGTAACTAACTTGGTGTGGTTGACTTTTTGCATGAGATATTGGAAAAAGCCTGAAATTGGGGACCACTCATGATTACCCACTTAAGCCAGCAATTCCACTAAAAACAATAAGCGTGTGAATAGACAAGAACTCTTGGAAGACTTTGACTATTTTCCCTATGAATTTGCCTTTAAATTGACAAATTCCCCTCTTCGGTTCCTCTGCCCCCCGCCACCCCACCTGATGCACACAGCTGCCTCCTGCAACAATGGAGCCTGGGGCAGAGCTCCTTCTACCACGAGTGCACTGTACAGGTGCCAATGCCATACCCTTAGCAAATCAAGCCACTTGCGGTTTATTGTTGATAACAAGGTTTATAATAAAAATGTACTATACAAATATTCATTGGCTAACACCTTCTTTTAAGTGCCAAGAATCATTCTCAGGTATTTCTTCTCTCTGTTTCCTTACAGTTCCTCCCCAGATCATGAATATCTCCTCAGACATCACTGTGAATGAGGGAAGCAGTGTGACCCTGCTGTGTCTTGCTATTGGCAGACCAGAGCCAACTGTGACATGGAGACACCTGTCAGTCAAGGGTAAGGTATTGACCTGGAGGGAGTTTTCAGAGTCAGTGTGTTGGCTTGGCTCTCATGCACAACAGAACTTCAGGAACCAGAAGACAGCACAGTATTTGTAACACCATAATGTAAAAATCTAACAGGCAATATGCATCTGTTGCTGAGTGATTATAAAAGAAGGATCCACGGAGGAAATTTACTGAATTATTTTCTCAGTTCTTTTTATGGTCTTAGAAGGCTTTTGTTTTCCAAACTATGAAGAAAAAAGGTGCATAAGAATAACTTCTAATGAAGATATCACTTTTTCTAGAGGGAGATGGGTGGGGTCAGTTAGTGGTTTGCCCTTTCTTGAAGTAGGGTGCAAGGATGCTAGAATAGTCATTGAGAACTTTGGCGTTATTGTGTATCCAGGAGAAAGAGGATTTCCTTGCTTCAGTACTTTCAAGACATTTATCCAAAGCCACATCTGTTTGACTTGTATGTAGATATTAATAGCTCACCTTGAGTGGGAGAAGGACGATAGGAATGGTTAAGTGCATTTGGGCATATCTGTGCTGGGCATTCCATAATTGAGATGAAAACTTCAGTTATGGTGTCTCCACTTAATAAGATGGAAAGCAAAGGACAATGAGCCTTATTCCCTCTGAAATAAAACTTGCTCCAAGTCGAAAGTGAAGATATGGGCACAGACCCACTTGATATATTTACACTGTTACTAGAAACTATGATTAATTCTAGAAATTATATAAGAAATAAGCACTTCCTTAGGTATTAGAAAAATCCAAACATGAAACCCAGCAAATAGGAAAATGTGTGGAGTATGTCTATGTGTAATATAACAATAAGATTGATTTAGAAGAAAGCATAAGAGTACATTTTAGAAATCTTGAGAAAGACAAAGTTTTGCTAGGACAAAAAAGTCCTAACCATACAGAAAAGAAAAAAAAAATGATACATTAGTTTTGGTATTAGTACCAAAGTATCAAAAACTGTGTGACTTAATGACAGAAATTTATTTTTCTGGAGCCTAGAAGCCCAAGATCAAGGCATAAGCAGGGCTGGTTCCTTTTTTTTTTGAGACAGAGTCTTGCTCTGTTGCCCGGGCTAGAGTGAGTGCCGTGGCATCAGCCTAGCTCACAGCAACCTCAAACTCCTGGGCTTAAGGGATCCTACTGCCTCAGCCTCCCGAGTAGCTGGGACTACAGGCATGTGCCACCATGTCCGGCTAATTTTTTCTATATATACATTTTTAGTTGGCCAGATAATTTCTTTCTATTTTTAGTAGAGACGGGGTCTCGCTCTTGCTCAGGCTGGTCTCGAACTCCTGACCTTGAGCGATCCACCTGCCTCGGCCTCCCAGAGTGCTAGGATTACAGGCGTGAGCCACCGCGCCTGGCCGGGCTGGTTCCTTTTGAGAGCTTGAGGGAGAATCTGTTCCATGCCTTTCCCCTAGTTTTAGTGGTTTGTTGGTGATCGCCGGTTGGCGTTTCTTGACTTGTAGATACATCACCCTGTTCTCTGCCTTCATCTTCACCTGGCCTTTTCCCTGTGTTTATATCTGTGTCCGAATTTCCCCTTTTCATAAGGAAATATGCCATATTGCATTAGAGCCCATACTAATGACCTTGTTTTAACTTGATTACCTCTAGAGAGACTGTATTTTTAAATAATGTCACCATTCTAAGGTACTTGGGGTTTAGGAATTCAAGGTATCATTTTTGTGGGGATACAGTGCAACTCTTAACAGACTTCATAAAAGTTAAAATTAAACACATCATTAAGAATAAATGAAAAGTGAAACTGCAGACTTGGATAAATCATTTCCTTTGCACGTATCTGACAAATCTGGTAAATGTGAAAAAACCTTACAACACAATTCTAACAGCATCCCTCAACCTGAGCAAAAACATTTGAATAAACAGTCCCCAAAGAAGATACAGCCAATGAACAGCAAATAAGCACACAAACAGATGCTCAACATATTTATCATAGAAACAAAAATTAAACCACCATGAGATATCACTGCTCAATCACTGGAAAGACTAAAAAGACTGATAATATCAAGTGTCGGTGAGGACATAGATCAGCTGAAACCTTACACATGCACTCTGCAACCATAAAATGTTAGAAGCACTATGGGAAACAACTTGGTATTTTGCTATGAAGTTAAATATACACTTAGCATGTGACCCAGCAGTTCCACTCCTAGGTGTTTGCTCAAGATAAATGAAAGCATATGTTCACAAATATAGGTTGTACACAAATGTTCTTAGCAACTTCATTCATAATAGTCTCATACTATAAATAACCCAAATAACCATCAGCAGGCAAATGAATTGTGGTGTATTCTAACAATAGGCTGCTACTCAGCAATTATAAATAAACAAGCCAATGATGCACGTAATAAAATGTATCAATCTCAAAAACGTCATGTTGAGGAAAAGAAGCTAAACATCTATATATATTATGTACATATAAACACACCTTATGAATTATTTTACATGAGATTCTATAATAGGTAAAACTAATCTAGAATATTGGAAATCAAATGTGTGGTTGCCTAGGGTAGTGATTTGGGGAGAATTGACTGCCAAGGGGCACAAGAAATTTTGGGGGATGATGGAAAAGTTCTATATCTTGAGTGGACTGGAAGTTACATTGGTGTTGAAATGAGTCAAATCTAATAAAATTATACACTAAAAATAAGTGCATTTTATTGTAGGTAAGTGAAATCTCAATAACATTTGAAATATAGAGAGATGTAGGAAATAATGACTTGAAATTTTTCCCTAATTTGGAACATAAATTGTGTCATAGCACTTATCAAATGAGAGACTGGATTTGTTACTAGGAGTATCATTTAAGTTTTTGCTGTTTTCCTCTTTGCAGACTGAGAACATATATCTATGCCCTTGCCTTGTTATAGGGAAAGATAATGCTAACAAATCTGCCTAGCATTCTTTGTATAAAGATCTCAGATATTGAAATTTAAAATGTCAGATCATAAAGTAATATTAACAAGAAAATTAAAATATACATAAGGGACATCACAAAGGTCAATTTTAATATAAACACAGCAATAGTGTATGCTCCCAAAGACATGGGCTTCATGGTAATTTTGCCTGAAGTCAGGGAGGATTTGGGATCTACATTATATACAAAAAAATTTCTAACCATCAGATTAATTTATGTATTTGGTAAAGTCAGATGTCTTTATATATGCTTGAAATCCCAGAATGTAGTTTTTTGATCCTAAATGCATAGTTCTCTAAGCTTAGAAACCTTTTAAAAGGCATTTTGGCTTTATATAAATGTTTTCAAGCAATTCTTTATAATGGTACATGGTAAGATTTTCATTTTAAAATGAGGGAGGCTCATTCATATTCCCAACCTTTTATAGAATATAATAGTTGCAATTCAGCCTCACTGGAAAATCCTAAATTTAAATGATTCGTCTCCTCTTTAAATCTCACAGGCTGTGCTCTACTTTGAAGTTACCTTTGTTTTCTCATAGCCTTGGCCTTAACTTTGCTGTCTTTCATTTCTGCCATTGTCTTTCCCCGTCCCTCTGTCAATGACATTTAAACATTTAAACTTGAAAAATTGTTTCCAAGTTTGAAAAGCTCTGGAACCTGGAGTGTTTGTGAGTTTAAAATTTGCATCTACAGGATGGCTACCAATATTTATTTTTAGAAAAATGCTCCTTCTCACTTGCAGTTAGGGAGTTGTTTTAAAGGTTTAGAAGAGCATCCAATAAAACTTGAACATCAAACAGAATTTTTAGAAAAATTTTAGCATGGAAGAATAAGAAATAAAGGTTGCAATGACATTTTCATTGAAATTTCAGTAGGATTATATTGAAGGATTAAAGTCACTAGACAGCTGTGTTCACAAAGTGCTAATGCAATATTTGAAATATATTGGGTATCTATATAACAGGAATGAATAAACTTTCATTTAGAAATATATATATATATATGTGTGTATACATATATATACATAGTGTGACGGGGTCTTGCTCTGCAACCTCAAACTCCTGGGCTCAAATGATCCTCTTGCCTTGACCTCTGGAGTAGCTGGGACTACAGGTGGACATCACCAAACCTGGCTGATATCTCTATATTTTGTAGAGATGGGGGTCTCACTGTGTTGCTCAGAATGGTCTCAAATCCCTGGTCTTAAACCATCCTCCTGCCTTGGCCTCCCAAAATTCTAGGATTATAGTCACGAGCCACCATGCCTAGCCTAGGAAAAATATTTTAATGAGCAGATTACTAAAGATTAAGAATAGTAGTCACACTTATGGTTTAAAATGACAGTCTGAGTACATTCCATCAATCCCCAGAAATTATAGGAAAGAAGTAAAAATAAATGAATAAATAAATACTTTAGAGGATACTAATGGTAAGCTTTGATGGGTCAAAAATATAAGGAATCTCTTAAAAAATTAAAAAGTAGATAGACATAATGAAGGAAAAAAATATAGCCCAAAATACAGAAATATGATCTCTACCTGAAATGATACATGGTTAGAAAATGAAAGGTTTCCAGTAGGGGTGCACTGGGAAATGTTTCAACTTCCTTGAGGGTGGGAGGAGGTGAGGGAAAGGAGCCTTGGTAGCGTTTGTCAATGCCTGTGGTGTAAATACTCCTATCATTAACCCTTTCCTGGGATCCTCTTTGAAGCAACTTTGCTTTTCAGGTTCATTTTCTCATTAAAACAAATAAACCCCAAACAAATCTTTCTTATAAAAGTAGGGTGAAATTTTTGAAGAATCACCAAAACTCCAAATGAGAATCTAAAGACCTTTCACCATTTCTGATCTCTGGACTAGAGACTTCCTGGTCCCTGGTTTCCTTTGCGGTGTGACAAGTGTGCCAGGATTCTCAGACACGAGGCATTCCCAGAGGACATCTGCCTCACTTCTGAGGAAAGCTGGATATTTCACAGGATCATGATTAAGTGTTGTACACATCTCAAAGAAAAGTGCTTTGTAAATGTACATGTGGGGTTTTGCAGTTGACATGCAAACTGCTGAGCATTTGACTGTGTCTTTCTCTTTTGATAAAAAAAAAAAAGCTACACTTAATTTTTTTCAATAGCAATTAATGGCTTATTTAGAACATTTATTTATAGGAATTTGCTAGAGAATATGGCACTTGTTTAATGGCATTCACACACATAGAAATCTGTACCAAGTGACCTACAGCTCAGGAAGTAGGGTAATGATGGAATCACAGGCTGCTTCCTCAAAGAATTTTCCAAAGGAAAGGGTTGGGTCCCAAAATGCTCAGACAAAGTGGATTGGCAAGTGGTCAGTGTGTTTGGGACACATTGTGAATCAACTGGGTTTTAAGAGTTATTTTCTTTCCCATTTCTGAAGGACAAGGAAAGGATGGCTGGGCCAGCATGAACTGGGAGGCTCTTCTAGGCACATGAGTAACGTGAAAACATCGTTGCAGAGTGGGAGTGGCAGGAGACCCCACAGGCTGTTGTGTTCTGAGGAGAGCTGTCTTTCCCTCTTATGCTGCCATGGTAATCCGCTGTACCGCCTGACACATCTAACCCCATTTCCGATGATATATTTGGAAAGGCCAGATGTTTGGGGGAAAATAATAAAGTCTTCTTTTCTGTCTCCCTTCCGCTGAGATTTTAAGATGACAGCCATTCACCTGTAAGTGAGTTGCCCATGCGATCTACTCATACATGATAATACCTCAGGGAACAAGTGAATGAGTTATTTCACAAAAGTAAATTTTCCAGGTAACCAAAGCTGACTCCTGTATGCATTGACTTGAGGCATCCATAATGGAAGCATTTTAAAAATGTATTAAATATTACGTTCTCCATTTCCTTGAGTCTAGTGAATGCCATTTAGCTTCACCTTTATAATGTAACATCAACGTTACACATATCAATTGTTTGTATCTCAGCATTCAGGACTGGGATAACTAGGAATATGGTGCTTAAATACTGTTGATACTGTTTAAACTCTTGTGTCTTGGTTTTTTATAGTTCCTCTATTTTTCCTTTCTTCCCTCCAATCAGACTATTAACTGTCAATTCTTCTGAAGTCAGTACACTTGCCTTTTCACAGTCACGTTTCTTCTAATGATCTGCTTCTAATTTATCCTGAGCAAGGACCGTGTAACCAAGTTGATTAGTCCTAAATAAGGACTGGTGATGAGAGGGGACTTTCTCAGAGGAAAGGGCATCAGCTTTCATGAATATGATGAATGGCACTGATGACAGCTGCCTGGGGGAAATAATGTTTGGCTTTGTCCTAGATAGATGAGGTTGCTAGATGAGTGAGCTCTGTGTGAGTGAAGAGCTAATACTACCAAAATCATCATCCGTGGTTCTGACCTTGCTGGGCAGTTCTATCTTCTATTCAGTCTGGTAGATGTTGAGGTTAAGAAATGTACTGATCCATGACTGTTTCTACTACAGCCTTTAGTTTTCACACTAAAAATTCCATAGGAGAAAGTCTTATAAGAAATTGCCAAATCCTTAACACTCCACATAATCATGAATTAACCTGCATTTGTGTGGAGGTGCCGATCTCTTTTGGATGGTAGCATCAGCTCATCAGCAGAACATGGACTGCAGAGTCTTAGAGACCTGAACTTGAGATCTGGCCTGAGCTGTGATGAAGCTGAGTGACTTTAGAAACATCACTTCATCTTTTTGCTTGGACTGCAAAATGGGACTATTTATGCCTATTTTGCTCATCAGAATATTTTAGGGATCAAAAGAGAAAATAAATGGAAAGCATGTAATAGTGCTGAACACAGATGTTCAACAGTTCTTTATAAATTACAGTTGTGCTATGTTTTTATTCAAGTGCCTTCTCCAAATCCCTGTAGCTTACAGTTAGCCTTGGAACCAGTTATGATAGTATTATGATGAGTGCTTCCTGTGTACCACGCCCTTTTCTGGACACTTTATGTGTTTGAACTCATTGAATGCACCAGCAGCCTCAGGAAAAGAGTGGTAATACTTACTATGATACTACCTCGGTCTTTCTCTGTCATTTCTTGACTGTCCTGGGTCCTTGATTTAGTGATTCAGTGTTTCTTTGGTCTGCCTATAAATTGGGACTGATATAGCAGTTTTATTTGTGACAGTCAAGCTTGGAAACAACCCAGATGTCTTTCACTGGGTGAATGTTTAAACTGTGGTCCATCCAAATCATGGAATACCACACAACAATTAAAAAGGAATGAACTATTGACACATTCAACAACTTGGATGGACCTGAAGGACATTGTGCTGAATAAAAAAGAGTGAATTTCAAAAAGTTGCATACCATATAATTCCACTTTTATAACATTCTTGCGTTGGCAAAATTGCAAAGGTGCACAACAGACCAGTGGTTACCAGGGGTGAAAGCAGGGGAAGAAAAGACCAGCAGGAGGGAGTTGCCTTGTGGGGATGGAGCAGTACTGCATTCCAATTGTTGCAGAGTTACGTGAATTTCTGTGTGTGATGCAATGTCATAGAACTATATACAAAGGCATGAGAAATAAGTACATGCAAACACTGGAGAAATCCAAGTAAACTCCATAGTGTAGTTATACATTATTTTGTATATAATACTATATATATGAAAATATATACATATATATCTTTATAGTTATATAAGATACCACCATGGGAAGGGCTGGGTAATGAGTACAGTACACTTGTATCTACCATTTTTGCAACTTCTAGTGAATCAATAATTATTTCAAAGTAAAACAATTTAAAAAATAGGAATGAAAAGGAAAATGAACCTCTAGTATTCCACTAATAACCTATTCCTATATATGCTTACATAGGAATTTTTCATTTATAAAATATTTTCATATGAATCATCTCAGCGAGTTTATAGATGCTCCCTAAAATAGGTCAGAGAAAGAAGAGTGTGCCTATTTCACAGGCAAAGAAACAGATGGGAAGGTTAAGTAATGACAAATGAGTCATGGCTAACTAAAGTGGTGGATTCATGAAAGGAACCTAGTTCCTCATTTCCAAGTCTGGACCTCTTTATACTATACAAAGATGGCTCCCATGGCTTGAGGTTGGAACAGGTACAATGTAAAATGATATATTTTATCAAATTCTACTTATTATCTGGGGCACCCAAGGGTGCTCACTAGCTTCGAGTATCACCCATACGCTTGCATTTCCTTTCCTAACTCCACAGCTACCTTTCTGTCTAGGCACTTTCTAGCTTCCATCCAGTATTGTTCTAACAAAAGCACAGCCTCCAAATCAAAACCACATTATGCCATTGTCTGCTGTAGGTCCCTATTGTTCCTCTGCTTCAATTAAAATAAACCTGCTGAGACCTACCAACCTCATTTCTCTTCTAAGTCATCCCAGGTAAAAGTTCCAGCTACTAATAGGAATTGCCTATTAGTTGACCTGCTGCATCATCCAGTCTTGCTACTGTTTCTTTGTATCTCTTCCAGGCAGCCAGAAGCCTTGTTTCTAATCTAAAGTCATGTTTAGAGCCTAATTAATCCCTAGAGTGTGAGAAAGAGGTGTCTGAGATGAGAAATCAAGGTTATACATATCTTGCTCAGTGGAACAGTTATGGGCAAACAAGCTGTTCCTCTCACATTTTTGCAAAGCAAATTTATGTTCACTAACTTTGGTTCTTGTTGTAAATGAGAAGTGTGTGAAGGTCTAGCAATGCGCTTTTCACCATATGGGTACCCATATGTTTTCCCCCTTTGCTTGCGTACATTTTGCTTTGGCATGCACATATGCCTGTATTTTTGCAACTTAACAATATTAAAACTAATCCCATTTATGCTCCTTTTGGGTGGGTTGATTGAGTCATAAATTCCTGATAATCTCTTCCTTGGGAGCCTGGAGTTCTTTTGTGCAAGCCAGGGGAGGGCAGAGCAAGCTCTCCTGGCAGAGGGTTGCCATCAGCCAGCATCACTGTCCAACTGTGGCCCTGCCAGGCTCCAAAACAGGAAGCTCACCCCAGAAGACTCAGAAGTATAGGTTCATAATGCGTTGGTAATGACCCCCTCTCTCCCTCCACAAAGGGGAAGACCCTCACTAGAGATAAATAGTAATTCCTTAGGGTTCCCTTTCTACAGTCCCAGATGAAGTAATGCCTCTTAGAGCAAACAATCAAGATGTCTTGAGCTGTGGTTCTTGACATGTCACCATACTTAACTGCTCATATTTAATACTCCTCACACTGAGTTGAGAAACTGGGCATGTCGGAAATGGGGAAGCTGAAAATTAAGCTTGTGTTGAGATGATGCTCAGCTTCTTCATCAAGCTTTTTAGAGAATAAATATAAGAATAAATATTAACATGTATTATACCAAGTGAAAAACCCAACGACCTCAAATTTAAAATTGGAATTGAAAATGCAGCCTGCTGTCTGTTGTAAAGCCTTCTCTACCTTTATCTCTTATGCACCCGTTCATTCTTTCATTCATCTGGGGCTTTAAGAGTGTTGGCTTTTCCTTTAGTGACAATGCTGTGTAAGAAAAGAAATGGTTCCCGCCTTTATGGAGCTTATGGTCTAGTGGAGGAGGTAGTCATTAATTAGTTAATCAAGAACATGTCATCTCAAAGGATGGTAACTCCTGCGACAATGGGCAACAGGGAGGTCTGAGCCAGTCTAGGGTAAGTTTTCCTGGAGCCAGTGGCATTTGGGCTGACCTCTGAAGAGGAATAGCAGCCAAGGAGGAGAGGGACTGGGCTGGGTGGACACCTTCTGGGCAGGGAGCAACACATCCAAGTGTGCTCAGGGGAGAGGGAGCTGGCTCTCCAAGCAACAGAAGAGCTTTGTCTTGAATGCTTAAAAAGCAGGAGGAACAGTGGTCTGAGGTGGGGTAGTCAGAGACCAGATCACACAGAGCCCTTTAAGCAGTTTGATTTTTATTCTGAGAGTGCTAGAAAATACAAAGAAAGTTTCAAGGAAAAGAACTTGGAAATGAGATGTTCATGTGTCTGGATTTAACTAAGAACATCTCTTTTCTGATCTACTCATTCTCTATGTAAATCTGGCAATTGACTAAATCTCTCTCTCTATTTCCCCACCTATAAACCAGAAATGAATTAGTAATAATATGCTTCCCTTATGAAGGAGAGGAGAATGGAATTTGATAGTATCTATTCCAAATACTTTTTAGATTATAAGAATGGATATTAACATGTATCATAGCAAGTGAAAAGCCCAACTAACTCAAAAGTAAAATTGGGCTTGGAAAGTCACCCAACGCTGCCTGCCGACTGTTGTAAAGCCTTCTCTATGCAATTGCTGTATCACATTATGCTATTGAAATCAGTCGGACACTGATCAAATTGAGACCAGCTTTACAAGTACTGTAGATCTAATTGGCCTCAGCAGTGGGTCCACAGTGACTCCTGCTGCTGAACAAAAATTGTGGGCTTCAATAGGAAATAATAAGCAGCCTGGTTCCACACTAACATGCACGGCCACCTCCGGAGATAATGCACTTTAATTTAGACACTGAGCTCCTTCATCAGGCCAGATTTTGAAGGAACCTCAGAAAGACCTGCTTCCTCCTTTCCTCCTGGAGGAGCACCCCCTTGATAGTATATTTAAAAGACAAAGACCTTCGGGGCCAGCTCGGTGTACCCCTTTGAGGCTCTGTGAACCTCTTTGGTGTTCTCTTTTCACAGCCATTTATATTTCTTTGTAAAAACTCCTATATCCCTAGAGTAATATTCCTATAAACCACCTTTTCTTGCTTAAGCTATTTTAGATGAGGTTTCCATCACTCACAGTCAAGTATCTCTGCCATGTACAGGGCAGTATGTAACTTAGCCGAGTAGACATAATTCCTGCTCCAAACTTAGAGTGGGGTAGGAAGGGGAGGGACCTGTAAGCATGCATTGCACCAAGGGTGACTGGGGCCAAACCAGCTTGGAAAAGCCCTCTTTCCTATGTACAAGAGACAGGAGGGGGCTCCCTGGGGTCATTGATTAACTTTTCAAGACCTTGTGGCTTGATTTAGAAGCTCTGGGTATAGATGACTGAGGGGGCTCCACATCTAAATCACCTGGAATCAGGCTGAGACAGACACGTCAACTCTGGCTCTGAGTTATGGAGTAATTAACACCAGGGCGTCATCACCAACTCAGTACCCCCAAGTGTGCAATGTTCATTGGAGAGATCACAGGATGTGATCACACCTACCATGAACAAGACATTGAAGATACAGCATTGATTGACTTAAACCCAACCCCTGTCCTCATCGAACTCTCACTACTTTGGACAAACCTTATGAAGAGCAAACAATTAATTTGTCTTAATCAATCGATTCACTAACATTTCCTTGGGATAGTGTGGCCAGAAGTAATCCCTCCTCTTTCTCCACACTTAGGCTATTTGAGAGCAGGTACGGTACATGCAGCTTACACATTTGTGATGTTCTCTAGCACCAAGTACAATGCCTGCAATTCAAAAGTGTTCAAAAAGTACCTATTGAATGAATGTATGCATATGTATCCATCTCATATCTATCTTATAGCATGCCACAGAAAGGACAAGGAAGACAGTGGGGATGTGCCTAGACCATTTCCCAGACCCAGGAAGCACTGTCTGTAACATAAAGGGAAATTCTGACGTATAGAGTAAAGGCTCTTTGGGGAAAGCACTTAAGGTTTTATCTGTATTACTAGGCCATGCGAACTTGCAGTCTTATCTCTAAAGTGTTCTTTTTCCATTTTCCTCACCATCACGATTAGTCCATCGTTTCCTAAAAATTGTACGCTGGATACCAGGTGGGCTTACTGCTAAGGTTTTATTTATATCACATTTTAACTCAATAGTGAGGCTCCCACTAGTCTAGATGATGGTGATCTGTGATCTAGAGATGTTCTTGAATTTCTATCCAATCAAGGCTTTACGGGAAACCTATGACTTGTGCTGGAAAACTCTTTAACATTACCAAGGACGTGCATAACAAGAGTTGGGTTGCCTTGCTTCAACACATACAGCTTGATTTTGACAAATTGGGCAAATGATCTTAGTATCTTACACCATGCATTTCTCTGTGTGACACCAGAATTTTGACCTTCTCTGTCTCTGTAGGCTCTTTTCTTCCTGGCTTCTTCCAAAGAGCACCTGCTATCAGCGGCTCCAGCTGTGCAGGGTCCTAGCTCCCACATGCCCAATGTTGAGGAATGACTCTAGAAATGATGGTGCTCAGAGGAAGTTCTTCCCTCCCCAGTGGAAAGGTAGTGACCACGCTCAATTAGCTTCCTCACTTTGGATGGGATTCAGAGGGAGGAGGAAAAGGAGAGGAAAACAGACAGTTCTCAGAAGATTTTAATTGGAGTGGGCTCTCCAGTCTTAATAAGGGTTCCAGCCTTGGAGAGGGAAACTCCATTGGAGGGGAGTAGGATCAAGAGGAACTGATCTCATTAAGCAAAAAGTTGATTGTCACCTTGAATCTGGGCTTCACAGCTGGGGGCTGTGAGTGAATCACACAATAACAAGAACTGGAGTTGAGTGAGGTGAGAGAATTTGATCTCCCACAGAATATCTAAAACATAGCCCACCCCGCCCCCATTTCCCTGTTGTAGCCTGAGAGTGTGAAGCCCATTAGTTGAAGGAGGCAATCAGTGAAGTCCTTTCTGCCTTGTCTTTTCTCTTTTCTTCCCCATCCTCTAAACTTTATTATTTTTTTTTTATGCTATCAACAGTTTCCTCACTCCAGAATCACTTAATGGTGAGAGCAACCCTCCTGGGGTGCCAGAAATAGTTTGGTTTTAATGATGCTCCGGATGCTTTTGCTTCCTAAGAAAAATGTTTAGTGAAGTACCTGATAGAACCAGAGCTGCCCATCCCCCACGTCACCAAAGCGCCTCCTCTTCCCCACAAGGTGTGCTCAGCTCACCTGGGCTCTTCACACCATTGCAGGTCGGTGAATGCTCTCATCTCGGCCTCTCCAGGGCCTCCTCCTGCTCCACCAAGCCTGTGTTTAGTTGTCCCTGCACAGTTGGAGTCAGATGCAGTAATTACAGCTGCAGTGAAAGGGTTTGTCTCCCTCATGGGCACTCAGGATGTTGCCAGTGCTGCTAAAGAAGAAATGAGCCTTTTCTGGAGAGCACCATGGGGCTGTGGGGAGCTCGGGGACATCAGACGGCAAGATGTTTGGAGCTTCATCTTTCTGGATCACACTGAACCCCACCCACTCATTCTCTCCCCTACCCAGCACCCTTCTCTTATTCTATTTACTACTGACCCAGCTCCAAACTTCCTACAAAACTTGCTGTCTTTTCTGTAGGATTTCCCATCCCAGAGGGCATGAAAGCTTTGGAACAAAGGCAGTTTGACCTTAACACTTTGAATCGTAGTTTAAGAATCTTCTGACATTTCTACACCTCTGGTTCTGCCTAAGGGGGTAAAGAAGCTTTTCAGACACTGCCTCTAGCTGGAATTGTACTCCCGAGAAACGGGGCCCTCCAGTGCATGGCAGGAATCCACAGAAAGGGCAGAGAGATGACAGTGTGCTGCAGCACAGGGCTTGCCCACATGTCCCTGTCTCCTAGCACTGCTGCCTCAAATCACCTCACCTGGGCAACTCTCTGTCTCCTTACCTGTCTTCATTCTTAAGACCGACTGATCCTCTAAGCTTATCTCACTTGATTTCGTGCATTGCCATTTCTGATTGAGGGTACCTTCCCAGCCTGCCTTTCCGTTCCATTCCTGCTGGATTGTCTGGACTTTTGCATGCTTTGACTATAAGTGTCAATATAATAAATGCAATGGCATATCCTCATTGTCATCATTGTTATCACCAAAACCATCCTTTCAATTTATTAATGCGCCACTTTGACTTAATCTCATTTGGCCTTCACAAAGGTCTTCTGTCAAAAGGCAGACAAAAAATGAATAAATAATGAGAAAATAAATAAAATACAGACAGGGACTAGTGTACACATTTTACAGAAGAGGAAATGGAGGCCTAGAAAGTTTACATTGATTACAGATAGAAATAGCATTCTCCCAATTATTCATTCATGTGCTTTTTCAATCATTCAAGAAAGAAGTAGTGAGTGCCTATTACCTGTCAGGTACTGCGCTTGACACTGGGGTAAGAAGAATAAATGAAATTATGGTTTTCCTCAGGGAAGTCAAAGTTTAGTGAGAGACACAGACATAGTAGCCTATAATTATAACACAATTAAGGTAAGTGCATTAGAAATATATTCAAAATGTTGTAGGTTCACAAAAGGACCACTTAACTCCAGCTGTGAAATATGGGAGCATCAAGGGTGGCTTCCTGGAAGAGGTGACTACTAGGACTCTAAAACTGATTAAGAATGAGTCTTAAAAAAGGGAATGAAATGGGGGAGGGAGAGGTGAAGAGAAATATTCCAGGCAGTGGAGATAAGAGGAAAGACATGGAAATGAGAAATAGCATGTTTTAATTGGAAAGATAAAAACAGTTTAGTGTTACTGGAACATAAAGTATGAGAATTCTAGGCTATCCAGAGCTCTACTTTCTCTATCCACTCTCCTTTCTCTGTGGTAACTTTCTCAGATTTCCAATGTAAATCAATTTAGCTTCTTCTCTTTAACTTCTACATGCTGCAACTCCACTCATTATTCTTCATAACATTAGCCTAAGCAGCAAGAAAACATCCATGCTTTGTTACATATTCATTGCTTTGCCCCATGGCACTCATGTGAAATGAGGTTTAAGAGGTATATGGAGAGTGAATCACGAACTGCTCAACAGTGAACACAAGGTAAGAACATGAGCTTTTTATAAAAAAAAAAAAAAAATCTGGCAGTCATAATTTAAATAAATGTAGCTTTTGGTGAATTTTGACAAATGTATACATCTGTTTAACCACTGCCCCAATCAAGGTACAGCACATTACCATACCTCATTCCCTTCTTCTTTTTCTTCTTCCCAAAACTGATCCACACCTTCAACTTGAGGCAAACACTGGTATGTTTTCTGTTACTATATATTAGACTTTTTTCTAGAGTTTCATATATATTCTTTTCTAGAATATATATATTTAGAAAAATATGTATATGAATTCTATATATAATGCATATATATTCTATATGACACACATACATCTAGAAAAGTATGCATATGAACTCTATAATATATACACATACACACTCCAGAAAAAACATGTAAAATCATGTATAATCTTAGAATATGTACTCTTTTGTTTCTGACTTCTTTCACTCAGCTTTTGAGTTTCATTCATGTTCTAGTGTGTGGTTCTTTTTTCTCTTATTGCTGAGCAGTATTCCACTATGTGAACATACCAATACTTGTTTACTCATTTGACAGGTTGGTGGACATTTGGTTGTTTCTACTTTTTGGCTATTATGAATAAAGCTGTTATGGGCATTTATGTTCAGGCCTTTTCATGGACATATGTTTACATTTTTCTTAAGTAAATACTTGAGAATGAAATTGGTAATTCATATAGAATGTTTATATTTACATTTACAAGAAACTACCAAAATGTTTTCCAAAGTGGTTGTACCATTTTATATTTATATAAGCATTATAACTATCCTACATGCTTGCCAACATATGGCATCTTGACTTTTAAATGTTGTGTCTTCTAATATCTGTGTAGGGTAAAATACATTTGGTTTTGAGTTGCATTTCTCTGATGATTAATGAGTTTGGGTACCTCTTCATGTGCTTTTTGGCCATTTCTATATATTCTTTTGTGAAGTATTGGTTGAAATCTATTGATTATTCTTAACTGGGTTGTTTATCTTCTAACTATTGCGTTGTAATAGCTATTCTATTAGTTCTAGATATATATGTCAGGTATATGTATTAAGAATAATTACTCTCAGCCTGTGACTTGCCTTCCTATTTTATTGTGTATTTATTTATTTATTTGTTTTTATTTCAGTATATTATGGGGTACAAATGTTTAGGTTACATATATTGCCTTTTCCCCACCCAAATCAGAGCTTCAAGTGTGTCCATCCCCCAGACCGTGCACACTGCATCCATTAGGTGTGTATATACCTCTCCCCTCCCACTTGTCCAACACCCGATGAATGTTACTATTATATGTACACTTACTTCTGTGTTGATCAGTTAATACCAATTTGATGGTGAGTACATGTGGTGCTTGTTTTTCCATTCTTGTGTTACTTCACTTAGTAGAATGGGCTCAAGCTCTATCCAGGATAATACAAGAGGTGCTATATCACCATTGTTTTTTGTGGCTGAGTAGAACTCCATGGTATACATATACCACATTTTATTAATCCACTTATGTATTGATGGACACTTAGGTTGCTTCCACATCTTTGCAATTGTGAATTGTGCTGTTATAAACATCTGAGTGCAGATGTCTTTTTTATAGAATGTCTTTTTTTCCTTTGGGTAGATGCCCAGTAATGGGATTGTGGGATCAAATGGTAGTTCTACTTATAGCTCTTTGAGGTATCTCCATATTACTTTCCATAGAGGTTGGACTAGTTTGCAGTCCCACCAGCAGTGTATGAGTGTTCCTATCTCTCCACATCCATGCCAACATTTATTGTTTTGGGACTTTTTGATAAAGGCCATTCTTACTGAAGTTAAGTGATATCTCATTGTGGTGTTGATTTGCATTTCCCCGATGATTAGAAATACCGAGCATTTTTTCAT
>CM052438.1:96895509-96926362 GCA_028533085.1 Varecia variegata | reverse complement strand
ACACACACACACACATACATACATACATACATATATGTATTAGGTAAATTGATGCCTCCCAATTTGTTCTATTTGCTTAAGATTGCTTTGGCTATATGGGGTCTTCTCTGGTTCCATACAAAGAGTAAAATCATGTTTTCTAGATCTGTGAAAATGATGTTGTATGTTAATAGGGATTGCATTGCATCTGTAGATCACTTTGGGCAGTATAGACATTTTAACAATGTTAATTCTGCTGACCCATGAGCATGGTATGATTTTCCACCTGTTTATGTACTCTGCTACTTCCTTCCTGAGTGTTTTGTAGTTCTCCCTGGAGAGGTTTTTTACCTCTTTAATTAAATATATTCCTAGGTATTTTACTTTCTTTCTTGCTATTGTGAAGGATATTGAGTCTTTGATTTAGTTCTCACTTTGACTATTGTTGGCATATAGGAATGCTACTGATTTCTATACTTCGATTTTGTAATCTGAGACTTTGTTGAATTTGTTTATCAATTCCAGTAGTCTCATGGCAGAATCTTTGGCATATATAGATATAAGATCATATTGTCAGGAAAGAGCGTTAGTTTGACCTCTTCTGGCCCCATTTGAATGCCCTTGATTTCTTTCTCTTGTCTGATTGCTCTACCTAGGACTTCCAGCACCATGTTGAATACAAGCAGAGATAGATGACAACTTTGTCTGGTTCCAGTTCTAAGTGGGAATGCTTTCAATTTTTTCCCATTCAGTATGATGTTGGCTGTGGGTTTGTCATATATGGCTTTTATCATTTTTAGAGAAGTCTTGACTATGTCTATTTTGTTAAGCATTCTTATCATAAAAGGGTGCTGAATTTTGTTGAATGCTTTTTCTGCCTGTATTGAGAGGATCACTGTCTTTGCTTCTATTTATGTGGTGAATTACATTTATAGTTTGCATATGTTGAACCATCCCTGCATCTCTGGTATGAAGCCTACTTGGTCTTGATGGGTTATTTTTTTGATGAGCACCTGAATTCGGTTTGCTAGGATTTTGTTGAGAATTTTTGCATCTATATTCATAAGGAATATTGATTTGTAGTTTTCTTTTTTTGTTGCGTCCTTTCCTGGTTTTGGTATCAGGGTGATGTTGGCTTCATAAAATGTGTTGGGGAGGATTCCTTCCTTCTCAATGTTGTGGAATAATTTCTGCAGGATAGGCATCAGTTCTTCTTTGTAGGTCTGATAAAAGTCGGGTGTAGAACTATCTGGTCCAGGACTTTTCTTTTTAGGAAGGTTTTTTTTGCTGATTCAATTTCGGTACTTGAAATTGATCTGTTCAGGAATTCTATTTCTTCCTGATGGAGCTTAGGGAGGCCATATATTTCTAAGAATTTGTCCATTTCATCCACAATTTTAAGTTTATGTGCATAGACACTTTTATAGTATTCATAGATGATGTTTCATATTTTTGTGGTATCACTTGTAATTTCTTTTTCATTCCTGATGGAGCTTATTAGAATCTTTTCTTTTCTGCTTTTGGTCAATCTAGCAAGAGACATGTTAATTTTGTTTATTTTTTCAAAGAACCAACTTTTTGTTTTATTCATCTTCCATATAGTTTTTTTATTATCAATTTCATTTAGTTCTGCTCTGATGTTTGTTAGTTCTTTGCTTCTGCTGGGTTTGGGGTTGATTTGCTCATCCTTTTCCAGTTCTTTGAGATGATTCATTAGATTGTTGATTTGTGAGCTTTCTGTCTTTTGGATGTAGGCATTTGTGGAAATAAATTTTCCTCTCAGGACTGCTTTAGCTGTGTCCCACAGATTTTGATAACTTAATAGTTCTTTTCAAGAAACAAAAGTTTTAAATTTAGTTGAAGTCCAATTTATTAATATCTTATTTTGTAGTTATAGCTTTTTATGTTTTTTCTAAAAAATAGGATATAAACCAAGATTATGAAGGTTATATCCTATGTTTTCTTCTAGAGGTTTTAGAAATATGTCTATGTGTATATATATATATATATATATATATGTGAGCCATGTGAGTTAATTTATGTGCATGGTATGAGGTAATGTTTGAGATTCATTTTTTTCCATGTGGCTGTTCAGTTAATCCAACATCATCTGGTGAACACATAATCCTTTTTCTAATGAATTACCTTGGTTTCTTTGTTAAAAATGAACTGGCTGTTTATTTGCTTTCTTCATTAAACTATCTATTATTTTCCATTAATTATATGTCTATACTCATGCCAATACCATACTACTTTGATTATTCAGGCTTTACAAAGTCTTGAAATCAGATATTGTAAATTGCCGAACTTGTTCTTTTTCAAAATAGTGGTCAATTTATGCCTTTTGTATGTATATATAATTTTGAATTAGTTTGATAATATCTACCAAAAAAAAGATACTGGGATTTTAACTGGGAATACATTTAAATTATATATCAATTTGGGAACAATTGACATCTTATCAGTAGTGAGTTTTCTAATCCTTAAAATATATTCTTCCATTTATTTAGTTCTGCCTTAATTTTTCTCAACAGTGTTCTATAGCTCTCAGTGTATAGTTCCAAAGTATTTCATGTTTTCAAACTCTTGTAAATGTTATTTTCAAAATTTTAATTTCTCATTGAAAATATACAGAAATACAATTGACTTTTGTATATTGACCTTGCATCCTATAACATTGCTAAATGCATTCATTGGTTCTAGCAAATTTTTAGATGTTTTGGATTACTTAACATTTCTTAAATGTTTAAGAAGAATTGTCCGTACAGTTATTCTGGTCCAGGCCTAGCTTGTGAGTAGTCCTTTGGCAATTTTTTTCTAGCCATTTGTTGTTTTTTGTTCAGAATTTTTACCTTTTGAATTAATTTTGGAAATTTATATGAACAGTTTTGATAATTGTTTCATGAATTTCAAGTTTATAAATCTTTATGTCAACTGTCTATGTATAGACAGTTTTACTTCTTTACCAATCAGTATGCCTCTTATTTATTTTTCTTGTCTTATTGTACTGGTTAAGTTCTCTATCAATATAATATTAAATGTAAATGTTAATACTGACATTCTTGTCTAATTTCTGATTGGAGGGAAAGCATTTCATTTTTCCCATTAAGTATAACATTTATCTGTAGGTTTTTTTACAAATTACCTTCATCAGACTGAGGAAGTTCTCTTCTATTCCTAGTTGCTGATTTGTTTGTGTGTGTGCCTGTGTGTGTATATGTGTGTGAATAGTTGTATTTTGTCAAATGTTTTCTTGAGCATCTATTGAAATTATCATATAATGAATTATAGGGAATGATTTTTTAATGTTAAACAAACCTTGCATTCCTGGATTATATCTCACGTGGTCCTGACATACTTATACTCTCCTTTCTTTTTGGATTACTTGAGTAAATTTTTCAATTTTTCTTTTTTTTTTTGTCTTTCTTTTCTTTCTTTCTTTTTTTTTTTTTTAACAAATTTTGCATCTGTTGTGTTCATAAGAGTAATTGGACCATAATATTATTAACTAGTTTTGGTGTCAGGGTAATTCTGGCCTTATAAAATGAGTTGGGAAGTGTTGCCTTCTTATTTGTTTTCAGACAGAGTTTGAATGTAACTGATATCATTGGTATCCAAAGCAGTATTTAATAATAGTAATGGTTAATGGCAACTGTGTCATTTTTATCTTTGTAATGGAAATATTTCTAGTGTTTTTTAAATCAAGTATGATGCTGGTTTCAGAGAGCTCCTTTATCACATTAAAAAAGAAGAATACTCCTTATCATATTTTGTAATGTTTAAACATTCTTCCTCACCATTTTATTGGCTGCTTTTGTTTTAATAGTTATAACTAGGAATATCTGCAGTTCACCATATTTTTAAGAAACACATCTGTAAGTTTTGCTTATAATAGCATAGCCAAATTAATTGGTAGACTGTCTATCTTCTTGAACTCTGGATTATGTTAAGTAGAATGAAACATTTATATGCCTTAAGTGTTTAAGAAAAATTGTCTATACAGGCCTAGTTTGTGAATAGTTCTTTGGAAATTTTTTTCTAACCTTTTGTTGTTTTTCATTCATAATTTTTACCTCTTGAATTAATTTTGGAAATTCATATGATGAATTTGGATAACTGTTTTATAGCCTTAAATTCTATAAATATTTATGTTAATGTCTGAGAACACAATAGCATGTATTATAAAAACATATATACAAGTATATATCATTGGGAACACACAGTTTATATACTTTATATAGTACAAAATACTTCATAAATACAATATATGGCATAAGATAAATATTATACATATATAACCACAAAGAGAGATAATTTTATTATTCAGATTGTGCATAGCCATATTGAATTGTTTGTTTCCTTAAACTTTGAAAGTAAAAATGAGTAATGTCAGACTTTAATACAGTGTTTTCAGCTTATCCATATATTTTTTTTAATTTATTTTTTTTATTTCAGCTTATTATGGGGGTACAAAAGTTCTGGTTATATACATTGCCCATGCCCCCCCATCCCCCCGAGTCCGAGCTTTAAGTGTGTCCATTCCCCAGACAGTGCACATTTTTAATACTTATTGCTTTATATATTTCATACACAGAATTTGAAAATATTTATAGCTTCATAATAAATTATTTCTTTTATCAATATAAAATACTTTATCAAAATAAAATATAAATATCAAAAGTAATGATCCCCTTTTTTACAATTTAATGTTTTTAGGCTTGCATTTAACCTTATCTAACTTTAATGTTGTATTTTCTACTTTGATTTTGTTAATATTAAAAATACATTTGGGCCGGGCACGGTGGCTCACGCCTGTAATCCTAGCACTCTGGGAGGCCGAGGCGGGTGGATCGCTCAAGGTCAGGAGTTCGAGACCAGCCTGAGCAAGAGCGAGACCCCGTCTCTACTAAAAATAGAAACAAATTATGTGGCCAACTAAAAATATATATAGAAAAAATTAGCCGGGCATGGTGGCGCATGCCTGTAGTCCCAGCTACTCGGGAGGCTGAGGCAGTAGGATCGCTTAAGCCCAGGAGTTTGAGGTTTCTGTGAGCTAGGCTGACGCCACAGCACTCACTCTAGCCTGGGCAACAGAGTGAGACTCTGTCTCAAAAAAAAAAAAAAAATACATTTGGCCATTCTTTTAAAAAATACTGGTATTAGTCTGATTTAGGTTTAACTTTTGTAAACAGAACAGAGATATATTCTGTTTACTTTTATTTTGTTTTTAATGCAACTTGAGCCTTTCTTTTTTTTTTTAATGGGAAAGTTAGCCCACTTGCAGGTATTATTAAAACTAATGTGTTTGTTCCTTGTCATCTTTTTTTTCTGCTTTTTGTTCTAATAGTCTTCATGTTTTTTTATCTTGTGCTATTTGAAACACATTTTCTTTGATTTTATCTTCTACAGCTTTTTGAAATGATTATATCATGTTTTTATTTATACTGATACTTAGATTTATGTTCCCCCAAAGCACTTGCAACCTATGTGAATCTAATTGTTCAAGCTGAGTAAATGTTTTTCCATGTCCCCTCTATGAGACAAGAATTACGATGGCCTTGCTCCGTCCACACTCCTATGCTAGCACATGTGTTTCTCAGCCTTTATCAAAATCACATTTTGAACTTGCAATCCAAGATTATATGTTGAGACATTTGTATTTTCATTTAGTTTAATTATCAAATTTATAAAAGTTTCTCATCTTTTCCTCTTGAAATCAGGTTGTCCTCCAAGCCTTTTATATCAGGAGTCCCTTATAGGTGCCATTAGTTAGCTTTTCCCCTTATTTCATCTTAAGTTGGTTGGAATACATTTCAAGACTTTTTACTAAAAAGATGTGTGAGTGCAGTATTTTCTGATTCATAGACACGTCCTTGTTCATGTAATAAACATTTATTGAAAACCTCTTTGCCACAATAGCTGGCCTAGGTGCTGGGGATACAATCACAAACAACACAGACAGCATCCCTCAAGAAGTGTTTATCTAGGAAGATCTTTTTATTGCTCTCCAGTGTGATCAGCATGTTTCCCAAACACAAATTCCCAAGGTCATAATCTTTACCCCCAAAATGCCTGTGGTTACCGCTTTTATTATCTTATTTAGTTATGAAGAAGCACAATCTGAGACCTTATTTTCTTATGCCTTTCTTTATCTGTGGGATTCAAAATTCTTCCCTGGAGACATGGATGTATCTCTTATAATTGATTTCTCATAATGTGTGGTAAGCCTGTTATTATTCACCCTCAATCCTTTGTTCCGCACAAGCACGTGAGTACATACTAAACCCTCGACGGCTGCTTGTGTGTGGCCTGTGCTGAGGACACTTAGATATACACATGTTGGCTGTTCACTCCATCTCCTTCATATCCTTCTTCTCTCTCTTTCACATTATATCCTCTATCTTTTCTTGTGAACCCTGGGAGAGCGTCTCGGGTTTGCAAATCATACCATTGATTTAATTTTTGAAGCCTCTCATCCGATGTGTTTTACTTCTGATATAGATTTCAATTTTATTGTTATTTTAAGACCTTTGCTTGCTTTCCATATCTAATTGGACTTTTTTGTTCATCTTGTTAACTTTTCTTCTTGGATTCTATGTCAATCTTCTTCAGCTTTTCCCTCCTTAAGTCTTCTTAAAAGTGTGCTTTTCGTGGAATTTTTGGGACTGGACCTTTTCCTTTTTTCTACAGTATTTTCTTAGTACACATTCTTGAAATTGGTGCAGTCTGTGTGGTGAAAGGGTGCTGCCTAACCCCTACTTTCTGCCCTTTGTGTAAGGTTTACGTCTCCTTTTAATTCTACTACTGAGCTGTATGTTGAGATGTAGAGTTCCTTGTCCATTTGTCCATTTCCCAGTCTCTTGCTGGCTTCCACCTGTTATGCTTCTGCTTTATGAAATAGCACTTTTTTCTTTGTCCTCTGGGATTCATGATGCATACAACTGGTTGAAGAATTTGAATAATTTAAGGCTTAGGGACACCATTTGCTGATCTGGTTTTTAGCTGCACTGGTATTGCAAGTCCACTGTGTTGCTTTAGATAATCTATAATGGTAATAGCTAGTGATCCCTGATTCCTAATATTCATGCCCTTGTGGACTTCTCCTCCATATTGGCTCCGTGTCAGTCTGTGTAGCCATAGCATATAGCCATGCAATGGTGTATGGCTCCCAAGGCTAGGTCATAAAGGCCATCCTTGCCCTGTGTCTTGCCCTTTCTTAAAGACAATTCATTCTAAGAGGAACCAGCTGCCATGACCTGAGAACATGGAGAGTTCTTGTGGTGAGAAACTCTGGCCAACAACCCACACTAACCTGCCAGGCATGAGGGTGAGCCTCATCTTCCAGCCCTAGTCAACATTCCAGTCACTGCAGCCCCAAATGATATCATGACCTATACCCTCATGAAAAACCCCACGCAGTACCTAAGTAATTCCCAAATTCCTGATATACAGATATAGTGTGAGATAATAAATATTTAATGTTATAAGCCACTAAGTTTTGAGTTGACTTGTCACTCAGCAGTAGATAACTAAAGCATCCATTCGAGTTCACATGTGTGTTATTAATAGCTGCTCAATCCTCTCTTTCTGTTAAAGCTTTGTTACCTAAGGGGAAAGATGGTTATGGAGCTGTATAATTTCTGTCTTCTTTCCCATCTTTGTTTCATAAATATGAGTTATGCCATGATTTGAAAATTGTCTCTATTTCTCAATCCAAGTCCTTTTTTTCCTCATAAGTAGTATTAGTATTATTTCTGGTTAATTTTAGGAATTATTCCTCAATTTTAGTTTTCCTAAAATATGAGTATCACTTTTCTTCTAAATTTTCATAAATTATTTTAGTAAGGAGCTGGGAAATGCATTTGGGTCTTCTACTTCAATGCAATTTGGAAGCAGATGTCTCTCCTTGCTTTTAACAGGGTGCATAAAAGATTCCTTTATATCTCTAATATGCTAGGATATTTTTAAAAATTTCTAACACATCTGTATTTCCTCCAATTTTTCAAACAAGATAAAATATGTATAATCTTTGGGTTATTGAGGTAAAAAATCACATCAATTTTAAATAAAGATGATTTTTGTCTTCTTCTTCTTTACGTATTCCTTTTATTTCTTTTCCGGTCTCATTGCATTGGCTAGAATTTCTGAAAAATGTTGAATATTTATAATTATAACTAGCATACTTTGTTTTATTTCTGTTTTCATGGAATTATCTCTAGTGATTTTTCTATTAAGTGTAATGCTAGTTTCTATTTTCAGAGACATTTCCCTTATTGAGATATTATAAATAGATATTTAATTTTTATTAAACTCCTTATTTTTGAAATTTCTAGAGTTATTCACAGTTATAATATTGACACATCTTTGCATTCTTGGAATTAATTTCAGGCACACTATATTTGTTTAATGCATTGTTATATTTTATTTAGTAGTAGAATTGTATTCCCATAAGTAAAGCACTATATGCAAGACAATGCATGCTGCCTGACAATACATAGGTGATCAATACATCCCAGCAGTAGAAGTTATGGCAATTACCACTGCAGTGAGTGCTGTAAATTTCAGTTTTTCAAGTACTTCGTTGGCTCCAAGTACCAGATAATGGCACCAAGAAGAACATTTCAGGTGGGGTAGCAATTTTCCTGCACGAGGCTTAGCCCCCAAAGATATGATAAAACGTCATCAGCAAAATGGAGGTACAAAAATTGTATTTTTAGACTGAGGCTCATTATATTGTCTCTGTAATCAAACCGTTTTTCTTAGTGCCTGCATCCTAAGTCTGGCAGCGTAGAATGGGGGAAAAGTGCCAGGTACTCTACTGTTTATGTGCTGGGGGAGCTTGAACAAGTCGGCACCCATTTTTGAGCCTCTAGTTCCCATCTGTACCATGGAGCTCACCAATCACCCCTGCCCTCCTGAGAATATTGCTATGAAGATAGCTACGAGGGATATGAAAGCACTTTTGAACCGGTGTCCACTACACACACACACAAATGAATCTCTGTTGTCGTCATCGTCACCGTCCTGCTAGAGTCCTACCAAGCCCAGTCTTGCCACGCCCCACGTGGAGCAGAATCCTTTCGCTTCCGCGTGTTCTTGCAGGCGCTGTGAAACGGGTTTATATTTTAGTGCTGCCTAATTACCCTTCCTCATCTCTCAGCCATTTTCACATTTAAATAAAACTCTCGTTTCACTTAACAATGGAAGGGCTAAAAATTTGCATATTAAGTGTGAGTCAGTGGCATGGATATCTAATTAAAATAGTCTTTTTTTTTTTTTTTTTGCTTTTTCCCCCTTTTCATTTTTCTCCCCTAAGCTGCTGACATTATTGTAACTGTATTCCGTGTCCCCATTCTGTCAGCCTGTGTGCTCTGAGGAAAGCAACCAGGAAGTGTGCAAGGGAGAGCAGGAGCTCAGGAGAAGGAGAGGAGGGTGGGGAGGAGGGGGGGCCCGGCGACTGAGGGTGGCAACCGCAAACACGCGTGTGAGACGGAGGATCGTGCAGAAGGAAAGGCACGTTGCTAGTGTCTGAGTGAGGCTATTGATGTTTAAAAAGAGGGTGAAAGGGCGAGGAAGGGAGGGCCTGGAAAATAGAAAAATACCAGAAGAAAGAAAAAGGGTGAGAATGGATGGGGAAGGGGGAGGAGCAGAGACAACAAGATGGGTGGAGAAGAGCCTATGGCCCTAGCAGTGACGGAGACACTGTGTGATTACAGAGCAGGTGGCTCAAGGGGTGAGACAGACTGGGTGTCAGCCGAGCAAAGCGCAGTCGGGAACTGTCGTAGATCCTCGGGGGAATTCTTGTACAGCTCCATAAAGAGTGTCTATAATACATTACCATGGAAGGAGTGAAGCAAAAGGCGTGTTTGAATATTTGTCCACTCTCTTGCATAAGCTTCCACGGTATCACTTAGCAGAGCATGTATGTTCCATACCCTTGCTTTCAGATTTTCTTTGTTTTTCCTCCTCATAGTTCACATGAAAACATGACTTAGAAACAGATTCATCTGAAATTATTTGTATATCTTCAAGATATAGCCAAATATGAGTCTTATCCTTCCTCAACCCCACCCCCTCACTAAGACCATGCTAAGTAGGAATTAGTCCATAATTAACTAGGAATTAGTTAAATCTTCTGCCCTGTATATTCCTTTGTTCACTCTGTTCATGAAACATTTACCTATTTCTAAAATTGTAAGGTTTGGGGGGAAAATCAGCCCTTGATGGCCACACAAGGTGAGAAGCATGCCCATGTTAGGAGCTGGTACAACTGTATGGCACTGTGCCATTTCTACCACAGTTAGCCATGACAACCATGCCTCATATGTCTGGGCATGCAAGACTGTCTGTCTGTCCAGCTCCTAGAGTAGGTATGGACTGGAAAGGCAAAAGAATCTGGTGATTCAAGACTAATTAGCAAATGATAGGCTTCAAAGGGAGAGGTAAGCAGGAAACTGTGCCATTGAAGTACAGGCACTATGGTACCGGGGACCAGGAATCCAGTTAGAAAAAGAGAACCATGTGAATTTCCAATGTGGAAAGTGATTAGACAAGACCAAAGAACCACTTGGCCCATTTTTTGCAAACTCTTTATCCCCTGCTGGAAGGTGGCTTGGAAAGCTCTTCTTTGGACCCACGGTTAATTTCAGGAGTTATGTATCCTCCTGGTGTAGTATTTCCCAAATTTGCCTAAATTTATCTGATCATAGAAATTTTTCAAGTTGTTATGAATTTATACTCATCAGGCCCCACCCCAGACCTACCAAATCAGATGAGGATTATGTATTTATTCAATAATGAGGCAAGATTGATAAATACTAATTCTTGGAAGAGTTGAAAGTTTCATTTGAAGGGAGGCTGTTGATAAGACCAAGACAGGATACTACAGTTAAGGCACTAATGATAAAACTAAATTTCCCTAAAGATCACAAAAAAACACTCAGTTTTCTCACTTTTAAACTTCACTTTAACATCAGTATCCTGACTCAATCCTAACTTGATGTATGAGGTGATTAAGCAACTCTAAATCTGCATTTCACAACTTATTACCTTCATCTTCACTGCTTCTTGAAGTACGACTTTAAAGCCCAAGATAAGATAAATAGGCCTATCCTTGGGTTCTTTTGGTCCTGTATGCTTTAGGCCCTGCCTTAGTCTTCTCATTCTACTTCCCAGGACCTAGCATACTGTCCTAGGATGTTGGCTTAGTGTTTGGATATTGTACCTGTTGATAGAGCATGCCTTGATGTTAACTACCTGCCATTAAATCATAGCTAACATGAGCTGGTTCTTCCTCAGTTGCCAGCATGAAATGGGTTGTGAATAACAACCCACGTCATCCTCAGGACAACCCTATGCTGTAGTTACTGTTAGTATCCTTGTTTTTCAGTTAAGGAAACTGAAGTAAATCGGTTGCCCAAGATCACCCAGGCAGTAAGTGTCAGAATAGGATTCAGTCCCAAGCAGTCAAGTTCCAGAGTTTGAACTTCTGAGCATGAAATTATTCTGCGTCCCTTACAACGTCCAATCAGAGTGGTCCTTCCATCTGTGTGAGATGAATGGTTTCTGGCTTGAGCTGGTTCACCCCTCTGCAGGCAACTGATGGACTTCTGTTCTCAGGGATAATCACAGTGTGCCAGGCCCAACAAGGATTCCCACGCACAGCACACACAGTATTCCAAGGCAGGCCCCCTCTGGCCCCTGACAAGCCCCCAATCTCAGCTCCTCTGAGGCAGCCAAGATGACAGCCATGAGCAGCCTAGCCCAGGTGCTGTTGGTCCACTGTGTCCAATGAACTGAAACTGTTTTCGCAGACTATATGTCTGCTCTCTGCTTGGGTTCTGCTTCTGTTCCTGTACCTTCTTATGCCTGGCCGAGGGCCCTTTCCTCATCCCCCTTCACCTGGGGTCATCCCATCTCCACCATTCCCCCTAGTGGCCTTGTGTAGCTTTGGTTCTTGTTCTCTCTGCCTGCCCATTCCTGTTCAGGTCCCTGGATGAATTTCAATGGTCACTACCACCCACAAGGGAAGCATACTCGGACATTTCTGAAAGCATGGCCTTTGCAAGACCAGAAAGGGTTAATAGAGCATCTCCATGGGAATCGTACCCACATCTGAATTCAAGTCCCTTTGAGTAGCATGTACCACCTCTGCTGACTTTCACTTTTTCTAAGATTTGAAACAACCAAATTTTTTAAGATGTAAATTTTCATTCCTCTTCAGATCTACAGAGTGTCCCATTTCAAATAAAGCAATCCACTGTCTTGATACATACCATTTTAAAACATCAGGACCCTCTTCAGATTGCCTCCCAATATACTTTTAGTACATGAAAATTCAAACTTCCTGTGTGGAGGAGTTGTCGAGTATGAATATAGCCAAGTAATCTGCACAAGTGCAACATCCTTAGACATTGTTGTCAGATACTCTCGCAGTCTAAAAGTTATATAACTCTTCTGTCTTAAATTGAATAGACAAATAGTGACCCTGAAGCTGTGTGGCAAAATTTTGAGTCATAATCGGTGGTTCTTTGAACATAATGAATGCATGGTTTGAGTCCATTTAAAATGAGATGGGAAACATGGACATATACTAGTGATATGAGATTCCAGAGAAAGAATATAAGCTGATTGGTGGTTTTTGTTCTTAATGTCTAGGATTGCAGTTATATCGTTAACTTTGTGTGCACAATCTCCAAGTTTTATTTCCTCTAAACGATGCAAAGTCACTTTAAGGCATCATTTAAATAATGCTACCAATATTTTTCTTTTGATTTAAAATGAAATTGTCAAAATAAACTGTTTTTCTCTTTCTTTTATTACTTTGGGGTAGAGGGTTAAAATAAAATCTATAAAAATAGATAATATATTTAGGCAAATATCTCATCATGTTCTCTAAAACCATAAACTTCTATCCATACTTTTGTATTCTATTCAATTAAAGGGAGTGGAGTCCTAGTCAATATATTTTGAAAGTTTTCAGAGATATCTGTTCATGATTACTGACTACAAAAAGGATGTTAATAAGTGTTTGTAAAATAAAATAAAATACAAAGTAAAGTACAGAATGTGTGGCCTCCCATTTTGGTGTAAGTATTGTAATTTGCTTCTGTGTCGTTGGAATTTGTTTTAAGGAATGACAGAGTCAAAGCCAAAGGTCTTACAGTGGTCTGGAACATCAAGTGTCTCCTGGCCTGGTCACCTCCCTGACTTCTTTTCTATCATTATTCTCCTCATTCCACAAGAGACCAAAAGGGCTCCTTTCCATCCCTCTAGCATAGTAAGAATGCTCCCGTTTCAGGGCATCAGTATCAGTACTTAACTCTGCTTGCAATGTTCTTACTTCAAAAATATGCTTGGCTCAATCCAACACTTTCTTCTGCTTTCTGTTCAGAAGGCCTCCCAACCAGGGAGACCTTCTCTGCTGACTCTCCATAAAGCAGCAACCTGCTCATCACTTCCTCACCATTCTCTGTCCCCTTACCCTACTCTCATTGCTCCATAGCATTTTTCACCATTGCACACACATGCACTGAACAATTTCTTTAGATTGTCTGTCTACCCCACACTACAATATAAGACCTTGAGCAGGATCTGAGACTATTTTCTTTATTTTGCTCTTTCTTCAGCATCTGAAACAGCAATAGGCACCTAGTAGACATTCAATAAATGTTTGCTGTGTGTTTGGCTGCAAGGAACAGACAACCAGGCAGTGGCTTAACAAAGAGAGGTTTATTTTTCCCCATGAAAGAAGTAGGGAGCCCCAGGAATGGTGTGGCAGCTCAGCAGCACCTCCCCCACACGGTTGCCACTCCATTGTTGCAAGATGGCTACTACACTTCCAGCCATCATGCCAATGTTCTAGATGGGAAAAGGGAAAAAGGTATTCTCTCTTGGGAGTCTTTTCATTGAATTCAAGAAGAGAAGTCTTCCCTACCATGCTTCTGCTTAAATCACATTGGCCAGGGCTCCATCATTTGGCCATGCCCAGTGACAAGAGAAGCTGGGAAGTCAAGGGTTAAACTTGTGAGAAACATAATCCGTGAGAAGGGATTTGGGATTGCATGTTGAGTGAGCCCATCTCCAGTATGATTAAGCTTAAATGAACCAATGCACGTAAGATACCTGTGCTTAGTAACCACTGAGGAAAAGATAACTGATCATCATTATGGAAGGCTCTAGCCTAGAGTGAAGACTTTAATTTTCTATATCTATCTGAGGGTATCATGGTAACATTTTATAATACTGTGCTGAGACTCTCTTAGTCTTAGCATTATAGAACAACTGTAATGTTGTTTCTACTTGGTTTTATATGTTAGCAAATTTTGAGTGTAGTAAAGCCCACAACTATTTGCCTGATTTTGTTTACATGACCCTGAACTCATTAAGTGACTAGAAGCTCTGTTCCAACCAGATTTAGGAGCTCCTTGGCCCGATTTGGTAGGAGAGCATCTCTGCCTCATCAAACCCAGAGTTGAAAGAGGCCAACTCTCTATTGTGTCTCAACTTGCTTTCTTCATTGTTCAAGAGGAAAAGAACAATGTTCTTGGAGCCAAATTATTAGCATTTTCCAAATAACAAGAACCATGAAGCATTAAAGAGAATTTTCAGAAAAATGTAATATATGCATCCCCTAAAATTCTGGCATGTCTCAGAAATATGACTCTAAATAAAACACATTGTATAGATGATGTATATGACCAGCAAGCTCTAAAATGCTTCCAGAACTGATTATACTAACAGTCACCCTTCACACATGTCTCACTTTTACTCTGGACACCACTTTCACAGCTACCCATTCATGCCGTTCCTACAACCTAGAGGGGGAGGAGAGTCTGTTCTCTCTCTTCCCCTCGAAGGAGGCTCTGGGGAGTGTGATATACATGGCCAGGGGTAGAAGGAACATTCAGACATGTCTTTATTGCAGGTCATATTGAGGACTAAGAAGACATGTCCAACGCTGTTCATGTTTGAGGAAAAGAGGCTGTTTCTTATTCCTCATGACTCTACTTCCAGAATCTGTCACAGCACAAAATCCAGGATCAGTAAAGTTCCATGAAATGAATCATGGGCTGTGTGACTTTGCTTAACTGATCATTTAGAGGAAGTATTTTAAACCACTCTCTACAAGATCCATCCCATATGAGCCCCAAATAATTTCACAATGGCGTGAGTGCCTCCTTGCAAAATGTGAGTGTGTGGGGATAAAATCACTCTCAGCTATCCTGAAGGGAGCTGATGAGCTTATATGGTGAATTGGTGTGCTCCTGGATCAAATCTTCATTCTTATGAGTTTGATTTCTGAGCCAATACCCTTGCACAGCTTACCTATTGTTTCAACCTCCTCCCCTTAACCCTCAGAGTATGATTTTCACATCTCTTTTAAAACATTAATATTCTATTTGATATTGTACTTGTCTTATTATAGTTATCACTATCAATGTTAATGCCCTTGTCACTCCTACTTAATTGAGAGCTCCCAAAAGTCATAGACAGAGTCTTAATGGATGAATGCTCAATAAATGTTTGTTGAGTAAAATGGAAAAGAATAGAGTAGAATGGAAGAAATAAAGTGTATGAGAGTAACCTAAGTGCAAAATGAATGTCCAGATAATCTACAAAGGCCAGAGATTCAAAGGAGGTGACAATGATGTAGGACTTTGAGAAAAGCACTCTAGGGGGAAAAAATTCAGCCACAATTGTTGAGAGAAAAATCTCTTTTAGAAGAAATTTTTTTCCCTGTAGAGTCTGAGTTCCATGCTCAATTCACAGGTTGTTTGAAATTGAGCCTAAACCAATTAAAAGTTTTCTCTTGTTTCTTCTAAAGGAAAACACTCACGGGTCCCCAAAAGTTCCAGGGATCACGTTCCATTCCTCTGGGACACCCCTGGTCTGGTGTTTGTCTAGAGGGGGACGAAAAGAAGTTTCTATAACAGATGTTTGTTTGTTTAAACAAAAAAAAAAAAACGATTATTTTCTATTTCTGTTGAGACCCTCTTACAGAATGGCCATGTCCTTGATGGTGAATTTAAATTACTTGTCAGAAAAATCATGGAAATCTTCCACGATAAAAATGCTAGAGCTTTTTTTTGTTCCCCTTCTCTTCTGCTGACTGAAGACACGAAAGTTGTTGAGCTTTTTGTCTCCCTTACTCATGCAGAACCATCTTTTTAGAGAATTATTAGGGTTTTGCAAACGTCAGTCTGGAATGAGACAGGAAGGAAAGAACATGGAATAGGGAGAGAAGAAATCCCTGCTTTTCTTCTGCTGTCAAAAGAGAAGAAAAAGAAACACAGCAAAATCAGTTTTTACTTGAACTCACTCTGTGCAAAGCAACAAACTTTACTTCACACTTTTGCAAAATGCCCAACACCATGAACACTTCTGAAAACAGGAGAAAAATGTCTATTTTTAAAGAGGTAATTGTTATGCAGTTTCATTATGAGCAGCAGCGCTTGGGGCCTGTGCGTGATTCACAGCTGTATAGCAAGACAAACCCAACATCTACAGAAACATTACTGAGAACAACTTCTTGGAGTTGAAGGGACTCTGATAACAGGAAGTATTACTCTCCGGGGTCCCAGGTGACCGTAGCAAGGGCTCATCAAGTGCATTGGCAAGTCAGGAGGTCTGCCAGCAGCCAAAGGCCTTGAGGAGCAGCAACGGGCGCCCTACAGGCAACAGCTGGGACGTGGCTCTCGGGAAGCTCCAGCAGAGGTTGCCAGTGCTCCCATTACAAGCTGAAATTATTCTGCACCCAGAAAACAAAACAGATGAGAAAAGAACCATAAAGGAACAGGGCAGGAGCAATCATCCTGTTATTTGAGAAGCACAGGATAAACAAGCTTCTATGCCTTGCATTCCAAGCCCTTTGGATCGGGGTAAAATTGAATTGAACAAAGCAAAGTATGTATTATTAATGTTAGTGTTTCTTTTAAAGATTTGATACGGGCAGGCACAAAACATTGCAATAAAAATGGAAAGGCTCTTCAAAATTGGCAATTCTTTTTCTTCGGCTGTCTCCCAGTGGGATGCTGTATGCATCTTTCCTCCCCTTCTCCCTTTTTCTGGGAAGCCTTTTGAACAAAGAAATGGGAATCCAGGAAGGAGAGGAGAAAGAAGCAGCAAGCAGACACAGAAAGGGAAAGGGGAACGTAAAAGCTATAAAGAGACATGGACAGGGAAGCAGAAGGTGAGAGCAGTTTGGATTAAAAACTAGAGAGAAGGAAATAGTAAGAGGGCAAGAAATTGATATGCTTCTAAAATATTTATAGTGCACCCTGGGGAATCAGTGCAGAAATTGCATTCCCTTTGGGGAAACATTTGCACATTTCCTCCTTGTAGGGACATAAAGGGAAGAGCATCTCAGCAGTTGTCTGCATGGGAGGAGGGAACTTGCTTCTTCCCACAGCTCTTTCCTTTCCCTCGTCCCCAGCTCTGTCTTTGCACTGGCCCTACAGGGCGCTGGGCAGGCGTCTTGCACCACTCTCCTGACTCCACAGCTAAGCTGCAGTTATGGCACATCCAACCTACCCAGTTTCACACAGAGATTCCACCACCACACTCACTCCAGCCTCAAAGAAAAAGATAATTACAGTTTGAAGCTTTTTGTTCTCGCATCTGGTCCTGAAAACAGACAATCCAGTTCTATATCGAATTATGTTTAATCTGTCAAGCTTCATCCAACATGTATTGAGGAGCTTCAGTATGCCAAGTACTGTGCTAGTCCCTCCTGAGAGTGTTACACGTTGATTCCACAAGTATTTGTTATGTACCTGTGACACACTAGATGCTATTTACTGATTGATTCATTCACTCATTCAAATATTTACCCAGCAACAACTCTGTGCCAGGCACCGTTCTGGAAATTAGAGAGAGAACAACATAAAACAAAGGCTCTGCCCTCATAGTGGGCCAAAAAACAACAAATAAATCCTGTTTTAAATGCCATTTATTTGCTGATGATGCTCAAACCTCTCCTCTGAATTCCTGAGTTATATATTCCACTGCTTACTTAACATTTCTACTGGGAAGCCAAATCGGGTGTCTCTAGCTTAATATGCACCAAATTATTGATTTCCTGGCCTCTTCTCAACCTCTTCCTCCCTTGTTCTTTCTCATCTTAGAAAAGACAATTCCTTTTGTTAAACCAAAAAATAATGGAGTCATCCTCCCTTCCTCTCTTTCTCCCACTCCCCTTTCCCCGTACATCAGCAAACCCTGCTGGTCCTACCTTCAGGTCACATCCAGAATTTGAAACCTCACTTGCTCTACCCACCACGGTAGGGCAAGCTGCTATTATTGCTCTCCTGGAGGTCTGAAGGGGCCTTTGACAGTTATCTTCGTTTCCCTTGTTGGGCCCCTTCATACCAAAATAAATATTTGAAAATAGAACTCCAGTCCTGCCAGCCCTCTGCTCCACACCCTCCAGTGATGCCCCTTCTCACGTATAGTAAAGGCCAGAATCTTTGTCACCAGTTTCAAGGCCCCATGGGTCCTGGCCACTGTCACCTTGCTAGCCACACCCCAACACCCTCCCCTTGTTTCTTGCTCAAGACTCAGTCTTGCTGAAAGTGCTGCCCACACAGTTGCTTGCCATCTCCTCTCATTGTCACATGCTCTCCCTGGCTGTGCAAATGTCTCATGCTCTTACTCTCTTCAGTGTCTCTGCTCACAAGTCACTTTACCTGTGAGACATTCCTTGTTCGCTGGATATTACTTAAAAAAAAAAAAAAGCGTTCCCAAGCCCCGTGTTCCATACCTCCTCCACTCTGCATCATTTTCCCTCCCGGCAACGCCTGTGCTCGCTATTAGTCATTCGTGTGCTTCCTTGACTACGATCTGCTTCCTCTACCAGAACACAAGCTCCCTGCGGGCAGGGCCTTTGGTGCGTTTTGGCCATCAGTGTAGACCCGGCCCCTAGTACAGCGCCATGTTGGAGGCAGGGGCTTACACCTGTCTGTCGAATAAATGAATGGATAAATGAATTAAATACATAACACAGCTCCAGGGCGGCGGCCAATACTACGAATAAAAATAAAACAGGGGGCGGGGGTGGAGAGCGAGTGGGTGGAGCTCCAGCGCGGGGGCCACCGTCAGGGAACCCCTCGGAGGAAGTGCTGCGTGGGCGGGGAGCAGAACTGAATGAAGGAGATGGGGCCTTGAGTGGCGGAGTCCCAGCCGGGAGCGCGCTCAGGGAAGAGTGAGGACGCCACTGTGCCCAGAAGACGACCAGTGACACGGAGCCGGGAGGAGCGAAGGGAGGAGCCCAGGCGGGAGGCCTCGCAAGGGAAGGAGCGTGGACTGTATTTCGTGTGCGACGTCACGCTACCGGTTGTTGAGCAGGGGGAGGCCGCGACCTGATGTGCTCTCTGAGGACTCAGTGTCCCCGGCCTGTGGCGGGCGAGGCAGGCGCGGGAACCGCGGTCGCGGGAGCGGGTGGGGACAGCGCAAGGGGCAGCGCGTCCCGTGGAGACACAGAGTGGAGATGATCTTCATTCAGGGTAAAACCGGGTTTTGCTGACAGGTCAGATGCGCGGTGTGAGAGGAGTCAGGTTTTACCAGACACGTGGCGCGGTGACTCTTGGGGACCGCAGTGGAAGAGGCCCTGAGAGGACGGTCTGCGGGGAGAAAGTAAGACTGGTTCCTGCTGGACAAACGTGCGGCGGCGTTAGACGGAGGGGAGGTACGGGTCTGTGCAGCAGAGGGAAGGAGGCCAGGGCTGAAGACGGAAGTGTGGGAGTCACTGTGTGTAAGGCGTGTTTAAAGCCGCGACGCTGGTCACGTCGCCGCAGGGGCGAGCGCGGAGGCAGAGGGGGCTCAGCCCCAGCCCTGGAGCACGGCGGGTGTGAAAGGTGGATCCTGCGAAACGAACCTAAACGGCGGTTGCGATGAGGTAGGAGGAAAACCAAGGGAGTGTTTTCCTCAGAGTGTGAAAAACAAGTTATTTCAGCAAGAGATGGTGGTAAGTAGGATGCAGTTTTTATTTTTAAGGTGCTCTTGAACTTGGCAAAAGAAATTACAGTGTAGCAGGAGAAATTCCACAGAGGATGAGAAGAGAGTGAGTCATGTGCTGCACAATGATGTCAAGGACGGCCTGTTTGTACAATGGTGGTCCCATAAGATACGGTGGAGCTGAAAAATTCCCATTGCCCAGTGATGCGTAGCCGTCATAACACTGTAGTGCAATGCACTCACGTGTCTGTGGTGACGGCGTAAACAAACCTACTGCACTGCCAGTCATACAACAACATAGCACATACAATTAATCATGTATGCTATATAGCACTTGATGATGATAATAAACAATTATATTACTGGTTTATGTATTTACTATACATTTTATCATCATTTTAGAGTATACTTCTATATAAAAAGGTTAATTATAAAACAGCCTGAGGCAGGTCCTTCAGGAGGTGTTCCAGAAGAAGGCATTGTCATCACAGGAGATGACAGCTCCACGCATGTTATTGCCCCTGAAGACCTTCCAGTGGGACAGGATGTGGAGGTGGAACACAGTGATATTGATGATCCTGACCCTGTGTAGGCCTAGGCTATGGGTATGTTTGTATCTTAGTCTTAACAAAAAAGTTTAAAAAGTAAAAAAATTGAAAAATTAAAATATAGAAAAGTCTTGTAGAATAAAGATATAAAGAAAAAATATTTTTGTGCAGCTCTACAATGTGTTTGTGTTTTAAGCCAAATGTTATTACAAGAGTAAAAAAATTTAAAAAAATGGTTTATAAAGTAAAAAGTTATAATAAGCTAAGTTTGATTTATTATTTAAGAAATAAATATTTTTTATAAATTTAGCATAGCCTAAGTGTCCAGTGTTCCTAAAGTCTACAGTAGTGTATGGTAATGCCCAAGGCCTTCACATTCACTCACCACTCACTGATTCACCCAGAGCACCTTACAGTCCTGTAAGCTCCATTCATGGTAAGTGTCCTATGCAGGTATACCATTTTTTATCCTTTATACTGTATTTTTACTGTACTTTTTCTATGTTTAGATATGCAGATACTTTCCATTGTGTCCCAATTGCCTACAATGTTCAGCACAGTAACATGCTCTGCAGACTTGTAGCTTAGGAACAATAGGTTATACCATACAGCCTAGGTGTGTAGGAGGCTATGCCATCTAGGTTTGTGTAAGTACACCTTATGATTTTTGCACAACTTTGAAATCTCCTAAAGATGCATCTCTCAGAACGTATCCCCATTGTTAAGTAATGTGTGACTGTACTGTGGTACCTCAGTTTTTTGATTAACTTTGCCTATAGGGTAGGAGGTGATCAAAGAATGTTTCACATAAGACAATATTTTAACAAGACCTCTCAGGAAAGATAGATACTTTCCAGATAAAAAGGCCCTAGGCTTTCCTGGCAGAGAGAGCAGTGTAAGCAGATGGAAAAGTACGTGACTGAGAAGGCCCAGGATGGCCGAAGCGCCAAGTGCACAGAGTCAAATAGCAGGAGGCAAGGGTAGGAGGGTAGGTGTGAGTCAGTTGCCCAGACCTCTGCACAAGCAGAGAAGCTTAGATTTGATCTTGTAAGCAATGAGGAGAGAATAAAGTAAAGCAAACATATCCACATAGATAGAAGTGTTCAAAGTATAGAAGTAGTCTGATTGAGAAGGCAAAGCTAAAATGCATATTAGAAAACAGTAACGCAATATTACTATCTATTAAGATACAGGCCCTGGCCAGTCGTGAGTGATGCGCCTGGCCTCACCACCTAGTGGCCCTGACCTCCAGTGCCCTCAGCTGCAAGGTGAGGAGACTGAGCTGGGAGACCACTGAAATCAACTCAGAGATATCTCAGGGACTTTATCTGGCCACACAGTATGATGGCCAGTAAATACTATACAGTTTCCTGGAGGAAGTAAACCCCAAACTGGGTCTTAAAGGGAAAATGGAACTTACGTAATCAAAGAGGAAGGGAAGGGGGATCTGGTAAAGCCAGTGTCATGAGAAATGCAGGATCAAGGAGGCTCACGCAGGAACAGGGAGCTCCATGAAGACAGGAGCCACATCTGCTGCTCACAGTTGCCCAGCTCAGTCCCAGCCCAGGGCCTAATGAACAGCCTGCTCTCCATAATTGCTGCTTGTATGACTGTGGGAGCAGGGGAACAGAGGAAAGTGCGATGGCCCTTATGTTGGAAATTGTAGCAGATGATGTCCCAGGTCAGGCAGGATCTGATCCTAGAGGACCTGGAAGGCAATGAGGCCATCAGACCTTGGGGACTCCTAAAGAGAAAGCAAAGACGTTGACCATCACAAGCACACATACTTTAGAAAATCTGACAGTTGGATTTGTAGCAAGATACATTATTATGGATTGAGCAACAGTTTCCCAGTGACCCCAGCCAACCTGCTTTTCTCTATGTAGCAACTGTTATTTGTTTCAGGGTGAAAATTCCCCATTGGAGATGAGAGGGCCCAGCTGTGTTTGGGTTTCACAGGCTGTCTCAAGATTTCTCTCAGATGTTTTGGTTTATGGCAAAGTTGAAAATATAGCATTATCATGATCATTATTACCATTTTCATTTATTCAACTACCACTAATAATTAATGTTTACCAAGTACCAATAATATGCAATAAGCATTGAATTAGACTTGGCCTCTGTCCAGTGGGCTTGTTGGAAATAAGAAAAGAACAAGTTATCACCCAAATTTTAATCTCTTTAAAATATATCTGTTTCACAGAACTCTCCTTGGTTATGTTTTGCTAAATGGACTGATCCCAAGAATGCTGACTTTTAGCATGCCATCCATGTTTTATACCAACATTTCCCAAAATGTGTTGTGTAAAAAAAAAATATGCCCACAAAAATAAATTTAGGAGACAATAGCCTAAATAAAAGTAAATATGTTCATTACTGCAGGATTTAGCTGCAGTAATTGAATGGGCTAATATGCCTTGTAAGCACCAAGAGGGAAAAATATTTCAAACTTATTTGGGCAGGGAATTAATTGTTTTCCACAAGACTATAAAAATGTGTGTGGATTTAAAAATTTGCTCCGAAATTCAGAATACATTTTTTTTTTTTTTACAGTGAAGGAATTTTATTCCTCAGGTCCCTTCCCTATCCTCTTAATTTACCAAAATCTTGGTGGCATATTTTTACTATCCTCAAAAAAACATTGTGTGTTTCATAAACAAGTAACCCTGAGAAAAGTGTGTCACTCCTTCCTGCAGGATGACAATCACACTGTCAAGAGTTGGTCCAAGGAGCCCTTTCCAGAATCCCCACACCACTGGGGCCACCCAGGCAATTATATGACACATTAGGACTGTCATTTTTACTGCAGTATAAAAATTTTAAGACCAAGCTTTTGTGAGTATTAAAGCTACTGAGGTCCTTGGCACACACTATAATGGCTACAATAAATATGACCGACAATACCAAGTGTTGTTGAGAAGGTAGAGCAACTGGAACTCCCACCCATTGAGAGTCATTGCTAGGAGTGTAAAACAGGTGAATGCTTTGGAAAACAGGTACTTTCTTAAGAGGTTAACCACACACTTATACTATGACACAGCAATTCCACTCCTAGGAATTGTATTCAAGAGAAATGAATGAATCTGCCACAGAAAGGTTTGTGTAAGAATGTTTATTTATAATAGCCATATATGAAAACAGTATAAACGATCATCATTAGGAGATTGGATACCCAAGTTATGCTATATTCATCATTAGAATCCTACTTAGCAATAAAAAGAAAATATCTTTTTTTACAAAACAACATGGATAAATCTCAAAATAAAGAAATTAGGTTAAGCAAAAAAAGCCAGACTCAAAAGAGTACATGCTGTATGAACCCATTAACATAAAGTTTTAAAACCATGAGCAGTAATTCATAGTAATAGAAATAAAATCAATGTTTGCCTTGGGATAAGGAGGTAGGAGCAGGTAGGTGGGGGATAGCTGACTGGATAGTCCTAAGGGAACTCTCTGGGAGGAAGTAAATGAGCTATTTCTTGACTGGCTAGTAGTTACATGAGCCTTTACACTTGTCAAAACTCATCAAACTAAACCCTTAAGTTCTGTGTTTTTGTTTGTATGTAAATTGTACTTCAATAAAAATAAGGACACACAAATAATTGGAACATTTTATTTCACACAGCAGCTTTGTGAGATCTGTTAGCTATTGCCTCAGTCATGAACTGTCAGGAATACTTGTTTATAAAGTAAATACGTAAAATGCAAAGTAACTCACTTGTCATGAATCAAGGGAGAATGTTCATTTTAATCTTTCGGAATGAAAATTGTTAATGCCTAGATGCTAATTCTCAGATCACTTGGACAGCTCTCCTGAACAGTGATATTAAGAACTGATTCCATGTATGTTGTTTCCAAGTGCTCCTGGATGTTACATTGTCAAAAAACTCATTTTTGATACATGGCTAGCTGACCTGTCACCTTTTATTTTTCAATTAAGATAATCACTGACTCTTTATGATTCTTACATTTAAGCCAAATTACATTCTCTTGATCTCAGATAGCATTTTGTTTATTCACTGGTAGATGCTGTAGTCAGGCTCTTAGAGATAAGTGTAACACCAATTAACCTGAGAAACCAAGGAGTTAACATAAACATAATTAATGACTTTTCTAGGTTCAACCAGTATCATACTGATGATAAAGACAATAGTCATCAACTATTATTGAACAATCTATTTTATTTCTAAGATCCTTTCCAGCTTTCAGAGTATGGTTCTGTGGTTTAAAACCTATGTATCAATATTGAAATTTACATATAAATATAATGTATGTGGTAAAAACATGAATGTGAGTATCTATGTATAACTTATATAAACCTGATAGATTTGGGCACTTTTAAAGATTCTACACATCTTCACAACCACCATTTGAGGTAGATACTCTTAGCATGCCCACTTCACAGATGAGAAAACTAAGGCCAAAAGATGTTAAGGTGCTTGCACAGGGCTTCACAGATCGGTTTATCTGTGTGTCGATCTATCATAAATGTGTGTAGTTGGAAGATCTGTGTATCTCCCTATGTATGGTGTATATTTGAATTAACATAGATGTCTCTGTGAGACTGACCAGCTCCCTGTGAATTCGACCTCCACACAGCGTGTGGCACCAAATGGTGCAGAGTTTTGTGTGCTAGAAAGGGAGGAGTATTAGTCTGCTTGGGCTGCCTTAACAAAATACCACAGGCTGAGTGCCTTAAACAACAGAAATGTATTTTCTTACAGTTCTGGAAGCTGAAAGTCCAAGAGCAAGGCACAGAAGGGTTGGTTTCTTTGAGGCATCTCTCATTGCAGCCTCTTCACATGGCCTTTCCTCTGTGCACCTGCCTTCTAACCTCTTATCAGGATGCCGGGAAGTTTGGCTTAGGGCCCACACTAATGGTCTCACCTCACTGTAATCACCTCTTTAAAGGTCCCGTCTCCAAGGACAGTCATATTCTGAGGTACTGGGGGTACGATTTCAGCATGTGAATTTGCAGGGGAGCAATACAATTCAGCCCATAATCAGAGGCTAGTGAATTTCTCTAGTTTGCTCTTCAGAACTACATGTACAAGACTAATTTCCAAATCCCTCCAAGTAACGTCTGTTTCTGTAAACTCAGTGACTTACTCAGTAAAATGCAATAGGAGAACAGAAGAAGCAAGCGTACCTCAGAGCTCTGGAGATTGAGGCCAGACCTAAGGTCTTCTGAGGGTTCATACGGAAGCCTCCAAACCCCTTCTTTCTTCTTACTCCATGGCTTCTGCTGTGACTCAGACAGGAAGCTCAAAGGTAGGCAAAGAGAAGAGAATAAGAAAGCCCTGGAGGTCCAGGGCTGGTGACATAAAGTAGCAGTATGGCAGGCAGGTGCCCTCCTTCCAACCATGATGATGGCGAGGGCTCGGCGGCTGTGAGCTGAGACAGGCAGTGCTGGAACACAGGGGAGACAGTTGTTTTGTATCCAGGCATCACACTCCTCTTAGGTGGCCACAGAGTCAAGGTGCCAGGTCTGACTATCCGTTTTACTCAGCAGTGACTACAATTCAGGACTCAGGAGGAGAGGCCCATAGGAATTAGGCATATATCCTGGTTCAAATAATATATGGCAGGGTTCACCCCTGGTGAGGATATAAGTACAAATAGGGAATGGAGAGAGAACACCAATTATATGGACAATGTATAGCAGCAATCTGTCCAGGAAGGGAGGCTAGAGGTTGCCAGCCATTTGGGGGTCACTGCAGAAGTTCTGGTTCTTCCCTTTAGTGGGGGCTGAGATTCCAAGTGTATGGTCAGTGTCCATCAGGGATGGCAGGGCTGGGCCGGGCAGACGCAGAGGGTGCAGGATCTTTGCTACCAAGCACGTCTGGGGCCAGCAAGGATCATCAAGGCTGGGTCCTGGGGACACTGAGACCTGCCCGGGGTTTGATCTTGTTGCTTTTCTATATGCCCTTGGGCTTTTTTCCTCTCCTTTGTGAAGAGGTCCAGTTCCTCCTAATTTGATCTCTCCTTGACCACAGGTTCCAGAATGCATTCTGTTCTGGTGCCTTCTCACTGCAAATTATAAACAGGATAAAAACTGGGCCAATGAATTGACTTTAGGGAGCAGAGCTGCAAAGGCGGAAGGCGGGCTACCTGACCCAATCGGTCTTTTTCCATCACTAATGTTTCTGACTCTGTGATTATGATTCTATGAATATGATTGCTGCCGCGCATTTGGTCTGCCCGCTGGTAAATGTAGGACAGTCGTCCCCTCCCACGGGCACGTGCAGGCTCCTCTCCCTCACCTGAAGTCATCGTCTCTCCTATCCTTCCTGCCACTTGTTCCAGCGATGACTTAGCTGTGTGTCTGAGGCCTGGCAAGTTCGCTGATGGCTCCTGCTGATTAATTGACCTTGGGTTGTAGAAAGTACCTTTGGCTTCTCCAAACACAGGGGTATGTTTGGATTTCCATCTCTGCCATGCTTTTTGGGCCCTTGCGAAGTTGTTCCTTCATGTAGTTATAGATGTTAAATCTTGAATTTGGTAGAGAAGTACCTACTCTCAAAATGCAATCTCCTTGTCAGTTCCATAATTTCCAAGTCCCCAAGGGAGGGACTTGGATCTCTGACCTAGTTAGATTTCCTTTACATATATATAGCTCTTTAATATTTGTGGAACTGTTGAGACTGCCTCCCTTACAGATTGGGTCTTTCCTATAAGAGAGTATCCTGTGGAGGTGGTTTCTGTGTCTGTAGTCACTCCAGAGCTCTTTTTTTGCCCTTCAATTGATTTTCCTCCTTTGCATGAATTTTCACAAATGCACAAATTCATTTTCACAAATTTTCACAAAGCTGTGTGTTGGCTGGGAGCCTGCCCCTGGGAATGGATTTGCCAAAGGTCATCCGCTTGGCTGCTGCTGCTTGGCACCTCTTGTCCTTGATGGAGGGGTTGATGGATTTGAATGGGAGGTTTTCATTGCCATGCATTAAACAGCTGTTCCCTCTAAGCAGATGCTTAATACGGTTCCTCTTCCAAGCCCGGTGAAGGGAGTTGGCTCTCCAGCTTGCAGTTGAGAGAAATGATCTGAGAGCCTAAGGATACATAGAAAGAATTCCATGGTGGTTTGGGGTAAAATCTCCTTCTTGGGTTAACATTCAGAGCATAAGAGGTATTTTTGAAGAGTGACCTGTTGATTTGATGGAACTGAGATGTCAGCACAGCACTTTGAGGCAGGGAGACAGGACAAATGCCATGGGGCCATGCCGCCACTGCTCCCTGTGGTGAGGACTCATGCAGCACTTGTGCTGCAGGCTGCCGGTCCCAGTGGGGAGAGATTGTTCAGTGCAAGCTCCACCGCCCCACACATGTCCTGCTGCTGGAAGCTCACTTCCATTTATTCCATTTATCTGAAGCCCTGGCCAAGCTGCGTGCTGCTCTGACCCAGTTACCATGGAGAACTTGTATATTCTTGGCTTCCTTGCTGCTTTTACAGGCAGAATTACAGAAGAGAATGTCTTTGATGCTAGGAAATATAAATATTACAGAGAGATGCTCATTTTCTCCCTCTATGATGATTATTACCAAAGATATGCAAGACGACTTCATTACAGAACATTGTCCTTCATAATAAGCCCTCGTAGGCTTTTACAGGGATGGATAAGCCTGGCAGGGATGGATTGTGTTAGCCTTTGGCTATCGGCTAGATAGACATGGACTGGAGCTACTTATACATTCAACAGACTTTTGTGGAGTGCTTAGTACGTGCTAGGCACTGGGGAAACAGGCAAATGCAGTACTGTCCTTGTCTTCAAAGATCTTATGGTCTAGTAATGGAAGACACAACTCTAAATAAATAAATACTAAAACCAAAAATAAAACAAATGTTGCAATAGACTCCACCAAGTGCAAAGGGCATAAAAGGTAGGGGTGTATGTGTGTGTATATCTATCTATCTATCTCTCTATATTTTTTCATTTGTTTATTTATATATTTGCTGGGGGTTACATATTTTTCAGGAAGATGTCCTGGAAGAGGCATCCCCAAGCTGAGTCTTGAATGTGGAAAATTTGTTCCCCAGGAAGGGAACAAATTTCCAAAACCATCTTTAGAACCTAAGTTTTGCCCTCATGATGTACAGGTGCTGCTACTTCTCCACTGTGCCTGTGTTCCAGACAAGGAAAAGGGGAGGAGGTGAAGGCAAATGGAAAGAGGCACATGTTGCTGAGTATTTTCACCTGGGTTTATGGCTATCTTGAATAAATTGGGGGTAGTTGCTTAGTAAGGTGTGGCAGTCAGCCTCAAAGATGGTCCTGAATGATCCTCAACGCTTGCTGTTCATACCCTGGTGCAATTGCCTCTCATGCGGAGCAAGGCTGGACTGTGTGCCCAGCAGATACAGCAGCCGGGATAGTGTAGGCCTTTCAAGGCTTCGTCATTGATGGCATTGCAGCTTCTGCTTTGGTCTTGTGAGCACAGTTAAGCAGCCCTGTGGAGACACCCACATACAGAGGAACCGATTTCCAGTCATGTGAGTGAGCCAACTTGAAGAGGGTCCTCCAGCCCCAGCCAAACCTTCAGATGACTGCAGCCCCAGCTGGCATTTGACTACAACCTCATGAAAGACCCCTGAGCCAGAATCACTCAGCCAAGCCCCCTCCACCCCCACCCCCGCCCAAGTCCCTATCCACAGACACCATGAGAGGCAATGAATGATTATTGTTGTTTTAAGCCACTAAGTCTGGGATTATGCAGCAATGGATGACTAAATAAGAACAGGAACACCACCAAAAAAGCAGATGACTTAGAAGTGTCTGCCACCCATCTGCACGACCTCTATCACAAAACATGTTGCCCACCCCAGTTACATAGACAAAGCGCTGTACCTGCTTTCAAAACCCCATCTTCTGAATTGTGTCTCTGGGCCTCATCTCTCTCTACTTTCTCAAGTACTTTACCACGCTGCTGAAACAACTTGTATCAAAGTCAGTATTGAATAATGTGTTACCAAATCCACTGATAGCTTTCCAGTTCTCATTTTACTTGAAACAATTGATCATGGTCTTCTTTTTGAACCACTCTTTTCTTGGCTTCTAGGAACACTTATTCTCATGGGTTCCTTCCTAGCTTCCCAGAAACTCTTTTTTAGTCCTATTGAAGGTTCTTTATTTTCTCAATTGCCAATTGTTGGAGTATTGGAGAGTCGGGTCCTAGAATACCTTTTCTTCTCTAGCTACATTTTTTTATAAATAATACCAACTAGTCCTCTGGCTTTAAATACCAACAGACAATGATGATTCACAAATTTATATTTAGTAGGATGGTTAAGAGAATGAACGCAAGAACCAGACAATCTGAGTTTCAATCCTAGATCTGTCACTTGATAACTGGGTGACCTTGTTTATCTAATCTCCGTCTTATTTCTGTAGTTAGGGTGGTGATAGTACCTATTGTCGCACTTAACGAGCACCCAATAAGCATGAGTGGCTCCTACCACTACTATTACTACTACTGATATTCCACAAACTTCAAACACACACACACACACACACACACACACAGCCTGCTCTTTGCTTGCTCTGCTGTAGTCTCACAAGACTTCTCTCTACAGTAGCACTCGATCATTCTCTGATGCAACATCTTGTTTCATTGTGATCATCGTGATTTTATATTTATTTTCCTGTATGGTCCTTGTGTTTTCTCTTTGTTTCCGATTCCCCCATTAGACTATAAATTTCATGAGAACGTGTATCTTATGTCTCTTATTGATTGATGAATCCCTGGCACTTAAAACAGGGCTCAGAATAGAGAAGGTGTTCAATACATTTGTTTAATGAATAAATTGCAAAAAGACAAAGGTAGTAGTCTAAGAATATTTCCAGAATTCTTACTTGCTGACTGGTTTGGGCTGTGGTTACTTTCAATAAAATACAGAAGATAATTGGAGGTGAGGCAATAAGAATAATTCTGGGCATCTGGAGTTTGGGGTGCCTGTGGTGTGACCGGATCAGTGTGGATCAGAGCCATGATTCTGGAGTGCAGAAGGGGAGGTATATATAGTTTTGAGTCTGCAGGCATTTTCCATAAATGACCTAACTTCATGTGAGACTTTTCCATAAAATTACCCCCAGGAAAAGGGTGAGTTATTTTGCTTTAGAGTTCTTACAGAGCATTCCATAATCCAAAGTGCTCTCTTAATTACTTATTTAGGACAATAAAGTAATGTTTCGGCAGATGCATTAACCTGAAACTACCTCAATCGATGCTACTTTGGGATCCTTGGGATATTTTCTGAAAGAATCAATTTGTTTTTAAAAGGTTAAAGATTTTTAACATTGATTTAAATAATTATTTTTATAGCTGCAGCCTAACAATTACAAGTGTATTGTAACAAGGCTTTTAGAAATCATTTTAAAAGG
>CM052438.1:96860127-96895009 GCA_028533085.1 Varecia variegata | reverse complement strand
AGCATAGCCAGCAGGTCTGCAATGCAGAACTTGCTCACTGAAAACCGTGCTATGCTCACTTGGAAGTGGGTGTAATTAAGTCCTTCCCTGAGCAGCTGCAGAGCGTGCAGTTGCCAGGGCTGCGGCCGGTGTATTGCTAGTGCCCCCCTGTGCACAAAGGAAGAACTGAGCAGTTTGCGGGGCAAATTGGGGGTGGCACTGCGGCTGCCAGTGCCCTTCACCAGGAGCATGCATTTCAATTCCAGCTTCCCAAAACCCCAATTCTGAAACAGCTCCTTCAGTCTGAGTAACACGTGACTCAGCAGCCAGACCTTTCCCTCCTGTTGCAGCGAGTGAGCCTCGTTCCCAGGCGTGCTGGCCGGACTCTCTCCCACAGGTGCTCCCTTCCATAGGTGTGCTGCCACTGCATGAGCCGGAGAGCCCCTCGGGGGAGGAGTTGTGTTGTCACTCCCTGGCCAGGGCTCTGCACTATAAGACAGCCTGGTCTAGTTGAAAGAGACCCCGGCTGGGAGCCAGAAAATAGGAGCTCTAGATGCCAGTGTTCTTGCCTAGCTTTGTTTTATTGGGCAATTTGCTCTCCGGATTTCGGCTTCTCCATCTGCAAAATAAGTACTGGCTCATATCAGAGTTGAACAATGTGTCAACTGTTCCCAGCCCCCTCCTGGGTCCCGCTTCCGCTTTTCCAGGACAGTGGTGTTTGCTCACCTCCTTTCCTCCCCTGCTCCTCATTCCCTCGTTCCACTTGGAATCAGTAATAAAGAATTTGGATGGTTTAGTGGGTTAGGTGGCTTCTGTAGGTTGGAAATGAAGAAACAGATGTTTACTGAGGTTCTCTGGCTGCAGCCCTGGATTTCGCATGAGAATAATCAGCTCCCACCCTGAAGGGAGCAGCACATTTGTGCCCTTAATTTAATTCCACTGGACATGTATTTATTCAGTGACTATGATATGACAAGCGAGGTCTTGCCCCTGCTCCCACCTCCCCCCAAACTGACGAGCGGTGCTTGCGTCTCTGTGAAACCGCATATGTAAGTAGACAAGAACTGGGGAGCAATGTGGAAAATAAAACACAAACACAAGTGTCGTTTTGATAGGGAGTTGGGGAGGTGGGCATGGGCAGCTTGGACTGTTACAGGGCTGTCTGCACAAATACACACATGGACCACAGTAAGTATTTATAGACATAATAAGTTTAATAGACACAGAGTATCATAAAACTGGGACAGCAGGGAGTCACTTTCATAATGGCATCTAGAAGTCTTGGTACAGATGGCATTTCAATGTCAACATTAAAAGGAAGTTCACATACCCAATGAAGCAGGCTATGGAATTAAAAAATAATAAATGGATTCATTCACTCACTCACTCATTCATTCATTCATTCATTGATGGGGGTACAGATATAATCGATACACAGTCCATGCCCTGGGGGAAAACGCAGGGAGCACAAACTCAAAAGAGCCAAGAAATGTTCTTTGTCAGGGAACACAAACCCACGAACGTTTTCCTGATTAGTGTTTAATGATAGCTTCCCATCTTGACAGCTCATTGTTTGTAAGCAATCTGCCAGTCATAAGTATTATTATTATTAATATTACTATTTACTCTGTGTCTATAGAGCTTACGGGGAGTAGTGGGAGGGAGAAAAGAAAGTGAGACCATGGGGGATTGCATTTCAAATGAAGGTCTGAATTGAGATTATATTAAACTGGAAAACAACGCTTTAAAGCAGAGTTTGTGAAAACTTGAAAAAAACATTTGAATGCGTCCTGAACTCACCCAGTGACACCACAGGCCCCTCGCCTCTGCCATCCATGGGGCAGCCTACCTAAGAATGGTGTGTATTGTTTGTTTTCCCCTGTCTTCCTCCTGGCAGCACAAGCTGCATGCTGCCCTGTGACCAGGGCCCAGCTGACACCAGTCTGTCTTACCGGGCAGGCCAAACAAGGGTGAAGCCCGTCCCCCTCCCACACACTCCCCTTCAGCTTGTGGTCCTGAAGCCAGGCCGACACTGCCGGGAGGGAGCTCCAGCGGGGTAGGTGGGTGCATGGAGAGCTGGGATGTGGGAAGTGCCTTCTCCTTGTCATCTTGTTGGGTGTTGGGGCAGCTTAGGGAAAAGCAGGTCCCAACTCTAGGCTGCCATACAGACCCTGGGCCCCAAGGAACAGACCCCACGGGACAGGGAGCAGAGGCAGAGCCTCCCCAGCCGGGTGCCACATGAGGCCGGCTCCCTTCTGCCTCCCTGGCAGGTGTCTGGGGCCACGCACTGGCTACAGGAGCTCTCCAGTCCCTGCTCTGCTTCATTCCTGGCTTCCTATTGGCTGCTAAATGATTTAGTCTGGCAAAAGCAAAACCATAAAACCCAAACATTACCCCATCACCACCATTACCACCAAAATTTTCACACTCAAAGGACTCCAGGCTTCTAAATTCATATGAATAAAATAATTCCCTTTGCCCTCTCCTCCCCACCCCACTTCATGTGACATTAAGATCCTCCCATGAGAAAAGGTCTGTCTTATATTAATAAGAAACTCTGTGGGAAGCCCGTGAATTTTTTGTTTATGTGAGTCTTCTAAGACAAGCTGCTGTCTTTAATACTCATTTCTCAATCTCAGTCCAAAAGCGAAGTTTCTAAGTAAAATGAATGAGGAAATTTGGTGCAGAAGAATTTGACAGAAAATTATTTTTTTTTCTTTTAAGGAATGTATTGAGGCTAAAAACCAAACAAACAAACCAGAAGGGAAAGTACATCACAAAAGGCCCTACTTATTCCTACCCATTTCATCTTTTTAAACAATTACATCTCCCAAGATAACTGCACATGGGGAAGGTGATGTGGGGTGGAGCTGGGACCGCAAAGGGTTAAACGCCTTTTTCTTCTTCTTCAGTGTGCTCTGGGGATGCGAGAAGAACCCAGGTCAATAGACAGATATATTGACTTGTTATTATTTAAAGTTGTTTAACCAGGTAGAGATAAACGAAAGCTTTCAGCAGCTGAACTATCACACAAATCACAATTAAGGTGGCATATGTGTTTGGAAGACGTAAAATCAATTCCCGCGAAGATAATGTTTTAGTCTCTATTTGAACTTGAAAACAGAAGTAAATTTTCAGTAGCAACAGCTGGGCTTGTTCCATCCAGGAGGCTCTCTATTAACTGTACAAGAAGGGCCTTTATTACCTCTTCTAATGGTTTTCCTCTATGCTTTTGTCTTCATCAAAAGAGCCAAATTGATTGCCGTGGTGCTGTTTACTGATGCGGCGTTGAGGACGGTGGCAGCTGGGCTCACACACCTCAGCGTTCAGGCCTCCCTTTCTTTTCGAGCCGTTTATTGTTTATGCAAGGAGAACAATGAACCCGGCTCCCAGGTTGACTGGGCAGGGCAGGGAGGGGACTTTGCCATCTTGCTTGTTGACCCTCTCAGGTCGCCTTCCCTGAGCTTGACTGGGTGCAGAGGGGTGTGCTTAGGACAAGGAGAGCTTTTGCGCATTTCAAGTAGTCTTTGTGGTTTAATTGTGATTTAATAACCCACCAAAGTTGCTCCCAGTGGGACTGACTTCTGAAGAATACTCCTTACCGTGGAACATTTTAATCATAGGAATGTGTGTGTGTGTGTGTGTGTGTGTGCGTGCGTGTTTCGTCTGTCCAATTCTATCCTCTACTCCTAGAGGCAGGGACCACTTTTTATGCCAGGAGATCTTTCCGGGCTCAGCGTGGCGTTGGCACACGGCAGACTCTCCGAGAAAGGGGGCTGTGGGCACAAGGGCATCCACCTCCTCACTGAGGTGCCCCTTTCAGTGTTTATTCGCAACAGTTTACGGGAAACGCTGCCGATTTAGTGCTTTAGCCATGGTCCGGCCTCCGTGTCCTCAGGGAGACAAGAGGGTGCCCCGCAAGCCGGCTGGAAACCGGGGTGGAGCAGGGGCTGCCCTCGTGAGGTCCCAGGGCTCGCTTGTGCATGAGAGGAGAACTGTGTTGAGGAAGCCGAAGTTTGACTTCCCCAGAGCCGGAGGGAGGGTGCAAGGGCGCTGTGGTTCTCGCTGCAGATCAGAAGCTGGCCAGGAGAGGGAAGACGGCCTGTAATGAGAGCCAGGTGTGGGGCTGGGCAAGCCGTGGGCTTCCGTGTCGCAGATGCTTGACTGGAGAAATATGGTGACACCTGAGCTTCTTAAAACATGAATCGTTATGAAACTGTAAGATCGGTGTCACTATTCCAGAGAAAAATACCAAATAAACAAGCAAAAAACATGATTAAAAGATACTACTTTTTCCACTCAAGTCCATTTCCTTTCAAAGAAGTAGGCAAATACCGTGGCAGCTCCCTTCTCAACATCTTCACATCGGTACGATCCTTTCCAACCCCGGCCACCTCCTCCATCAGACGCTCGTGGCCACGAACATGGACCACACCAAGCTCCCAGCTTCCCCTCCCTGCCCTACTGCGGCCGGCTCCGCCCTTACGCTCCGCCCAGTGCTTCTCCGTCAGGCCGATGCTCAAAGGACCATTCGATTACGCTGCTGCTCAGCCCGAAAGCCGGGGCTCGTTCATTCCACGGGTACCGAGGCCCACCGCGTGCCTGGCACTCTTGCAGGTACTAAGAAAACAGAACATACAAACTGCCTGCTGTCACTGAGTCCAGTGTTGTGGGGGTCAGGGGGCAGAGGAAAAATGATGGACAGAGGACAGATGATAGATGCAGAGATGGAGAGACAGTAGAGAGATGTGTAGGTACACAGATGGGGAGATAGAGAGATAGGTAGAGAGTTGGATAGACAGATGGAGAGATAGGTGGAGAGATGGGTGTAAAATAGATGGATATTTTGTACAGTTGTATATATTTACATTTATTTATAATCAGTAGATTCCATTTGCCTGAATGGAATCATATTTAACTGAATAGAGTCAATATTTTATAGTCTATAATCTATCTTCCCAGGCTCTTATTTTTGTCAACCTCTCTTGTTTTGCTCAAATTAGAACAAAAGAAAAAAGAAAAAAAAAAAAAAGCTATTCCTTCTTACTCTAATCATACTCCGTTGTGAACTCAGAGCCTGAAATGAATTCTTTCATCTCCTCAGTTCTCTGTGCAATCGCAGGGTTCCTTTCTATCTGTTGCTTCCCGGAGACTCTTAGACTCGTGCACGGTTTCGGGTCAGACTTGTCTAAGCCCACGCTGCCAGCAGCTCATTCCTCAATGGGAAGGTCGGCAGGGTCGGTGCTGAAGAGCATGGCCATTTTCTGGACCTAAACCTTGGACCCAGCCAGGAGATTGTCTAGAAACCTGGTGTTGTTTTCTCCCAAGAGAGAGAAAGCCCCACCTTCCTTTATTCCAAGACATGAAAACTCCCACTTTCTTCCAAGACATAGACACCCCTACTCCTTTGTGAGCTTTACGAGAGCTCACAAAGAAGGCAGACATACAAGAAACTTAAGTGACCTGCTCTTGTGTTCAATAAATATAACACAGTGTGTTTTGGAACATGGGTCAACCCTGAAGCTAGGGGGCCATTTGGTGTTGAACCTGAAGGAGCATGCAGTTTGGAATCGGATGGACGTGTGTTGGATTCCCCACCCTGGCTGTCTCCAGCAGGGGGTCTTTGAGCTTCAGTGAAGAAAACACATCGTTCCTGAGGTTGTTTTGAATATTATGTGAGTTAGCACACGGGCAAGCTCCTAGTGCCACATGTGATTTCAATAAATAAATAAATGTTTGTGGCTTTCCACCCTCGTTCTGCCCTCCCCTACCTGCCTCCTCTCCCTGTGCATGTGCTGCTGTTGTCCTGAGGTTTCTGTGCAGGAGTGGGACTGCCGAGATAGACTACTCTCCCGTTCTCCTTCAGGGCCCTACAGCAAAGCGTGTCTTCTCAAGACAGCATTCTTCACCCCAACCGCAACTTCCACTTCTTGTCTTACTCTTTTCCTCAGCAATTTCAAAATTTTTAAGGTAAGAAAGAATTAAGAGGAGGAAGAAGAGCAGGTTGAAAAGTGCTGAAAAGGCCCATGGAAGAGAGATGAGTACAGGAAAGAGTGAGGCAGGAACAATAGGGAATCCTGAGAGTAAGTCAACAAGGAATTGCAATCAAAGGGACATAGCCAAGCAAGCAGACCACCTAGCACTGGAGCCACCATCACACAAGGTGGAAAATACGAGACAGAGAGAAATCACCGGTGGGGTCGTCCATGCTGCTGCAGCACTGCCATTGAGACTGGCTGCATCGGGGGGAGAACTGGCAGCTTTGCATCTGAGCACCTCTGAGGACTCCCTGTACCATCCTAGCTGACTCAACCATGCGGTGACTATTTCTCTAACACGCTGATTCCCCTGAGACCTTTGGTGAGAAAGAGACAGAAACTGAAGTGATTTGGTCTTGTCACCAGAGCACCCGTCCTTGCAAATCCACCATGCAGGAAATAAAAACAAAAGCAAAAGAGGCAGGCTTCATGGCCTGCCTGGGTCCTCATGGGGAGCAGGCCCAGAAAGCACCTGCACACTTGCAGGTTCTAGGCACCAGGGAACTTTCAGATGGCCTCTGCCCATTTGCAGTTGGTTTGCTTACACTCCAATGGTGGCACCAAAGCACAGAGAAAGGGGGAGAAGGAACTGGGTATGATTAAACACTTAGAAGCTGGGCACTTTGTTAGGCACGGTGCATGTTTTATTTCATCCTATCCCAACCACAAATCTGAGAATGTTCTGTGCCTTCTAGACCATCATGTAGGGTAGGTGTAGAGTGGTTGGGGAGAGGGAGAAGACAGAAAAGAGGGTGAGGAAATGAATTAACTGGCCACCTCTCTGTGCCAAGAATCTACAGGTAAGGAACTGTGCCAGGCATTTTCATATCACACCTTCTTATACACCTCATAGCAATGTCATGAGTGAGTTAATTGCTAGCTCTACTTTGCAGATGAGTAAACTGAGGCTATAAGAGATTATTCCGTAAGCTCGCAGGTATGTACCAGCATATGGCAGAATTAGGATTTAAACTCAGTTCTCCCTGACTTGAAAGACCCTACTGCCATGTCTCTAGAGTAGTACATGGGCCTGGACTCACGTGTCTCCAGGTGTGGGCTGACAGGGCCACTGGGGTACAGCCAGACACCATGGCTTCCCGCTCAAATTTCTCCTCCTCTAGTTCTAAGACAGTTCCTCTGGGATCATTGGGAAAGATTGAACAGAGTTTAACATATCTCTATATTCTTAAGTCATTCAAATGAAATGCATTCCTCTTAATCACAGGTAGCCTCTATGATGGCATTTGGAAGCTTAAGAACCTTTCTGGAATTTGTTTGTAAGCAAGTGGGCATCAAACACATGGTAAAAACACAAAGAGGACTCGTGTCACTACACACATTCAAACACTCTCAGTGGTCAGCAGCCCTCACATCACCCGGTGACTAACGGTTTGGCCTTTCGTGTCAGACACGGGCAGTGCCAAATCCCCTCCGGGCAGTAGGAGAGCTGTGCCCGTTTCCCCTTCCCTGCCTAAATCATCTGTCACTTCCTGACTGCCTAATCAGAGAACTGCTCCCTACCCTTCCATCGCAACAAGCAATGAAAGCAGTACGTTTTAAAGACAAAATCAAGACACAGAGGAAATGGAGGATGAGAAATGAATTGCAGATGGATGATGCAATTCCTATGGAATTACAGGGGGAGGCAGAGGAAGGAAATCAGGCATCCCTTGAGGCTGGCAGTGGATATAATTAGATGACTCAGGAAAATGCTGATGCTGCTTAAACATTTCCACCTGGAGGTTATACGGATGCTTAAAATTGGATATGTCAAAAACTGCGTGGAACCTCCGAGTTTTCAGAATCCTAGAATGGCACCATCTTCCGCCCAGTGGCTGAATTGGAAACCTTAAATATTTTCCATGTTCTGCATTCTCCACCCGCCCCCCTGCACCCAGTCCCTCCCATTCAATCCACCCCCAAATCATCCCAACTTGCCTGCTTCTTTTTATTCCTCCTCGTCATTTCTTACCTGAATTATTTCAATTACCCCTAACATCTTTCCCCCTTGCTAGTTTGCCTGTCTGATCTTTCTAAATTGCAAACTTGATCTAGCCCCTCTTCTGACTAAATCCTTTAATGTCTCCTCTACAAGTCCCAAAATCTCAACATGTCCTGTAGAGGTTTTTAGGATCTGGACCTTGCTCACCCCTTCCATCTTGTCTCCTGCTATGTGCCTCTATCCTCACCACTCTTGGGGTGATCTGCACGTGCAGTTTCTTGACCTTGTTATACTTCTCACGCCTCTGTGTTCTCCAAGCATGATCCTCTGCTGGTACTCACTCGCTCCTTTCTCTCCTTTTCCGTGGCTCATTTCTTCTGCTCCTCTAAGAACCAGCTCAGACATCTCCTCTTTTGAAAGTGGGCCTGTGCCCTCTGGTCTGGGTTCTGTGCCCTCTACTGAGCTCCACTAGCCCTTGATCAAACTACCATGTTGTTCTGCACTTTTAATTCTGGACTGGGACTTTCTTAAACATAGACACACTACCTCTCTGTTTGTTTCTTTGTATCTTCAGTACTGATCAGGTATTAGCTATCCAATGCATATGTTTTTAGATTGCAAATCTTCTACTCTATTTTGTTTAGCTCTCTTTTGGAATTCTACCAAAGACCTTATTGATGCTATTTTCCAACCTTGTGTTCTTAAATGATCCAGGATTCAGAAATTTATTTCTCCTTTTTGAACTTCAATAAAGAAATTACATATAAAATAGAATTTTTAATTTTTTTAAAGAACTAAGCACAGTTGAAATATATGTTATATAAACACAGGAAAGTGAGGATATTAAGGAGAGCTTAGAGAAGAATAGGAAAATAAACTAATGTTTATTTTGCAGCTCACTAATATGAACCAGGTACTATGCTAAATGCCTTTACTTATTTGCATCTAATAATCCAATAATTCTCACAGCCAGTCTCCTGAGGTAGGTATTATTACCATCATATTATTAAAGATAAGACTGAAGTTCAGAGAGGGTAAGAAATTGGTCCCAGTAATCCAACTGGTAATTTGTGTGGCTGGAATTTAAGAATAATTTTCCCCAGATGTTATCATATTATGTCTCTGAAGAGAATACTTGGTTTGAGGATTCAAACTAAACAAAAGAAAATATGTCCTATAGAAGAGAACATTTCATGGAGGGGTAAAAACTATAAATATTCTTATCTTTGAAATAAGAGATGCTGTTAAACACTTACGTGCAGATGAGCCAGGTATTTCATCCTAAATCGCTGAGTTTTAGGCAAGACTTATCTGGAGAAGCCCATTCTGAGGGGTGGAAGGCTACCACTCAGCAGGTCCACACGTGACCTCTGCATGTGCCCTCCACGTCTCGGCCGCTGCCATGTTCCCAGTCATGGCTTGAGATTCCATAAGAGATGCCGTGCCAGTAATCCTGCGCGGGAATGAGACTTTATGTTCTCACCAGACTCGGCATCCTAAATGTTGCCTTTTTCTCTCCAGGAGGTCTTGTGTCAGCTTTATTACCAATGGCAAAGTGTGGTCCTTTGACTGTTTTTAGTTTTAACTCCTTGCATGGTACCCATTCATTTAACAGATAATTATTCATATCATCAATAAATTCTTGAATATTGCATGTGCATGGTTCTGTTAACCCATATGTTTTTGTAGTAATATATCTGTATGTGATGTCCACTGCCTACGTTAGCTGTTTACGTCCCAGCTTTTTCTCCCTGCAGGAAGAATGGGGAAAGCAAGAAGCCTCCTAATACCTCCCTGTATTTGCGCTGTGCTCTGCAGTCATTTTCTCATATCTCTATCATAATACTTGAAATATTTTACTGTAATTTTTCTTCTTATACAGCAGTTTTCATATCTTAAATATGAACTCCTTAAGAGGAGCTCCTGACTAAATGTGATGTATGAATGATGAATAAATGAATAAATGGGGAAAATATCAGGAAAGAAAAAAGATTTCCTAATGACTGGATGTACATGTTAAAAAAAGGTAGGCTCATTTATAGCTTGAGGGCTTTGTTTTCAGAACTGATCATAGAGTTGGGCGTCAATTAGTGCCACCTTTTAATTGTCCTCAAAGTGAATAATGTATTCAACAGTAATTCAAACTGTGGGGAAAGAAGGGGTAGTAGCCAGTTGACGTCCCTCTGTCTCTCTGTTCAGTTATTTGCATGTTCATTACATGACTGCATTCCTAGTGTCAGGAAGTTAAACATCAATTTCTGCTCATCTGGGTATTTCCACACCACTCCCAATTCTCCATCCTCTTCCTATTTTAATTCGTCTTGATAGGAACTGATATGCCCTTAATGTATCTCTGAAAGCACTTCTCTATGTATTTGTTTTTAATAGTGTGTACTTTGGGGGAAGATAACAACAATGCACCCAATTGTTTAGCTGCCGTACTTAAGAATAGCTAGATAAAGCCTCCCTTGTGAAATAGAGAGATAACAGAAAAGATTTTCATTACCTTGAAGTGGGTTGGTAAATAGGTATGTCTGCCAAAGGCTAGTTGGAACATGCATGGTGGATGGATTGACAGCTGGGGAAAGCATATATAGTTTAAATAAATAGATGAGGAGCAGTCATATTAAGGAAGTGCATGAGTATATAGATGGAATGAGGGTTAGATAAATGGGGAAATGATATGAGAATGGATAGGTGAGTAGTTAGCTGATGGAAGAATAAATTGGTACATCAGTGATAGATGGAGCTGAGTGGCCAGATGGAGTAAGAAACTGATAGTGGATGGATTGGTACATGTTATGGTATGAACAGGAGCAGAAAAGGGTCAGGTGTAGATGGGAAGAGGATGATGAAAATGAAGGAAAACAAGGGGACCAAAAAAAAAAAAAAGGGAGGAATACTGAAGATATTGAGATGGTTAGGGGAACTGGAAATTTGTTTCCCTGACAAGTCATGATTTTACAATGAGCCTCAGGAAATTGGAAACTCTCAACCATTGTTGCCTAGCATTTACTTGCCATTTCAATTTACAAAGAACATGCATCTGGTCTATCAAGTTATCTGTGTTCCATCCCCTGTGAGGGAGACTGAGTCATGGAATATCGATATTGGGGGATTATCCCTTGACTACATAGGAAGCCAACAAGAATATAAGCCTCATAACTTTAGTTCAGGGGCTTTGCTAGAGATTCTTAACCCACTTTCTACTGAATTCCCAAACCATAATCATTTACTATCCCTAAGCTTTATTTGGTGACAGTCTTGAGAAATCCAGTGGTTGAAAATAAACAAAAATTAGCCGGAGGATTTTGAATTAGTACACACTGAGTGGTATAATTAAATTCACAAATGACAAGGTGAGGAAACAAAAGCTAAGAAGGTCAAGTGGCATCTAAGATCCCATTCCTTATGGAAGGCAGAACTAGGAAGGCTTATTTCCCACCACTTGGCTGCTGGGAAACTGAGTTGTAAGAATGAAGTTAATATCCATTTCTCCAGAAAAGCAGATGAATGTGTGATGAAGAGAGAGGAGTTGGTTGGTTTTTTTGTTGTTTGTTTGTTTATTTTTCAGAGTCTCATTCTGTTGCCTGGGCTAGCGTGCTGTGGCATCAGCCTAGCTCACTGCAACCTCAAACTCCTGGGCTCGAGCGATCCTCCAACCTCAGCCTCCCAAGTAGCTGGGACTACAGGCATGTGCCACCATTCCTGGCCATTTTTTTTTTTTAATCTTTAGTAGAGATAGGGTCTTGCTGTTGCTCAGGCTGGTCTTGAACTCCAAGCAATCCCCCCACCTTGGCCTCCCAGAGTGCTAGGATTATAGGCATGAGCCAATGTGCCTGGCCAGAGATCAGGTTTTATTGGAAGAGAAAAATGTTTTAGAAATGGCAACCAGAGGCATGGAGCTTCTATTCCATGAGAAAGCTAAGATCAGTGAAACCTAACCCAAGTAAAACCTAAGATGAATAAAAACGAATCTAATGGCACATACTTTTAAGAGTGAATGTGCATCCTCACCACCACGTCTTGTTATACTTACCCTCGCCACAGAGGTGCAGACTGCAGTGGACTCGAGCAGCAGGAACTGCTAAGGGGCAAAATGCCCAAACTGGGCAGTATCTGGCCACTATTCTGAAATGTCGCCTCTGATTTTATTTGAGCCTAGGCCAATAAATAATTTAGACTTTGAGGCGGCAGCTGCATTTTATATTATTTGTAAATAGCATAGACATTTGATATACAGATGTAATATGGAAAGTGCTTAGACTGCCTTCTATAGTGTGTGTGAGAGAGAGAGAGAGAGAAGAGGGGGGGACTCTAGGTTTTCTGATTGCATCTACTCCCCAAAGCCTAAAACACATATGTGGGAAAAGCATAGCCTGCTTCATTTTTTTCCCACTCCTGGTTAGCAATGAGATGTCCTAATAAACACCCCCCTGAAAGTTACAAATTTCTTTGAACTTTATTGATACACTGCACAATCACAACCATCTCGTATTCATCCTGAATTAGAAAAGGTTACAGCTACAATGTAACATGCACAAAATTCAGGTAGTATATTCACCCTTAATACAATTATTGACAGAAATCAAGTCTTCATTGATTTTTGAAGCAAAAATAAGAAATAAAATAAAAGAAAAAAGAAGTCTAGAAGGCTGACAAAGTCATACTCTTGTATCATATGATAAATTTTTAAAGCATTTGAACATAAATTTTTTTTTTAAGGAAAATTGTGAGAATGGGCACACCCATTGTCTGACACAGCTATAACGGCACCATTGATAAGTCATATTTTTGTTTAAATCTAGAGGACTCTGAACTGGACGGATACGTTTTCGTACACCCACACATTCCTCACAACTGCACTTTACATTTCACGAAGATTTCTGAATGATTAAAAATGCTCCCTTAACTAACACAAGGGCAGCTATTATTACACATCATTGTTATTATTGATATCCTTATAAATCTGCCAAATAACATAGAATGTAACCCCAAAAGGATGGTAGAGGGTTCACAATCTTTCTTTCTCCACCCAGTGGTGTGGAACAACTGTGTGCCTTAAAAAGGGCACCACTGAAAGAAACAATAAGAATCTCTTTCAAAATGCTAGAATTAGGCATAGCTGACTACTTTCGGGATAAAGACAATTACGTCTAATTACGTCCACTCCACATTCCTTTGGATTCTGAGTATTCTGCACCTGAAGGCCAAATTGAACTGACTCAGCTATATCTTTTTGCCACATCTTTTAATTACAAATCTATTTCTTCCTCCTTTCATTTACTTCTCTTCTCTTAAGTAAGAAATGAGGGAAATGAGACTGGCATTTTTATTTGTTTGCATTTAGCCATCATGAAGAGTTCTCATCATATGGTCTCTTTGTGAAAACGTTGCCTTCCTACTTACACACCTGTGAAGTTTTACTGCAACTGCTCAAACTTATTTGTCTTAAAAGAAAAAGACAGGGAAGCTTTGAATAATGGAGAAGAGGCAACTGGGTATGAGAGTTTCCAGGAAAAGCGCTTGTGCAGTGAAAACCAAAGATTCTTGCTGGTTGTGAAAAAGGAAAAAAAAAGGGGGCGTTTTGTCAAAAAGAAAACTTTTATGCTGCTTTCCTTAATTCCAAAGGGATTAAAGTTTTTTTTTTTTTTTTGGGCTGGTTCCAGGTAATGCAAAGCCAGTTTTTCTTTCTCAGAATCCAACTCAGGATCAAAGTGGGGAAAGACACCCCTGCCTCCTGCCCTCACCTCATCTTAAGCCTCCCCTCCTTCTACAAGGGGCTGGTGACAGCCCACCAAAACTGGGATATTCCATTCACAGCCACCGCTGTTGTGGGGACAGGGATAAACTCTTGTCAGGATGCACTGCACACTTTGAGATCCTCCGCCTCTTTGATGTAATAGTTCTTCCAACATAAGGAGAGCTTGCCAACTCCTCTTTGTTGAAAGCAAGTTGACTGAATTGATGTAGAAATAGATCCTTAAACTCAGCCTCAGTTGTGAAGTTTCTAGAGTCCCAGAGCACACTTCCCACCCAGGTTTTTAGAACTAATTGCCCAACTTGTGAAATGCATCCTCTAGTAAGGGGTGTGGATTTCAGAGGAAAGAGGCCCAGACCTCTTTCTGACCCAAGTCTTACCTTTTCTTCCGTTCAGTGGAGCAGACCAAGCATACAGTGCTCTCTGCATAAAATACGTGCATATTTTGGCAACCACTTCTCCATATCTGCCCCCTACCCCCAACTAAAATAAAAATGATAAAAGCTAAACACATTTGTTTAGACTTGCAGATGACTGTATCAGGCACTTGACATTGAACTACTGAAAAACAAGCTTGGCCTTCACACTAGCATGTGCATTGGCATTACTTTGGCGAAAGTGCATATTAACTTTGTTTTGGGAAGGGGAAAGGTTTCAGAGTCACTGCATAATTGAATTCCTCTCACCAAATGTCCCACAAGCTCCCTTTGGCTTCCTTTCCACATGGAAAACCCACTAAGAGCTATAGGTTGCTCAGAGACTTGGTTCTTTTTCCCTCTCTTACTCCCACCTCGGCCCCACCATCGGTACCCTGAAATCTAGCCAGCAAGCCTTACTTGTGTACCCTCCATATGCAAAGTTGGAAAAGTAAATGGAAATGTGGATATTGTCTTTAGTAAGTATTAGTTGTTCTATATGCTTCAAAATGTTGGGTAGCAGCTATTGTCACAGAGAGCTATCCCCACCAAAGTAACTCAAAAACACAGATGCTGGAATATGTCTGTTGTGAAGAAAATTCTTTTTCACGCCCAGTGAGTGCCCCAGCTGTCTTGTGTTTTATTTACTTTGTTTTGTTTATCGCAGACAGATGAAGATCCACTGTAGCATTTTTCCCTCTGAAACATGGCTGGAATAGGTAACCACCAGAGGTGGATTCTAGTATACTGTGGAAGGGGGCAGAGAAGAGTTCCATAGTGACCTTGAGACCAGCCTTGTTGAGTTTGAAAGGTTTTGACGATCTTGGACAAAGGAGGATGAACTCCTTCCTTTGAAATAAGTCTTGGAGTAAGGAACAGGTATAGCTTGTCCATTTCAAGCACTGTGTTCTCCAAGACTATCCACTCCCTAAACCTTCACATTTATTTCATTCCAAAGTAACAAATTTATTGTCAGTAGCACACTCAGATGATACAGTTAATTCTCATACACTGTCTGACACCAGCCGACTCCAGATGCTCAATGTGGTGACAGATCTGGAACGTTTATGCCCGACCTTTATTTCTGATTCTGCGCCTGCTCATGATCGTCCCAGGAACTTGGAATCGATACACCGCTTTTGGCACATCATTTATGTTCCCAGAATCTGGCTCCTGGCAGCTCGCTAGGAAATGCAGATGTCTGTTTACAGCTGGCAAATGTAATATTAATTGCACTCACACCAGCTCTACCTCTTAAGATAGTGCTCAGCTTTTTGTATGCCAAGACAGCCTACGTTTGTTTGTCTGTGTATGTGTGTATAGATATCTATGAATACAGTTCCCCATCTCAGATGTTATGGTCATGTGCTGTAATGGACAGAAACAAAGAGGGCACTGATAATTGGAGATAGAAGATCAATTAAGCATAAAGAAATGGAACTCTATGGTGCTCATATTTTTTGTTTTTTAGACTGAGGACCTGAAAAGGTTTTCCAGCTGAGGCAGGACAGGTCTGTGAGAAAGTCACTGTTGATGCTGCTTTCTCAGCCTCTCGGTAGGTCAGTCCCTGCAGTAAATCCTGTGTGGTCTTCAATGCCTTTCTTTTCAATCCCAGGCACCCTTGAGGGGTGAGACTTTCTTGTCCCAGCGGGCAATGCAGCAAGATCAGGTCAGCCCTTCCTCGTATGCTGGGTCTGCTGTGAACATGGGGAGCAGGGGAAGTTGTTCCCCAAAGCCACTGGAGAAGCAGTCTGCCTCAGAGGAGACTGTGTCACTTACGCTTCCCCCTTCTGTTTGCAGTGTTGTGTTAATCAAGTGCTTGAAAATTAAGTCAGTTGCTCAAGTGCCCTCAGCTCAGAAGAGCTTCCGGAAACAAATACCAGAGTTGTCAATACACCCACCATGTAATCGGCCTCCATCAGCTTTTTACTGGCTAGTTTTCAAACAGATTCAATCAGAACTGGGGAGGACAGGAGACACTAGCTGAAGTCATCACACTCAGATGGGTGGACTGTTCACTTCCCATTGCAGAGACAGATGTGGAGCTTTTTTCTCTTATGTTCTTGCTCTTAAGGAAAGGCAGCCACGGAGTAGGTCCCGTAGGTTCCTGACATGCACTTTCTTGAAGGGCTGAGAGAAGCATGAAGGTTGGTACTTTTGTCCTTCAAGCGTGAAAAGAGAATCACAGTGCTAATCAAGACTTTACCAGGGCTGATCTGCTTCACAAGAAGATGTTTGAGAAAATACAGTCTCTTCTGGGGATAGCGAGTGCCTTATCATTAGATTGCTACTTTGGTCCATCTGTTAGCGTCTACCTTGGATGGATAGAATACCGGATTTTAAAGAGTCCATGACACAGGGTATTGCTTTTTCATGTTGTTAGCCTGTGAGATCATTGGCTTTCACATGAGAAGTTAATAGCTAATTATAAAGATGCCAATGCCTGCTGATGGTAGAGGAGAAATGAATACAGTGGGATAGACACAATATGATTTGTGATTAATATGGTGATGAATTGATAGTGAGTAGCGGGGAGAGAAATAGAAAGAAGTGTTAGACAATTACATTGATAGATTGATAAATAGAGTAAATAGATTGCTAGAGAGGAAGATAGGTGGGTAGATCATTGGATGGAGGATAAATCAGACAATTGAGTAGATGGATAACCATATGATTACTTTGATAGATAGCTTGATAAAACAAATAATCAGCCATCTATCAATCACCTCTATGAGTTGAACAGCATTTTTTTAAAAAAGAGAAGTACTGTCCTCAAAATGCCTCCCCCTTTTTTGGTCACTTGATGTCTAAATTTTTAGTTTTGGGTTGCATGCATAGCCCCAAGCCTCTAATCCTTGTATGTGGCAGAAGAAACAAATAGGGCAGAGTGGCTACAGAAGATGGCAAGATCATCTGCATATATCGATATCCATATTAGATACGGATGTAGTGAGATAGCTTCCAACAAAGAAAAGGTGTGAACCCTAATGGAATTAGATAATAATAAACACAGGGAGGGATATGTACATTGTAATCTGGAAGATGATCCAAAGCTTGAAAGACACAGGTAATAGGACACTTGGCTGTAACTCTTGCTGGGTACTACATTATGAGTCCAGTTGTGTCTTCAGGGTGTTTTCCATGAGGCACATTTTTGGCCCAAGTGGAACGTATGTTTTTTGTGTGTAGGGGAGGTTGGTGGTAATGATGACAGGGAGAGACGCAGAGGAAAGGCAAGGGCCACGGTAGCAGGAGCTGATCTCATTTTTGGACACACCAGTGAATGATTATCCTACACATGGTAGAACTCTGCCCACCCCTCCCCCCAACCCCACTCATTCAAACTGGGGAAAATAGCAAATAAACAAAACAAACAAACAAAAAAAAAAACAAACAAAAAAACCAGCAAAAAAAAAAAAATCAAAAAGAATAACAGAAACAAATAAAAAGAAGCCCAAACTGGTTTGCCCTCCGCAGTGCAGATAAAAGTCTGTGATATGGAGAAGCAGGCGATGCTGAGAGGACCTATGATTTCTTATCAAAACTTGATGAAGAAGTGGGCAAAGAGGGTCCCTGACAGCCAGAGACAAGCCAGCGCTCTAGAGGCCGAGTTTACACCATCAATGACTGCTCCAGGCCCTGTGTGGGGGAGAGAGAGACAGAGCCATTAGCAGGTGCCCTCAGGACACCAGACTTTTCCCAACAGGCAGACATGCTTCTCAGTGAGCACCGCCCACCTCCCACCCTCCCGCACCCTCCCAAGTCTTGACAAATGGAAAAGGCCCATTGAGAGCACTTAGAGACTCAAAGGACAAGTCACTGGGATGCCTTGAGGGCTGCGGCCTGCTCAGAGAGCCTGGGCTTCACCAATGGGGAGAGCTGAGGGCAGTCAGTGAGGCCCAAAGGTTAGGGCAGCAGACAAGACTCAGCGTGACGGCAGGACCTGAAGGCTGCTTAGTAAGCAGCGTCTCTAACTGTGCTCCCTCCTTGGAGGGTGTCTGGTGCAGACAGGGACGAGCAGGACTAGTGGGGAGAAGGTAGGTATGGGGGGAGGAGGGGTCCAGAGGGCGAGAAGCAGGTGCAGGGGAGAAGGGGAGAGGGACGGGGATTTTTGTGTGCAGCAGAAGTCAGGTGTTGATGTGGCCCTGTCCACCCTCAGGATGTGTGACTTAGGTATTGCGGAGGCTCCTCCTGCCCAGCCCAGGAAGGACGAAAAATCGCCTGTGCGAGTTTTTGGGACTGTGACTGGGCTTATCCCAGCTGTCAGCGGTGTCCTGCGAAGGCTGCAGAACAGGCTTGGCATTCCCAGCACAGATGCCACCCGGTGATTTGGCCTGAAGGACTCTCCCTTTGTGTTTTCGTGCTGCTTCTCTCTCTCCCTGACCCTTTCCCACATCCCTATAAATCATTCAAGTTCCACCGGGAAATCAGCCCACAGAATGGCGGTGCTGTTCCTTTCCCCTCGTCTGCTGGGCCTCGGGAAGACAGAGCACGTGATTTGTGATTGTCCTCCTGCTGCGAGGGCCCAGGGTGGCGTGTTTAACTCTGCCTCTGCGCTCCACCATCACCTTTTTTAGCAAATGCCTAGGATGTTAAGCAAGACCTGGAGCTAGCAAGCAAATGTGTCTCAGAGAGAGCACAGCTGAGTATTGCCACGGGATTAAAAGCCAGTGAGCAACATTTCTGAAAGACCAGTGACAAGGGAAGGGGATGCAGACAAGACAGCATGCCCCTTCTACAGTCTCAAGCCGGGACCTCACAGCCTCTTTGGGAAGAAAACTGGCCTACAGGACACAAGCGTGACTCCTTTCAGAGGCTGAGGTGCTGCAGAATGTCCTTGGATGGAATCAGTTCTGGTTCTGTCTATCAGCCTTATAGCACGTATCCACGCTTTGCCTAGTTAGGGACCAACGTGAATACTTTGCTTTGGGATGTTCAGGTCTTTCCCTTCAACAATGAGCATACGTATGACTGCTCCTACCCCAGGAATTTTAACATGGGTGCCTTTTCTTCCCCTAATTTACAATATGCATGCTTTTATGGACTACAAAGTCATATTTACTTGATAGCTTGAAGTCTGACTCATATTACTCTGCCTTTTCATTATAGAATATTCACAAACAAGGGCAGGATCCAGGTTCTAGCTTAGTGTCATGGTCCCCATGAAGGCTCCATAAATATTAATGTTTATGGACAGCAGCCTGATTCCGGGGCCTCTAGCAGTCCTGACACATCCTAGGGACTCATACTGGCTATAGAATTTACTGAGTTGGAAAATGCTCAAGTTGAAGCTCAAGGTAATTCTCTATATATTGTCTTCTGCAAAAGATGAATGATTTAGATTTTTAAGTATGTTTATAAGGAAATGAGTAATGCAGATTTTTAAGGGCCATATGTATGTTTCTTTAAAAGTATTTTATATATGTATAAGTTTTTCTTTAAAATTATCTTTCATTATATATGACATTATGACATATATATTAGACTAGTTATATATGTACATACGTATATGTGTGTATATGTCTTTATTGAATTTACTATGTTGATATTGACTTAAGAAACAACTGAAGCCCCAATGTGCTCCACTTAGATAACTGTCTCTAGTGTAGGAATCATTTTATTCCAAGTTCTACCAGTGGACCTAAGCATTTCTGTAGGTGTTGTGCTATCCGCACAATGTTGGTTATAGCTAAAGCAAAGAGGAGAGGAGACGTATATATGGAGAGCAAAGCATGAAAGAGTGAGGTCTGGTGAGAAAAAGAGGCAAAATCATAATGAGAAATGAACGTTTCAGGTGGCATGCAGCAGTTGCCATAAAATGCCCGGTGCTTGCTGGGCAGAGGGTTTACAGCCACACTCAGTTTCTGTTGAGTGTTCCCGGGAGTGGAAGCCGTAAGGGGGGCTTAGCAGATACATGGGCTGCTCAGCTTGCTGAGGATGGTGGCGATTTATATTGTGCCATTTGTTATGTGGCAAGCAGGATTCTAAATGCTAAATGTGTGTTAACTCGTTGAGCCATCACATGGACCCAGCAAGTGATGTACTATTGTCATTTCCATTGTACCAACGGGGAAAGTAGGAGCCCAGCCTGTAAACACCTCGCCTATGGCCACACAGCCTTTGTGGCCTCAAACTAGATTAGAACCAAGTCCTGTCCCCGGAGTCCGTGTTCTTTATTTCTACAGCTGTACTTCTTCTCTGCAGAAAATGGCCATTTGTGCCTGTTTCCCCGGTGTCCACGGCGTCATGGGGCAGGAGGACGCATGGCTGGGAGCCCGCTTTCTCTCTGTGGCTCAGCGGCTCCCTAGCTGAGTGACATCGCCTCTCTGGGCCTGGGTTCTCCCGGAAGAGGACGTGTGGTGGCCTAGTCTAGGGCTCTTCACCTGCCGGTGTTCTGAGTCATCACATGAAGAGAAACCACATCTGGTAGTGGAAGGGACAGCTGGTGAGCAGCCAGACAGCCTTCTCCAGATGACAGGAAACCATCACCACTCCCGCTCCTGCCCTCCTTCATTCCCCCTCCTTCTGAGACCTCCTCAAGAGGGCACGGAACACTCCTAGACTCCAGAGTTTCCCTGCTGGGGCCCCATTTTCTATGCAGCTTTGGAGAATTTTATTCTTTAGCAGGTGTAATGAGCACCTGCTTTGTAGTGTCAGACAATGTGGCCATTGACTGCCAAGTGCCTTTGGTCAATTGGTCTATGAGAAATGGCCAGGCTATTGTGGCCAGAGAATTCATCTAATCCACTATGACAGAGATTAAAGCCAGCACCGCTTTCATCAGAAAGGTCCTGGACACACCAGAGATGTGGCAGGTGGGCCAAATGCCAGCACGGTGGGGACTCCCCGGGGTGGGGGGGGGCTCTCGGCTTTGTCAGAAGCAGGAAAAGGGGCTCACATCTATGTACCACTCACTCTCTAGGTTGGAAGAGTGTGAGACAAAAATCATCCGCAATGACCTGATTATTTAATTGCATCTTTACAATAACCCTCTGTGACTAGAAATGAGTAAAAGGAAGCATCTGGCTTGGGCGTCTTCTGCCAGGCTGGGCCAAATGCTTCTCTGTGATTTCATATAGAAGTGATGGGCTGTTGTAGTTTAATTTGGTGTAGTTTAATCCTATGACCTCTTGGGGCTCATGTTTGGTCCCTTAGGCTGTCATGAGGCCTTTGCAAATGTTAGTTTAATGAATCTGCAGGGCTCCCCTGTGTTCCAGGGGAGGACATGGTATTAAAGGTCTTCTCCCTCAGCTCGGCAGCAAGGGCACCAGGCCTGGAACACATCACTCCAGAGTCAGGCTGAATATAATTTCCCTACAGCGAGGACTTCTCCAGATACTGACACCCAAGGTGATACCAGTTTTAATTTCAATAAATAGGGGCAGGAATTCAATGGTGTTTTCATTTTCATTTTGGTGGAAATAGGGATAAAGGTAGTTTCTCATCTAAAACCTAGAATCCAAGATTCGGAAATGTAAGGTAGATTTTCAATTATGTGTTCTCCTCAGGAAAACTGACCCTGCAAAGCACCTAGATAAAGGCCAAGGGTCTGAAGTAAAGACCAAGGAGCAGGATTCCTGGAAGTGCAGGTGGGAAACCATCAACCAGGGACCTCAGGAAAGGTCTCTGTGCTCCGCCACCTCCTCGGCTGTGCTGCCTCGTCTGGGATGACGTCATCCTTTGGGATAACGTCACTGGTAAAAGTGCGGCTAGTCCTGGCAACTTTGGAGTCCGACCAATTGGGGTTTAAATCCTGACCTGGGGTTTGCCGGTTCTGTGATCTTCGATGAGGCACTTTCAGATTTCTCACTGAAAAAGGGGTAATAACATTGAGTCCACAGGATTAAAGGATTCACGTGATGAGTGCAGTGCCTGGCACAAAGCAGTCGTGTGATCACGGTAACTGCTCCCGTGCACTGGGGGTTCCACACCTGTCCCTTCCGTTTCTTAGTTAAGATTAATAGTGGCTTATTTAGATCTTTTCTAAATACCTTGAACCTGGGGTGCCATTTTGGTGGGAGAGTGAGTGAAGAGGGGAGATAGTTTAGAGTCAGAGTGTTTGCTGCTGAGAGAGACCAGTGGCGGTGAGAGCTAGGGGGAGGTGGAGTGTTGAAAAGCGCACTGGGAGAGGGCCAGAGCCAACCTCCCTGGCAAGGTCCAAAGGCGAAGAGTCCATCCTGCGAAGGAAGCAGACCCCAGGCCAGCCCCAAGAAGTCGCAGCCATACGACAATATTTACTGGGAGCCTGCCATGTGTCAGGCTCTGTTTTCAGAAAGACAGATAGACACAGTCTCCACTTTCAAACAGCTTATACTCCAGGAGGAGCTAGCGTATCCTCTGTCCTAGTCCAAATAAATAAACAAGCAAACAGACAAATATATTTTTAAACTGTCACAGATTCTGGGAAGAAAGCCATTTGGAACAAATAACCCCAAATCCCTTTCATCTCAGGAACATCCTGTCTGTTGGATAGTCTTAAGAAGATTGAATTTAGGAGTCAAAACTGGATTTGAATTCTGGCTGTGCTACCCACTAGTAAGAAGACTTCGGACAAGACAGTCAGCTTCTCTGAAACAGTTCTCTTTTTAACGTATAAAGTGGGGAAGGGATAGCTTTATCTACCTCAGTATTGCTGAGGGCTAGTTAAGATGGCATGTGAAATAGCCAAGTGTAGAGTAAAGGATGAATAAATATCAGCTGAATTAGAACTAGGACAAGAATTGCTGATCTCTAAAATATTAAGTGTCTTGTGCAAGGATCCTACTGTGAGAAGGAAGACCCTCTGGAATACCAAGTTCTCAGAGTCACTGTCAAACACCGGCTGAAAGCACACATGGCCGTGGCTGGTGAGCGAGTGACCTGGTCCCTTCTGGAAAGACCTGAGGTGGCTGCTAACCATGGATAAAAGCTTCCTAAGGAAGGCCAGTTATCCCGCGGAAGTGTATTTAGAAGCCCAATTCTTTCTCTGGGCAAATGCTGCACTTAAGGAATCTGTCTCTATTTATGATTAACAATGACTAAATTCAACTAGAATGGCTGCTACAAATATCAGACTTAATTAAATAGTTTTCCAGGCTAAATTGAAAGTGAGAGCAGGTAATTATGGCCTTTTTACTTGCTCCAGGCCCTCCTGCTTCACCCTTCCGAATGCTCAAATGGAGTGGCTTCCTTCACACCTGACACTGAGCATCTTTGAAAATAGAAGCTGAAATGAGGATGCAAAGCCACAAAGCAAACTCTGAATGACAATAATGACAACAACAAAACACTCTGAGGACAGAATACAGACAAAAATAAATTAGCCTTCAGAATACAGGGGGAAGAGAGAGAGAGAGCGAGAGAGAGACCTAGATGGTCAGGAGACAAGCTATACAAATGGCGTAGAGGTCAGTTGGTGTGTGCACCAAGTATACAGTCGCCCAGAGGAGGACCTTGTGGCTAGACGTGAAGCTCCACAGGGATCAGACAAATAATAAACAAACAAATAAAGTCTGCTTTTGAGAGGCTGCCTATCTTGGTAAATTAAATACACTAAACATTTGATTTTTAAAATGCAAATTTGGTTGAGGACTTAAAATAGAATTAAGCCGTGCCTACAAAAGAAGAACTGGAAACGTCAGGCGTAGCCACCCTGCAACTGAGCGCTCGCTGCTGCATTCGGGGGAGGCTCGTCACCCCCTTGAGTGGCAGGTGTTGACAATCACAGTATCCAAACTCAGAACAAAGCTCCCAGAAAGTATAGAAGCTTCCTGATGAGATCCTGCCTTGTGAGAGATTTTGAAACCTAAAAATGTGGGGTACATTACAAGAGATGAAGGTATTGGAATGCCTTGCTCATTTTTCTCTCTATGATTGTGATGAAAATACAGCACGGTTCTTCAACAACAGTAGACTGCATAGCTCTAATTTTACTAAAAATGGCAGGTGGTAGGGTGATCGCATTAGAAAAGAAAAGAAAAGAAGAAACCCACAGGCAAGTCGAACTTGTTGATAGCACAGCGAGATCAATGAAACATCTGAAGTCTGAGAAGATACAGTTTTGTTCTGAAATTTGGATAGGTTTTCTAAGTATGATTATGAACTATGTGACCTTCCTAATGAGGAACCAAAAGGATAATGATGTTCTTGGTGATTAAAAGAGGAGCAAGGAAATCTAATTAGAGGATGTATGTGTTACACTTGTTGGTGAAACATGAACCTATTTTCAGCAGGGCCAGCTGATGAAGGCACATCGTTTCCCTTCAAAGGGAACTTTTCCTCCATTGTCTTTAATTACAGTGGAAAACACGGCACTGCGTTGTTTTACAAGTAAGATTGCAGCCAGCACTACTAGGAAGAGCAGAGAAAGAGACAAACATGGCAACCATCTTTGTTTTGTTCTAACACTCCTTGTTTTGTGCTTACCACAAAAACAAAAGCTTAAGAAGTTAATATCAGAAGTTAATTCAAATCTGTCAGCTCATCACAGACCTGAAAGAGACAAGACTGTAGTCTGTGCCGAACCATAATCTCGCGCCTGTGCTGACATCAGCACACCCTGAATGCTCCGTGTTAAGTTCTAAATGCTCAGGCTAATAGCCAGATGTCAATAATTCAGAGAGGAGGGTGGGGTGCGGGTGAACGACAAGGAACCTCATCAGGAATGAAATGGGAAATGTCTGCATATTTTTTTTTTCTAATATGTTGACATTTTTCAGGTTGGGGAAAATACAAATGATTACTCCGCTGTCATCAGCCAAAAGCGATGGTGTTTCTCTCTGACTCATTCCCTCCCACCTGGATTTACATCGTGGATTTGAAAAACAAAAATCATACACATTATCAGCAGGAAATGGACAAATATGTGCAGCTTTTGATGTCTTGGCAAGAAGAAATCATGTGATGAACGTCTTCCTAAACAGTAAATTGGAATGTCTGATATAGCCTCCCTCGTAAGAAAGATGGGGTGTGCCCTAAATTTCAAATTAGAGTTGGACATATGAGAGGCCGGAATGAAAGGGAAATCCAGAGAAATAGCAATTTGACTTCCCTGAGGGGAGAGGACTACAAGTCCTTTTGAGCATTTGGTTTCTATTTGGTTAGTGAAGGGTCTCAAACTGTGTAGAGGCTATAACTGTTGCCCCCATTGACTAGAAGATAGAGTTATTAATTCCACACACATTTACTGGGCAACAACCATTGCAAGATACAGTGTTATGTCCTCTAAGTGCAGAAACAAATACAAACAAAACACAAGCCTCAGGGTAAGCCAGCACGACAGCCCAAAAGATGAAGGATTGATTCTTCAGTGGGGTTCACAAATGCTCCACACATGGGGTACCACTGAGTAGGGCCTTGAAGGATAAGTATGGTTTTATCAGGCAGAGAAGAGGGCAAAAGACTACATCTGTGACCCGAGAGCCACTGGAAGAGATAGTGTACACATGGCTTAGAAAGAAACGTGGGATTAAAGTCGGACAAACCTGGGTGCAAAACCTGGTACTGCCACCTCTGTCTATGGTGGGATGCCTCCTCTCTGGGGGGCTCAGTCACAGCCTAGAGTTCTCTGAGCTCTAGGCTCTTCTTCTGTGAAATGGAAATAATACCAATATTTATCTCAAAGGATTCTTAGGGGTTGAAAGCCTCTTGTGGCTGAAACTTAATAGCTGATAGCTTCTTTATAATTGCCTATTTACTTGTTTGTACAAGATCAAAAACTCTGCTCCTCCTTGTCCCTCAGTCGTTAGTATAATTCCTTGCATATAAGAATGCACTAAACAAGTATCTGCTGACTAGATGAATGAATGGGTGGCTGGGTGGGGAGTAGAAATAGCACAATCGAAGACTTAGATATGTAAAGGCATCTGGGACACAGGGGACAGCCTGCTGGAGGCAGGGAAGCTAGAAGGGCAGGCTGACCTCACAGTGAGAACAGCCTTAATGCCGTGCTGTCCTGGTAGGCAGAAGTCTTCAGTAACTGAAAGGACAAGGTCTATTCTGAGTTTTGGAAATGTCACTTGGCCCTGTTGTGGCAAAGATTGGAGAGGGATTATCAAAGACAAGGGAGAGAGACCCTAAGTGTCCAGGTGAGACGCACGCCACAGCCAGGGGAAAGGTCTCCCTGCTAAGACTCACTGGCTCACAGAGGTAGGGGATGAGGGAGAGCAGGAGGTTGCAAGCGACCCTAGGGATCCCAGTGAGAGTGCATAGGTGAAAGGTAAGGCGGACGCTGGAGGGGGAGAGGTTCCCAGGACAAAAGAATGAGTTTGAGATTCCCATGGAATATTCAGGTAGGGAGAGTGGTTTGTAGCTCAGCATTCAAGGGAGAACTAAAGATACAGATTCAGGAGATATCAGACTAGTGCTCAGAGGCTATCAATCTTCAGTGTGCGTAAGATTCCCTGGGAGAGCTTGCTTGAAAAGCACATTCTCAGGACCTTCCCTAGAGATTTTGATTAAATGGGACTGGGGCAAGGCTCATGAATCTGCGTTTTTAAAGCACCCTAAATAAGTCTAAAGCAGGCCAAGAAATACTGCTCTGTATGATGCTTGAAGATATGGAGGGCCCCTTTTCCTCTTACCGGAACCCTACTCCGTGGGAGACTGCTGGGGCAGGTGACAGAGGAGCCAGAAGTGGACTGAGATAGGAAGGTTAGAAGAAAGTCACCACCTGAGCATATCACAGAAGCTGGAAGTGGGGAGTCAGGGGTGCAGGGAGCCTGGCACTGAGAGGAGCGGGTGTTGGAGGGAGACATAGCAGCTGGCTGAGGCACCAGTGTGCTCGAGGAAACGGGGGCAATGCTGGCTGTCCCTTTCAGAGACGTAGGGGTGAAGGGAAGAGCAGACGTGGGATGGTGCACGGAGGGCATACTGAAGAGCATCTTTGGGTCGCTTGTGCCCCCTCTTCCTATCCCAGCAGAAGCCCCCTGGGGAAAGGTGTGTTTGTTAGGACACCTTAATAAAGGGTTGGCAGGTGAGGGAGGAGGCAGGTGTTATGGGAAGCGGGCACAAAGGCAAGCGTGGAAGGCTCTGCCCACGGGCACTGGGGGGACACAGGGGGGCACAGGGAGGCCAGTCGTGGGAGGCAGAGGATGAGAACAGAGGGTCGGTGCAGGCTCCAGCTGGAGGAGACCAGGTTCACAGAGCCGGTCTAACAGGTATATTTATTCTGGAGGGATGGCCATTAGCAAAAGAGAATATAGATACTGTCCTCGTGGCTTCCAGAAGCTGCCGAGGGTGTCTGCAGCCGTGGCTGCTCCGAGGGGGCTGAAGCTTTGCCTCAGGAAAAACCCAGAGCCCAGATGTTGCCTTAACTGGAGTATTTTGCCGTTTTCATTTGCAGCGACAAGATTCCTATGAATTGTCCCTATGCCTGATACTTAACTCTTAATGTAACTAATTTGTGTCGCTCCAATTTCACAGATAAAATGTGAGAAATCTGTTTTTCTCTCGGTAGCATCCCCCCTCCTTTTTGGCTTTGTTTGCCTTCTCTGTCCCTTTCCCCTGCCAGTTCCAGTAATCCAGGCGTTTATATGCCTCATTAAGCGCATCGCGCTCTCTGCAGCGCAGGATGTAATCAAGTCCAGAATCTTCCCTCTCTGCACGCTAAGGACAGGGGGATGGGGTCTCTTGCTCAAGGCCCAGAGGAGGCAACGTGGGCTGGCAAGTTGAGAGAAAGCTCTGTCCCTGTCTCCTCCAGGGACATAGCTGCAGCCAGCAAGCTGAGCCCTGCCACCCCCAGCTGCACGCAGGCCTGGCAAGGCTTCAGGGCTCCAGGGCTCCAGGTGGGCCTTCAGATGGCCGTGTCCACTCAACACAGCTAACGGAAACTGGGAGCAAGCTGCTTTCCAGCAGAGCAGGGCGCTTGCCACCATGTCCAAGGTTACAGCTGATTGCTTTGCTTTTGGAGATCTGTCCCTTACCCTATTTTCTTATTGTGTCTCAAATTCAGAACAGAGACTTAGAAAGCTGGAAGTAAGCTGTGTGTCCCTCTCGTTCTGGACTTTTATTTAGTTTTTTTTTTTTTTTTTTCCAGATTTTGATGAATACTTTATTTCTATGTCATTTTCACTTCTATTATTTATTTTTTTAAAACAAAATTGTGCCATTTGCTTAAAATAAACTCTTACAAACAAGCAGCACACAGCGTCATGGCTTTGTCTGCATTCTGAGCTGCGGGCGTTGGGCTCTGCTCCACCTCCTGCTGCTGCAGTCGCCTGGGGCTGGGGAAAATGGGTGGTCTAACAAGCTGCTTGGAGTTGGAGCTCTGCCCAAGTGACCACCCTGTCACTGTGGCTCTGGGAGGGGAAGGCAACCGGTGTGATGAGGAAGAAGCTTTTCCCATCGATGCCAACTCCCGGTTCATCTTTGGAGACCACCCACTCACCATGCTGTCTCTCACATGTCTCCTAACCATTTCCTGTTCCAACCCCTTCACCAACCCATTGTCTCCATGGTCTTTGTCTTCTGTATTCTTTTGAAATTGCTTTTATCCCATTTTCCTTTGTTCTTCGCATGTAGGCGTGGAAAGATTCCAAGGAGGTATGAGTGAGAGAGAGGCATGCTGTGAAGGGGTCACTGGGGCAGAGTCAAAGGGGGCTCTCAAAAACAGACTGACAATCCGTGAGCATAAGCACAAACACACACCCCAGATGGGGTGTATGTGTCTGTAAAGTATGAGTCTGGGGATTGGAAATGTTTAAAAAAAAATTGTCCTTTGAAAGAATGAGCTTTGAGGCAGATAGCTAGAACGGGGGACACTGGTGTGGGAGATGGGTTCAAGCAGCCCCACTGTTGATATGAGGCTTTATTCAGAATGTCGTCCACAATATCCACGATGTTTGCCAAGCATTATGAGTTGGACTGAAATCAGAGTAAAGCACTCAGGCACTGGAATTGGAGTACATGGGTTCAAATCCCAGCTTAAGCACTGATAAGCCAGTGTGATTTGAGCTAACTTCTCAAGTTTCTAAGTGTAAAACTGGGACAAATACAGTGCTTACTTCACAGAGTCCCTAGGGGAGATAAAAGTGTAAAGCACTTAACCCAGTGGCCTTGTGTACAGCAAGTGGTTGGTAATTATTAGCCATAATTATGGGGGCACTGGGCACTAGGAAGAGCATTCATGGCCAGCAGAAAGGGCAGGTCGCTGGACACTAACACTCCGACCTTGGGCCGAAGCTACTGCCACTCAGTCATAGTATCACAGAATTGGGCTTTGTGAGTACGACAGAAAACATCTTATCACAATGACTTCAACTGATTAAAAAAAAAAAAAAACCACTGAGATTGACTTCCCCAAAGCCATTCAGCGGCAAGCAGCATAGCCTGGCCCCCAGGACCCTCTGAGACACAATACCCCTCACTCTATTTCCCTATGTTTCAATTCCTGGTGGCTGAACTTTGGGTATCACCAATATAACCTGCCATCTCCACATGCATTCCTGCATTTGTTCATTCACCAAAGTTTTGCTGCCCAGCTGCTGTGTGTGGACCCCGACATTAGGTCCCTATGTTCATGGAGCTCACTGGCTAAAGGGGAAGAAACACTCTAATGCAGCAAACTAAATAAATCGAACAGAAGCAAAATTGTAATGAGAAGGTAAAGTCTATGGAAGCAAGGAGTCTATCTGTTGAGCCTCTGCTGTCTGCTTATCGCTTAGGACAGTGCCTGGCTTGTAACAGGTCCTGAATGCATATTTGCTAAACAAATGCTCATCGGTGCACTGCGTGAGCGCGGCAGCCCGAAGCGAGGTGTGAGAGGACGGGTAGTGGGTGCACTGATCTACTCAGAGAGGTCAGGAAAGGCTTCCTGCAGGAAGGGATGCTGAAAGGCCAGTGGACGCTGACCGGGTGGAGTGAGATGGGGAGAATCACTGGGCTGGGTGAGCGCTGTGGTAACGGGGCACAGGGCACGTTGCAGGAGAGGAAGGCAGTCCAGTGGAGCCTGACTCTGGCGGGCACGTGGAGGGAAGACGGATGGGATGGGCCATGTCACAAGTGCTGGCAGGTGCCAGTAGGAATTAGAGTACCTGGCGTGTACACAAGTCATACCACTTTGATGACCATCTTATTGATAATTCACGACTCCCTTATGTTAGCAGGCCAGGAAATGTCATCCCATTCAGCAGAGTACACTGAAGCCTGCAGCCTTTGTTATCAAAGTCACACATCTGAACGTAGCATTTATGGGACTGTTTACATAGATGCCCTTATTCAATCCTCTCACCAGCTTTTCAAGGCAGGTGTTAACCTCGCAATAGCATATATGAGGAAAGGAAGCTCAGCAAGGTTAAGTGACTGACGTGGTTGAATGGGGATGTGAATCTATGTCTTTGCTATGGACTCAGTAGCTTCCCCCCTACCAAACTCTTATGTTGAAGCCCTAAGCCCCAGTATGGCTGTATTTGCAGGTGGAAACTATAAGGAGATAAGTAAGGTTAAATGAGGTCATAAGGGTGGGGCCCTGAGCCAATATAATTAGTGTCCTTATCAGAAGAGACACTAGACTCCCCCTCTCTCTCTTTCTTTCTCCCCATGAGCACTCAGGAGAAAGGCCATGTGAGAACATAGCAGCTATCCAGTAGCCAGGAAGCGGGCCCTCACCAGAACTGAATTGGCCAAAACCTGGATCATGGACTACCAGACTTCAGAACTGCAAGATAATACATGTCTGTTGTTTAAGTAATCCGATCTGTGGTATTTTGTGATGGAAACCTGAGCAGACTAAGGCAGTCTTGGTGTACGCTGCTGTCATTATTTGCTATGTCACACTTCTTTCTTTAGTTAATGGCAGACAGGGACAAGAAGGGTCACATGGTTGTCAGTCCTAGGCCCTTCTATCAGCCGTATTCCCTGCACTGCCAACCCCACCAACCAGAGGGTAATAGCAGGTCAGTGGCAGGGTGGCACCTCGTCCCACCCTTTCCTCCCAGTTTTATTATTAAACAAGGGATGGGTGTTCCCAGGCATCAAGCTGTGGGCAGGGCTATATGTCTGTGAGTGCCCTGGGTCAGGAGCTATGAAAAGTGACAGTTGCAGAGCCAATTCCAAGTCTAGAAAATTCAAATGTCATCACTTTGCGTGTGGCTGAGATTGACGTCTTAGAACAGTGGAGCTGGGCGTCTTCCTCCTCTGGAGGCAGAGCTGAGCACCAGCTGCTGCTTCATCTAAATGCATGAGCAAGTGTGTGTGTGTCTATTTATTAGCTATATGGACTTCAGTGTTATCCAAGCTCTTTGGTCCTCCTTCTACTTATCTATAAAATGGGGTTAATAACCTGTCTTGCAAAGCATGACATGATGCCTAGAAACCAGTAAACATTTGGTAAATAGTAGATATTACCATTATGAATAATGACCCCAAGTACTTCTATCTTAAAATAAAATTTTAGAACTAATCATTAGCCCTCTTTGCCTTGGGCTAAAAGAATAAAACATTCATACTAGGGTGACTTCTCCACGGAGACAGTCATCTAATAATCCATTTGATCTCTGGGCCGGGTTGCTCTTGGTATTGCCGTGTGCAGAAATAGCAGAATGCTCATCTTTTTTAAAGGCAACCAAGTAGAAGTTTATTGTTTGGGGGGCAAAAGCCCCTTCCCCTGAAACCTACAATGATATTCCATAAGTGTGCATGTGAAAGCCATCATATTCTACATGCTTGCTACCTAAACAGTGCAAACCAAGCCCCTTGAAGTCTATCCACTACAGAGAAATAAATCAGGGAAGTGAAGCAGGCAAGCCTATCTTTGAAGTAGGCTGAAATTCAAAAGCACAGGCATTCAGGCAGGCAGAGGAAGGAAGGAACATGCTGTACCCACCTGCCACTGCTGATGAGGGGCTTATTTCTAAGACACACACAGCACAATGCACACACAATGCAGAGAGGAAACAAAAGACATAGATCACACATTTCAGATGGTTGGTGGACAAAGTTTAGTTCGTGTCAATGCTGAAGCTTGTTCAGGGTCTGAAGTGCATGTGGAAAGGGGGATACCTCTTCATCCTACTCATCAGACGCTTCCCTCCAACTAGGGAACTTATTTGCTCAGCAAATAAACAAACACACATACACATAAAGTATCACAACAAGCTGGCCCCGGCCCCTGGTGTGACATGTTGCACAAGGACATGACATAGCAGTGTGGGAAGCTGGAGTGAGGGAGAGGTCAGCACTTCTAAGGGGCCAACCATGGCCCCTGGGCCCCCTCCACTCATACGGGAGGGAAAGACCTTCTGAGAGGTTGGGTGCTCCTGTTGTGGATAGAACCGTCATCTGATGAGGTCTCAGACTGCTGCTCCATTCTTCCAATGAATGAGAACATGACAGGCGATCAACATGAGGATCATGCTGGCAGCAGTTGAGTTGGCTTAAAACTATAAATATAGCCCCTAGAATCATAGATTCTTACTACAGAAGGCGTGTTAAAATTATATCTCATTTGTCCCACAGAACTTTAGACAGTACTACAATTGATCTGACCCATGGTTCTATCTTCTTTATGCAAACCCCATTCAACTTGATTTGGAAACTGGCTCATTCCTTTTGTAAGGGCAAACCTTGCCTTTCAATGACCAGGAGATGTTAATTACCTAGTAAATAGCGCTGCATCGCATGCCAGGGGATGGCAGGGAGAAGGATGTCTTATCTAAGGGTGGTGGGTTGAGCAGGATGGATGGACACAGGCCAGGCAGTTCCTGCCTTCCTCCCTCCCGGGTCCCACCAGCTCCCACAGGTGACCGAGCACACTGCATCCAGGCGTCCTGCACTCACCATACAATGTGATGCTGGCGTTGGTATTCCCAAGCTTGTTTGTGGCCACGCAAGTATAGTTCCCATAATCCTTTTCTGAAACATTGAAGAAGGTCAGAGTGGACATGTGGCCTTTGCTCTCAATCCGCACTCCGTCCAGGCCGGGGGCTAACCTGCAACAGAGAAGGCACTGCGGGTCTGTTCCGCACTGACACTGGAACCGCAGACAGAGGGCACTGGGGAAACCCAAAGACAGCATAGGTCACCCTGCAGGAAGGCCCTCCTGCTCACAAAACCCTCTTCTCTCACTAGCCCAGTCCGTCTAACTCAAGCCCTGAGTACCACAGCCTCCGGGAGGCAGAGGGGCAGAACGACCACGCCCAACAGACGAGACTCCCTGCTTCCTGTCATCGAAGACGGACGTGTCCACAGCTAACCTCAGATCCCACAAAGGGCAGTTCAGTTTGTCCAGTTCTCAGCTCCGCCCCCCTTTTTTTTTCTGTTTCTACAAGGACATTCTGTTACAAAGGAGGCTGCTGTGCGTGTTTGTTTTGCCATATCTTTCCCTTTTACTTCATCCTCCTCCTTCCCTGCGGGGAATGATCCTTCAGAGCCGCCTAAGTCCCGTTTTCAAGGTACCTGGTATCTTCCTTGAACCACTGGAATTCAGCCGTGGGGACCGCGGAGGCTTCACAGCTCAGGGTGCCCTTCTGACCCACCGAAACTCCGGTGTTCTTGGCTTTTGATATATAGGGAGGATCTGTGGGAAAAAAACCCAGCATGTAGGGTGATCCCATGAAAGAGATGAAGGACATATTCAGCCATTTACTGTATAAATGGATTTCTTGTGACAACCCTCTGTCCCCGGAAAATGACCGTTTATTTTATTTTTAGGAAAAGAAGCTGCCTAAAGATATTGCTTTTACCCCAACATCTTCTTCAGGCCTCAGAGCAGCTCTAAGTCAACAATTCTCTCCACTCACCAAAAGCTCTGGCAGTCACAGGAAGACTCGAGGACAAGGGCACTGGAGGCGATGATGGGGAAAAGCAATCTGACAAAGTGTCTTCCTGTTGGCAGCAACTTGGGCCTTTCGGAAACGGCGTTGCTGTCACCAGCGTGTCCCCTCAATCCCCACACCCCCTTCTCCCGGGAACTCCCCGGCCGAGGGCAACTCACAGTTGACAGTGATCTTTACTTTGCGCACGTCGGGTGCGGCCACGTCATTCAAGGCGCTGCATTCGTACTCCCCGGACTGGTCACGTTTGATGTCGGAGATCTCCAGGTACTCGTCCTCACTCACAAAGCCCTGGCCTTCTGGGGGAAAAGAAACAGAGAGGGAACAATCAAGAAACTGCGAAACCGGCATCAGAACCATGTTCACGTCTAGAGGTTTAGGAGAAGGGCGAGGGAAAGCCGTAATAACGGAGTTTGAACAGCAAGTCAAAGACAGAGGGCACCGTGGTGGCCAGGAAGTATGGCGACTGAGGGAAGAAACTCTCTGCTTGAGTCTCGGATCATGTATGTTTGGCCACATCACTTTAACTTTTGTAGATCATTGATAAGAAAGCGATATCATTATACTTCTTATATGATTACTATGAGGATTAACTAAGTACATTGTAAATACCCCAGCACATTACTAGACTTTGATATTTTAAAGAGAATTATCATGATCAATAATATAATAAAATATAAAATAACTTTAGGGTATGTTACTATTAACATCATCTTAATTTTTCACTGTATAGAAATGATTTTATATACATAATACAAATACTAACTACTTGGAGCACAGTAAGTAAACACTTCATATTTTAATATACGTAAATGCTTATTAATTCTACTTGTGAGTATATATGCTCAGGAAATAATGTACCAGGATATTAACTATGGCTTGATTTGTAGTAGACAAAACTTGGACACAACTTAAATGCTCATTAGGAACAAAATGGAAAATACTTATGATGGAATACTGTATATCTGTCAAATGCAACAAATGAGATCCACGTGTAT
>CM052438.1:96841414-96859627 GCA_028533085.1 Varecia variegata | reverse complement strand
AATTAATAAGAATGGGGAAGAGGATGGGAATGCTGTACCTGTAGAAATCATGTTATAATGGATTCATTCCCAATCAAATACTAAACTTTTTATAGAAAATATTTCTAAAATTTTATCAACAATGAATGGATGGACTTGCTCTCTATGTAATATGAAATTATCTATTTTATTAAAATTAAAAATGACAGCATACTCCAAAAAAAATATATATATATACGTAAATGCAAAGCAGCTGGTTCAATTTCCACCTCTGGTGGGGAAGATGGGGAGGACAATGGAGGAATGAGGAAGGACCTCATGACTATGATTTAACAGGTGCTCAGCAAATACTTGCCAACATAAAATAAAAGTCATAGCCCTGAAGGCTGGATCTGCAGTTACTAGAACAGCCTCATGGATTTAATACCTCACTTTGTGGAGAACTCTGGTGGATTCACTCTTAGATACTTGTGAAACTTGAAATTCATGATGCAAAATATTCTGGGGCTTCAAAATCTGCCTTGTTTTCAAGCCACCAGTCCTTGCTATTTCAATGATCTGGTCCCTCTACCTTATCCTGTATCCCTGTGGTGCCCAATCCCAAGGACATGGACCAGTACTGGTTTGTGGCCTGTTAGGAACCGGGCAGCACGGCAGAAGGTGAGCAGCAGGCAAGTGAGAGTGAAGCTTCATCTGTATTTGCAGCCACTCCCCATCACTAACATAACCACCTGAGCTCCGCCTCCTGTCAGATCAGCTGCGGCATCAGATTCTCATAGGAGCACAAACCCTACTGTAAACTACACGTGCAAGGAATCTAGGTTGTCCTCCTTATGAGAATGTAATGCCTGGTGATCTGAGGTGGAGCTGAGGTGGTGATGCTAGCACTGGGGAGCAGCTGCAAATACAGATTATCATTAGCAGAGAGGTTTGACTGCACAATAAATGTAATGCACTTGAATCATCCCAAAACCATCCTTCCCAACCCACCACTTGGTCCATGGAAAATTTGTCTTCCATGAAACCAAAAAGGTTTCATGGTGTATCCCACTCCCTGTAGTTTAGTGCAAGCACAACAGACACTCTTTCTTCAAATACAAATGTTCTGAATCTTCAAAACACTGGGCTCCTATGAAAACCAAGATGAAGGCCAAGGAAAAGGCCCAGCTATCTGCATTTCTTCTTTTCTTCCTTTCTTTCTTTCTTTTTTTTTTTTTTTTTTCTGAGATAAGATCTCCCTCTGTCACCCAGACTAGAGTGCAGTGGCATGATCATAGCTCACTGCAGCTTCAAATTCCTGGGCTTGAGCAGTCTTCCCACCTCAGCCTCTCAATTGCTAGGATTATAGGTGTGAGCCACCACACCTGGCCCATCTGTGTTTCTTACAGGCCTTCAGCCTGATATATTTTTTGTGCTTCAAGAATTAGGGCCAAATTAGTTTTCAGAACAATAAAAATTATGATTTTCCTCACAACCCTTTGGAAGCATATTATTTCTGATCCGATGGGTGCTCATCCAACCAAGCCTGGGTCCACTGCAGGTGTGGAGCAGGGAGGTCTGTGGGGGCGGGCCAATGGGTGGGGGCTAGCAGGGGAGATGCCTTGGCACCCTGATTTGCTCCAAGTCCAAGCTCGGGGAGCTTCTGCCCTGCCCATTTCCCCAGAGTGTTTGCTCTCTGGACCTCGCTGCCTTCCCTGCCTCCATCCCTAGCCCAGGTCATGCCCACCCAGCAGGTACCGTCAGTGCCTGGATGCGGGCTACCAACCTATCTAGGGAGATAAGTCACCTCAAATCAGCACCACGCTAGTAGCCCAATCTCATGCAGTTCCATGGAAGAAATATAGCATTGGCCAATGGGAGAAATCCACACACCAGGCTGCCTTCCTGAACCCAGGCCTGGTGACAGGGCCCCAGGACGAATTCGTAGGTGTGAGGTCGAGTCACTGGGACATCTAACCGAACCCGTGTGAGGAGTAAGTGAAGGGTGCAGCATGGGAGAGCCCCTGAAGGGGAGAAATGGGACAACGGCCTCCACACTCCCAGCCTAGAATCTGAGTGCCTCTCTTGAATGGTACTGCTGGCCCCAGATGGATGTGGGCATCCCAGGGGAGCTTAGAATATTTCCAGGAAGACACTCCAGAGCATGGGCCTCCTGGGGCCTGGGACAGGGCCACATTTACCGGGGCTTCAGGGCAGCACTGCTGGGTCAAAGCTCTCCACCCCAGCAGACACAAAGTCACCCAGGCAGGTTCATGTCCTAACGCCTCAAGGTTCCTTAGAGGGATGCAAACACCTTCTCATCGTTCTCTTTGTCTCTCTTAGACTTACACAACACCATAGATGAAGGAGATTCTGAGATTATTTATTTTAGGAAATCTAACAAATAAAAAATACCAGTTGCCCAATGTAAGCATTTTTAAGGATTACACAAAAACGAAATCAAACACATCAGAGAGTGGCTTCCTACTGCTGTGACTCCATTCTTTTTTCAAAATGTATGACAGAGGATTGGCCATGAGTAATGAAGCCACGCTGCATTTCGCCAGATGCGTGAGCTACCTGCAGGGGGCCAGGCAGGAGTCTCGCGTGCGGTCACCGCCCTCCTTTCCTGGGAGAGAATGAGAGAGACCCAGGTTATGCCACATGGTGGACACCAGGCAGATGTCCTCGGAGCCCCTGAGAAGGTGGCATCCACAAATGCCACCTGACACAGGGAGGAGGTGGCTTCAAAGAGGGCCCATGCGCACTTGCACGAGGAGAACAGATTCGGGCCTTGCTGGAGGAATTACCAGGCAACTAGCCACTCTCCGAATGCAGGATTTCTTTTTGCTATCTGTAATGCTGTTTTTATGGGACAGTTATGTGACAGCAAAAAAGGAAGAAAGAAAAGTGTGTTTCATGCTAAATGGGGATCGTTATGATAATACTACCTCATTAAGTGAGAAAATGAATTTTGTCAAGTTTGTACAATAAAGTAAGTGCTTCCTAGATTTTAATTTGCATATAAATTCCTCGGGGATTTTTTTTTTTCTTTTAAAAACATAGATTCTGATTCAGTGGGTCTGGACTGGGGAGGGGGGTCTGCGTTCCTGACCCGTGCTCAGGTTCTGCCTCCGCGGCTGGGTTGGGGCCAACACTCTGAGCAGGGAAGCCACAAGGCCCCGCACTTGGGTGCACAAGGGTGCCCATGGGCTCACCCTTACACACTTGTAACCTTCCAGGTCTACAAAGTGGTCAGCTGAGTAAGATAATACACGAGTGCCCCTTGGGCTGACAGCCCTAGGGAGCCTGCATCCCTAAAGACACACCATTTTTGGAGCTTAGGGCTCCATAGGGTACATTGAGGCTGAGAATCAGGACCTTGAAGCTCCCTTTCCCATCGACTCCTTCTGATCTTATGGCAAAAGCACATCCTCCCCAAACACATGTTTCTTTGCTGAAAAATGGGAAGAGGATGTTGAAACTCCCCTCCCTCTCGGGCTCTGTGAAGGTGATTTAGATGCTATTTTCTTAATGTTTTGAATGCTAGGTGAGATTTTTAAAGCAGAACAGATCTAGGTTGCTAAGTGCCTGAGACCTAGGAGGCTGCAGGGGTGACCGCCCTCCCTGCTCTCTCCCACTCTGGCTGCAGTGGAAAATTCCAGCTCCACGCTGCAGAGAAAGGGGCAGAGGCAACCAGGGTTTTAATGCTCTTTGCTGGCTGCTGGGAAGCCAAACTGCTCGCTGTGGCATTCGAAGGGAGAAACTGGTGGGGAGACCAGGAGAGGAGGGAGGAGGAGGAGGCATGCACTGAAGGGAGGAAGAGAAGACAGAGATGGGGAAGGCATGAGAGCCTAGGAGCCACTGGAAAGATCCTGAAGACACATTCAAAAGAAAATATTTTAAAAAGGCTACAAGACTATATTATTTTCTCCGTCAAAAGTTCTGAAAACAGGAACCCCAAGTCCTCTCAACAGTTTTGCTTTATAGTGAGACGCCGACAGTGAGCCCGTAACCCGGGGCATGAGGAACCTGCCCCAAGCATTCAGGCATCCCAAGGAGACACGATTGGAAGCGGCAGAAAGTAGATTCTGAATCATTGGCAGAAATACATAAAAAACAGGGGACATTTCTTCCCATTGAGGAAGGACTTCAAAGAAAGTAAGTTCTAGTTGCTGTATTAGCAAGAGTAGGGTCTGCAAGGATAGAAATGGGGGCCATGCATCAGGGGATGCGGGAGGTCACCCCCCAGAGGCAGGATGGCCGGGGAATAAGGTGGGCAAGCTTCGCAGTTCTGTGGGCACAGGGGGTTTCTTCTATAGGGACACGTGTTCTGACACAGCACAGCCAGGGGACACAAAGAACACTTGGCATCACCAGCAGGGCCTGCTCCATCTGGGAAACAGGAATAGACGGAACTGATCCGGGGGGAGAAGGGCCTGCCTGGCCTGCTGCCCCTGTCACCTGCAGTGACTAAGCTCACACCTAGAAGGGGCGAGGTGGCGTGTCGGACGCTGTGGTGGTGGACGGGTGCAGGGAGGGGAGGGGAGAGGACGTGGAAAACTGGAGCCTTCGCCTTGGGCTGCTGCAATGTCATGAGCCCAGCACTCAAAGAAGTTTATAATTTTCTGTATCTTGGGCTCGATGTTTCAGTTTTTAGTCATTTCTAGATCCCTCAAGTAAGGTAGAGTGGGTCAGCAAGATTGATTGCGGCTGGAAGAAACCTAAGCACTTGGGGATGAAGAGACCAGACAGGAAATCCAGGGCATGATCTGCAGGCTTCCTGGCCCACGTCGTCTCCTCTCTGTCTCCTGTGACTCCCTGTCCTTCCATGCCAGCTCTGTCTCGGCCACCATCTTGCATCCAGTCTTCCCTTCTCTGTCCTCAGCCGATTGCTTAGAGTCACAAAGCTGGAAGCACCACGAGTGGTCAAAGATTTTAGTCTTCTACTTTTTCGGATTATAGACAATCTGGGCAGGGTACCTTCCCTTCTCTGTGCATACCCCCAGGGACGGTTTTTGGAGGCAACCTGTCCTTCTGCTGGACTATTTGCATCCTTTAAAGGGAAAAAACCATCATCCTCAGACTGAGGCAATCCCTGTCTGGCTTCTTCCTTTGAAGTGATTAAAAGTCACCTCCTAGTGTGGCCGTGGCTCTACCTACAGAAACCGCTCTGTGAGGTTGGATGTCGGCACCTGCTGCAGCGTTTGCCAGGGACCGGTCAGGAGTGAGCCCAAGGAGCACGCCCAGGCCGTGCTGCGGAGGGGATGAGAGCAGCGCGGAGGGGCTGGGGTTTGGGAGGCTTCGACCCAGAGAGGAAAAGGCGCCGGGAAGGACAGCTCCAAAGAGCAAGAAAGTGTGAGGGGATCGGGCGGCCAGAAGCAGCCCTGGGGAGAGGGCGGAGCGTGGGCACCCGGGGCTCCGTCTGGCCCAGGTGGTGGGGTTTCTGGAGAACACAAGAAAAGGAGTCTCCCTGCTGCCCAGCAAGGGGACCACTGCACAGGATCTCTGTCAACACTGAATTTGGGAAGTTGGACTCGAACGCCCAGGTGATTGTGCGTCTGCTTCTGGCCCGTTAGGCCACAGCTGGGCTTTTTGATACGGCTTAGAAGAAAGCTGTTTGCCTACTCACGAAAGCTAGGGAGCAATTCAGCTATCAAGAAACAAAGACTTTCCCCCTGTAAGGAGCGCACCGTGCTCTGGACTGGCCAGCACGTTGTGCATTTGCTGGACATCCTGTCACGCACTTCTGGAGTGAGATAAGGCCACGGGCAGGAGCTAGTGCTGTCTGGACAGCCCCCCCCCCCCAACACACACTGCTTCCTGCCCTTGAGGTGTGCAAGGCAAGGTAGAGGCTGTCAGATATTCAGGGGAGGGGGAAACCCTGCCACTCATCCTTCTCTCTCCAGGATTGTGGCCAATAGAACATCATCATAAAAATGAGCCATGAGCAGATCAAAGTGTTGGCTTTACCGCTGTCAAGCTGAACTGCAGTCTGGCTGACAGGAGGTGCTTGCCTTTCTCCCTGTGAACTGAAGACAGCTCGACTTGGGTACCTGTCACAGGCTCCACGGCTGGGCCGGAGAGTAGGAGCTGCATTGGAATGCAGAGCCCAGGGTACGGAGGACCCTGACCCAGGCAGAGGTGGCTCAGGAAGGGGGTGGAGACACAGGAGTGCTGCCCTCATCCTAGATGACAGCTTTATCTCTGCATACCTGGGCCCAGTGGGTGCCCCAGCAATCACCTTACCAATTACATTAGTTGTCCCATCTTGCCCCATCTCCCTTGGGGAGACAGTGGACCAGGTGGAGGAAAGCTGCCTTCTAGCAACCTGAGGGCTAGGAAGGGCTTATCCCTTCTCCCTAGCTATCTCCTGGCATCCTTCTCCACCACAAACCTCCTGACACAAGAACCTCCTTCTTCTGAAGGATAGACACGTTAGAAACATGCCTGAGTTTGGAATTGGGGTAGGGTGTTAGTACTGGGGACACAGTTTGGCTCACACAGCCTGACTTCTGTACTGTTTGCTCCTCTTCCCATGTAGTAGTCATCCCACTCTCTGAACTTCAAGCACCCTGAGCAGAAACCACATCTTCACTTCTTTTACCCCCACGGCAGCTGGTATGGGCTAAACATACAGTATATGCTCACGCTATGCCTGATTGCTAGAAGTTTAGAAACTCTGAGTCCCTGCAAAACTCCCCTGTCTCCTTCTTCTTGTATTTAATCTGGTTCCTTTGTGCCGGTCTTCCCTTCACACTACCTGTTCCCCCCACCCCACCCTTTCACAATCCTTAGGACCCTGCCAGCAAAGAAATCCGGGGCTCCCCCTCCTTAATTAGACCGAGGAGTGTGGACAGCAGTACATTGCATACGCTGCATCCTTGCCTGCTCTCAACTCCCAGATTTGTTCCCTTCACTGCGTTGGAGTTAATGAAAAGTGTGATAAACCCACTGTTTCATTTTCCCTTAATTAATACAAGCAATTGAATTGTGCTAAAGTCATTTTGGTTTGGAGACTGAGCCCCTGGTCAATGTCTCACTTGCTGGCAGTGACAGAGCTCTTTGTCTTGGGCTCGGACAACCTTTCTCAGGCTGTGGCCACCAGGACCTTCTCTGGGGGAGGGGTGCTTTGCCCCATCTGGTCCTGCCACGCCGGCTGCCTTCCCTAGGGCTGACAGTAAGCTGGCAAACGACAAGATCAACGTGTTACTGTGAAAGTCAACTGGCTTCCCATGGGGGAAGGAGTACATTAATAATGCTCTCCATAGCTGGGGGTTCAGAGGAATTCCCGAGCAGGGGTCAGCTTCCTGAGTCCTGCCCTCTAGGCACAGGGGAGGGCGAAGGAAGCTGGGCATGTTCCCTGTTTTCTGGCTGGGGATAGCTAGGGATGATACAAGGAGCGAATGTCTCAAGTGAGCATCCGGTATGATTGTCTCAAAAGGTAAACATGTTGGGCTCTTGAGCTCTTTGCCAGGGGCAGAAAAGTCAAAGACGGGAGGACATAAGGGTTTTGTCTGGTAGGTGGGAGCAGGAAACCAGACCGTCAAAGAACCTCTCTGCAACCGGGTCTGGGAGAAAGCACCTAGTGTAGAAGTTCTCACTCCTGATGGTTCATCAGACTCACCAAAGAGCACTTCAAGAATAGAGTCTGGTGTCCATGCCTGCAGATGGATTGAATCGGCCTGGGGTGGGGCCCGGCATCTGCATGCTCTGAAAACGTCCCAGGGGACTCTAATGTGCAAACAGGGGTGAGGTCCCAGCATTGGTAAGTTGGGGACCCCTGTTGGTTTCACTTTCCAAGTGCTAGTTCCACACGTAGCCTTCCAGGCTTCCTCTGTTGAGAAGTCATTGGGGACCTACAACTATATAAGGCTGCACACGGCTTAGAATGCGCTCCAACCTCCTGTCGGCTGCTGGCTTCTGTGCAAAACATACTGTCATGATGTTGTCACCAGAAGCTTTACTGCAGGAGAGGCTGGAAGAAGGGCGCTCGCTGTGGAGTAAGGTAATAACAGCCAGGGTCAGTATGACAGCCACTCCTGCGGTCTGTCAGTCCCCAAAGGCTAGGGATCTCCAGATACTCTAACGAGGAGCATAAAGACGAGACCGGCTTCTTTCCAAGCACAGTGGAGGCCTGTGTCCAGCTTGGCTTTGCAGCTTCACTCACGTGCTCTTCTCCACGACCGGTTCGTTCTGTGCAGGGGATCGGGATGCAGGACTTTCACAATCTAGGTGCCACTGTTGACCCACTGGAGGTGGTTCTGAGTGAGCGGCACGGAAACAGCCGGGTGCCTGCAAGGATGTGGCACGTTCCCTGCACATGGACGCACAGAGGGTGTGGCAGAGAGAGGAGCTGGATTGAGAGAGAGAGAGAGGTGGGGGCAAAAGGCAGACAGCTGGAGTCCCATACAGGCAGACAGAAGCTTAAATCCATTTCATGAACAGAGTAGCCTATTTGGGTTAAACAAGAAGCCAGCATTTATATTCTAAAAAGTATTTAAGTGTAAACTGAAACAAACAATTCAGACCAAAACTATGTAGATGTAGAAGAAAAAAAAATCATTATTTTAAAATAGCAGAGCTTCCTTACACAGCCAACTTATTGACAGAATGTTTAAGTACATTTGAAAAGTTTTTATTTATTTTACATGTTTTCCTCTTATAATTATGATTATTTCACTCTAAATCAACAGTGTTATTTCAATATTAATGACTAAAAATGAAATAAGTTCTGAGCAGTAAACTACTGCTTTTTTAAAAAAATCATAATTAAAAAACAGCAACAACAAATGATCGAGCATTGAATGAGATGCTGCTTCTCTCCTTTATATATGGCAGCGTGGGAAAGTCTGACTTAACCTTCCCTGCAGTCGCCTAAGCAGGCAGGACCAGTGCCCCAGGACCAGTTGCTTGTAGAAAACAATACTTTAGAGGAACAGAAATGTCTTATGCCACAGTGTGGTCAGTGGATAACCAACACCATATTACCTGAGGGCACTTGGGAAAAGTGGCTTCTTGAGCCCAAAGCAGACTACAGCATAGGAGCCTGTTGGGGTGGGCAGTGTATACACTCTGCAATTATTTGTGATGTCAGAGTGAGCGCTGCAGCCCTTGCTTGCCTTCAGGGGAAGTAAAATTTTGCTTCTAACATCAACCACACCTGACTCGTTTCCCTGGGAATTCCTTTATGTGTATAGCAACATCAAGAATGCCTTTGTTGTTTTTATAAGTTGGGTTAACGTACAGCTACATTTTCCTGGGGCAATCCCAGTTGACACCTGTCTTCTCAACATGACTATGAACCTTCCACTCTCCAGAGTGCTCTGGTCCGGGTGATAGAACAAGTGGTGGACACACTCCCAGGCTTTTGCAAGGTTTGTCATCAGGCTGTGGGGCCTTGGCTGCTGCTGGCACCTTAGTCTGCATGTGGGAGTGTCCCGACACTCCTACGGTTTAATCCAACAAGCGGCAGTGGCCTGGTACCAAGTGGGGTGTGGCCCCTCCGATGCAGGACTCTGCTGGGCCCTGGACGGAGGGTCAAGAGAGGTTCTGGGTGAGCTTTCCCCGGAGCTGGAGGCCCACCAGCTGCACTCTTCCTTGGGGTGACAGACAAAGAGCAGCTGGTTGGATCCTAAGCCCCCCAGAGGCTGGGGCAACCGGCATTGCAGCCCCCCAGGCTGGAAACCCACTGAGGGTTCCAGGGCTCTCGGCAGACCAGGCACCAGACCTGCACCTTTCTGGAATGGTCTGGATGGACCCGAGCACTGACTGAGAAAGCAAGCCCTGGGGCCTTTTCGGGCTACTGGGGAAACGCCCTCGTAAGGAAGAGCATAGCCTGGTTTCTGCAGCTGAGGCCCCGATGCAGCCTGACTCCTCTTGCTCTTCCTTCTTTTCTTTTCTTTGCATCTCTCTTTTCTCCTCTTCCTGTAATATATTATTTCCCAACAACACAGCAGCATGACAATGATACCAACTACCGACGTCCATTCATATTTCCAAAATATTAACACTGTATCGGCTTCCAGGCCAGGTACCCGCTAGCCCAGGCAGCACGACTGGTATGCGGACCACGCCAGAGCCATCCGCACACTTTGCAGAGCAGAAAGGTCTGAGCTCTGGAGTGTCTCGGGGTGACAGTGTAGTCACGTTGCTCTAGCGCAGGCTGAGAGGAAGGCTTAGGAGCTGCGCACGCCAAGGCCAACGTCTCTGCTCTGGTGGGGAAGGTCCCTTTGGGAACTTTCTTGTCCAGGGCTCTCCTCATCCATGCCATGTGCTATTCAGGACAAGTCTGTCTCTTCTTAACCGTCTAAGGTGGACGATGATTAAGCTGACCTCACACCAAAGACATCTATCTGTCTTTCTGGCCTTTAGCTTTGTCACCTCAGAAGTCACTTGATATACCTGAACTTCTGTGACTTCATGCCAATAGTAGAAATAAGGAAGAAAACCACTGAATTAACGAACAGAAGACCTGGGATCTAATCCCAGTTTTGATACAATATGTTATGTGATTTTCAGCAAGTGTTCTTAGCCCTCTAAACCCCAATTATTTTCTTTTTAGTATCAAATGTAAAAATTTCACTGGATAAACTCCAAGGTCACTATCAGTTTCAACATTTTATAACCTTTCATAACCTAGCCACACCATCTCTGACCAGGAGTCCTGAATATTAATAATTCCTTAAGTTCTGGAGCTTTGATCATCGTAGGGTTGTTAGACAGAGTCCCAGCCCGGAAGCTCAGGGTGTGTGCGCTGCAGAGCCCACCCAGGCCACCCTGTCTTCATCTGAGGTCTTGACAGTGCAGGCACAGGAATAGAGACACCACGACAATTTCAAGGTAGCTCTCATCTCTCATGGTGCTTTAGCTGCTTGGCAATGGGGAGGAAAGAGAGGTTTTGACAATTATGAAGGACTGTGTGTATCTGAAGGTAATGTCTTGTGTTAATGGGGGAAATTAATTCTTTCTTTTTCTTTCCAAGTCTCCTATTCATGTAAATTTTGACAAGTAGCTGTTCTTCTTTCCCTCCCCGAGATGGAGAGATTGGAATAATGTCTTACGGGTAAAACTAATCATCCACTTATATGATTTGAGGCCCATTTTCGTGGGTACACTCCAAATGCAGGAAAATGATGCTTCCAGCTCCTTTCTGCCCTCCCTGCCATCGCTAAAAATATCCCTTCTTAGTTACATGGTTCACTTCACTAATCCTTCCCAACCAGAGAACAGATATGGAGAGACAGCGAGAGGGGTGACCTGGGAGTGAAGACCATGCTACACCCCAAACTTCCCCTTCACACCTGCTGTTGGAATCAGACTGTGGCTACACGGCTCAGATCCAACAAGCTCTGAGGGGCCCAGTGGGAGCCGAGGAGGTCAAGGTTTTTGTCCTTGTTCTGGCCACTAACTAGCCAGGCCCCTGAGCAGACCACTTCACTGCACCCAGCCTCCTTGGCTGCAAAATACGGAGATCTGGTCAACTCACTTCACAGGTCCCTCAGCCACTGTCCTTTCTCAGCTGTGTTCATGATGGTCTTTCTGGCCCAGTGGACAGGAGTTCTGTGCACTTGTCAATAGTCCCTGGACAGCACCCCACATTTGACTGGGGATGGGCATTTCTGGGAGGTGAGTTTGGAGGTGTGAGCTCTGTTCCTGCCTGAGAAACTTGGCTTGCTCTGGTTCTGGAAGACACAGCACTGAGCACACTGTGATGTGACCTGGAGGGTCACGATGAGGCTGGCCAGGCTTTAATCCCCCAGCCCCTGCTGTCTCCCCCTCACCTCCTTCCACTCCCCACTCCCCACCCCGAGGCTGGTTTTGCTAGATTTTGCTTAGTGGTCACTACCCTCAGGGCCTCTATCAAAATTAACACGTCTTTCCTGGAAAGGAAGGAGAGTCCTGTAGATTTCTAGATGTTTTTTTCCCACTAGCCCAGATGAGGCCTAGAGCCTCTGCCTTCTTGGCAGACGGTGTCGATCTGGGAAGGAAGACAAGGAGGCTTGGAGGGTGACTGCGCTCCCACAGAGCAGGCCTGGAGGCAGGATCCTGGACAGAGAGGGGTCGTTTGGAAGGGGCTGCTGAGCTCCTAATCATACAGGGCAGGTGCCTGCAACCTGGTACCTAGACAGGTGGTGCCTGTGGATTTTTAGGGCTACTCACAGAGGGCGCTTCTGCAGAGAATGGATCACAATAGGCACGTGGCCTTGAGCTGACTCTACATTCTGTTCAACTTTAGAGTTTTTTCCCCCAATTATAGAATATTATTCCCTAAGAGTAAGTCGTGGAATTAATGTAAGTAACAGTGTGGTATTCATTGCTTTCTGCATATTACACAGACATACAAGGGCAGAAACACATGTGGTATAAAGGCATAACAGTAGAGACAGTAAAATGCAGAGTCATTCTTTTCAAACTGTACTCATCACTTAGGAAATAGCACTCCACCAGGTTCAGGAGCAATCCGACCCTCTGTGTACATTGGGATATGTTACTTACCCACCCCAAGCCCCCTGTTTTATCATGGATAAAAATGAAGGAGTTGAGTTAGATTATGTCTAAAAAGTGTTAACTCTAATTTTGGATAGTCAGTAGCTGGTTGAAAAAGTAATATGCGATCCTTCCAACCACCGACTCAAAGTCTCTGTGTGTGTGTGTGTGTGTGTGTGTGTGTATACAGGAAAACACAGCAAAATAAGGAATAAATCTCACCTAGAATCTCATGAAAAGAGACAAAGAGATAAGAAAGCCCAAAGAGGCTTGAGCTCAGCAAATCAGAAGACAATTCATCTTGAGAAGAAAACAAGTTATATTTACATTATTAAATCACAATTACAAAGCAAATCAGCTGCAGAAGAGAAGAGACCATTTCCATCAATTATTACTGAACTGAACATAATTTTTCAATCATCAGCAGATTGTAAATGGGGGCTACAGCTCATCCAGGAACTGTTCTATCACAGGAGCTATTAATCAGGTATTAACTTTGTGGAATTAGCAAGGACACCAGCGAGATGGTGAGGGAAGAAGGGTACGGGGACAGGAGGGCGCAGCAGGTTAATTCCTGAAACGAGACACAGAGCACTCTTAGAAGGCCTGGGGTCGGGCCCCATGCAGCTAGCACTGCTGCTGTGTGGAAGAAACACTTAGCTCTGATGTCTGTGTTTCCAGAGTCAACGCACGAAGAGGTAAAAGCAGACAAAAACGGCATCATTTCCTGGCGATTTAGTGCCTGCTGCCGGGATGCGGTGACGATGACTGTGTGCCTTGGGACCTCACTGTGCCGGAGTGCTGGGGGTGGGGGCGCAGCTGTGCCTGCTGGCCTTGCCGCAGGGTCTCCACTCAGCTCCCTAAAGTCTGGGTGCTTCCATCTGCCCTGGCAGATCTGCATGGACATCTGTGGGGAACAAAACTCGCACAGAAGATTTCTGTGCGCTCTTTCAATGTACGGGCTCCCGATGGGTCTCAGTGAAAAGTTCTATCTGTTTTCCATCTTCTGCTACCTTACCTCTCGTTCCAACTCTGCTCCCACTGGATTTTTATGCGACACAGACTAGGATTCGATTCCCCTAGACCACTTTGCTCCCTGTCTGGGTTCTATGTCCCCCTCCCTTCCCGTCACGGGACAGGTTGGTCTACTGAGAAACGAATCTGTGTTCTATTCTTGGAGCTGTAGGAGACTGGAGGGAATGGGGGGCCTTTGCTCCTCCCCAGCCCCCCAAAGGAGCCAGGCTTTGTGAGTTCTCCATTCTGAGCTTCTTGCCTCAGCGTTGTTAACAACTTGAGTGTCATGGGGTCTGAAGCAGTTGCTAGGCACCCGGAAGGTTATCACCATCCAGGCTTTTGTTTCAAAGAAACAAGCAAACAGAGTCTAGGCTCCTGGAGGTGGGCGTGGGCCAACCTGGGGAGGATGGGCTGTTGGGAGGAGCCCCCCACCAGTGGCAGACGACACATTCGTTTCCCACGCAAGCCCGGCCTCCTGTCCTCCTTCCTTCCTTCCCCCTTCCCTCCTTCCTTCCTTCCTTCCTTCCCTCCTTCCCCGCTTCCTCCCTGCCCTCCTTTGTTCCTTCATTCAACGAACATTTTTTGAGCTCTTAGACAATGAACCTACCACTGAGGACTGAAAACTGGAGGCACTTTTCTAAGCATTCTGTGTACTCTAGTGAGGAAGACAGTCTCCCAAGACATGACTTAGACTGAATTTCTCACCAGCCAGATGGGCAGAGTCTCAACACATCAGCTACAAACACACTGATCATTCTTAGAGCTGAGTTTTATGGCATAGAAATCATGTGTGGTGTTCATAAGCCACCTCTCTCCCCTAGAGACCTCTGACTCTGGTTTCAGGTCTCCATTTAGATGCACTTTTCAGGGAAGCCTGTTATGTAGATATTTCCTTTTTGACCCTCCAGACATCCTTCTCACCCTCCGTGGTCCTGCCTTCTCGCCAGGGCATCTGACTTCCAAGGGCTACACCAACTGGTCCCCTTGTCTTCAGCTTCTGGGTGAGGTGACCAACAGGAAGCCCAGCAGGTGATTGGAGGAAGAAAAAGGTGAGTTCAGATATGTATTTCCCAGCAGGTCACCTCCTGAGTCACTTCACTGAAGAAGGACATATCTGCTCTCCAGTCAGCCACCCCACCATTCTGCCCTCCCTATTCGGGTGCCCGCCTGCTGTCATGAGCCGGGACCACCGCAGTGCCTGTGTGGTCTCCCTCCACCCTGCCCACACTTGACTAGTTCCCCTATTAAACCTGCCAGGGTCACTCAAAGTTGAATGTGCCAGCTGTGTCCTGCTGGGGCCCTTCCTGATATGCCTTCCTTGACCCTGAGGTCTTGGTCACACGTCCTTCCTCTAGGGTCCCACAGAACTTGCATTTATAATCACATCGATCCCTTTAGAGCTGTGATTCTCAATCAGGTGGTTTTGCCCCCAGGAAACATTTGGCAGTGCCTGGAGACAGTTCTGGTCATTACGACTGGAGTGGAGGGAGGTGTGACACTGGCATCTGGAGGCAGAAGTCAGGGGTGCTGCTAAAGACCCTATATGCACAGGCCAGTCCCCCATGACAAAGAATGATCTGGCCCCAAATGTCATTCATGCTGAAGTTGAGAAACTTGCACCAGAGCATAAATGTGTTTATTCTCCAACGTCTCTCTCTAGACAGAAGGAAGCTCAGGGAATGCAAGGACCATCTAGTTTGTTCCAGGGGCTTCCCGGTGCCTGGTGCAAACCCTGCCATGTGGTAGGACCTCACAAAAGGGCTGTGGGAAAATATAAAAAGTAAGTCCATTCACTAATGAAACACAGTCCTCATCTTATGTCATGCAATTGTCTAGTGCTGAGGATAAAACTGATCATTCATAACTAAATATAAGCCCAGCAAGAAATAACCCAATAAAGGGATGGTGATTAAACCTCTCAGCAGGGTTTCAAGGAAAGCATAGATTCTATTTGGCCGGTGGAGGGCCGCACAAAGAAATGGAGATTAGGCTGTAGATGGTGCTTGAAGCAGCCTTGAAAGTTCTCATTTCAACAGGCAGGACTGGGATGGCCTTCAGGGCAGACACACAGGGCTCACGGGAAAAGCAGGCGGGGGAGATTCCGGAAATTACACTGGAGGCTATTTCAGCACCGGTACTGCTTTCTGAGGGAAACTGGTGGTCTTGGTTAGTGGATCCTGGTTCCAGGGGAAGATGCTGCCTTGTTAAATGAACTCAGGATATGGTAGTCATGTGCCAACAGCTATTTTCATGTTTGCCTTCTCAACATAGTTTCTCACTTTCACATGATTAGCAAGAAAAGATGCCTACTATGTGTGAAGCCCATGCTAGGTTGTGTGTGTGTGTGTGTGTGTGTGTAATTGGAGACGCAAGGACTGGCAAATAAACATCCTCCCAAGTACATCATTTCATAACTGGTCTCATCTGTATGGTCTGTAACTTCAGACTCTAAATGATGGAAGGGCACCTTTAGCCTCCGTTTCCAGTTTCGCACATTCAGCTTCTTCCAGGCATAACTTGTTCTTGGGAAATAAGGTCTGAGTAAATCAGTATTTGCATCCACATCCGGGGAGAAGTCAGCAACTGGAGGACTAATCTGCAGAAGCTGCCTGGCGGAGTCTGATTTGGAAGGACAAATGCTCCCTGAGCCAGGGCCCCCCCTTCAGAGGTCAGGCTCCAGTGGGCCAATATCTCACCAGGAGCTGCCGCGCACCTCGCACCTCCTTATCCTGCCTCAGCAGCCACGGGCTGCTCCACTGCCTCTTCCACAGGCTGCTCACAGCGATAGCCCCTCCTGGGGGTGAGGGCAGGGAGCAGACAATAGGAGGACCCCAGCCTCCAGGGCCTTTGAGGGTATGGCAGAAGCCCCAAGCCTGGAATTGAAAGGGGTTTGTTGCTTCCTGGAACCCGTTCAGTGGGCCTATTGCAGAGCAGAGAGAGGGGCTGCTTTCAGATCCACTCAAGCCTGCTCTATGGGAAACAGCATGGACTGACTTGTAGGAAATCTATGGCAGCACGTAAATTACTTTATGACTGCAGGGACATGTAATATCTGCACACAGCCAGTATGCACACCCCTAGAAACGATGTGGTTTTCAGTCTGAAATGTCAATTTATTTATTTTTTCAGTACAGTTTAATAATCATGCATTGACCCTGGACTGAATACACATGTCAGGGTCTTTGCCAGCATAACATTTGACTCACCCTTTTTCTGGGAGACATTTGTAATTTTATGAACAGAGTGTAACACCATTATAATAGAATGTATCACATAAACTTGGATATATTACAGGTTGAACCCTGTCTCCTAAAACATACCCACTGCATTCTTAAATGGTCTGATCTAAATCTTATGCTCCTAATGCCAGCACTGTAAGAAAAGTTTCACAAGGCTTGCTCATCGCATTTCTGCTTAATTGTATACTCTGTAAACTCAGCACACGACCACACATTCCTTTGCTTTGCAAATGATCACATACTGTATCTCAGACTCATCAGGCGGGTACCTCAGAGATGACAATGGCTAGTTAGCCTGCAGAGGAGCTCGGTGTTCCATGAACTGAGGGAATTTGCATGCTACAGGTGGGGTATTTAACCCAAAGGGTCACCTCATTCCCAGAAGAATGTCCTTCTGGCACTGGATGATTCCCTGAAAGTAATAACCGCTTCTAACAAGGCAGAAACAAACAGGACCTGAGGCACCCTTTGGCAAAGGTTAGCTCTGCCCTCCAGCAAGATCCCTTTGGGAGGGCACTCAGGAGGGGCATGATTGCAAGTCCTGTCTCACCAGAGATGTCTTTGTTTACATCTGTTGATCTATTCTAATTAGGAAATCCACTCTTTTATTCTAGAAAGGGTCTCAGTTTAAACAATGCATTATATATTCGCCATACATTTAAATTATCCCAGACTCAAAAGAAGTTCTCTTGTGTTTAAATATCTTAAGGCAATTAGATATTTAAATTGGAGTCCAACTTTCTTTGTCAAACCCCTTCTTTGGCAAATTCATTCATTCGCTCATTCATCTATTCATTGCTTCTACATATAAAATATTACCTACTACATATGCTATAATCTCTGCCCTCAGCCCTCAGGGAGCTCACATTTTTGTGGGAAAGATAGACATCAGATGATATAGCAGATGCTGTGCATCAGTGGTTAGTGGCTATCAAACTTCAGTAGTGGAATCCTCTGGCTCTGTCTCTCTGTCAATGAAGTCCTATATTAAAAAATTACCAAGTTGTAAAAATGAGCTGCTTTTTTTGGTTGGGATGGGGGCTGTGTAGAAACCCAGGGTTTTGTGTTCTAATGCTCATTGTCTCCTCCTCACAGCCCTTCCTGTCCTCTCCCTCCCGCAGGCCCTCCTTTCTCTAACCCTCCCAGAGACACCTGCAGGGCTGCAGAGGAAGCCCTAGGCTTTTATGAACTATGGTTAAGGATAAATAGTTCCTCATTGTTAGGAGAGCACAGTGCAATAGAGGAAACAATACATAAACATATGAAACTTTAAATAACAATGAAAAATTGAACAAGTCAGAACAAAAGCAAAGATGTCCAAGGCCTTGTGAATTAAATAGCTTATAATTCTAATAATTGTTAGAGGAGTTTTAAGGCAGGAGAGGTCACACTAGGCAGGAAATTCAAAATTTATTTTTAGTTAATTATTTTAGAATTTAAGGATTTTAATTGGAAGAAAATTCCATATATCTAGTCAAATAACCTCGTGATCCGTCTTCTTCATTTTTGAGTG
>CM052438.1:96829641-96840914 GCA_028533085.1 Varecia variegata | reverse complement strand
CCCAATAATGGGATTGCTGGATCAAATGGTAGGTCTACTTGTATCTGTTTAAGGTATCTCCATATTGCTTTCCACAGAGGTTGGACTAGTTTGCAGTCCCACCAGCAGTGTATGAGTGTTCCTGTCTCTCCACATCCACGCCAACATTTATTGTTACGGGACTTTTTGATAAAGGCCATTCTCACTGGAGTTAAGTGATATCTCATTGTGGTTTTGATTTGCATTTTCCTGATGATTAGAGATGTTGAGCATTTTTTCATATGTTTGTTGGTCATTCTTCTGTCTCCTTTGAAAAATTTCTTAAAATTTACTACAAACTACAGTAATCAAAACTGTGTAGTACTGGCATGAAGAGAGACATATAGGCCAATAGAGTAGAATAGATGGCCTAGGAATAAACCCTAACACATATGGTCAAATGATTTTTCCCAAGTGTGTTCAAGACAATTCAATGGGAAAAGAAAGTCTGTTCTACAAATGATGGTAGGAAAATTAGATATCCATGTAGAAGAATGAAGTTGGACTCTTAACTTATACCATGTTAAAAAAAAAAAAAAACTTAAAATAGACTAAAAACCTAAACATGAGAGATAAAACAATAAAACACTTACAGGAAAACCTGATGACATTGGAGTTGCCAATGGTTTCTTGGAAATGACACCAAAGCTCAATACCACATGAAAAACATAAACAGAACTCATGAAAAAAAATAAAAAAAATAAAAGAACTTCTGTTAACCAAAGGACACTATCAAGAGTGAAAAAGTAACCAATGGAATCAGAGAAAATATTTGCAAAGTATATATCTAGTAAGGGATTAATATCTAGAATGTATAAAGAACTCTTACAACTCAACAACAAACAAGCAAACAATCTGATTAAAAGATGGGCAGAGGACTTAAACAGACTTTACTCCTCAAAGAAGACACAAATGACCAATGAGAACATGAGAAGATGTACAAAATCATTAATCATTAGGGGAAAAAAGTCCCAAAACAACAAATGTTGGCATGGATGAGGAGAGATAGGAACACTCATACACTGTTGGTGGGACTGCAAACTAGTACAACTTCTGTGGAAAGTAATATGGAGATAACTCAAAGAACTAAAAGTAGAACTACCATTTGATCCAGCAATCTTACTGCTGGGCAGCTACCCAAAGGAAAAAAAAAAAATTCTATAATAAAGACACCTGCACTTGAATATTTACAGCAGCACAATTCACAATTGCAAAGATGTGGAAACAACCCAAGTGCCCATCAGTATGTGAGTGGATTAATAAAATGTGGTATATGTTTATCATGGAGTACTACTCAGCCATTAAAAAAAATGGTGAACTGCCTATTGTGTTATCCTGGATAGAGCTGGAGCCCAGGCTTCTAAGTGAAGTACCACAAGAATGGAAAAACAAGCACCACATGTACTCACCATTAAATTGGTGCTAATTGATCAACACTTATGTGCACATACAGAAGTAACTGGCAGGTGGGAGGGGCAGGAGGAGATGGGTAAATTCACACCTAAGGGATGTGGTGCCAGCTGTCTGGGGTATGGGTATGCTTGTTGCTCTCACTCGGGCGGTGCAAAAGCAATTTATATAACCAAAGTATTTGTACCCCCTTAATACTCTCAAATTAAAAAAAATCATGATGAGATACTGTTAAATACACATTAGGATGGCTATTACTAAAATAAAACAACACAAAACTAACCTAAGCAGAAAATAACAAGTGTTAGTGATGATGTGGAGAAATTGAAATCATTGTGCTTTGTTGATGGGAATGTAAAATGGTGCAGCTGCTATAGTTTCTCAAAAATTTAACATAGAATCACTCTCTGGCCCACCAGTTTCACATCTGAGTATATATGTAAAGGAATTGAAAGTAGTGACTCAAACAGTTATTTGTACAATCATGGTCATAACAACATTATTCACAACAGCCAAAAGGTGGAAGCAACACAAGTGTGTTCATCAGGAGATGAATGGATTAAAAAATATGGTATAAAAATACAATGGGACATTATTCAGCCTTAAAAGGGAAGGAAATTCTGACACATGTTACAACATGGATGAAACTTAATGGCATCATGCTAAGTGAAATTAGTCACAAAAGGACAGATGTTGTATGCTTCCACTCACATGAGGTACTTAGAGTTGTCAAATACATAAAGACAGAAAGTAGAAGGATGATTGCCAGGGGCTAGTGGGAGGGGAAATGGGAAGTTATTATTTAATGAGTACAGAATTTCAGCACAGGATAATGAAAATATTGTGGAGATGGATGGTAGTGATGATTGCACAGCAGTGTGAATGTACTCAATGCCACTGAACTTTACTCTTAAAGGGTTAAAAGGTACCCTTCCATATACCCATAAATTTCATGTTAAGTACAATCTTACCACCACAAAAAAATCAATTAGAGAAACAGAGGATTTCTGGGTAGTGCTGAGGGTTCTCTGCGGTTTATGGTCATAAACATAAAATAAGACCAGTCAGCAAGCTGTAACCATTTCTCTGGTGACTTTCAACTGTTCAGGAGAAAGTATAAAAATGCACAGTTTTAGATAGTACCATGGTTGGAATTTTTCCAAGTAAAAAAAGGAGAGAAAAGGAGTTGAGGGAGTGGATACTAGAGTAATTGCAGTGATAGGCTATGGAATCTAATTTGTGTAAAATAGGAAATGAAGACATATATGAGCTCATGAACAGTAGAAAGGTTTAGATATATGCAGTGAATGACTATTGGAGTCAAAGAATTATTGGAAGGAGATACCAGAAGAAAGAAAACAAAAAGATAGGACTTGTTGGGAGTCCCGGGTTCCTGCTGCACGATCCAAAGCCGTCTCAGATCCAGCTTCATTCTGGAACCACCTAATGGCAATTTCCAGCTTGCTAAAACATCCATGGGAACAACATGGGATCCTGTGCCCAGCAGGGATGTCCAGGACAGAAACAGTAATCTCAAGAGTCTCCATTTTGTTGTCACCCATCCATCGGCCTGATGTAGAATGACTGGTCAGGGAGAATTCTGGGATCTGCAGCCCACCCTCCACACCCCTGCATTGCCTCAGTCCTTAAGGGTCCTTAAGACCCTTGGTGAGAAAAGAGGAAGGCAGAGGACACAAGCAATAGCTCATGTTTTAGAACTGGATTCATGTTATAGCAAACCACCATTATCATGACAGTTTACATGTGTGTTTGTACATTATCACAAATTCTAAAGAAAACATATCATGCAGACTGAATTCCTTGACCACAATGCAAAATTATTAACAAAAATATAATTTAACCCCCTCTGCCATGTATTGGCACCCTAAAACCATACTTCTAAGTCACTAATGGATTAAAGAAGAAATCACGATAGGCTTACAAAATATCCTGACAGGCATACCAAAGATAATCAGTATAACCAAACTGCAGGTTGCAGCTAAAGTAGTAGCTGGAAGGAATTTTATACCTTTAAATAAAACTTTATAGCTTTAAATATGCAAACTTAAAAACAAGAAAATCCGAAACTTGAGTTACTCATTAATGAGCTATACATTCAATCACAAATCTAGATCAAGAAAAATAAACCTAAAATGAATGACGGAAGTGATAAAAATAAAAACAAGAATAATTGACACAGAAAATAACTAAATGGATCTATACAGATTTTCAACAAGACCAAAAGCTGATTCTGACATTATAATTTCAGAATAGAAAATTTATGGCAAAACTTTAAGGAAAAAAAAAAAAAAAAGAGAGAGAGAAGGAAGTTGAAATACAGTAGTAGAAAAACAGGGGATTTGTTCCATGACCCTCAGTGGACGCCTGAAACCTCAGGTAGTAGCCTGAAACTCTATGTATACTATGTTTTTTCCTATACATACATACCTATGATAAAGTTTAATTTATAAATTAGGCACAGTAAGAGATTAACAACAATAACCAATAATAAAATAGAACAATTACAATGATATGTCAACATCACAATTCTGCCCTTTGGGCCATTATTAGGCAAAATAAGGTAGACTTGAATACAAGCACTGTGATACTAAAATAGTCAATCTGATAACTGACAGGGCTACTAAGTGACTAAGGAGCTGGTACATCTATTGCATGGAAACACTGGAAAAAGGGAGGATTCATGTCCCAGGTGGGATGGAACTGGACAGTGCAAGAGTTCATCATTCTACCCAGAATGGTGCTCAATTTATAACTTACAAAGTATCTATTTCTGGAATTGTCCATTTAATATATTCCAACCATGGTTGACTAGAGGTACCTGAAACTTCAGAATGCAAAACCACAGACAAAGGGGGACTACTGTAGAAAATTATAAGCCCCCAGTACTTGGAGTCAGCCTTGGCTAAAATTAGAAGAAATCATAGGCTACTAGTTTCAATGTTCATAAATGAGAAATTTCAAGTAGAAGTTTTGTAGATACAAATGCTTTTGAACCAGATGATGTAAAGTTTTTTTTTTTTAATTCTATTTTTTTAACATGTATTTTGTCATAAAATTGCTTTCTTGGCTAGTTTATTTAGAAGGAATTCTACTAAGAAATCCTAAACAAAATGGTTCATATTTACACCATAGAATATAACTCAGCTTTAAGACTATGATTACTGTAATGCTTATTTTTGTTGTTGGTTGTGAGAAATTGTATTTACTCATTTGATATTTGTAATAGATGGCTAAATTTACTCATAAACCTTGAAATATGCCCACTGATTCAGTCTTCAAAGACCTTGTTAGAATTAAACTCAAGTATATAGGTTATCTTGGAATTAGAGAAGTCATCTGTGAGCTATTTCTTCTTGCATATGTCTATGTAAGTAAAACATAAATGCTAATGATGAGATTAATATATAAAACATTATATGCAAATATACTTTTTATAAGATAATCACAATTTAAAAAGATGACATACAGGTATAGTTAAGATAATACTATGAGCAACTTTGTTCCTACCAACATATAAAATAATATGAAATGCGTATGTTTATATCTACATTATATTATTTTATAACATATATACATATATATATATAAATTGACTCAAAAAGAACTACAAAATCTAAATTTACCAACAATAATGAAGGAATTAAATCATTAACCTAGAATAATCTTTTGATAAAGGCATCCATTCTGGACAGTTATATAGGTTTCAACATGAAATAAGCTAATAATTTACTACATTGATAGAGAAGAAAAATGCTATGATAATCTAAATAGATGTCAGAGATATGATATAACTTATCTGTCAGTTATGATTAAAACAAACTCTTAGCAGAGTAGAAGAAAATTTCCATGACTTGATTAGAAATTCCTTATCAGCCATATTTAAACCAATCTTTCAAGCTGTATAGTAGATCTCATTGTATAGTAGATCTCCTCTCTCACTTGATGACATTACTCCTGCAATTCTCCTCTGTGTTTCTTATGTCTTTATTTTTTTTCTCTCTCTCTGTTGGACTTTTTCCATCAGCATACAAACATGTATGTCTCTCTTCTCTCTCTCTTTCTCTCTCTTTCTTCTCCATATAACTAAAGCTTCAGTTTTCTTATCTCCTTTGCAACAAAACTCAAAATAGTTATCTGTATTCACTGTGTAGATTTCTCTCCTCATTTGCTTTCAAATCTTTCAAAGAGTGTTTTGCTCCCATCATTCTATTTAAAATGATGGCCTCCAGGTCACAAGCAACATCCACATTATTACATTCAGTGGTTAATTCTTAGATATGTTGTCCTTGACCTGTCCACCACATTTGATGCAATTAGTCACTCTTTCTTCCTTTTCTGCCTTTGGTGTTTAGGATGCCATAATCTCTTGATTTTCCTCCTAATTGGCTATTCTCTCTCCCTCACGTTTATTGGTTCCTCGTTTTCTCTACAGTCTCTTAATTTTGGAGTGTCCCAGGGCTCAGTGCTCAGTACCAATTATTTCACCTGGTTTTATCACTATTATAGTCTATTTGCCAGTGACTCTCCCATTTATATCTCTAATGAGACTTCTCTTATAAACATCAAATAGAATATCAAAATGCCATCTCAATATACCTATTTGCATGTCTAATTGACATCTCAAGTTTCCCATGCCTGAAGTTGGATTCTAGATCTCCCCTGACCCAACCTGTTTGCCTTTGTTCTTTTCCTTCCCAGGTGAAAGATTTATCTGTCAAGTTGCTTAGGCCAAGAACTTTAGAATCCTTTTCGACATTGGATTTTGCTCAAAAAACACACCCAGGCCAGGGACAGTGGCTCACACATGTAATCTCAGCACTTTGGGGGGCTGAGGCAGGAGGATCTCTTGATGACAGAAGGTTGAGGTTGCAGAAAGCTATGATGGCACCACTGCACTGTAGTCCAAGCAGCAGAATAAGATGCTGTCTCAAAAACAAAACAAATACATCCAATCCAAAAGAAAATTCAGAATCCAATCACTTCTTAATTCTCACCCTCTCCACTACTTGGAATCTTGTCTGAGAATTTCCCTCTTCCTGGAATGTTCTTCCCCCAGATATGTACAAAGTGAACTCCCTCATCTCCTTCAAGTCTTTCCTCAAATACCACCTCCTTAAAGCCTATCCTCATGAATCCATTTATAATTGCAACCCATGCCTCTGCAGCCTATGCTCACTAATCTTTCTTTATATTTTTCTCATAGCACTGAAGATTATTTAACATAATGATGGGGTTCAGGACATGCCATCCAAAATAAGGCACCTTATACCAAGAACTACAATGGGGAAAGCACAGTATCTTCAATAAATGGGGCTGGGGAAACTGGATATTGATATGTAGAAAAATGAGACTAGATCCTTATCTCTCTCCATACAGAAAAATCAAATAAAAATGGATTAAAGACTTAAATATAAGATCTGAAAGTATGGAACTATAATACTAAAAGTAAACATTGGGGAAATGCTTCAGGACATTGGTCTGGGAGAGGACTTCTTGAGTAATACACTCAAAGCACAGGAAACCAAAGCAAAATTGGACAAATGGGAATACAAAAAGCTAAAAAGCTTCTGCACAGCAAAAGAAACAATCAATAAAGGTAAAAGATAACCCACAGAATGGGAGAAAATATTTTCAAACTGCTCATTTAACAAAGGATTAATAACTAAAATATAAAAGGAGCTCCAACAACTCAATAGGAAAAAAAATCAAATAATCTGATTTTAAAAATGGCCAAATAATATGAATAGACAGTTATCAAAAGAAGACATACAAATGGCCAACAGGTGTATAAAAAAATTCTCAACATCATTAGTCATCAGAGAAATGCAAATCAAAACTACAGTGAGCTATCATCTCACCCCAGTTAACATGGCTTTTATCAAAAAGACAGGCAATAACAAATGCTGGCAAGGATGTGGAGAAAGGGAAACCCTCATACACTGTTGGTGGGAATGTAAATTAGTCTAATCACTATGGAAAACAGTGTGGATGTTCCTCAAAAAACTAAAAATAGAGCCACTATATGACCCAGCAATCCCATTACTGTGTATATATCCAAAGGATGGGAATTCAGTATGTTGAAAAGATATCTGCATGCCCATGTTTATCACAGCACTATTCACAATATTCAAGATATGGAATCAACCTGAGTGTCCATCAATGGATAAAGAAATTGTGGCACATATATAAAATGGAATATTATAAAAAGAATGGACTCTGCTATTTGAAACAACATGGATGGAACTGGAGGGCATGATATTAAGTGAAGTAAGCCAAGCACAGAAAGGCCAATCCCGTGTGTTGTCATGCATTTTTGGAAGCCAAATATTTTTTTTAAAAATTGATCTCATGGAGACAGAGGGTAGAATAATGGCTACCAGAGGCTGGGAAGGGTAGCAGGAAGGGGGAATAAAGTGGGGATGATTAATTGTTGCAAAAATATAGTCAGATAATTAGATAGAATGAAAAATATTTGATAGCATAACAAAATGACTATAACAAGTTAGGGTATACTTTAAAATAACTAAAAGAGTAGAATTTGAATGTTCCTAACACAAAGAAATGTTAAATGCCTGAGGTGATAGAAACCTCAATTACCCTGATTGTATTAGTCCACATTGTATGCCTCTATCGAAACATCACATGTACCCTATAAAGATATATAACTATTATGTAGCCATATTAATTAAAAATTAAAAACAAAACCAAAATAAGGCATCTTAGAGACTGAGGCAGGAGGATTGCTTGAGCCCAGGAGTTCAAGGCTGCAGTGAGGTATGATCGCGCCACTACAGTCCCATCTGGGTGACAGAGCAAAACCTTGTCTCTAAAAAAAATAAAAACAAAAACAAAAAACAAAATAAAGCATCTTGGTATACTGAGTATTTTAAGCTAAAGGAAATTGAGGAAGCCATAGGAGCAGGCCATAGACACTAGAAAGAATTCCCTTCACTCCATCTCCCCTGAAGTAAGCTATAAAACTAAAATAGGTCATTCTAGGAATGTCACCCAGGGACACAAAGGAAAATCTGAACACACAAGCTTTGCTAAGATCCCTCAAGTTTATTACCATTAGACCATAGCCTTTTGTCCTCCAATCAAACTTCTGCATGACTGTCCACAAAAATAATTTTTACCTGTTCCTTCAGGTCTTGGTTTCTGAAGGCTCCTGTGTCATGCTAAACTTATATTAAATAAATTTGTATTTATTTCTCTGGTTTTCTGGTAATCTGTCTTTTGTTATGGGGTCTCAGCTATAAATCTTGTGATGGGTAAGAAAATGAAACAAATGATCATTTATTTATTTCTTCATCCAATTATTTATTTTTACTTTGTCTTCTGCTAGAATGTGGGAGACATGAGGGAAGTAATGTTTATCTGTTTTGTATACTGTGCCTTTTAAGCATCTAAAAAAAGTCTGTTATATAGTAGGTTCCCAATAAATGTGGGATAGGAATGAGTATTAAGCATTTTCCTGACGGTCCTAAATAATAAGACAGAAGAGTAAAAGAAGAAGAAGAAAAGATGTTTTATAGCTGGAAAGAAGGAGAGGTAATTATTTCTTTTTTGATTGAGTTGGACTATGATCACATACCTAGAAATAAAAAAAAAGTCTGTAGACATAAAAAGCATAGTAGAATTGCTGGATATTATCTGAGTACATTAAGAATATTTCTCTCTCAGAAACAATGAATTAAAAAATATAACAGAAAAATCTTATTTATAATAACAAGAAAAATTATAAAAGGTCCTTTGGAATAATCTAACAAAAGATGTGCAGAACTATTGTAGGAAGAAATATAAAACTTGTGAAGAACACAAAAGAAGACCTAAATAAATAAAGAGCCATTCTTCTGATGGGAAAACTCAATCATAAATATATAATTCTTCCAATTTAATCTTTAAATGCAATGAAATTCTAATCATAATTTTAAAGAATATTTTGTGGAACTTAAAACATTATTTCTAAAATAAAATAGTGAATTAATCTGAATAGCCAGGAGAGTTTTATGAACTAAGAACAAAGAGGATAGACCTCTTTATCAAAAAGAAATCAGATTTATCAAAATTTACAGTCATAGTGATTAAAAAGTGTGGTATTGGTGCAAGAATAGATGAAAAAAAAAATCAACAGAATAGAAGACCTGGACACTGACCCAAGCATTTTTACAAAGCCTTATCATGTAATAGTTTTTTACAGTCAATATGGAAATGAGAAATGGTTTAAAACTGCATACTAACAATTTTGTTTCCATGTGGAATAATGTATGATACCTTCTTCACTCTACCCAATATTCAGTTCCACATGGTTTAATGAGAAGCCATAAAGTTATTAAAAGAACATTTACATAAATATCTTACAAAGTTGGTATAGGAAAGATTTCTTAAACAACGGGTGAAACAGAAAAGAAGTTCACATATTAAATACTTTGGATAATTGGCAGTTTCTAGTAAATTGAGAAAGTGCATACTAAATGAGTCAATAACTATTTCTAGCTAATTCCTCCACAGGTGCCTAAGGAGACATATACAAGAATTTTTATAGATACTAGACTTTAATGTTAGAAGTAACCCCTAAAGTCCATTAATGGAAGATGAAAAATTAAGTTCAGGTTTACATATATGAAGAAAATTTATGTATAATTATTAAATTATATTAATATATTAGTTTCATTGACTATAAACAAATTTCACATCTAAAGAAAACATACACACGCAAACATTTTTATTATAATTCAAGTGCAAAAGCTTGGGCAAGAAAATTTATGACAGTAATCGCCAAGGCAAAGTAAAAAGAAAAGAGGTTAGAAACAATTCCTGCCATTTCTAAGTTTATAGACTATAACAGTTATCTACAGCTGTGTAATAAAACATCCAAAGTCCAGTAGCTTAAAATAGCCATGTATTCTGTTCATAATTCTGTGGCTCAGTGGGTGGTTGTTTTGATGTAGGCTAACTTGAGCTTGGTTAGTCTCCGTTGGGCTGTCACGACCGGACTTAGGGGTGAGCAGGCTGGAGTTTGGATGATCAGGGCTGGACTCACGTCCACGTCAGGCATTTGGCGGGCGAGTTGATCAAAGGGTACCTTGAGTGGAGTGGCTCTTCCCTGCTTACCTCTGTGTGGGCCTCCCATTCTTCCCCAGGCTGCCGGAGCTTCTTCCCACATGCTCGTAGGATTCAAAGAAAGCAGCAAAAGGAAACAAGCCCCAGGGCCCAAACACTTGTAAGGCCTCTGCATTTGCTGACATCCTAAAAATCAGAGCCAGCCCGGCCTCAGTGTGGGAGGGCTCTCTGACTTACACACGGCAAGGGCGCGTGGATGCAAGGAGGGAGAGAATTCGTGTCATTTTTGAAATCTGCCACATGGCCCCAAACCACAGAAACTCCTTGAAGGAATATAAATATACATGCATACATGCACTTATGTATGTTTTAAACAGCAAGACAGAAAAATGTAATCACTTAGGTCTGGGGAAGAGGGCAGAATAAAGAAATCGGTAAAGAGTGTAAAAAATAGCTAATGGATTTTTTTTTTTTTTTTTTTTTAGACAGAGTCTCGCTTTGTTGCCCGGGCTAGAGTGAGTGCTGTGGCGTCAGCCTAGCTCACAGCAACCTCAAACTCCTAGGCTTAAGCGATCCTCCTGCCTCAGCCTCCCGAGTAGCTGGGACTACAGGCATGCGCCACCATGCCCGGCTAATTTTTTCTATATATATTTTTAGTTGGCCAGATCATTTCTTTCTATTTTTAGTAGAGACGGGGTCTCGCTCTTGCTCAGGCTGGTCTCGAACTCCTGAGCTCAAACAATCCGCCCGCCTCGGCCTCC
>CM052438.1:96799902-96829541 GCA_028533085.1 Varecia variegata | reverse complement strand
GCTAATGGATTTTTGAAAAGTATTTTATGATGTTCCCAACGTGGTTAAGGGTTTGGTGGGGGCCCGAGAGAGGAAATAGACAGACAGCTTAGGTGCTTCCTGGTTTCTGTTTTCATCTTGGTAGCACCAGAAGGTGGTACCTTCCAGACGGCAGATTTTCCCTGGGAATGGAAACCTAGATGGTGGTACTTACTTTTTTTTTAAAGAAAGTAATGAGAATAGAACAAATTATCTTGTGGTAAGCAGACTGCACAGTAACAAAGCAGGAGGGGAGGATGAAGGAAAAGAATAAGGCCAGAGTCAGCCCCGAGGTTCCCAGCACCGCAGCTCTGCCTGGCTGGGGCGGACGCAGAGCTAACCATACACTTCCAGGCTTTTCAACTTACTGTGAACAGAATTCTCCTATTCTTAAAATCTGGAGTGATAGAGATTTCATATCCGGTTTGAAAACACATTCCCCACTTCTCACAGCACTCACAATCAGTAAGTTTTTTCTGTGGTCTAGCCTACATTCGTGTTGCTGCAACGTGCTAATTTCCTGTGCGGCCGTGACCTCTGTGGAGATGGAGAACATTCTTTCATAGAGCAGACATAATAGGCTGAATCCCTTTCCCATTTCTGCACATGGCTCTTGAAAGACTAAGATTCAGACTAGACATAATGCAAGGGTCCGGCCAGGAGCACAAGCCGTGAAAGGATAAAAGTATTGCCGGTGTTTGCAGGCAATTCACACACTTATTAGCACAGATAGCTTTTACCTTGGATTTTTTACAGCCATGGCATATAACAACCTCACTTGTTACCTAGAGTCTCTTCAGTGTCAGATGTCCTCACTGTAATCTAGAGGCAGTGCGAAGGAACACAGGGATCAGTGTGCTCAGAACCGAAGATCCCAGTTTAAGTTCAGGCTCTACCACTTATTTATTGTATGACCTTGGCCAAGGGGCTTGAATCTCTGCCTTACATTCTTCATTGTAAAGATAATAAGACCTGCTTCTCACCTCTCTCACACTTGATGGAGAGGATTTAATAAAATAATGGACTTGGAAAGCACCTTGCAAACTGTAAACCAATAAAGCCATGGAAAGAATTAGGCCTGTTCACAAACCCCGTAGCACAGAGTGGCTTAATCATGGTTCCCTACAGTAGGTTAAAAAAAAATGTTCAAAATTGTAAAATCTTTATCCCAGGGTTGTGAATTTAGTGGGTTTCTAAAGTTTATCTGTAAACTATTACTTGTAACTTAGAAATAATGAAAATTATATTTTTCTCTATGAATAGTATGATCTTAAGGCATCTCACAAAACTCCACTGTTTCATTCAGTAAACATGATCACCTACAAGGGTGCACCGTGCCAGGACCAGGAGATCTGAAGCTGCAAAAGGCAGACTCCACCCTCGTGGATCCACAGTTGAAAGACAGAACTTGAGAGTAAGTCTTCGTATAATGTGTGAAACACTGTCATCAAGACATGCACATGTGCCAAACTATTCTACTGTCCTTTATTTCAAAAACAGGAAAAAGATGAAATCTTTAAATATGGCACAGAAAGTCCTGCAAAGTTTACATTTCTACTGTCTTCTCTCACCCCTTTGTACACTTCACTTCTGCTATGGCTTCCCAATCAAAATGATTTACAGTTTTGCAAATGGACAAGGCTGTTTCTAGTCCCTGTGCATTTGTCCACACTGCTGTTCTTCCCTGGTGTGCCCTCCCTGCATTACCTATAGAGCAATCAAACACAACTCGAGTCCGAGCTGAAGTCTCATTGTTTTAAACTCTACTCCTCTTCTCTTTTGACTTCTACACTCCTCCTATCCCCACCAGCCCAATTATAACCCGACACAGCAGGGTGTTTATTGAACTGTCCTTATGGTCATGGAGAATGGATTATATAGAGAATGACAATGAGGCAAATGCTCAAAACTTTAATGAACAAGGGAAAATGAACAGTAAGTCAATGGGTTAAGGATTGCAAAGAGGGACAGGGCGGACATAGTCTAATGGCCTGATTCCTAAGGCTTGGGGATTTTGAGGAAGGAAGAAGAAGTGCAGCAACAGACAGCAAGGAGTACACTTTCAGACCCAAAAAGTATTTGGGGGCACAGAGAGAGAAAAACAACATCCATTTGAGGGAGGAGCTGCAGAGGTAGTATCTCCAAGGGAAGTCCGGCGAATAACATGGAAGTAACATTGAGGGCAGCAGTTCAGGATGTGAAGGCGAGTTCTGCTGATAGACTATAGGTTTCGGACAAGTATATAAAGGGTGGTGCACAGATAATAGAAATGTGACACACCTTCGCCACAGTCAGTTGTTTTGGTGGTAGCTGTGTGACCCAAGACACACCCATTGAACATTAGAAATATTCACCACTATGGAAAATAATATGGAGATGCCTCAAAAAACTAAAAGTAGAACTACCATTTGATCCAGCACTACTGGGTATTTACTCAAAGGAAAAAAAAAAGACATTCTATAATAAAGACATCTGCACTTGAATGTTTATAGCAGCACAATTCACAATTGCAAAGATGTGGAAGCAACTCAAGTGCCCATCAATACATGAGTGTATTAATCAAATGTGGTACATGTATACCATGGAGTACTACTCAGCTATAAGAAACAATGGTAATTTAGCACCTCTTGTATTTTCCTGGATAGAGCTGGAGCCCATTCTACTAAGTGAAGTACCCCTAGAATGGAAAAACAAGCACCACATGTACTCACCATCAAACTGGTACTAATTGATCAATACTTAAGTGCACATATGGAAGTAATGTTCATCAGGTGTCAGGCAGGTGGGAACGGGAGGAGGGGATGGGTAAATTCACACCTAGCTCTGACTCAGGTGGTGCAAAGGCAATATATGTAACCAAAGCTTTTGTACCCCCATAATAGTGTGAAATTTTTAAAAAAGGAAAAAAAGAAAAGAAATATTCAATGTTCTAAAACTTAGAACAGAAATTCAGGATATTCTCCTGTCAAAATGTGTGACATGTGAGGCTTGTAAACTGTTTGCAGCTGCAGCTTCTTCCATGTAGAGAAAACTGTGCTGCAGTGGGAAAGAATCCAACAGGCAGAGAACAGTAGATTTGAAAGTGGTGTGTGTGTGCCCTGGGGATGCTGGATTCCTGGCTCTAGGTTCCATCCTGGCTGTATCCCTGCTCTTGCGGTCACATGGCACTTGTAGTAAGTTCCTCTTCTTGCCCAAGCTATTTCAACCTGCCTGGCTCTCAGTTCCAACCAAAGAAGTCTTAACACATTAATCTAATTTATAAAGAAAGAAATCATCGGCAAAAATTGCTACTTGATTATTACCAACAAATTGCTTGCGACATGCCTCAAAACTGATTGTGACACCTCTAATTGGTGTCAACAGTTGAGAACTATTAGCTTCACAGAAGTGGGGACTCCAGCCACATCCCCAGAGAGTCTGGAGATTATACCTCTTCTCTTGTTGTCCTCTTCAGGCCACACAGTGTTCCCAGGTGAAAGAACAATCCTGTTTTCTGAATCCCATTTGTTTGGGACTTATGTAACTGGTGGCTGCATAGTTGTGATCAATTCACTGCTTCAGACTGAGTCCGACTCATCTCCCTGATGAGATGCCTTGACCTGAACTCTCCTGCAGAGACAGTTGGCTTTTGTGTCCCTGCCACAGCCACAACCACTCACGTGGAACTTCCCCAAATGCCTCATTTATGGGGAAAATCACTTCTGGAGACCTTGTCTTAGAGGGATAATATTAAAAGTTATCATCATGATTTTCATATTGTGTTTGGTGCACAGTGATGCACCAAACAGTGACACACAGGGGCAAGGGCAGCAGACCACACAAAAATCCCTGAGCCCCTGTAGTTATTCCATGGAAAAGGGTGACCCAGGGTTGAGTTTAATCAACCTGCTGTTAGGACACATGCAAGGGGCAGGGGAGGACCCCAGTGGGGTCATGCATCTGAAACTAAAGTCTGTCTCCTTCCAGTATTCTACCCTCTCTTACAGAGAAGAAAGTGAAGTCCATTCTTTCCACTACCCCATTCTGCATATTTATAACCCATATTCTTCAAACCTCTTCTACTGAGAGAAAAATTAAATAACAACTTCTCTTCCACACATGGGAAATGGAGATTCCTAGTGTTAAGATTAATTTGGAATTATGTGTTAGTGATGGTGTCACTTTGAGTATCTAAATGTAATCCTGATGACTTGTTCCACCAGTTTTGGTTGCAAATGCATCCATATCTCTTTTATATTTCCAATTCCTTATCCAAGAACCCTCGTGCTCACATTAATAGAAAGTACTATCTCACTCTATTAAGTCCCCTCTTCAATTATCTGAGACCCAAGGAACTCAGTCCAAAAAAGGAAGGAGGGGAGAGAACAGTTCTTCTCTCAAATGCCGACGAGAGAAAGAACCGGTCTTCTGCCATCCCTCTGGCTGCTGTATGTTGTCACTGATGAGAACGACAACGCTTGTCTGTGCTGTCGAGAGGCCTTTGCCAGTCAACATCCCTCCCAGCACTGCAGTGGGGCTGCCTGCTTGGTCTCTGTTTCCTTCAAACCACGCACCAGACCAGGCGGTTGGTCCCAAGGAGCTTGCTGTCCTGGCAGACACAGCCAGAACTTCTTCTGCCCAGGACTCTTGGTTTTAAACATGCATCCTCTGCCTAGGTTTTATTTTATTTTATTTTTTAGGATAATGCCCTTCCTTGCCACTGAGCCCTGGTCAGGTCCATCTGAGTGGCTAGCATCCCGATGTTTCTTCAAGGCACATCGACTCTCCTTTAAACAGCACCAAACTGTGTGCTGTTTGGAGTGCAAGATATTTTTTAGGGATTGACGCCTGCAAAGGGAAGGGGGCAGAAGCAGAATTGGGCAGAAGAGAGGTCAAACCATGATCTGGCCCAAGAAGGCTTGGCTCACCTGACGGGGAGCTCTGGAGAAAGTCAGAGTGTCACGCTTCTGTCCCACACAGCCGTGCACTTAGACCCTGGTCAGACGTGCCAACTGCTCCGAGAGGGAGTGAGCACAGTGGCTCTTTGCAGTGCGCAGAGCTGGAAGGAGCTGAGCGCTGTCGGCTGTCTGCTGTCTGCTGAGCACACTTGCTGGGCAGCCGCTCTGGTTTCGGAGGGTTTCTGGGCAGTACGGCCCCGCATCCACCACACACAGAATCACTGTACGGTGACTTGACTTTCCCAAAGGGAACCACCTAGATAGACAAGGCACTTCAACCCTCGCACCGGCTTTTCCGGAGTGAACGCCACAGGCATTGTCCCCTGTCCCTACCTGAGAGAAGTCATTTCCGAGCCCTCTGTGGTTTGAGGTTGGCAGCTGTTTCTGAATCACAGAGAGTGAATCTGGAAATGAGTTTGGACTAGGAGGACGGGTGTGGTCTCCTAGACCTAATCTCAGGCTCCAGTTCTTCATTCACAGTCCTGGTTTTTATGCCATCGTCCCCATCTCCCACATAGCCAGAGAGAGCTGCATATGCCACACTTAGGATGTAGACTGTAGAACAATAGTAACAACCGTGCCCCCGTCTACCAGCCCCGACGTAAACAAAAGGTTGAGTTACCACTGAACACGGCGGCGGCCCCGGCGGTGACAGCTCTTCCCTGTGTCCAGAGTTTTCGTGATCTCGTCAGGGTTCTAGTCATCCAGGAAAAAAGTCATCTCTCAAGGAACTGCTTTCTGAACTTCTTTACTTGAAAGCAACAGAATAGCTTCACCTGGGGCCATTCCAGTCTCCCTTTCTAGGGGATGTTTGCTTCAGAATCACAGTGTGTATTCTCAGAATCCCGCTATTCTGCCACACGGGGCCACCTGCGGGAGGCTGAATAATACCCTCCCCAAAGATTTCCATGTCCTAATCCCCAGAACTTGTGAGTGTGTTACCTGACCTGCCAAAAGAGACTCAACTGGCATGATGAAGCTGAGATGGGGAGATTATGATGGGTTATCTGGGTGGGCACCGTGCAGTCTCAGGGGGCTTTAGAAGAGGGGTAGGTGGGTCCGAGTCAGGGAAGGAGAAGGGACAAAAGAAGCACAGTCAGGGGATCAGGGAGAACTGAAGATGCCACGGAGTTGGAGGAAGGGCCTACGAGCGAAGGCCCACAGGCTGCTCCAAGAACCTAGACGCTGCAAGGAAATGGCCTTCACCTTCAGAGCCTCCAGAAGGAGCCAGCCCTGCCAACACCTGGATTTAACCCAGTGAGACTGACTTTGGACGACTGAGCTCCAGAGCTGTAAGATGGTAAGTGTGGATTGTTTAAAGCCACTAAGTGTGTGGTGATTTGTTGCAGCAGCAACAGGAAACTAATACACCTTCCTTACTCAAAATAGATAGTGCTTGCACGCACTGTCTTAGGGCTTGCTAGACAAGGCCCTCTTTGTGAGGTGATTGCTGCAGAGGCAGCTACAAGGATGCTCCCCTAAAGGACTGAACCCTGAGTTGTGCCCTTCTCCAGGGCCGCCTGCCCAGAGACCATCATTTTCTCAGTACCGGAGGGTGGTTCCTCGGCCGATTTGCTTGTGCTCAGATTTCTCATGAGAACAGCGGGTGTAAAAGAACGCTGAGCCTAGACAGAGAAAGTGCTGCCTGGAAGACAAGATTGGCTGCCTCGCTCACAAAGGCCTTTAGCGCCATGGCCTGACGTCGAGGTGTTGCGACATCCACGTCCATCCCTGTCTCCAAGGCCGGAACTGGGACTTCAGCTGGGCTTCAGAGCTGGGCCTCCGCTGACCCGTCCTGCTGCCCAGGAGCCTGTGTCACGGGCTCTCTCTCTGTCTCCTCTAGAACTAACTTCACTCACTAACAGTGTGTACGTCCAGGTGCAAGTGTGAACTTCCAGTGTGCCACTTCCAGCTAAGGACCTCCGAGGTCCGCAGGTCCTGTTGAACCGAGTCTGCTTCCATCCCATGCTCCCTCCTGCGCTGCCTCCTGGAGCAGCTCCTCGAATACCAACACCCATGTGGGGGCCTCTTCTGCCCCGCGTTTCATGGTGGAGAAAATGGACATGCACGTTCCTACAACCTCCACACGACCAGCTGCTGTCCAAGTATTGTTAAGCCCTTGGTGATGGGGACCGAGGCATTGGCAGTTTTGAGGTCACAGATGACCTTTTGTGCAGGGTCTTGTAGACTTTTTAAATTATCATCCTTCTTTGCCTCAGGGACCTGCCACTCTTGTAATATCTAAATGGCTTTGTAGAGTCACAGCTTAAAATCTTCTTTTCTAGACACTGTCATTGCACTTAATAAAATCTCCTGCAGTGATGGGTATTCTTGGACATTACTCTGGGCTTCACAGCCTGCTACATCGCCCACACAGGTGTGTCCATGCTGTGTAGTCACAGCCTGGCATTGTCTTAGTCCACCTGGCACAGACTTTCCTTCTAGCTTAAGCAAAGTCTTCTATAGTTTTAGAAACTGAGTATTCGCAGATACCGACATACACATTACCTTCCAGGGCCCTTCCTCCTCTCAAGCTTTTGAGAAATATTTAAATATTTTACAACTTTAGAAAGTTCATAAAAAAATTGCACAGGTCTTGCTCCCTGTTTGATATAGCTGGTTCCTAATAGAACATCGCTCGGGGCACTAATTCCAACATCAATGTAGCTCCAAAACCCATCTTTACCTCTCTTGTGATATGCCAAGGCCACAAAGATGAAGGAGAGTCTGTGCTCCGTGGAGCCACCGTGCAGCTGGGCAGCTGTGGGGAAGGGTGCTTCTGGCTCTGTTCTAGACTGAGCGTGGTGCAAATGATGATGCAACAGGATCCCCCAAATCGTGCATCAGGTCACCCAAAATACAGCCAAATGACCCCAGACGTGTGCCTATGAATGCTACAACAGGGTCACTGCTGGCCTCTGCTCCTGTCCAAATGACTGCAGGACCTCACACCCCTCCCTGACCAATGACGAAAAACTGCACTTTCCTGTATATAGTTCATTCTTCAGTTGTTTAAGGCTGGTGGGTAAATCCAGTCCCTGTTGCTCCTCAGAGCTGAAAGTGGAAGTCTTTAATTAGTATACTCTCCTGAAACTAGTTTCCTTAACTAGGACACTGTCCTAAAAGCGTTTGAATCAGGATTTGCCATTATGATGCAATGCATGTGTGCATTTTTTTCTTCTTTGTTGAAATAGTGCCGGTTACTGCACGGTGTTGTCTAAGTCAGAAAAAATTTCCTTAGAATCACTGAGTGGCCTCTCTTAGACATCCAAGAAGTGCTTGGGTGATCTTCCTTAGAGAGCAGGTCACTCTGGAACCTCCGAGTGCAACCTCCTTTAGAAAGATAAGAGTTGGATACATAGTGCTGACTGTCTTAAGGAAAAGATGAGAGAGACCTGCCGTGTTTTGTGAGGATGAGTGCATTGCTCCTGCTCGGGGCATGTGGCTGTGGGGGAGGAGAGGAGGCGGGGTGCTGGCTGTGTGCCTGTGGGCACTGGAAGCCGTGCTGCCGCAGCTCCAGTGGCCCGTTCTCTCTGGACGTCACCCGGAAAGCAGAGCCCCAGCACACTAACTAGCACACTGGGCTCAGGTGGGGGCAGGAGGCAGTGGCACTGTGAGCCAGGATGGCAGCGGGGCAGCGCCCTTTCTTTGAAGACCCTTGTAAGCTGCTTCTCCTGCGGTAACTGTGGGGTAGCCAGGACAGATGGCAGCCTCCATGGCCTAATTCCAGTCCCAGCTCTGGGAAGGCTTTGCTGCGGGGGAAAGCTGTGGCATACCCCCAAACTGCCTCTACTGTCCATTTCGGGGCCACTTCAGGTCTTTCGGCAGAATGGGCTCATTAACATTAGGCCTTTGTGCTGCCACTTACCCCTCAGGCACAGTTCCAGTGCCAGGGACACTGGTCCTCCACTGCTGGCCTTGCCCACCTCACAGCTACAAGGCCACAGGCCTGGGATCTGCACTCAATTCCTTCAGTTCTCCATTTGGCAGGAAGCTTCACTTCCAGGGGAGTTTTAGTAGGAAAGACCCTGGACGATTTGACTGGGGACCTCCCAGTGAGCACAGCGGTGGGGACGCACTGGCTGGCACTCAAACATGCTGTTCTACAGAGGGTGGCGCTGCCTCAGCCCCCATGGCTGTGGCAAGAACTAGGGCTGCACGCAGCTTCTCTGCTTCAGACGTGACCTGATGCAGCAGGTTCTACTCAGCACCCAGGGTCCGTGCACTTGGTAGGCACATCGAGAGAGGCCTGAGCCTAACTGCACTCCCTGAGAAATAGTGGTCCTAAGCACTGCAGGGTGCTGGGTGCCTCATAGGAGGGCCAGAATGCTCCAGAGAGGCAGCTTGGATTTGTGCTCTCTGGGCTAGACTGGTCCACACTTTGCCCCAGCCTGCAGGGCTCTGGACGACCCCTTCCCTGAGGACATCTCCGGCTTTGTCATCCATCACCTTTGTCTTCTCTATCTGTGCTCCAGCCAATCCTGTTTTCCAAGATCTTGGCTCCCAAGTGTCTGCACAATGTGGATTCCTCTGCCCGTACGTGTCTCCCGGCTTTCACCCACCTGCCTTGCTTGTAACTGGTTTCTTTTGCCTTCTGTGCTGTGTGCACAGTGTTGCACCAGGCAGAGTATCTGGCAAGAAGGATTCTGACCAGATAGGAGTCAGCGTCTTCACATCGTGAGGGCCAGAGAGCAGGGAAGGAGCGTCCAGAGGCCCTGAGCCCAGGCGTACCCGGGAGGCACTACTGTGATTGTCACAGTTCAAGCCCAGGGCTGGCCAGAGTCAGGGAGCCCAACTATAGGCCTCTGAAAGCCCTCTCCAGGCTGAGCTATGATTTTATATGGAAAAAAGCTGATCTCTCATTTTGTCTGCATATGAAACAGCAAGTGATCACATTGAGCACAGAGCCCCCCACGGATAGGTGGCTATTAATAGACATTCATTAAATGCTGAAAACATGTTAGACATTGTACCAAAACAAAGAATTAGATAGGGTCTTTGGTAGGATATTGGCTCTTCCCAGGGAGCAGAGAAACTAAATTCATTGAGTTGGTGACAAAAAAAAAAAAAAAAAAAAAAAAAAAAAAATCACAGGTAAAGAACATAAATACAGTCAGGGTTGTGACCTTTTTTGAAAGAATTTCTTACATATTTCCTTTATATGTCATGGTTTATATATAGAATGGTGGCATTCACCATCCTAAAAGGATTCATAAGCTGTTGCCCCAAAACCCTTGCAGACAGGAAAATTGTAACAGGCCATTTCATTTGACCTTCCTGAGTCTTGGTTTCTTTATTTGTAAAAATGAGACAGGAGCAGTTAGCGCCCAGGACAGGATGGAGGGGACAGTGCCCACCAGCATGATTACAGCAGCTACTACCGTATTGAAATCCTTCCACACTGGCTGTGCCCAGAATGTCCCTGCCACCTGAGGACACCCCAGCCACCCCTCCCCTACTGCTCCCTGGACCTCTCCATAATCCAGCTGCGTATGTGTCATTCAGGGGCTTGGCAGGGAGCAGGCAGCACACCCAAAGGGCTGTCGAAGAGAGATAAATGGGTGCTCAGGTAAATGATGTGCTTGGGGTCAAGGTAAACCAGCAAGGGATGGTGAGACACCCCAGGTCTAGCAACAGCGGGAAGCTGCTACTGTCCCTTGGCCTGTAGGGTCAAGGGCATGGAGTGGTCATGAGAATCTGAGAGAAAGCCCACTGATGGCAGCAGAGGAACATAGCCACTGCCAGCCTCAGCCCAGCAGGGAGGGGCCCAGGAGTGAATAGCCCCACCTCTCTTCTCTCCCTCTGAGCTCCTGCACATGTCCCCATTAGCAGGGTCCAGCCTGGAGCTAGACAGGGAGGGGGCTGGTTGAGACTGGCAGTCAAGGTCGCCTCCCAGTGCAGAGCAGGATGGAGGAGGAGGGAGAATTGCCTGGGAGGGGCAGAAGGCAGGTACTCAATGCTGCACATTTAACGCTTAGCAGGGCAGGTTCCCAAGCCTGCTCCCGTGGGGCTGGAGTCTGTCCTGGTGTCTGACTCCCCTGAAACACCAGCTCTAAAGAGCTTGTTTACACTGCTGGCTCCAGGTCTTTGTTAAAGAACTAGGTGTTAGACTATGTCTCTCTTTTCCTCTTTTCACTAGTTTTCATTAATCTCTTTCCATTAGAACTTACCACTCTAGCTGGGGAAACAGAGTCAAGTTTAGAACACAAAGTGGACCCTTTTTCTCTTAGGGTGGTCAGTCTTTAGTAAGAGATACAAAGGGACTGTGGCTCCAGGAGAGCCAGCTCAGCTCCTGGGCTGGGTGATCTACCTGGGTGTTTGCAGTCAGAGCTTTGCAGGAACAAGCTGAGTGCATTTACCTATAATGTTTCCTTGTACCTTCTCTTTGTTAATATATGTGTCAGGAGTAGACAAAAATCGAGCAATGTGTGGGGTCTTAGAAACACACCTGGCGCAGCACTGAGTACACGGCGAGACTCCCAAAGAAAGGCAAGGCTGGCCGATTTACCGTTCCGGGCTCCTCTGGTTCAAATCCACTACACACCAGGTGCCAGGAGCCCTGCCCTCATACCAGTCAGTCTGCAGACTCCCTTACCAGAAGTCATTTCCCTTCATAGTTTCCTTTTGCTGGATGAGGATGGTGGAGGACCTTCAGGTGTAGGAGCAGCTTCCTCCACATGGCTCACCCCTCCCCCAGAGGACATGTGGTGCCAGGCATGGAAAATACTTCGAGGACCCTCTTACTTCAAGACAACAAAATCTGCCCACTCGGGGTTTGCCATAGTTCTGTGTTCCCCCACTGCTGCGGGAGCTGCGATTGTCTATGCTTATTGTCTTTTCAATATTAGGCAAATGGAACTCTAACCCTGACAAAGGCAGCTTAAAGCCTGGAGGAACTCTCATGTCAATTTCAGTTTAACCAGGTGTTGCTTTTACTCTGTCAGTTGCCTCGCTGAGACTTCCTTTGCTTAGCAACAACCTTAGCTTTTCATAACAGCTTCTCCCCAAGCCTCAGCAGTAACTCTGGAGCTGCCAGCGGGGTGAAAGCCTCTCAGATTTAAATGGAACAGAAGGTAAAAACTCCCAGAGGTTGTGGGTTCCTGGAGGGTCTTAAAACCCCTGGCATCATAGCTCTGTTTAATGGCAGAGCTGTTAATCCCCTTTAAGATGAAGGGCTGGTACCCACATTTTATTGATAGGTTTTAGCCACCTGCTCTTGCTCAATAGTGCTGGGTTAACCAGAGAGGATGTGTTCTGGGCATGCATCTAGTCCTGGTCCACCAGGAAGTCTCACTTAGGAAGTTCATCTTAGCAGAGGGGGGCAATTTGTGAAAGTGTTTTTGAGTCACCGGGAGACAAAAGCCGGGCAGCATGCAGAATGAGCAGTAGATTCTTACTCTGAGTTTTAGTTCCCAAGAGATCATCAGGTTATTCCTAGAAATTTTCCAAGGCCCCCCAATTTTTCAAAGGCCCCTGGATTAGCAAGGGATCTCTGGGAAAGAGTGAACATCCAGACTGGGATGGAGAGCAGTGAGTCTTAGCAGCTATGTTGCAGAGAGATGCAGGGCCCCAGCAGGAAGCCATGTGGGCTGTGCACAGCACAGCTTCTGTGGCACATTCCTCACGTAGACCAGTGGGCCTGGCTCCCCCCAGCCCCCAACGATGTGCAGTGAAATGCATCTGGATTGACTGGGCCCAGATAAAAGGTTTAATCTGCTCTGAAGTTTGCAACGGTGCTCAACCTTTTATATATCTTAACAAGCCTAGGACCTGTGTCTGTGTGTAACGCACTGGGGCAAATGGGCAACGCTGTTCCCAGTATGTTGCTGTGGGCTCAGGGGTCCCAGCTGCCCAGGCTCAGCCCTGCTGGTTTCCTCACCCAGTCTTTGCACGCCAAGTGCCGGGGAACACACATTAGTAAGCTTTGGTCTACAAGTGCAAACTCATTACCACTTACAAAAGCACTTCCGGAATTTGCTAAGACTCTTGATCCAGTGTTCCCTTGGCTAATTCAGACTTTGGGCCTGTCTGAAGTAGTCATTTCAGAGCCCTGAGAGTATCTATAGAGAAATGCAATTAAGAAGATGCAATGTGAAAGGCCATGTCTACCCTTACACAGTTATGGAGAGTTTTAAATAAGATTAAACGAGATGGAGTATGTGAAAGTACTTTGTAAACTGCAAAGCAACAGATGAATGTAAATTTTTACTTTTAATACTACTTCTAGGGCATGATTGAATAGGCAGATACTGATTATAATGCTGGAAACCCCCAAATGTCCAATCCGGATCATGTATGTAAAGCAATGAATAAAATATATGCAACAGAAAGGCAAGCTGAATATCTACCTGGGAGGGATTTTTCCTCCCTGTAACACAAGAAAACACTGGGCTGTGTTTAGAAGTGTATGACTCACAGAGAAGAATAATAATGGTGCCTAAAATTAGGAACATCTAGTTCAGACCACCTAGAGTGATAGAAAATGGGGTGAGTTTAATGCCTTAAAAAAATCTCACAATAGCAGTTCGGAAGAAATACTTAAGTGACTAAATATTTAATAGTTATCAAGAAATGTTAAACAAACGGTGGGTTACTCTATTTTTTTTTTCTTTTTTTGATACAGGGTCTTCTTGCCATGTTGCCCAGGCTGGAGTGCAGTGGCTACTCAAGGTGCGATCCCACCACTGACCAGCACGGGAGTTTTAACCTGCTCCATTTCCAACCTGGGCCCACCCCTCCTTGGCAACCCGGTGGTCCCCTGCTCCTCGGAGGTCACCATATTGATGTTGATCTTAGTGCGGACACCCAATTGGCATAGCACACTACAGCCCAGAACTCCTGGGCTCAAGCGATCCTCCCCCTCCCCACCTCCCAAGTAGCTGGGACATTAGGTGTGCACCACTGTGCCTGGCCAAAGATGGGTTACACCAGTGTAACTTTATTTGAAGTTCTTTTTGTTAAATAAATTAAAATATGATTATTTGGAGCCATAAATACTGGTAATAAGAATGGTTATATAGGTTGCTACCGACTTTTTCCAAAGTGTTCAATGTATCCTGTATGTGTTATTCTCCTGCAGATGAAGCCTAAAGCAGAGATGTTCAGGGCAGCCTCCTGACCTACTCCCATCCCTTCATTCAACTAATAGTGTATTTCACCAACTCTAGGAGCCATCAGCTGTAAGACATGCAATGATTTTATGTACTACAAGGAAAAAATGATGTCAATTAAACTATGACATGCCATTGATTACAAGACATATCTCCAACTTCAAAGACTTTCAAATTAAAAAATGCATCTTAGAGTTGAATAAAAATGGTATTTTTAAAGGCAGTATAGCTCAGGTTCAGACCACCTGGGTTAAAATCCTGGCTTCACCTCTAGTGACCTTGGGTGCTCTCTGACTTTCCTCACCTGCAAATAGGATTGGAGAAGTCACTACCCCAGGGGAGAGTTGTCAATATTAATTGAACTAAAATAAGTCAAACTCTATAATGGATCATAGAAACCAAAAGATTTACTTTTCTAAAAAGTATCACTCCAGCACTATTGTGTGAAGAATGTTTGGCAACAGGAGACTAGATAGGGGCTTTTGTGGAATGGTCATGGAACTAGTGTAGAGTAGTTTGAGCACTGATGGGAGCTTGGATGAAGGTGGGAGCAACATCTGAGGGAACTGGACATTTATGCAGTACAGACTGGAAATGACAGAATTTGCTGGTGGATTGCACGGTGGTGGTGAGGGAGAAGAAGTCAAGGATGCATCCCTAGGGTTTTGGTTTGAGCCACGTTTGATGGTGGCATTTATGAAGACAGAAAATTGAAAGAATTGCATGTCCTGTTTTGGATTTAGTCATTTGAGAGATATCAGAGGATGTTGTTTAGATTACACATTCCATGGCTCTCCCCCTGGAAATCCTAATTCCATAGGTTTCTCCTCCAGTGATTCAGATGTGCTGCATTAAGTTTTGAGAATAGTCTAAGTCTTGGAATACATGCAACCTTCATATTTTAAAAAGCTCACTAGGGCATTATTGTGTGTAAATATATGTGTAAGATAAATTGCAGTTATATTGGTTTGAATTCAACTATATGTAGGAAAGGTCCCTGTACCTGAAAAAAGTAGTAATCACTAGAAACAATATATATGAGAAGAATAAAGTTGGGATGAAGGTTTCTTTGTTATGCTATTCTTTCCTCCTTCCTTAGGGCCCTAGTACCTGTGGTTACTACATCCTCCCTCCCTCAACCTGTGCAATTAAATTCTCCTCCTCCTGAGTAGCTCAGTGCAAATCTCTCCTCATCAGGACACCTTCCTGGCCTCCCAGATCAGCTCCTTGTAATGGAAGTGTTCATAACACCCTGTGCATAGCACATTGATTGTGTGTGTGTGTGTGCGCGCACATGTGCACGCGTGTGAGAGAGAGTGTGAGATACACAATTTTAGTGTTGACTTTCTTCCCTGTTTGGAAACATCTTGGGAGCAGGAATCATGTTTGTTTTGATCACCATTTTAACCCCAGCACGCAGAACAGTGACTGGATGTATTAGGTCCTCATTTAAAAATGCGGAATAAATACATGTGGTTTCTTATCCAGTTGCATGTGTAATTAATTTTTTCCTAATTGGGGGCAGTTCTTGTATCATTGATGTCTAGAAAGGTCCTTGGTGACACTTAGGAACAAATGCACCAGAAAGTAGATAACATGATTCAGAAATACAAGGAAATATAATTGGATTGAAGAAAGTCCTTACGCACACTGAAATGTCAGCAGCAACATAAATCTACAGAACTCCCCTTTTAACTCTCTGTGGAGTCCTAATGTTCCAAAAAGGTGTTTTAAAGTCCTGATATAAGATTCGTGCTGAAGTGAGACATTTCACAAGCCCATACTAAGTACCTATCTTGCCAGAAACCCCCAGCCACGGGGAAACTGGAGTTTAATGTGACCCACTCCCTTTGCTCAAGGAACGTCTGAAGTAATCACGTCTGGAGGTTCTTTAGCAAGGTTCATGTGCTGATCTGGGGTATTCATCAAATAGCTAAAGGTGAATACGTGGGGCCTGAGTCCTACCACCTTTCCTCACTAAAGTTTTCCAAATGGCTGGGATCTACTGATGCAACTTCTACTATAGAATTGTTCCTGATGTCAACTCTGCCCTTGGCGATGCTGGGGCATGACGTCCATTTCAGGGCCCTGCATTTCTAACTCACGGTGTCCGTGATGCATATTTCCAGGTATAGCCAAACCAGATTACATTTCTTTCCTCCAAGTCATAATGTCACTCTCTAAATGCCTACTGTGAACCCGGGGGGTGTGGAGCAGACTTGTGCAAGTGAATAATGTTTTATTCTTTTTCCAATTGGCTCTTGGAAGCTCTGTTGCTTCGTAGGTTGTTAACGCAAAGTTAGGCTATACTGTGGGAGAGGAACGAGGGAGAGCAGAGGGGATAATGGGAAATGTATGCAAAATGCTACCAAATAAGATGTGGTGAGTTAGGTTATTAGATTATTTAGACAGAAAGACTTTCTCGCTGCTGGGTCAGGGCGTGCCTTAACATCGCCATGTTTGTTCATGGAAATAGCCTCTGCTTCTACTCACAAATTCCAATCTGATTCCCAGTTTCCCGGAGCTCAGGTCATCCTATGCCTTGGGCCCCACCTGACTGATTATTCTTTTATATTTTGAAGACAAGGAATGATGAGACATTAATATAGATGCTCCTAGTGTGCCCGTGTTTGTTTGAGAGAGTGATTCTATTTGTGGCTGGGCAAAAAGACATGGATTAATGCAAAAATTATCAGGAGGCCAGGGCATCTGAAGTGTTTGTAAAACGGCAGTGTGGAGGCGCATGAGAGAAGTGGCAGCAACCTCATCGTAATGAATTTACTGCCCTTGTGCTGCTGCGGTGGAGGGTGATTACTTCTGACTAGGGAATTACACTGTGGAATACTGATGCCCTTGTTCAGAACTAGGGCTGGGCAAACGGTTTGCCTGACCCTCTTACGTATGTGCTATGCTAGTGTTGGCTCCATCAAATGCTTAGTAGATGAAAAAAAAGTTTCACACTTAGAGGAGCAGCAACTGGTACCCAGAGTACAAGAAAGGATATGCTAGTGAGAAGAGTGGAGTGTCCCAATATTCTGCATCCTGGACACATGGAGTGTTCCATGAACTATATTTTACAAAATCAAATGTCCTGGCCACCTTAGGCCTAACAGGCATGGTGAAAGAGTGCTCATTTGACTTTCTACACTCATTGTAGGTTACGAGCTGTCTGGCTCATCGGCAGCATCCTAGAGTCAGTCTCACTATCTATTACAAATAAAAGTACAAACACGTTTGGTTATCTGAATTGATGTCATTGGCAGAGTTAGAAACATGTAATGAGAAGAGTCAGTCAGTAAAAAGAGTTTGGAGGCAAAGAGCTTGTGCAGTGAGATCATTACAGGCTTGATGCCTAAATGATTAGATTCTAATCTCTGTGGGACTCCCAGGGCACTTCAGAAGGATGCCCTGCATGTTCATTATTTATTAAAAATTAAAGCATACAGGACAAATACACCAAGTATATTGGAGAAATGCAAGCAGCCTTTGAGACAAATCCAAGGTGAAACTTCACAGTAGAGGTTCTTAACATGGGGCTCACTGGCGAGTTTCAAGTCACCTGCAAATCAACAGAAACCTTATAAAGCATTCTGTGTATTTGTACTTGTGTGGATTTTGTTGTCTTGAGAGCGTGTCTGTAGTTTTTGTTTTTGTTTTCAGATTCTGAAAGAGCAGCCTCACATCCAAAGGTGTGGACTGTGGCCTTTCCAATATTTATGTCAAGCCAGGAAAAAAGGGCCCTTCTGAGTCCAGTGTGAACAGAGATACCTCTCAAGTAGCTGCACAAAGCCAGCACCACCTTAAGGTTTGCTTTGGCTCCACACGTGGACTTTTCTTATTTAGGGAAATAGACATGAACTACGAAAGCACGCAGCCAGAGGCCCAGAGGATTTCCAGACCTTGGAAGGCCTTCAGAGAACAACTTGTCCAACATTCATTTTACCAGTGTGGAAACTGAGACCTGCTGCAGGTCCCACAGCACCCCCAGGTTGTGTTTGGGCGAAAAGGCATCTACTGGCTGCTTGTTGCATACTCTCTACCTATGTCTGTTCCTCAGGAAAATGGGAAGAAATAGACATGCAGTAACAGCACATGCGACCTTCAATATGTGAAATCTGACTGTTTGCTGAGAGCCTGGCCAGGAGGAATCCTCCCTGTGACCAGTGAGCAAGAACTCACTTCTGGCATCACTGAAGACATCTCATATACACGTCTATGTGGACCCTTCATCCCTACGGTCTCACTGACAAGTTTTAACTGGATTTCTTTTCTATTTTCTGATTTTATTTTCATTTTTCTTATTTGTTAAATTTTAATATGAACACTTAGAGAAAAATGCATTTGGTATTAAACAAATGGTGTCAGGTCTTCGTTCCTCTCCATCTTCCTTTCCGAGTGGCCAAACACAAAGGAGCATGATGGACATGGGTGAAAATAGTAGCACGGTGCAGGCTTGATTTGGTGACATGACAAAGCATTTCTTTCCTCTTTCCTTCTTTCTCCCTCGTCCTTCCAAGAGAAGATGAGGATCCCTCGTCTGCCTGTGTGCTACATGGTCTGGGTTCTTCTTCCTGGCGTTCGTATCACCCTTTGTATGAATAGTTTACCAAGTGCAGGAGCTGTTGCCTGATGGCACCATCCGATCTTCCATCAACTCTGAAAGAGAAGCTTCAGAGTAAATTGAAGCTGCAGAGTGTGGCGGGGCACAGGCGCGTGGGGGAAGGGAGCTGGCTCACACATCTTGCAACCCCACACCCAGTCTGAGTGATGCCCTCTGCCTCTTACAGCTCAGGCTCTTCACAGAGGAGTTGGAAATGAAGCCCAGAGTCTGGGGGCAGGATGGAAGAGTGAGGACCCGGTGGACTTCAATTGAACTGCCCACACATGAACACGTCCAGAGAAACCTGCACACACATTCCTGGGCCCTTGAGAACAACACTTACCAGGACGGTGAGATAGCATCATTGAAATCCTATCTGGAGACACCTCTTTTCATTACTATTTCCTTTTATTCTAAAGGTGAATCTTGGAAATAATAGGTGTCATCTGTTTTAAAGAATTGGGTAATTATAGCAAATACCACACACTCACACACTCCTAGTGTGAATTATGAGAATTTTGCCTAGTCCCAGTATCTGTTACTTTCCAGACTTTAGGATGTGTGACAGTTTATTCTCTCTTGTTTTACTTGTGTCACATAGAGGGCAGCCTGGGGTTCACATCATTTCCCGTTCCCGCACAAGACACAAGCTGCTGTCTTTTATTAAGGAGTGCTCCTTCCCCCAAGCTGCAGTGACAATCCCTCAAGTTCTCCTCAAGTTCACTTCAAATATCTGCAGAACTGGCAGCCAGGATTATGCATCAAACAAATTCTCAGTTATCAAAAATGCTGCTTCCCCAGAATTTTCTTGCAGAATTCTTATAAAACCGAGAATTACTTGATGATTGAATTTTAAAACTGGATAGAACATTAGCAATCTTCCATCATAACATCTTATGTAAAAGATAAGGAAAGAAAACCCAAGTCACTAACGACAGGATCTAGACTAGAACCTAGTTTTACTAATTAGCAATTCAGTTCTGTATCCAAAATATTAGCACTGATACTCAGAAATTCTAAAATTAAAGATTCACTGGAAACAAGGTAAGTGCTACGGCCACTCTAGGAATCTAATCAAATAGATGTACCGGTAGAGGAATGATTCATTTTCAAGTAATGCTAACGATTTTTAAAATGTAGAAATAAGTTCATATACTTTCACAGTATTACAGAAGAAGATATCCAAGTTATTTGGAGGCTTGCATGAAGAAAAATCAACATTTCAAAAACTAAAGTCAAATAAGGTCATCCTCATGAAGCACAATGCACCTAAATGCCTCAGACATACGTTGTAAGAACTGATCTTATCTTGAGCTCAGGAACTAGGGGGTCTTTTCTGCAAACAGCTGTGCGGTTCTAACCACATAATATATACACAATGGAAAAAGCATGGAGTTGTGGGAAACAGGGAAATATGAATGAAGATGCACAGATTCACAGAGCCCAGTTAGTCACAAATCACAGGAGTATTAATTTGCACTTATTGCCTTAGAGGCAGATAGAGTTGGACACCCATGGAAATTGCGTTTGAATTAAAAACAGAGAGAGGCAAAAATGGGGGCTTTAGAATGGCTTGCTTGAGCAGTTACAGGATGACAAAGGAGACATTACTCTATGTTCAAATCCCAATGAGCAAGTTCTGACTAAATTAGCTCTGGGATTTGATTTAAAATTTAAAAAAAAAATTCTGGAAAGAGGCAGTACTTAATTACTCCATCAGATACCGCTAATCTCAATATTTCAAATTGCTCAGCTGGTGAAGGGTAAACTGGCATGTGCATATACATTTGGCCAGTGGTAGCACAATGGCATGTAAGGTTTCCATCAGCAGGGACCTCTGGTTTAACGCATCCTTCCATTTGCATATATTTTTCTTAGTGAGAAGTACCTCAAATTTTTACCACAGTAAGAATAGAAAATCCTTACAAATGTATTGCTGAACCCACATTTTACATGTTTAAATTAAACAAATCCATGCATCTAGGTTCCTGTGATTGGTCAGGGCCACTGTCTTCCCTTTTAAACTCACGGTTCAAGAGGTAAAAGGTAATGATGAGATCAGTCCGATAAAATGTGCTAAACCTCAATCAGATTTTAGTGTTAATTCATTTGCTAACTTATCTCCATCTTGAAAAACAATGGCTGTCATTCATCATCACCACCATCATCACTATCCACAGCCATGAAAACAAGCATTTTTGGATCATCAGCTATGAATATGGCTGGAACATCCAACTGACCAGAGGGCAGTCCGTGGATAAGTACTTCAAGTTAGACATCCGGACCCATCATTAAAAGCAGTGATGAGGAAAGATTTAGCTCCAGGACCTGGAGAGCCATTGCACATTTGCATGGCTGGAGAGGAGCAGATACTCTGCTGGAAGAAGACAAATGGGATGCTACAGGAGTGTTTGGCTACAGTGGCTATGAACTGTGCGTCTCTCACAATCTCCTCTACATACATGAGAGACTAAAATGGGACAGAAACCTGCCAGTCCTAAGTGATGGTTCCCCAAGGAACATCCTAATGTTAGGGGTAGTACAGGAATCCTAAAGAACAGCAGTGACTTATCTCTGAGTCATGAGGGGTCCAATACACTTGAAATCCAGGCCAACCTGTGGCAATTGTTTCAATCAGTGCCTGTACCAAGAAAAAATCACTACAGACTCCATGCAGGGTCATTTTATTTACTCTACTGCCAAGCTCCTGTTTCCAAAAGAGGGAGGCCTGGGAATTGTCCCTATCAGCTCCTGGCAAAGCCACATCCTCCTGGGTAAGCCCCTAATCTGGGTGAGGCCTGGAAGGGAGGACTCCCTTCGCCATAGGCACCCACATGTTCCCTTTAAAGACTGAAACTCAGCAGATTTGGGCTTATGTGGCACACAGAGCAGAAGGTGAGAGGAAACACCTCTTACAGCAGGATAGGGAGGTCTCCTCTCTGGTGAACTCATCGGCCATGGTAAAGATGCTTTTACAAGGAATGTGCTCTTGCATAACGAGAGCTCTAAAGAACCACAAGGCAAGAGGACCATGGAATTGGCAAATAGGTAAAACTAAGACTTACTCATCAGTGCCACCTTACATAGTTGGCCCTGACTGACCACTCACCCTGAGAGGATGGTGATAGAGAGATCTGAAGCATGACTAGTAGTCGCAGATATTACTGATGTCTACTAGTAGTAGTCTAGTGGATATCATCTGCTATTAGATATTAGTGGTAGTATATTTGAAAGAGAAGGCTTCCCTTCAAACAAAGGTTGTCTGCACTATGTTCTCTTGTTCCAGCGAAGTCTTGGAAGTACTCTTTGCAGGTGCCCTGGCACATTGTATTCCGAGGTGTTTCTAGGCTCCAGTTTAGAAATGTGGACATTAACTGTCCTTTCCCCACTCCATACCAGTGGGCCGTGATCTGCACCCCAGTTCTCCAGTGTCTGCAGAGCTGCCAGGCAGGGGAGAGCGGTCAATCTCACCCACCCACTTTCATTCCAAGGAGACTCAGAGTGGTTCTGGCACGTAGAGAGGGATAACCACAATGCAGAATGCAGCCGAAATCCACGAGGCTTAGACAGGCGGCTCTGGAACCTGTTTACAGAAGAAATTGGCTGTCTGGGGCCCGGGGGTGGGGTTGGGGGGCAGAAGGGCACAGAAAGTGAAGTTGATAATCTCCTCTCAGTTCTACTAGCAGCAGCTGGAAATGACTTTGTGCCCTTCCCGGCACTCCTGATTCCTCTCCAGTGGAACTGACCCCGGAATTACAGCTACAGCCATTTCTGAGTGTTTGTGTTGTGACCTCATTTCCGTCTCAGTGGATCTTCAGCTACTTATTTACTTCCCAGAATCAGTAAGAACAGGTTAGAATTACTCGAATATTATTTTGTATTAAGATCTCCTCCCTTTCCTCCTCATCTGTGGTTAGAGGTGGGGTTCAGGGGTCAGGCATGGAGGGAAGACAGTCCCCAGAACACTAGTTGATGGGATTTGGGATCATTTGCTCCCAAACACAATGTTCAAGGCAGGTTTTATTGTTTTGGTTTTTGTTCTTTCAGCAATAGCTCCCCTCTGCTGCCTTACAGGAATCATCAGACCTGAAAGCCTTCTCCCTGTCTGGACTTGCCACTTCGCCCAGGTTAGAGGAGAGGTGTTTGTACACAAGCAGCATGCGGCAGCCTGGGCCAGGACCTCCGGGCGCCGGCCCGTGCCACGCCTTGCTTCTGTGAGGGGGATCGAGGGGCCTCATGGCCCCTGCCTGTCATTGCAGCACTTGCCACAGAAAGACCTCCCCCCACACACCCTAGGAGGGGTCTGAGAGCCCACCCCCTCCCTGTTCTTCAAACCTGAGCCAGGCAGGCTCTGCCCCCACCGTGCCCCGCAGAATGAGGTACCACACCAGGTGAAGAGGGACATGGAACACTTTTTAATGTCAAGTCAGAGACAACCCCTCCCTCCCCGACCCCCCAATCCCACTTTCCCTCATCACATCCAGGACCCTTCCCCGAGGCTTCTCTGGTTCCCAGACTTCGGGGGAGGAACAAAAAAGTTACCTAAAAATTTCATTTTCTTCTCTTTCATACACACTCACACAAAGATGGGAAATTAAATTAAATAAACCAAGAGGATTAAACTCTCCAGTGGTCACAAAGGCATCAGAGATTCCCGTAACGGGCTGAAGCAAGTGGTTACTGGTGGTTTAGTCTGTTCAGTTGCTTGCTGTCTGTTAATGCCACGGGCGTGACGGAGCGGGAGGCTGCCCGGGCTGCCTGCGCTGCAGAGAGCCACACCCGGAAAGATGCTGCGCCTGGTGTTAGTTGTTTGCTTTTTGTTTGTGTTTTTGTGTTTTCTTTTCACTTCTTATAAATGTCTCTGACATGTAAATAACCCAAGAAAATAAAAAGGCAGGAGCTGATTACACAATTACCAGTAAACTCTATCATCTTGTAGAAGATCAACACACAGCTAACGCCATATACAGCATGCAGTAATGTCTGAGAAAGGACCCTGCTGAGAAATAAAATGGCTAGAACTCTAACAAAAAAAATATATGTATATATATACTGTATAATATATGTCATCAAAAGAAGCATAGCCAACGAACCCAAGAGACAGTGCAGATCACCTTTCCGTTTCTAACAGTGTGTCGATAGCATAGTATTGTCTGCGTGAGATGCCAGAGTAAGGAGGAATCTGTCGCGCTGGTGGAGATGTTGGTGAAATCGGACGTGTTTTTGGTGGATATGCCAAATCCTCACCAGGTGGTTAATGCCCAGTGTGTGGTCCACCAGTTGTAAACCTTGTTAAGAAGTACACTATTCATTTTTAATGTTTAACATACATACTTCTCGTCACCCCTTTCAGCTGTGTATTTTTTAGTTTTGTCTTGTTTTTGCACTAAGTTCTAGACTCATATCAGAAAATATAATTAATAAAATTAATAATGAATCAGAATCTCTTATTATCCATGATGTCCATGTAGTAAAATGAAAAGAAACAAAAAGGTTAACAATAGCTTTGTGACTGTTTGTGGGATTGTTGTTGCTGTCGGGTTGTCTTGTTTTGTTTTCCTTTTCTTTCTTTATCCTTTAATGTCATGTGTTGTAACACACACAGCGGTGGCACCGTCTACCAGAGGACCCGCAGTACCACTTCTGGGCCTGAGTGTCTCACTCTGTGTCCGCCTCTATTGACTGATTGAATCTGGGATGGACGACTCCAGAATGTCCCGTGGTTGGGAGCACTTTGTGGGCAGAGTGGCTGAGCCCTTGCCCACGCCGGCAACAGAGAGGTCACAGGATGCTGCAGCTTGCGGGTGGGTCCGAGCTGGGTGCGCGTTCTTCCCATTTGGGAAAAGAAAGAAAACTCAGTTGTACCTAAATATCTGCAAGGCAATTTTCAATTTCCTTTTTTAAACTTTTTTCCCCCCAAAGTATTCTTTGTTCCCCTCCCTCGAATTTCTGTCCCCTTAGGCTTCGTTTCTCCGAATTTCACTGGAATAGATCTGATTTGTAGCTGTTGGTGTTGCCGTTGCTGTTGCGTCGGTGGCTGCAGAGGCGGCGGCTTCTCCCCGGGGGGACGTGGCACTCACATCAAAATTTGAGGAGTAGGTGCAAGACCAAGAGAGGTAGCAGCCAGATGCAGCCTGCCCTCCTCGACGTGCTGTTGTTCACTTCACTGACTGCGCCGGGGCCTGCGGAGAGAACACACCACCATGAGCCGCCGGGTATACAGCAGGAGAAGGCCCCGCCCGTGCCTGGTCTGCCGTCATTACGCCTTGTCCCTGGTGAGAGGTCCCTCTGCTCCGTCATTAGGAATGCACTTCCTACGGTGTGGGTCTCCTGTAGGCACCCTCTGTGTAATGGGAAGGCTTCCCTTGCAGGGAGAGAACTGGAGACTCAAGTTAAAGGGTCCTCATGGCCATTATTCCTTTACTGTGGCATAACATGCGAAGGCCATAGCTCAGGGTCAAATTCAAGAAGAAAGTGGTAGACGAATTAATATCCTACACGGAGCTTTAATAAAGGGAGACTCCTGTGTTGTTTGCACCATCACCCAACCACTTCCGAGCACTGCCTGCCTTAGACCCTCACGACCCCCTCCGGCTGCCTTGCCGGCTGCTTGGGAAAGGACCTGTTGGACATGGCAATCTGTCTGCCTGCTGCTGCTGCCGCCTCGGGCACACAGGCCACTCTGCCAACCACTCCGTCTCGGGGCAGGGCACCGGGTCCCACCTGGAGCTCTTGACCTCTTCCCCATCTGGACGAGGCAACAGCTGACGCAGATCTAGTACCACGTGCCCGAAAGGCCACAGCCAGTCCACGTGGCGTGGGGGTGGGATCAGGTAAAGAAACGGAGGCCTTTTGCTGTGCACGTGGATGTGACTGGACAGTTATGTGGACGCTGGGATGCAGAGCCTGCCCCCGTGCATGTCCTTGTTAGGGAGAGGGGGGCACATTTTCCTTCAAGACATGACCGACCTATAGCCTACAAACATACTTTTTGAGACTGTGACAAACACAGGAGGAAAAAGAACTACAAGGTCACAAAATTCCCCAGCCGTTTCCCTATTGCACTGAAACACAAGCTTTCAGGCTACCTCAGCCCTGTGGCCAAGAGCTGTCATAACCAATGAGCTGTGATTCCTGAACAGTGCGCACATTCAGATGCCCAGCTGAATTAGTACCTAAGGAGCCAGGCCCCCTTCTCTAGCATGCTCTGTTGCACTGAATTTAATGGGGTATTTAAAGCTGGTGGCCTTGGGGAGTTCATTTCCTCATGGGGTGGGGAATAAGGAACAAAGCTGGAAACGGCTCATCTGTCTCTGGTGCTCAGCATTGGAGACACTTCTGGCTAAAGCAGATCAGAATCAAACCAGGCTTCTTGATTCCATATGGGATTATTCCATCAAGTCCTAGAACTGGCCTGGAGGCCCTGCTCATCTGATTTTATTTTGTAGCCCTTTGGGATAAACCTCTGCTTTGGGGTAGTGGCTACATAGATAGCCACAAGTTTTAAGTGCAACAGGTCATCCAACCTCATGTTTCCCTGGGGTCTCGTGCACAGTAATCTCAAGGCCAGAACTACTTGGCGGTACAGGTCCCCGTGCTGAGAAGCTCTGGGGATCCCCATTCTGCTCCCTGTCCTGCAGAAAGGTGACTTTCCGGGCAACGCAAAACCAAAGGCATCTGTGCTGGGATACAGGTGACCAAGGAACATTCCCACAGAGCTCCCAAGGACTAACACTTCAATTGTAGAGATGCTATTGTTTAGGATTTATCACTAATCAGTTGTGTCTTCTAGAATCTAACTACCATGTTTCTACATAAACCACCACCAGAAACTCCCTCTTTCTATCCATTCTCCCTGTCTACACAGTGCAATCTTTGGAATCAAAGAAGAGAAGCTGCAGCCATTGCTTTCAGGGGTGAGAGGTTACGCCTCTCCCTTGAGGAAGTCCTTTTCCTCTCTGCCACTCCCAGAGCCATCCCACCACGACCCTTGCCTGTGCCAGTGCTTCAGGCTGAGGCCCCTGAGGCACAGGGCCTTTGTGGGAGCCGGGTCCCCTGTTTCACCCGAGCAGAGTCAGCGTCACATCCCATCCTCACAGGTGTGTTGCGCAGTCTGATTGCAGATCTGTCCTGCACACCTGGCACAGTGTGCACCGGCAGGACACACCGCTGTCAGCGCGTGGCTCTTCTGCTCTCCTGAACTCACACACACAGCCTTGACACCCACTCCTCATGCAATCCCCGTGCCCCTGACATCCTCCCTCCCTGCCTGCAGCCACGATGCCCTGTGGTCAAAGAGATAGGAGCACGCGCCACTTCCCTGCCTTGAGATGCTCTCTCCTTCCCTGCTGCACCCCCTCCTTTCATGGCCACCAGCCAGTGGAAGTCTCCAGGGAGGAGATGCCACAGACAGGTGTTCAGCCCAGTGGGGGCCTGGCTTGGTTGCCATGTAAGAAAAGCCTGAAAACCTTGTTTCCAGGCTTGGGATTCTGCTGCTCAGAGGCAGCTGTGAGCTGGCAAATGCCCCCTGTGGCATGTCTCAATGGCCTGGCGGCTGTGCCAGGTGCTCTCCCTGGGCGCCTGTGTTCAGAGCTCATTTGTGGCTCTGCTCCCTGCTGGAAAGCACCACAGAGAGCTTTAGGGAGGGTCCTGACCTGTTGTGTCAGACAACTATCCGGTAGAAGACAGAAAAGGCCACCGAGTGCCTTCCAGCATCCTCTTGCTGGTCACGTATCCAGGGGACGCCCCGGGGGTCTCTGTGCGGCTGCCTGTCTCCAACTCAGGCCCGCGTGGGGCTGGCACTGGCTGTGCCTGACCACATCCAGCCTGCCCGGTGCCCCCACCAACCACACACTTGCCCACTTCCCCAGGACCCCGTCTGTCCCTTACGCACATCCAGGAAACCTGGCCTGGACCACGCAGGACAGAGTCGGGCCTTGACCCTCAGATTTATTCCTCACGCTAATTCCAGGCTGGTGTTTCTACAATTCCAAATTGATCATGCCACTCATCTATCTGAGTCCGACATCCTGAACAAAACGCCCAGCTTCTTGGCAGGATGTGCGCTACATTTCATGATCTGCCTGCCACCTCCATCCTTCGCCTGTCTCCCCGCCGTGCCTTTATGGTGTCCCCGCCCCGTGGAACACGGGCAGGTACAGCACACGGGCAGGCGTCCTCTGGCAGCACCCTCTGTCTTCCCCAACCTTATGCACTCTCCCCCTGCCTGAATGCTCGCCGTCCACCTCTCTCCCATTCTGGCCTCGGTCACCTCCTCCAAGTGGCCTTCCTTGACTCACGTCAGTTTGCTCGCTCAGCGTCATGCGCATCCTGCTATTAAGATATTGACCACCCTGTATTGGAATCTCTTTGTTAGTCTGACTCATGTATCTCCTCCTCTGTGCCCTGAGCTCCTCAAGGGCAAGGCCTGTGTCCCACTGGCCCGTGGTGGGTGTTCTCCAGTGTTTGTTCAAGGAAGGAGTGACACTGTGACCCACGCTGACACAGCCATATTTATTTGTCCCTGTGTTTTTCTTTTGTTTAGGATTATACTCGGAGAAAAAAGAAACAGCAAACCAAACCAAAAACACACTAGAAACTCTTTTCCTGCTTCCTCTTCTGCTTCACCCAATTTCTTCTCCCCAGGGCCCTTCCCCCTTTCCCAACCATGTCCAGTGCAGGCACCGAAGATTCCTGTGGCTCAGCAAACATGCACACAGAAGCAAAACCCTGTCAACTAGGGTTTCAGACAGCGTGCCTGCAGTTGGAAAGCTAACACGGGACCTTAGTCAGGCCAGGCTCGGTGGCTCACGCCTGTAATCCCAGTGCTCTGGGAGGCCAAGGCAGGAGGATCGCTTGAGCTCAGGGGTTTGAGACCAGCCTGAGCAAGAGCAAGATCTCCTCTTAAAAAAAAAAAATAAATAAATAAACAAGACCTTAAGGACACTCATGCAGGGGACACTCATGCAGGAGACGAGGACTATTATCTCCTTCTCTAACATGTGGAAACGTAACTTCTGAGAGCTTAAGACACTTTCCCAGGGTCTCTTGACTTCTGCCTTCAAATGCAATCGTCTTCCCACTAACTCAGAGATGCATCTTCAGAGAACGAAGGGAAGACAGTGCAGCCGCAGAGCTGCCTGGCATGGGTGAAGGTGGGCACTGCAAAAATGCGGCTGGCTGCCTCCCTTGGGCCACGCCACACGGAATGAACACTACCTGGAACAGTGCTATGCAGTGAGGACCTCTGGTCCAGGAAGGCATGAACCACAACATCCTGGGAGCAACGCCCTCTCAGAGCTGGTGCTGGCCAGAGTGACAGCTCAGCCATCTGCCTGGTGACACGGGCTACACAGATGAGGCTCTGTTTCTCATCCAACCACGCCTCCATGCCACACTAGACGCCTTTATTGCCTCTATCTCATTAGAGAGCTGCGGAGGCCTAAAGAGACTAATTACCAGGACAGTTAGGGTCCCAGAGAACTGTGATGAGTGTCAATTATCCATCGGAAACATCTGGCAGGAATGAAAGCCTCAAATAAGATGCATTTTATTCGTAGCCCAGTGACTCACCCAAGAACCTCCCCCTTCTTCCCCTTCCCCGGCCCTCCCCCCGCTTCCCTGCGAGCTCCAAGTTAGAGAGAAAGAAGGAAAGAACGGAGCAAGGAAAGAGCAGCATGCAGGGCCAAGGGCCAGCAAGATCTTTGCATTAGAGCGTCCGTGTGCAAGGAAAGAGGCAGGCCTGGCAGAGAGACGCCCAGCGATGGAGCTATTCTGGGCACTGACAGGTGCTCATTAGTGCCGTCAGCAAAGAGAAGTTAGACTTCTGCACGTGGAAGCCACCCAGGGAGGATGGGCTGTCCTTGGGGATGGGGTTAATCTAAATTGACACAGAGACAGCTCAGGGCTGGGAAGCGTTGCCCCTGGGCTGCTTCCTGGGGTTAGCTTAGAAAAGAAGGCATCTTGGAGGAAGGT
>CM052438.1:96784317-96799402 GCA_028533085.1 Varecia variegata | reverse complement strand
CATTCCTGATACCATAATGCAGGCCCGAGGATGTGTCAAAAATAGCTTCAGGCAGAACACATAATTTTCTTGGCCCATAAAAACTCACAGGCCTTACGATGCTCCTGGTGGCCTTTCTTTTGAGATTTTGCTTTCCTAAAAAAAATGCTACCTTTCAGGCCTGCTGGTTGGCAAGTGATAATTTTGCATGGTGACATTAAGATCTAGCTGAAATCCATTCATGTTAAGAAAAAACATATTTGCATACCCCCCCATTAGATAGGAGGAATTCAGAAGAGGATTTTACAAGAATTCATTTGCAACCATCTGGAATCGAGAACCTGGAAAAGCTTTCTTCTTCTGGGAGGTGGGAACCGGGAGAGGAATAGAGGGAGACTTTACCTTTTGTCATCCTTGTACCACTGGAATTCTGCTGAGGGTACTGCTGAGGCTTCACACTGCAGAGTCCCCTTCTGTCCCACAGGGACACCTGTACCTTTAGCTTCTGAAATGTATGGTGGATCTGCAGAAAGAAGATGTCCCACAGCATTTTAAAATAAACTTTTGCACCCCCATAATATGCTGAAATAAAAAATAAAATAAAATAAAATGCACGTTAAGATGAGAAAGGCTGCCTCATTTGTTAATTTCATTTTTCATTCCTGGTCCTACCTCTGCTTACCTGCACTATCAAATTGCTATACAAGCTGTGCCAGAGAATGAAAACATTTTCAACACCATTCTAAGGAAAAGCATGCATTGCTTCTGTTCTCCTCTGCAAGAGTTGGAGTGACCAGATATCAGCATATTTCCTGTTTAAACCTTTTAACTTTCCCAGATGATACACACCTATCAACCTTATACTCCATGGGTTGGCAGTCACCACCTTTAATCAGGCTTCTAGAATTTCTGCACACCATGTTCTTGCCAAAGTATACAACTTTGAACTATTCAATTCCCATCAAAAGCTCAGTTGCAAGAAATAATATTCATGGAGAATTGCCTGAAGGATGTACAGATCAGTCACTCGTCTTCGTCTTCGTATTCTAAAATGGATCCCTGAATCAAGCCAGACCAAACCAGACTTACGTACTTGGTCTGCATTCATTTGAAGTCCTCACCAAACTGCCCTGGCATTCTAAAAGTTTGCATTGAGGGACATTATGAAAACCACTCACAAAAAACTTGCTGTTCTATTTCATGCAGAAATATTGTACATAATGTTGACTATATCTCACAGTGCTCTATTTGTGGAGACTGTAAAGAGAATTTTCTCTAGGGTCTCAGTACCAGGAAAAGCATTGCTTCTCCCGAGCAACTAATTTGCTTTTATCTTATGGAAAACATAAATCTTAAAGCAAGTGATGTTTTTCCTCTTTGCTTTAGCAAGGCAAAGTCAAGTTCTGGACCCACACCTGGCACCCTTGTGGCATATAGTCCATGTGTTGTTTTCTCCCCTAGCTTTCACTCATTTCCCTAAATGCATTTTTCTTTTGCTTCTATTTCTTTACTTTTTAGGTTTATTTCGATAAACTATATAATCATATTAAGTCCCTTTTAAAAAAATTGTGATGTTAAAAAATGCTAACATTGCTATAGCTATTTCCTTGCTTTTTAAAGTGCTTCACATTGACTAGATTTGCACTGTAACAGAAATCAGAGTATTAAAGCAAAGGTTGGGGCCAGGCACAATGGCTCACGCCTGTAATCCTAGCACTCTGGGAGGCTGACGTAGGAGGAGTGCTTGAGCTCAGGAGTTCAAGACCATCTTCAGCAAGAATGAGACCCTGTCTCTACTAAAAATAGAAAAATTAGACAGGCGTAGTGGCATGCACCTGTAGTCCCAGCTACTCGAGAGGCTGAGGCAGGAGGATTGCTTAAGCCCAGGAGTTTGAGGTTGCTGTGAGCTAGGCTGATGCCATGGCACTCTAACCCAGGCAACAGAGTGAGACTCTGTCTAAAAAAATAAATAAATAAATAAATAAATAAATAAATAAATAAATAAAAATAAGGATGGGCATTCACCTAGACATGGTATCATTCCCCCACTTCCATATCACCCTGCCCCAGTTTTGAGGGGGAAAGTCTTGTTGTTTGCTGGTTTAGTTCTTGGGTTCTTTTCTGTCGTGAGACTTCCTGGGATATTCACAGCAGAAAAAAACTCCAGAACGTGGACAGAACTGAGTCAATGAACCTAATGAGGAGCCCAGAGGGAAAAGGATAAAAGCAGCTGGGAGGCTGGAGCAGGATCAATGTCAGACAGAGCCTGGGTGGCTGACAAAGGAGAACGAGGGTCCACGGCAGTTGCCTCCAAACGTTTTGGATTCTGCACCTCTATTAGTAAAAGTCAAAATTTTTGATACACTCTCGAATACCAGTATGTGTATCCATTTGTATCAAAATTGTGTATGTATATGATGGACATCAACATCTGTAACTGTAAAAAGATGAAATATAATAAACATACTACAAACAGGAGAGTTCTAGTATTTCCTTCACATACTCTAACACATGGTTTTGTTCTCCCTCACGGAGATGTCTGGTCTCAAGACCGAGAGGCTCCAAGACAACTGCATCGTGTGAGTAAATTATGGGCAAAATTAGGATTTGAAGACACGTTTATATAAATTATGCATTGAATGCCATTTAGTGATCTCTCAGCCATGTAAGTCAAGTTTGGTATTAAATTACTTTCAGTTACTGTTTTTTTTTTTTTTTTTTTTTTTTTTTGTTTGTTTTTTTTAAGGTGACCCTGTGGCACCTTGAGATGTCAAAAACCAGGGTTTGGAATTGTTGCTCCTGAAAGCAGAGCACGGAAAATCGTGATGCATTATTTCCTGCCCTGAGTCAGCAGTTGGCTTTGCTAACTGGCTCTTGGTTGTGGCCATGACAGCAGGCCAGCCTCACGCACACACGGGGGGACGGGGATGCGGACACTCACAGTTCACGGTGACCTTCACTCTCCGTACCACTGGTGCGGCCACGTCGTTGGAGGCACTGCACTCGTAGTCCCCTGACTGCTCCCGGGTGATGCCCTGAATTTCCAAGTATTCATCTTCACTCACAAAGCCAACAGCTGCATGAGAAGCAATAAGGTGTGGTGAAATGCAAGGAAAAGAGACCAGAGGTATAAACTTAGAAAACAAAGTGTAAAATGGTTACGTTCTCAGAGAATTGTGCCACCCCTTCCACCACCAACTTTTCTTGGGATCCCAGCGGACAAGCGGGAATGTCTGTGTTCCTAGATGAACTAAGCAGACTGCCTAGGGAATTACTGGTCCTTGATAAGTGATTAATGATTTGGACATTTACATTGCCTGAATCTTACCAAGCAGTCCTGCTCTGGGATCCGAGTTAGGCACCTTAACTCTTTCTGATCTTAAAGTATGATTTAGACTGAGCCTTGAGTACAGAGTTGATGACTGGATCCCTGAACATGAATTAATTCAAAATGCCACACTAGAACTGTGCGTGTGTGTGCACACACATGCACAGGAGCCACAAAGGCAATGGAAACACTAATAAAATAAATGTAACTTTCTGTGTTTTGATTTAGACAATTAAGTGGATAGGCAGAAATCAATTTTCCAGACTTCGATCTGCTGAAGCTCTTAGGCACAAGATCCTAAATACAAACCAATAGTGGGACTCGGCACTTGATGCCTAACCATAAGCCCAGCAGAAAATGAAGTCAGAAGACAGTGCTGCAATCTCACCCTGTCACATAATCATCCTGAGACTCGTTTTCTCTAGTGAAAAATATCAGTAATGATAACAACCGTCCACCTGCCAGACCCCATGCCTGAGGTCTGGCCATGAGCATTCAGTGAGGGAAAGACCGAGACAGGTGCGCCCAGAAGGCAGGTTTCAGAGTTCTCTCCCAGAGGCACTTCGGTCTCAGCCTCCTTGCAAATACAGTGGAGAAAAAAAATAGCTGCTTACATCCTGGGTAGTCCTCCCTCATCTGTAAAATGAGGATAATTAGGATGACAATATCCTAAACCAGGGTAAAAGGGGGCACTATTAACAATTATTATGGGACAAAAAGCATAAACTTAAACTGTCCTTAGCAATTGAGAAACATTTTCCCAGCTATAATACACATATAGTCCTAATTCCTAATACCTCCCAGGGCTATTGAGGGCAACAAATGAACAACAACAACAACAACAACAACCATATATATATGAAAGCACTTCAAAAACAGTCATGCGCTGCGCACCTGTTGATTTAGTTATTAATCCTCTAATCCGCCTAAGGCACAGATTCAGGTGGAATGAAACTATATTAGTATGAGTGGCCCAAGAAAGGGAAACAAAGGAACATTTCTCTCCAAGTTATAAAACCCCTCCATGGTGACAGGTTCTGCTGACCCAACATATGCCAATGATAACTATAGACACTACTATGTTGCAAAGAGTGATATATGTGGTATGTAAGGTATGGTTGTATTTGTTCCAAGACAGTGTTAAGGTCACCGTTTTTGTCAAGATAACAACAGTAACAATACCAATAGCAACAATAGCAAAACATCTGTCTGGTAAAGAAAGGCTGCTCCCTTGTCCCACTCTGCCAGCAGGACTTGGTCACGGTGCCTGTACCACCATCTGTAATAAGCTCAACTGCAGCACTTTCTCATAAATCTTCATGCCATATAGAACCTACACTATATATGTACAGAAACTCTCTTGCCTCTGTTACATACAGCAGAAAAAAAATCCATCCTCTATCTATTATAACAAGCAAGAAAGAAGTATTAAATTCACAAGACAAAGAAGGAACATATTAGTAGTAGAAAACAAGGCCCAAAAGTCCAAGATATGGAGATGACAAACAACCTTAACCCAAACAGACTCCTAGTTCCTACCAGTAAGAAACTTCTAATTGTCTCAGTAGCCTTTATTATTATTGTTTCATAAGCATTTTCAGGGGGAAAAGTACTAATCTTGATTTGAAGAAGGGTGGAGGAAATGAGAAGAGGTTTAAATGAAGAATTTGCAATTCCTCTTACATTGTCATTGTTTATTTGCTACCAACCACAAGCCTACATGTGTCAGATCTTTCCCTGCTAGAATGCTATAATTACTGTGCAAAGCATCTCGGAGACCAGTGTCACACTTAATATTCCCATTAATTTTAAATGGTAGTCCTTGGTACATATGTGTGGCAATTGGTGTCATATTTTAATTAGGCTTGCCCTACACCATCTGAAATTAATAATAGCTTGAATTACCAGTGTAATTTATAAATTAACAGTGCTGCAGCATTAGGAAGTAAATTATCTCTGGACAGCTGTTCTGGACTGAGCTCCAGTGTCGGAGCAGTGACTGGTAGGACCCCAGGTCTCCTGGGAGGCTGTGTAGGGAGACAAAAAGAAAAGATTCTCTGGGTCTCTTGTTCTCTCCACCTAAAGTCCATGCATGTGTTTTAATTCCACTACCCAGATATGCTCTCGTGTGACCTCAGTGAGGTTTAGAGGGGCCATCCTTTGATGAGCTTGATATAGGGACATCCAAGTGGAGAGGCACATTGTCCTAGACTGAAAGTCAAGTACACAAATATTAGGGCAATCAAAATCAATAAGTCATGTAGGGACATAGGCGTATTGATGTGTGTGCAGTCTTGCATATTCGTGGCAGGTGAGCCTTCTGTAGGGAAGGCAGCTGGATGGTTCACGTTTTGCGGGAGGCATGTGGTCTCCACTGATCCAGATCTCTACACCCAGGGGGAGGGGATTTAAACTCAAGTCATTCTGTAAGAACTGATGAGGCTTCATCTTAGCATCATGTGTTCGTTCCCTGGACCAAATGTGGCACTACAGAGAAACCGCAGTGACTCCATTGCTCATCAGTTCTTATGTGCGTTCTTTCTATTAGATTGGCTAAGGAATGTGAAAAGTAATTTGTATATAGTAAAATGCTTTGTAACTTTTAGCTATCATTGTCATTATTGTCTCATTCTCACACATTTTTTTCTCCACTAGAGGCACGTGTGGTAAAAGTAGAAAGACGATCAATAGATTGGTATATACATAACAAACCAAACCTTGAACCACCTGAAATGACGTTCCTGTAGGTGCCACTTAAAGCAAACAAAAACCCAAAACAAAACACATTAAACTGAAATCTGAATTTCTAGAGTTAATGAATAAAGGGAAAGTTTCTATTTAACAGCATTTGTGCCATGGCTATAAAGTGATTGGTGCTTTATCACTAGTGTGAAGAACTTACAAGGCATATTAGAGGAAAAGAAACCCAACCGAGGAGACTTTTTGACGCACTGAAGGACATTCTTGCTCAAGAGACACCAGTGAGGAGGAGGTGAGCCGTGAAAAGCGGCTCTTCCTGGTCAACAGCTTCTCATTTGTACGTCTGCCTTTCCTTTCAATAAAGAAAATGCATTCTTGGGTGGAAATGACATACTCATCTTCCTAAAATGCCCCCTTCATCACGGCACACCTCTGACACTAAAAGTGGCTTCCTCTTCTCTGCCACATCAAGCACTAACTCCCTGCTTTGTTATCAAAGCCCTCCGTAAAGCAGCCCGAGCTACTCACTCAAGTTCATCTTGTCTCCCTGACGTGGAGGAGGCAGCTGCTCATCATTGTAAAGAGCAAAGGTCTGGGACCAGATAAGCCAATTCTCTACCCTCCAGTTCCATAGCGCGGGAAGTCCCCTGACTCTTCTGCGGCCCCGTGGCTCCGTGTGCGCGAGGCAGACGAATACCACCCACTTCTAGGGCTGCTGTGAATTGCAGCACGTGGAAGGTGGCGGTGCGGCGAGCGCCGCGTGCTAAGTTCCCCGTCAGAGTCAGCAGCCACTGTCATCGGCACATCACTGCTGCCACTACCACAGCCGTCCTGCCAGCCCGTGCTATTACTCATCCTGGACAAACATGACGATTCCTTGTTCACAGATTGTTTTTGTCACCTAGAAAGCTGTATCCTTCCTGTCTACCTAAGAAAATACCACTTTTCTTTCAAATTTTAACTTTTCCATGAAACCTCCCTAGTATGGTTTAAATTGTGCCTTCCAAAAAAGATATGCTGGAAGTCCCAAACATCACAATGTCATCCCTCAGAATGTGACCATATTTGGACAAAGAGTCTTTACAAAGGGAATCAAGTTAAAATAAAGTATTAGGTAGGGTAGGTCCTAATCCAAATGACCGGTATCCTTGTAAAAAGGGACAGACAAGCACAGAGAATGTGCAGTGTGCAGACACGCAGGGGAAAGAGCCACGTGACTGCAGTGGTGGATCTGCAGACCAAGGAACACCAAGGGTTGCTGGCACACACCAGGAGCTAGAAGAGGAAAGGGAGGGTTCTTCTCTATAATGGAAAGAGAGAGCACAGACCAACCAACACCTTGATTTGGGACTTCTAGCCTCCGGAACTGTGAATTTTTGTCGCTCTAAGCCACACAGTTTTTGTACCTTGTTACAGCAGACCTGGGACACTAACACATGCCCTTTTATCACCTAACTCGTGGCACCTCGGGATATCCTGGCCCCTCATTGCATGTTCAATTCATCTACTCTTTAAAATCATAAGTGAATGAAACTAAGGAGCTTCAAGGGACATTAATGATTACATAATTCTATAGTTGCTCTACTAGGACATAGTTTGACTGCAGTAGAATTCGGTAGAATAGTTGTTTAAATTATAGATTTCTAGGTCCCACCCATGCCTACTAAGTCAGAATCTCCTGTGATGAGTTTTAATAATTTGGACAACAGGAGACTTCCCTGAGGATTTAGGGACAGTTGTGACCACATACCCAGCTTGCTTCACTGCACTGCTCTGGCTGTCATATTGCACTTAATGAAATAGCTGTGCTCCTGAAAAGCTGGAAATTCTCATGTATAGGCAAGCTGGGGAATTAGAGGTTTAGCTCAATCCTCACATTTTTCATGTGGGAAACTGAAACTTGGAAGAGTCAGTGGTCACACGTCTGGTTAGTGACAAAGTACACCAGGTCTCCTGATGTCAGCCCACTGCTCCTGCAACTGTAATAGCATTTCTAATAGCTGTTTTGTGCTACGCACACAGGTCATATTTTTCCAACGCGATTGAAGCTCCTTGGTAGCAGGAACCAGGTCTTGGACATCTCTGGCTCTCAAGGAACCTAGGAAAGTAGTTTACATAATTTGAGAATTTGGCACCTTCTTATTGCTTAACTGACTGACTGACAGACCGGAACAACAGGTTAGATTTAATCCAAAAATGTCAGGAACTCCTTGTTGCTCCGCTAACCCTCAATGGCTCTAGTCCCAACAATACCACTTCTGGTTCCTGGCATGGTATTTGTGTTTCCTGACTTTAAAAAATATCATCACTATTAGTGTTCTAACAAAAAAGATTTTCTTTAAATATGTGATTTTAAAAGGTTTATTGAGTGTTTTGTATAATTTACGTTTAGTCTTGGGGCAAATTATTTCTTCAGGGGACTGCATCCTTAATTTAAAAATGTAGATCAATGAGGAAGTATGATTTATGTAACAGAAATTTGTTTTACAGCCAACTTCGCAGGAGCACAGCTATTTCATTAAGTGGAATATGACAGCCAGAGCAGTGCAGTGAAGCAAGCTGGGTGTGTGGCCACAAGTGTCCCCAGATCCCCAGGGGTGTCTCCTATTGTCCAAAGCGTTGAGCTCAGCAGTTGGTAACTAATTGAGGGATGAAGACTGCCGTAGGTAAGTAATACCACTTTGGAAAAGAAAACCCCACATTCCTGAGTTCTTAGATTGGGCATTAAAATCTATATACCTGAAAAATAATAATAGCCACAATTATCATTTTTATCTTACCCAAGAATAAGCTCGTCAGGAGAACAGCTGTAGCTCCTGCAGAGGAGGGGACACAGCTGTCTCCTTGCTTAATATTTCTATGGCATGTATACCAGCTGAGAGAAAATCATTGGACGTCAGAAAGTGGGGAAAAAAATAGATAACATAAAATCCCAGAATTGGAAGGAGTCGTTTTTAAAATTGAGCTCTGATACTATGGCCAGCAAAGTGCCATTCGCGTCTTAGACTGGCGCCCCAGCCACGGTGTATCTCTGTCCACTAGGGTCGCATCAGGGTCAGGGACTGCAGTTTGCAGGACAGCTCAGCTGGTGTCCCTTCTGGAGCAGTTGTGACAGCAGATGAGCACGCGAGGGTTTGTGATTTGGCTGGAGGGGGGCATGGTTTTGTTCAGATGCTGGACCACAAGGCGGACAAGAGCAACGGGGTAGAGGTGTGGCTCCTGCCCCTCGGCACCGACTCCTGCAGCCAAAGGACTAATTGTGAGGCCTGCTGAAGACAGTGGTTGGGGCCGGAAACCGAAGATGTTTTCACGTTTTTATGAAGGACTTTAGAGGCGGATGGAGCTGCTGTGAGATCCCGCGTCAACGCCTGCTGGTGAACTAACGCGGAAGTCTTCCTCGCCCCACACCACCCGAAGGCTCCGTGCGCCAGAGCCTCCTCCCACGCTGTGTGGGGGCTGTGGGCGGGGCTCTGGCGAGGGCATTCACATAAGAGGACTTGCATTTAAGCACACAATCGGGACTCCAAGAAACACCGAGAGGAAGCTGACAGGGAAAGCTGAGGGTTTCCAGCCAGGCGGATGGGCCCGAGGCGCCGCCGAGAGGTGGGATTAATGCAGTCCTGTGCTGCTGAAGCGGACAGGGCCGGGGACATGTGGCCACACACGTGACCCACACAGCAGCATCTGCTGCAACAGGCGGAACTACCAATGCTGAAAGGTGTTCCCACAAAGTCCTATATATGTTGAATGATCTACATGGAATGACTTCCGAGGGCCTGATACTAGGCTGGAGGAAAACGGATGGCGGAGGCGTCGGCAGTGGCTGTAACTGTCACTTCCCTCCGGCTGCACCGCGGGGCGCTGAGGAAACCCAGCATCCCGCACCCTGGGCCTGAGACCGCACTAGCTGCTGGTTCCCTTCCCCGTGCTCCGGAGCCCTCTTTTGTAAACGGGGAACACAAGATTGCCTTATAGGATTATTAAATAAGTAAATATATGTACAGTACTTAGAACACGTTAAGCTCTCCATAAATGGTAGCGATCCTGACCATTATTGAAACCCCAACTAAGCTTGAACACATTTTGATGTACAAGATCCTTGATACAAGAAATTCTTGATTCAGAAATGAAATAATAATCAGATCTAGGCTTTGCCAGAAGGAACTTAATAAACTTTACAAAGGATTCACCACAGATCCTTTAACTAGAAAGCTCTACTGTCTTCACTTGAGATAGGATTTAGTTTACAAGAAATACAATTTCTCAGGATCATTTCTTCTACAAAAGCAGGTATAGCTGCAGAGCCCAGGCGAGGTCTGCTGAGAGTTTGAGAAATGTCTCTTATTTCACAACTAAAAGTAAACAAATATAAATATATTTATATACACACATCTATATGTAGTATACATATATGTATATTACACTTAGTTGCTTGGCATTTCTTTTGGATACAGACAGCATAGCTGACAGGAGGGAGAATCTGATGCTCTCTCCAAGAACAGACAGATTTAAAAACTGTCTTTCTTAGGAAAAGTTCTGGAGGGCCCAAACCTACTTTTGTCTGTTGTAACACTGAAGTACAGGCTTTTAACAATTGCTATCAAACATAGGGACCATCTTTGGGCAATGGGACAGGCCGAATTATTCCAAATAAGTGGCTCCCATTATAAAAAAGAATCTTCCTTAAACAGGTTCTCATTGGTTGCTAGTGAGCCAGGAGCCAACGTCAAGGAGTGTCCATGCAACAATGTCCCTAAGACGGGTCTCCTTGCTGGTCTCAGATTTCTGTTTCACATGGACTGTTTTGTGCCTGGGCCGTTTCTCTCACCATTCCTCTCGGGGTGCCCCTTCTGTTGCTACGTAAGCATTGCTTGTCACTGAGCTCCTCCATCTTGTCATAGCTTCTTCTGTGCCATGTCCTACACACAGAAGATAACATTCTCTACACAACTTTGATGCTCACTATACCTTTTGCTTAAGGTAGAAATGCAAACTAATAGTTCTAAAATTAATCTATTAACCTGATTCTATCATAAAGCAATAAATATAGATTCAGCAAAAATATACAAACTGATGCCAATTATAAATTGCTTGAGCGTGCGTGTGTGTGTGTGTGTGTGTGTGTGTGTATATGTATGCATATATATCAACAAAGCATTTATCATACAACTGGCATATATTAAGAAATGATTTAGATAGTTTGAACTGAACATACATATATGTTTGAATATGTATGACTATGCATATATAAAATGTAACATTTTGTAGATATATAGAAAGGGAAAAGGAATTCCCTTTATTTTTTCATTGGGAAATTTTCTTGGAGTAATGATTAGCTTTATAATATAGAGAAGCTGCAGCCTAAAATGTAATTATATGAAAATGAACCCTGTGATCTTCACAGAGCCAGGCCCTGTGCATTTCTGAGGTCGATCCCTTCCCATAATGATAGGACATTAGTTTTCTTCACAGATGAGGCTTCAGGACCTGGAGTGGCCCTGGGAGCTGGGTGCTCCTCTGCTGCGTCCCTTCTGGGAGGCCTGGCAGCTCAGTTTTGCACGCAGGCCCTCTATTACGGGTGATGCTATCAAAGTCAGAAAGTACACAGCTGGATGTTTGGAGTTTGCAGCTTGATGTCTGGAAGCCGAGTATTTGCAGTAGTGCAGCTGATGGCTGCTAAAAAAAATGAAAAAATAAATAAATAAATCAGCTTTTGATTTGTAAACTCAGCCAATTTGATCTGAAAGACATTGATAGGGGATAAATATAGAACTCTGCGGTGTCATATTGCCTCAATATCTTGGCTGTTTGCTTTCTTTTTTTCTAAATCTCTAGTGATATAATCCAGTGCTGAGTGTTGATAAATGTGAAGGACGTAATTGCCTTGAAATTCCTTGTCCAGATTAATTTCAGAGAATTCTATTTACCTAAGAGGGCCCTAAAGGGTTAAGATTCTTCTGACACCATCACCCGATGCTCAGATAAGAAGCCCCCTTAACTGCCTGGATCCAAACAGCCTTGGGAAGTAGGGCAGCCTATGATTTACCCATGAAGACACTTTGTAGAGCAGGGATTATTAATCTGAGAATCTTAGAACTCCAACCCCAGGGGTTTTGAACCTTAGGAAATAATATTGTATGTGTGTGTGTGTGTGTGTGTGTGTGTGCGCGCGCACACGTGTGTTTTCTCTAAGGAGAGATTCTACATCTTTCTGAAACGGGGTCGAACAAAACAGATTGATGTCCACCTTGCCATGGTCCTTTGGACCATCCGCAGTGATGGTACATAATCAGATCTATGTCGGCCCATACCTCTGCAAAGAAAAAAAAACAACTCCTCAAAATCTAGCTGATGATAGCAAGAAGAACATTGCTCTTGGGGTGAAGCAGAGCCTTATATATGTTTCATTAGGGGTTTTGTGGAGGATGGGAAGTGAAGTAACTTATAAATAATCCTTTTGAAGAACAGGTAATACTGATCTGGGGAATTCTTCTTTCACTAAAAGGGGGAAGGTCTTTTCCCACCAAAGCTTAGGTTGAAAGGCATGGAGTGTGCATGGCGCTGCCCATGCCCACGGAGGCCCATGCCCACCGGGGATGAACCAGAGCCTTCCCGTGCATGGACGGATGGGGGAGGTGAGGCTTTCCCTTCGCAAACGGCATCCTCAGATGCAGGCCAGAACACGGGCTTTCCTGAAGGATTCCATTTATTACTGACTGTACCAAGCAAAACTCTGACAAGGCGACCACTTGAGGGAGGGAGGGAGTAGAAAATCTTGGATGGGTCAAATCTATAGTTAAGATAATCTAATGAATAAATTCAGATCAGGTTCTGAGAGGATACTACACAGGTGCTATCAATATTAGAGACAGAAATGCCATCTGTGTATTTCCAGCTGGCATGGAGGGGACACACCAGCCCATGTGTAAAAGAGAATAACAGGGAAACCAAACAGATACCCCTGGAAACCCACAGAATACCCAAGGGAGCCGGGTGGGGTAAGACCGCCTGGGCCTGGAGAGAAAGGATGGCATGAGCAAAAACCTTTGTAATTGTCATATTTATAGCTGCTGACAATGAAAAAAAATGGAATCTCTGTGAATCATTCTCAAAACCTCTCCACCACCACTGCAACCTCCTACCACAGTGGACCGCCTGAACCACATGCCTGGCTCTGCACACTGGCTTGTGAAGGCCTCGCCCCTCTGCTCTCAGCTTTCCACTTTTGGGTAGAATTTGCACCCACACAAAATCTATTAAAAGAAAGAGCATATGGAGAGGAAAAGAAGAGCTGGTTTACTCTTCCGCTGCATAAACTACTACTAGTCCCTTCTACTCCTCTTCACATACAATCTAACTGCGGGCGTACACCCGGGGCAATCTATTAGAACAAGACCAGCATAAATAGTGCTCCTGAATCCTGATTATGGCTATTTCTCTTCAGAATTAGGTAACCTTGAGTAAGTCACTGAGCCTAAGTTCCCTCCTTAGTAAAATGTGGCTACTTTTTTATTACTCATCGCTTAGGTCTGAGAATCACATGAGAGATGTTGTGCAAATGCATGGAAGAATGGTAGGTGCACAGAGCTCCTAGGTAAATGTTGGAAGGAAGTGACTACAGGAGGAGTTTGGGACACTCAACCCTTGAATAATGACATCTCATAATGTTCACTCCTCTACTGCTTCTCCCCCATCTCCTGGGTCAGTCTGTACTTTCAAATTCCATTCCTACGTTGTAAATGACCAGTTGTGCTCATGAAGGACGCAGCAGTGTCAGCATCCTGGGAGGATGTACAGAGCTCTGGGCCCACATCTGGCCACTGAATGCCTCTCCTGCGTGTCACAGACACCTTGGGCTGAGTTCATCATCTTGCCATCAATCAATCTCTCTTGGTGGCATTGTCAACTCCCCATCTCCTAAGACAAGCAAGAGAGTCAAGAGTTGGGGTGGGCGCTCTCTCCCTCACTCCTCACCTCCATCTGCTAGTGCTGTTGTTTCCACTCCCCACACAGGCTTCCTCCTGCTCCCTCCCTGTCATTGCTACTGTCTCAGTTCTGGCTCTCCTTATCTGCTCTGGAGTATTACAATATCCTCTTCGCTGTCTTCATGCCTCCTGCTTGCTCTTTTCATTATTGCCAAAATAATTGCCAAAAGTAAGAGCCAATCTTCGTCCCCGCAACCCCCCTGCTTCAGCCCTTTCACTGCCATGCGCTGTCCTCAGCATGGTGCACAGAGGCTCCTGTGGATGGCCCTTGTCTGTCTGTCTGGGTTATTCTCTTAGCAACTCTTTGCCCTACACCCATGGGACACAGTGGCAAAGTTCCTAAAAAGTTACGTGGTGATTTACCTGTGCCTTTGTGTCTGCTCCTCCTTTACTCACTTTCAAATGTCTACACAACCTTCAAAACCATCTCAGCTACCACTGCTCTGAGAGCCCTTTCTTCACACTAAACTTCCTGACCTCCTCAACACCCAGTCTATTTATCTGTTTCTACTTTTGCACTAATTACACTGCATTATTATACATTTATATATTTTTACCCCACTGGACTGTAATTTCCATGGGAGAAGAGACTCTTTTATGTACCTCTGGATCTCCAATATCCATGGCAGTGTTTGGCACACAGAAGGCATCGCATGATGACATGGTCAAAGACTAAATGAATGAAATGACTGACTATAATTTTGATGGCTATTGTAGCCTATCATAAGGAACTATTTAAACCTCTTTGATGACTTTTAAGAAAATAGTAGATTATCTATTTTTAAGGTGTGTGTCTGTGCATGTGTGTGTGAGAGAGAGAGAGAGAGAGAGAGAGAGATTGAGAGATACAAGTCAGGACACATATGTTTGTTGGCCATTTTTCTGTCTTCTTTTGAAAAATTTCTATTCATGTCCTTTGCCCACTTTTTGATAGGGTTGTTTGATATTTTCTTGCTGATTTTCCTGAGTTCTAAATAGATTCTAGTTATCAGTCCTTTATTGGATGTGTAGCATGCGAAAATTTTTTCCTATTCTGTAGGTTGTCTGTTTGCTCTCGTGACAGTTTCCTTGGCTGTGCAGAAGCTTTTTAATT
>CM052438.1:96708812-96783817 GCA_028533085.1 Varecia variegata | reverse complement strand
CATGAGCTCTGAAAAATAAATGACAGCAGGCAGATGATGGTGGCAAATCAAAACTTGAAGAATAAACAATGTAGTGGTTAATTTCCTGGGTTTTTTCTTTTCCTTCTACCTTTCCTGGCTTAAATTTAGAGCAGCCAGAATCCTGAAACTATATAGCAGATGCCAGCAGAACAAAACCCCAAGATAAACTCTCTTTTTGATCTGAGGATGGAGAAAGGAAAACCTTGCAAGATAAGGAGGGTGGGGGACAGTCCCTGTTTTTTTCTCTTGGCCCCGCCCTTAGCTCAGCCTCAGTCCTGATGCTGTACTCCTGCAGCAGCAATGGTAGTAGTGACAGTAGCAACAAAGACACCCAAGACTTGAAAAAAAAATCCTTCTTTATAACCAGCGCAACTGGAAAAATGAGCTCCTGTGGTCTGAAAACTATAGCGGAATATCGCTTACATTTTTTCTTCTCTTTCTTTTCACCACTTTTTTCCCTGGAGTTTGACTCAGGCACAAGAAATTAGTAACATTAAGGTTGCTAGGGGGAGGGTAGTGATAATACTCTTGTTTTCTAGGCAGAGGACAAAGAAAGGGGGCCCACCAGAGCGGGAGATGGAGGGGAAATTACAGAAAGGAGGAGCTCAGGAAAGGGGTCACAGAAAGCAATGTGTAAGGTCCTACTACAGTACACCAAAGACTTTGAGATCTGAACTCTTGTGTAAACCAGCACCCAGAGTCCTAGTTGGGCGGCACTGCAAAGGCTTTGCAAATGGAACTGGTATTAGAACCACAGCCCATGGAAGAAGAGTCTCGACTTGTGGCACAGTCCTAAATGTATTAACCGGCTTGTAAAATAGCCGATTCTGTCCCTGGATATATTCAGGGGGGATTTTAACAGGAACTAAGGTCTAGTAACATGATCTTCAAAATTTGTATGGTATAATTCAAAATTACTCATCATACAGTGAACAAAATCTAAACAACTCACAAGGGAAGAGGCATTTAACACATACCAACCCTGAGAATACCTATATGTTACAAATTGTCAGATTTTAAAGCAGCTAGTAAAACTATGTCCTGTGGCATAAAGGTGAACATTTTTGAAACAAACCTGTTGATAGAAATTCTCAACAGAGAACTAGAAGCCATAAACAAGAAACAAGCAAAAAAAAAAATAGAACTGAGTCGTAGATATTAATGGAATGGGCTTAATAGCAGAGTGGAGATGACAGAGTAAAAAGCCAGTAAACTTGAAGATAAATAGAAATTATCCAATCTGAACAACAGAGGTTAAGAGAAGGGTATGGGTTTGACTACAAAGGAACAAAAAAGAAATGTTTTGGAGTGATAGAACTGTTGCATATTCTGTTTAGCTCAGTGATATTACATACATGAATCAGAAATATACACCGAAAAAGTAGCTAAGTTTAGTAGCCATGATAAATACTAGGTGCCAAAGAAATTGTATTTCATATGTCAGAATCTTGGATGTCCCCAAGTTTTACATTTTCTTAAGGTCTACTTGTCCTTTAAGTAAATCTTTTGAATCCTCCATGCACTGAGAAACTCAATGTTCCTTCCAATAGCTAGGGCTGTCTTGGTTAGCTCACGTGCATCTTGGCTTCCATACCTCTTGGTTCTGTACTCCCCCCACACAGGTTGGTAGAACTGTCTGCTTCAGTCCCCAGAGAACTACTGAATCTAGGCTCTATGTAGAGCATGGAGTACTAAAGTTTTTGTGAAAAGAGGAGATTATATTTCACAAAGCATATAAAGTAAATAAAATTTTACTTTTGACCATTTTTGTCTTTAGGGACAATATATGCTGTCCCCTTCAACTACATAAATATTTATTAAATGAATAGCCTCAATTATTTCTCAATAGTCTTCAAAATAGACACATATACACCAAAGATCCTCAGCATACTGTGTTTTTCCTTCTATCCATGTACACCCATGTACTGTATTTGGACATGCACCCAGACCCAAAATTGTAAGCTTATTTGGGACACATTCATGTGCATGTGCACACATGCTTATATGTTAGCACAGTTTTATCTTTCTCTATTTAGATTCATCATTTATTTCAGGTTTAAATCCATTTGTCAGATGTTCTATATTGGGAAACATTCATGGAGTCACAAGTCCCTGATTCATTTGCACTTGATGCACTGAAATGGTATTCTTTAGGGGTTGTTCAGTCTCCCAGCTCCCTTTCTCAAGGCTTTTTAGTTTTTCCCCCCACCCCGCATAAGCCATATTTTTCCCCCATCAATTCACGGAACTTCACTCCCAAATGACTTGACACACACACAGCTCAAGGGTCCTCTGCTCAGTCACATGCTCACCTGTCCTGATACACACGCCCAGTGCTGGATAAAAAAATGCTTCTCTCAAATTATTAGGAGGACATGTACCCAAACAGAACGTGTGGATCATGATCTCCATGTTCCTTCCATTCTTTGTTCTATACATAATGAAAAATCAGCTTTTAGAAAACACAGCATACTCCACTTACTACGATCACAGCTCTGACTGTGACCGTCATTATGTCAGCATTTTTTGTACATGAGACAAGCACTCAGCTTTCCACCCGCCAGGACTGAATTGGCCTTGCCTAAATGGCTTGAAAACCGGCTGGACAGATGTGACAAGACGGAATGACGGATGAGCACTGGACACACATTCTCTGTCATCGATGGCCCGAGAGGTCTCAAATGGTCTGGAGAATGGTTTGCAGAATAAATACACACTAAGGAGAAATTTAAATGAAGGAGTCCTTGTTCACGTACCAGGGAAAGGAATTTCTATGGTTGAGTCATTTCACAAGAAAGGAGGACATGACTGAATTTGTTTATCAGTTCTAATAGTTTTTTAGTGGAATCTTTAGGTTTTTCTAAATATAAGATTGTGGCATCTGCAAACAAGGACAATTTGACACCTTCCTTTCCAATTTGGATGCTCTTCATTTCTTTTTCTTGTCTAATTGCTCTAGCTAAGACTTCCAGTACTACGTTGAGTAAAAGTGGGGAAAGTGGGCATTCTCATCTTGCTCCAGATCTTAGAAGAAAGTTTTTCCCTGTTCAGCATGATACCAGCTGTGGGTTTGTCATACACGACCTTTATCATGTTGAGGTGTGTTCCTTGTATACCCAGTTTGTTGAGAATTTTTATCATGAAGGGATGTTGAATTTTATCAAACGCTTTTTGGGCATCTATTGAGAAGATCATATGGTTTTGTCCTTCATTCTGCTGATGTGATGTATCATAGCTATTGATTTGGAGGGGGAGATAAAGAGAGGTTGGTTAATGCATACAAAAATATAGTTAGAAGAAATAATCTATTGTTCGGTAGCACAATAGGGCTACTATAGTTAACAATGATTTATTGTACATTTCAGAATAACTAGAGGAGTGGAATTGGAAGGTTCTTATCATAAAGAAAATATAAATGTTTGAGGTAAGGGATATCCCAATTACCCTGGCTTGATCATTACACATTGTATGCTTGTATCAAAATATCACATGTACCCCATAAATATGTACAAATGTTATGCAGCCATACAAATTAAAAATAAAAAATTATAATAAAAATTCTTAAAAAGTAAGAAAGACAGAGGCACCAAAGGAAAAAAAACATCTCAAGAGAAGGGCCAACAGGCAGAGGAGCGAGGAAAGGTATAGCAGTCTGGGTTCGTGGGGAGCCCGTGAGCAGATCACAGGGCTTCCTGTTTGATAGTCCCTCTGGTTTGTTTCTCAATGGCTGCACCAGAGGCACAGTGGTCAGGTGAATTCAACACTGTGCCTGCCAGTGCCCACCATTAGCTGGTGTTTAGCTGCCCTGGACCCTCTCCCACTGGAGGACAGTGGAGCCGGACGGTAGTTCTGGTGGGCTCACGCCCAGTTGAAAACCACTGAGGATAAAGGTTCTTCAGACACAGCGATGGAATATCAGACGTTCTAGGAGCAGCAACAGAGTAGAGAGCAAGCACAAGGAGGCCGAAACTGCTCGCAGAGCTGGTGGTGGTGGGGAATGTAAACGTGTGCAACTTTGTGTTATTTCTCTAGCTTTTGCCTAAGTGGTAACTTCTGTTTTACTCCTAAATCTCCTTGCTTTGGATCTTCTCTCAATCCTTCATCCAAGGCCTTCTTCCAAGAAAGAACCAGAAACGCAATCCCATTGGAGAAGAACTGCTAATACTTTACAAAATTTCTCTTGAGATTAAGTGCAGAGTGGCAGCCCCCGTAACAGACAGAAATAGCCTGAACCGTCACACACCTGGCTAGTTTAAGTTTTAACTCGTACACTGTGTTATTTTAAGTGTGTTACTTATTATGTGGTTCCTTTAAGATGGGAAGAAAATAATATCTACCATGAAGTTTGTAAATCAGCTTAAATATTTTAATATATGGAAGCATTCTGTAAATTGCATGCTACCAGGTAGCTATCAGAAGCTATTATTTTGTAGGAACCAGAGGCTCAAACTGAAGACACTGATGATGGCATGCCAGCCAGCAGCCACGCCTCGCAGGCCAGTCCTCGGGTGATGGCTCTTCCTTGTGCCAGAAACTCTTAGATTGCAGGTGTCCACTGGCTCTGCCTGGCCATGAGCCAGTCCTCAGCTTAGTCCATGTTACTCCTGATGCGGCCAGGCTAAGCCAGAGTGGCTACACTAACAAGATTACCATCTACAAGAGGGTGGACTGTGCCTTGAATTGTAAAAACCCCAGTGGAGTGAGACTCATCCGTCAAGCCTAGCACAGAGGCAGACCGCGTGGGGGTCTGGCAGCAAACAGGGCTGGAGCAGGGATGGGGAAGATTCATGTCTTCCCTGAGAAAGGGGGAGTGACATGAAGAATAAACAATCTCTTGTGTGTCCTTTAGTCCCAAGAGCTAAACTTGTTTTGCAAATTTGATGTTGGGGACCCGCTGTAAATATGACTCAAGAAGAAGCAGCGGTAAGAGTGGTGGATGGTGCCATGTGACATAGCCAGTCCTGGCACACCACCAGGGCCACGTCTGGGTGCTCCTCAACAGCAAGGAGTGTGCCCCAGGGTGGGCAGCGGGGGTGACAGTGAGAGGAGAGGTGCCAGCTGGCTCAGACTGCCCAGAAGAAGGACAGTCAGGAAAACAGAGTTGGCCAGACCAGGGAACCTTGCATTCCTCCTTCCTCGAGATGCATGTGACAATTATTGAAAAAAACGATGAGGAGAGAGAGGTACAAAGAGAGCTCAGAGTGGTGGCTTCTGATATTCCTGAGACCACAGGGTGGAGAGGATGGCCGGTGGGGTGAGGTCCAGTCAGGACAGCTCCCAACCAACATCTGTGTGAAGCCACAGAGAGCAAGGATGGGGTCCCGTCCCCTGAGAGGCAGGTGGGCTGAGAGAACAGGACCGCAGATGGCTCTCAAGAGAGGCGGAGTCCAGGTGGGAGGAGGCAGGGGGCAGGGAAGCCCAGAGGCTGGGCGGGTCCGACGGAAAGGCCCGTGCAGCAGCAGCTTCCTTTGCCCTTATGCTGCTCTTTCTGCTCTATCTTCTGGGAGAGCAGCCCCGGAGTGAACCTCCCTCCTCCTCACGGCTTCCCCAGGCGGGCGAGCTCCTCACCCATTTCTGGGCTGAGCTTCCTTCCTCATGTAGCTGTCACAAACACACAGGCGCACGTCCCTAACAGCGTCAGACTGACGTCTCCGCTGCACCTCCGTGGTGCCGTGCACCTGAGGCTGTTTCCCAGAGGCAGGTGTGGCACCCCACCAGCCCCTTCAGGCCCTGCCCTGTCCCCGGCACCATGGAGGGCAGAGTCAGGTGGGGGGTCTGCAATCTGAGCGCTGGAGGAGGCAGACAGGAGGGAGTGACCGGGTACCATGGGCCAAACTGTGTCCCAACCCCAGTTCACATGGTGAAGTCCTAACCCCTGGCACCTCAGCGTGACGGTATTTGGAGACAGGGTCTTTATAAAGATAATTAAGTTAAAATAAAGTAACAAGGGTGGGCCCTAATCTGATATGACCAGTGTTTTTATAAGAGATCAAGAGACAAAGATGCTGAAGGAAGACCGTGTGGAGACAGGGAGAAGACGGCCACCTGCGTGCCAAGGAGAGAGGTCAAAGGAATCAACCCAGCCAACAACCGAACCTCAGACTTTTAGCTTCCTAATTGTGAGACTAAACATGTCTGTAGTTTGAGCCACCCATAACTTTGCTCTGGCAGCCCCAGCAGACCAATATACTGGGCGTCTACCTGCTCCTCCCCGGGGTAAAGAAAAAGCCAAGGGGGGAGGGTCCCCTTTTTAAGGGCCTACGACGTGTCAAGTACTGCACATACCTCATTTCATTTAATCCTCACAAATTTGTCCTTTACAGATCCTGGGGTTGAGGCCTGGGGAGGTTAGGTGGGTCCCTTGGACTTGGTGGGGCTGGTCCCCGGGCTGAGAAGCCAGCATGTCCTGCCTGCACGGACAGCCTGGAGGGGGGGAAGAGGGAAAGTGAGGAGCCCAGGGGCTGGGGAGAGGCCAGGACAGGGCGGGAGGCAGGAGAGCCTCTGGGGTGGAGACAGGACAGGGGCTTGCCCCAGGGTCTGGGTGAGAGCTGGCTGCTTCTTTTGCAGCCAGCCTTACTGGCAGGAAAATCCCCACTTTCCCTCAAAGCCCCTCATTTTCTAGGAAAGGCCTATGTGAGCCTCGCTCAGCTTTGCCTCCCTCCCAGCCTGCTCTGCTGAAAGTGCCGTCGGTCCCCGACACCAACGGAGAACAGGGTGCTGTGAGCACAGCCTAGACAGAGATTTCTGCAGCTGCAGGAAGAACTGAGTGTTTCTTTTCTTTACCTTTTTTCCTTCATCCTCTATGTATATAACCATGTGCAAATACTTTTTAAAATGCCAAATTTTCCATCCGAATTGATACTCAGGCGTTAACAGGCATCGCATCTTGCGCACTGTCAGCAAGCTGTGGGAATTGCCTTCCTTTCAAAGGTAGGGAGGCACCACACCTGTGCTAGGACAATGACTGTGCTTCCCCCAGAGGTGGGGCTAATTATCTTGAGCCACTCACCTAGACTTACAGGGCTGGCTAAAATAGGTCATGATTTCACCAACTTGGGAATACTTAGGAATTAAGAATTTGCTAGAAGTTTAGCTCATAAGCTATAGAATAGGAATTTCTCCTGCTTTGTTTCTTTCAAGTACATAAAATTATATGAACACATGTTGACAATGTTGTATAGCCTCTTATCTATTAAAAAAACTCATTTAAAATGACATATATAACACAGACATGTATCACTTGTGCTTAAGAAGCTAAAAGCACATTAGGCATTCATAGGTAGTGAGAAGATTTTGTGTAGATTATGTCTCTCTTAAATGGGCTAAATGTTCAATTTATCATTTTACTTGTCCTAAATTTTATAAACCATCTTCTTCTTTCCACTGTAGACACAAAGGAAAAATTCATTCCTACTGAGTTTAAATATCCCAAAATTTTAATTAGCCTAGTTGGAATTAATGATGTTTCACTGTTTTGGCAATGAAATCTTTTTCTTTTTTCTTTTTTGCAAACATGAGATTCTCAAGACACAAGCTGATCATGGAGCATATTTCTGCTCAGGGAGCTGTTTTAGACAAAAGTTCTCTATTTGGGGGTGGGGGTTGAGACTGTCATCTGAAAGCTCCTAATGATCAGCAGTATACATCACCATAAAAAATGTGTCTTTGTGTAAACTTGGAAACCAGAACAATTTATAGCTATTTCAAGTTACCCACTGGCTTCCAGACACAAGCTATTCCCTGAACAGCTCTAGCTCAGCTACTCTGACGACAAGAGAATTTCTGAAGAATATTTCATGGAGATTTTTTAAAATGTTTACAACAATGCAAATATTGATGTCTCAGCCCAGTCAATATCACAATTTATTGTGCTTCAATAGAAACATTGAGCCAGGCTCCCTATTGGTCAATATTTGCACTCAGGTAAATAAATCTTTATACTGACTTCTGCAGATGTCAATAGCTACTTATTCCAGATAAGTAAAAGTAAAAACAGGAAGCATTATTTATTTTTTGAGGTAAAATAGCAACCAGTTACATAAAGGCCCTTTGGCATTTCTGAAATATCGATATATAGCTGCTTTTGGCAATAAAACATAACAATATTATAACATGTGGGCCTAAAACACACTGGTTGAAATTGTGGAAGTAGGAGTTAATAAAAATAAATTTTACTTACGTTATTAATATCACAATACTTTTTTTAAGATTGAACAAATTCCCAGATTTTGTGTTCTTTTCATCGTGTGTGAGGTTAATTTTTCATATTACCCATAACTGTGAGAATTCACAAGGCTACATCTTTGAAAACTTCCTAGATGAGGTGATTAACCTTTGTCCAAACCTTAAAAAAAATGTCCATGTTTGACCTACATGTGATGTGAAAACTTACTGTCTGGTCACACTTTGGGTTTCACATTTTGTGCTTTAGAATCAGCTTCAAGGATATTTCTGGGCATCAGTGGTCTCTATTTCCAGATGCCTATTCTTAGAGACGGAGGTTCTATTAATGAAAGGAGGTCCTCCCACAGCCATTGCAGATTGGATGGGCAAGGACCCCAATCATCTCTTAGGGGACAATAAACAGCCCCAAGTTGAAGCTGCACAAATGTTTCTGTGTTCTCTGCATTAGTAGAATTGTGAAAAACATACAGCATAAGTGTGTATATATGTGTATATATATTCAACTTTTTCTTTTTGGAGGCACATTGTTCTTTTATATGCACAGAATTTACTTACCTAGGCACTGTCAGATAGTTACTTAAAAATGATAATATACCAAGAAAAGTACCAATGTTACTTCCCTATAAGAAAACTCCTGCAACCTTCAGGCTTGTGATCATGATTCACTAATTGGTGTGTGGACTAATAGGATTAATGGGAAATTTAACTGATCAAGGTGTGGCCATGCTCTGAAGAACCACTGGTCACACCCAGGCTTGTTCCGTCACAGCCACTGGAAGAATTCAGTTACTAAAGGAGTGATGCTCAGCTTCGATGTGGCACTGTTAAAGCAGCACATGTCAAATAAAATTAAATGAAAATTTACGCCCATTATAAAAATGTCTACAATGCCATAGGGGCTTGAGAAAAGAAAATGAGGTTTTAAAAAAGATAAAAGGTACTAATAGTGAGAAAATGTTATTTTCCTCAAATACGATTTTCCTCCCGAGAGTTCTTAGCCCAATAACTGCCCTGTGGGCAGCGACCGCTGACTCTCAGGATGGCTACAGGAAGAACTCATATTTGTTTCTTTGAAATCTGGATGGGGACCAAATAACCAGAAACAAGTGGTAGCTATCCTGAGAACACACAATGAGAGGACTCTCGAGACAGCACGAGGCCTGGGAGACTTCCCAGGCAGACTCTGGAGTGCTCGAGCTAGTGTCTCCTGGAAAACGAAAGAGCTGGCTCACTCTCAGGAAGCAGACAGCATGTGTCTGATGGGGCATTCCGGACTTTCACGATGTTACAGTACTATTTTTTCTGTGGGATATTAATGTTAACAGCCTTCAAGATAAATCAAGGGTGCTTTGCTAGCAAACCCCAAATACAGTTCCTTGCATCATGCAAACTGGAAAATCACAATCCCTGCCCTACATGTACAGAAGGATTTCTCTAATGACCCTAGCTGAGATCCATGAAGGGGGATTTTTTTCCCTCATCAATCACTTAATACCACTTATTGAGTACCTTCTATGGTTTATTTAAAAATTCCACACAGATGTTTTGAATATATATACTATGACCTAGAGGTAGACTATAAATGAAGTCCTGTTTACCGTGGTGCTCTGTTCTGACAATAATGACTAGCATATAGTTAAGAGTTACTAGTCGTTATTTATTGAATTAATTAATAAACACATGATTACTGAGACTCACGCCTCATCATTAGGAGGCATACAGGCTACAGAGAATTATGTATTAACAACTATTAATAGTATAACACAATGTGATATTTTATATTGGAGTGATGCAGAGGAAACAATGCTGAATGTTAAGTTCACAAGTTAACAGAGTTCTGGTGTTTGTTCATTTTGGTGGGTATGTGCGTGTATGTGGGTGGTGGGGTGACTTGTCAAGGAAATAGTCATAGAAGAGGTAGCATTTCAACTGAGATGCTAAGAGGCCAAATACAAACAAAAATCCTGAAAGGTAAAGAGGGGAAGAATTTCAGGTAAGTGCACTAGCATGTGCAAAGGCTTGGATGCATAATGAAATACGGTGTTTTAACAGGTATTTAGACATAATTTGTTAAGCCTGGGGCTTAAAGGGCAGTAGTGGAAATTATGGTGAGCATTAAGTGTGGACATTGGTCAAGTATAAATAAGATAAGCAAAAGGGCTTTAAGATATTCCTGAGAATCGCAGGAAGTCATTTGTAGAATTTGAGCAAAAGGAACATACACAGACATCTATGATAAACAGTGCCCTCTAGCAGCAAAATGGAGAAGGAAGTGGAGGACAAGTCCAAAGACAGATGGATTAGTAAGAGAAATAGTGCAATGATTTTAGCAAGAGATAATACAAGCCTCAGGTAGGCAGTGCAGTGGGAATAGAGAGAACTTAATACATTGAAAGGAAATTTGGAAGAATTAATGGATGGGAATTGGAAATTGAAAAGGTATGTGGCATAAAAAGAAGGAATGTAAGGTCACTTACAAGTTTCTGTTTGGGGCAATAGGATAGTGGTCCCATTCTCAGTAATAAGCAATACAAGAAGAATATAACATGGAAGACAGAGGAAATAATGAATCCATTTGGATAATGTAAGTTTAACATAGCTGCAGGGTATTCAAAAGGGGAGTGCCTTTTAAATATAAGGATTGGATGCGAAGATCAGGAGTCAGGCTAAACTACACAGATCTGCTTGTTATGTGTTTCTTGCAGCTACATATTGGTCATAGTTATAACTGGGACTTGGATGACATAAAGGAGGGAGCGTAGAGTGAGAAAAGGAAAGAAAGGATCCAAGTCAGAGCCACCCTAGAGATTATTGACATTTAAGCAGAAAGTAAATAAAAAGACCAAATTAAGGTTAAGAAAAAAATTCCAAAGAGGGAGAACCATAAATAGCACTCCGAGACTAAGTCAGACTGTGTTTGCCAAAGACCTTTTGGCAGTATCTCCCACACCACAATGATATGACAACCCTCCCGTCAACAGTCGGAGGATATTATCCTTCCCCTTGTACCTGTAGGAGTGTAATGTAGTCTCTGCCTGTTCTCTAGGAACCCAGCCAGCTTGCTGTGGGAAAGCCCAAACAAGGCCGTGCAGAGAGACGACTTGGAGAGACCAGGTATAGGTGGTGTTCTGGCTGACAGATTAGTGGAAGTCTCAGCCAGCAATCACTACAGACAATTAAATAGCTGGGTGACGATGCCTCCAGATGATCCCAGCCTCCAGCTGTTAACTCACCCCCAGCTTTCAGGTCTTCCCAACTGTGGTCCAGACATCATGGGACAGAAACAGGAGGATCCCACTGTGTCTGACACAAATCCCTGACCCAAAGTATCTGTAAGCATGATAAAATGATGGTTTATACCACTGAGCTTGGGAGTGGTTTCTTACACAGCATGAGCTAAATGGAACAGAGGTCAAGCAAAGAAGCAGAACTCCTTACAAAGTAGTGGACAGTCTGTGAGCAATACAAAAGGAAGTGGAATGTTCAAGTGAGATGAGGAAGACATGTCTGCTGGATTTGGCAGCCCATGGATGTGCCCCTGGTGATCTGAGTACCCTAGTGAGTTAAGCAGTGAATGTGGCCCGAGGAAGATGAGACAATGAAAGTAGACTCTCTTTTCTGCAAGCATTTCTCTTATCTTGCAGTGACTGATGATTTGTTAGTATCAATTCTCAATAACCTATTATAAAAAATTAATTTTTCAAATATACTTTTAATTGCTTAGAACTCAGAAAATAAGAGTCCTCAAATCAGAATTTACCTATTTTTCATAAAACTCTAACATAGATTAATTTTTAAACAGATTTTTAGTCTTATATATAAGCAGTGAGCTTTTACAAATATCAATATTCTGACAATCTCCTTTTAGTTATTGTTGTTATTTGTTAACAAGTTAGAGGAAATTTTGCAAAGGATATCAAGTAGTTTTGAGATACTGCAAATGTCATCTTTCATCTTTTTTTATTTTCACCGTAAAGGCCTTCTCCCTCAATCCTTGGTCACCTGGTACCTACACAGTATGTGATTTTCTCCTGTCTCCTGTTTGAAGGAAGCTGCTCTTAGAAAAATATCAAGTAATCTTAGAGTCATTAAGTCATAAGTAAGTTGACAAATCAATAATAAACTAATAGCAAGAGAATGAATGTTTTCCACCTTAGGTAAGAAACAAGGCAAGAATGTACACTTTTACCACTCCCACTCAGCAGAAGTCCTACTAGGGCAATAGTCCTACTAGCGCAATAATAGGGCAAGGAACGTAAATAAAAGGAACCACGGATTAGACAGGAAGAAGTAAAACTATCTTAAATCACCGATTACGTGATTACCTATGTAGAAACTAAGCACTGCTAGAACCAATAAGTGAATGTAGTAAGGTCACAGAATACAAGGTCAATATACAAAAATCAATCATATTTCTCTATATTAGCAATAATATATTGGAATAGAACAATTCGATAGTGTGTCACAGGTCCCTAAGGCCACCCCCACACCTCAGAGATCCGTTAGAGGGTCGGATAGACTCAGCACGTAGTTGTACTGGTGGCCAAGATCTATGACAGAGGTGTAATGAGGACATACAACTGATCATGAGGGATCCAGACACAGGCGGAGTCTAGAGGAATCTGTGTACAGGCTTCCTCATGCTCTTTCCCTCCCATGACGAGTCATGCAGAGCCACATGACGAGTCACACTTCTGCCCAGCAACAAAACACAGCAGCACATGTGATGTTTCTACCACTGGAAGCTCATTAGAGACTCAGTGAACAGTTTTTTAATTGGGGGAAGGGGGTGGTTACATAGGTGCCTTCTGCCTAGTATATAGTGAAATTCCAGATTCTTAGAAAGAAAGCAGATGTTCAGCATAAACCACATTAATTGTACAAAGGGTCTAGGCACAGTGAGCTACGCTTGTCAGTTAGGCAAAGTTTTTTATAAATTTAGGGAAATTTTATGAATCAAGCTCCCAAACACCACCCAAAAGCCAAGCTTGCAAGCAGTCCTCTCTAAAGATAGGCATCTCAGGTCTACTATATTAACTTTTATGATCCAACAGTCCCACTACTGGGTACATATTTAAAGGAAATGAAATCAGTATGTTCAAGAGATATCTGCACTTGCACATTTATTGCAACACTATTTATAATAACCAAGATACGAAATCAACCTAAGTGTCCAACAACGGGGGGATGGATACAGAAACTGTGGTCTATATACGCAATGGAATACTATTCAGCCATAAATAAAGAATGAAATCCTGTCATTTGTGATAACATGGATGAATCTGGAGGATATCATGTTAAGTGAAATAAGCCAGATACAGAGAGAATAATATAGCATGTTCCCACTCATGTGTGGCATCTCAAAAAAAAATTTTTTTTTATCATAGAAGCAGAGAGTAGAACAGTGGTTAGCGGAGGCCAGGAAGGGGAGGTGGGAGAGGAGGATAAGGACACATTGGTCAATGGGTACTAAGTTACAAGTAGATAAGAGAAATACATTCTGGCGTTCTACCGCATAGTGGGGTGGCTAGGATTAGCAATGAGATGTTGTATAAAACAAAATAGCTGCAAGAGAGGCTTTTGAACATTCTCACCACAAAGAAATGATAAATGCCTGAGATGATGAATAGACTAACTACCCTAACTGGATCATTGTGCAACTGTTAATAAAAACAAAAGGCCACGAGATCTGCAAATGAAAAAGGGAGAGCTTTGTTTTCTATGAATAACGATCTGCAGATTCGGGAGGCGTAGCCTCTGGTATAACATAGAAGTGTTCTCTGAAGAAGGGAGTGTGGAAGTCGGCTTTTGTGCTTTACAGGGTCTGTCTTGCATGTTCATTTAACAGGTTTGGGAAAAGCTTATGAATAATTATGAGGGGAGTTAAGCACATGTGCAGTAGTTAAACATATATGTGACATACATTCCATGATCACTTCGGATGGGGTTTTAGCAATGAAATGAGGTGGAATTTGGCTTTTTTCTATCAAAGGGTGAACTGTAGGCATAAAGACTGTTTATGCTCAGTCTCTTAGCCAGCCGAAACAGGCTTGAGGTTTGCAGCTGCTTATCAGAAAAGAATGGTTATGAGGTTAGTCCTTAGTCCGACTGGAATTGTGGTGGGATGGCAAAGTGGGAGGCAGGGTTTGGTCAGCTGGCATCAAGTGGTCTATTGGGGTCAGTCGGGCAATTTCCAGCTTCAGTCTGTCTCAGCACCCACACCGGGAACTGGTTAGGCTTGACTGCAGAAAGGGAGGTCCTGTGACACTTTCACATGTTTCTGAGAACAGAGTACATGACTGCCCCCTCTCACTCAGCCGTGGCTGCCTGATTCTGTTGAACCCTGAACATCTCGCTTAGCCACGGGGAGCCCATTTTGTCTGTTGGCTGAGGGCATACTTTAGTGCAACATAGATATGTATCAAAACGTCAAATAGATATGTGTGTATATATGTATAATTACAATGTGTCAATAAAAATTTAAATTAAAACATTAAAAACCAAACACCAATAAAAAACACCGTAGCTTATTTTTTAAAAGAAACTGACAAACTTACTCTGAAATATATATGGAAAAGCAAAGTATGTAGAATGGGCAAAAAAATGAAAAAGGAGGAATCAACTTGGAGGATTTATACTATCTAATTTAAAGCTTACTAGAAAGTGACAATAATCAACACATTGTGGCATTAGCATAAGTATAGACACATAGATTGACAGAATAGAACAGTTAGTCCCAAAATATCAATACATATATAGTCAATTGATTTTTGATAAGTCATCAATGTAATTCAATGGGTAAAAGGATAGTCTCTTCAACAAATATTCTAGAATAACTAGATATCTGAATCAGAAAAATAAAAATTATCTCAATCTCTCCCTTACATCATATAAAAATAACTCAAATAGATTGTACATCTAAACATAAAAGCTAAAATTATAAAATATCTTGAAGAAAACAGAGAAGAACACCTTCCTGACCTTGGGTTAGCCAACGATCTTTAGACTGGCCACAGACATTATATATAAGAAAAAACTAGGTACATAAAAATAAACGATAATTTGGTTTTCATCAAAGTAGACCTTTAGACCAGGTGTGATAGTTCATGCTTGTAATCTTAGCATGTTGGGAAGCCAAAGTGGAGATAGCTTGAAGCTGGGAGTTTGAGACCAGCTTAGGCAACATAGTGAGACCCTGTCTTTACAAAAAATAAAAAAAATTAGCTGGGCATAGTGGCATGCGCCTATAGTCTCAGCTACTTAGGAGGCTGAAGCAGGAGGATTGATTGGAGTCCAGGAGTTTGAGGTTACAGTGAGTTATGATTGTGTCACTGTACTTTAGCCTGGACTACAGGGTGAGACCCTGTCTCAAAAAAAAGGGGATGGGGAATCTTTAGTTCTTCAAAGGACAGCTTATAAAAATGAAAAGGTAAGACAAATTTTATGTATATATAATACAAGTCTGTCAAGGGACTCGTAGCTCAAATATATAATACTCTTATAACTCAATAATGACAACATGCATTTTATTTGAAAACGGGCAAAGAACTTGAAAAAATTTCATAAAAGAAGTGACCCATAAAAACATGAAAAGATATTCAACGACATTAGTTAGCAGAAAGACATGAATTAACACCACAACAAATCAGCAATTAACACACACGGGGCCAGCTAAAATTTAAAGAGACTGGCATAGAATACTCCACCCAACAAGAGCACAGTAAACATCCTTCTCAAGTGCACATGGGACATTCTCCATGAGAGATCATAGCTAGGCTACAAAGCAAATTTCAATACAAATAAAAGAATCGAAATCATACAAACGTATGTTCTCTGACCACAATGGGTTAAAATTAGAAATCACAAACAGAAAGAAATTTGGGAAATTCACAAGTATGTGAACATAAACAACTCACTAAATAACAATGAGACAAAGGGATATTAGAATATACCTTGAGACGAATGAAATGAAAACACTATATATCAAAACATATGGGTGCAGCAAAAGGAATATTTACAGCAATTTACAGTTGTAAATGTCTACATTAAAAAAAGAAGAGTTACCTCAAAGCAATAACCTAAACTTACACCCTAAAATACTGGGAAAAGAAAAGTAAACTAAACCTAAACCAGGTAGAAGGAATACAATAATAAAGCATATACAGACAGTAATGAAATAAAGAAGAGAAAAACAATTTTAAAAATCAAAAGTTTATTCTTTGAGAAGACTTTACCAAGACTTACCAAGAAAAAAAAAAAAGGAAGATCAAATTCAAATTACTAAAATCAGGAATTATAGAGAAAACATTATTGTCAAACTTATAGAAAAAAAAGGATCATAAAGGAATACTGCGAATAATTGCATGCCAATAAACTAGATCACTTAGATGAACTGGGCAAATTTATAGAAAGACACAAACTACTGAAACTGGCTTAAGAAGAAATTTTAAAAATCTGAATAGATCTATAACAAATAAAAATATTAAATTAGTAATCAAAATTTCTTCACAAAGAAAACTTAGGCCCAGAAGTGTTCACTGGTAAATTCTACCAAACATTTAAAGAAGAATTAATACCAATTCTTCACAAATTATTTAAAAAACACAGTAGAGAACACTTCTCAACTTATTGTATAATATGTGGCCAGTATTGCCCTAATTCCAAGACGGGGCAAAGACATCACAAGAAAAGGAAACTACAGACCAGCATCTCTTATGAATATAGACATGAAGATTCTCAACAAAAGTACTAGCAAAAAAATCCAGCAACATATAAAAATGATTATATGCTACAACTAAATGGGATTTATACCAGGAATGAAAGATTGATTCACCATCTGGAAATCAACTAATGTAATATACCATTTCAAAAGAATAATGTACAAAACCCACACAATCATCTCAATAGATATATAAAAAATATTTGACAAAATCCCACAGTCCTTCAAGATAAAAAAAAAAAAAAAAACAGGCAACAGACTAGAAATAGCAGGAAACTTTCTCAATCTGATGAAGCAAATCTGCAAAAAACAAAACAAAAAAACCCAAAATAAACATAGCTAACATTATACTTAATGGTAAAAAACTGAATGCTTTTCCCTAAGAGCAGGAACAAGAGAAGGATGTCTGCTCTCAATCATTTCTATTTGACATTGTACTGTAGGTTCTAGGCAGGGCTACTAGGCAAGAAAATGCAATATAAGACACTAAAATCGGGAAAGATGAAGTAAAACTGTCTCTATTCACAGATGGCATGATCCTGTATATAGCAAATCCTAAGGAATCTACCAAAAAACTATTAGAACTAATAAATGAGTTCAGAAATATTGAAAGATACAAGATCAATATGAAAAAATCAATTATGTCTCTATACACTCTCACTGAGCAATCTGAAAATGAAATTACAAAAACAATTACTTTTACAATAGCATAACAAGAACACAATGCTTAGCATTAAATTTAACAAAAAAGTACAAAACTTATACTCTGAATACTGTAAAACATTGTTGAAAGTTATTAAGATTATTTAAATACCTGGGAAGACATCCCATGTTCATGAATTGGCAGGCTTCATGTTGTTAAAATAGTAGTATTTCTCAAATTGATCTACAGATACAAGGTAATTGCTATCAAAATAGCAGCTGGCTTCTTTGCTGAGATTGACAAGGTGATGATAAAATTCATATGGTAATTTAGAGGTCTCATAATAACCAAAACAATCTTGAAAACAAAGAACAAACCTGGAGGACTCATATTTCCAGATTTCAAACCTTTCTATAAAGCCACAGTAATCAGGACTGGGATACTGGCATAAGAATAGATATACAGATCAATGGGGTAGAATTGAGAGTCCAAAAGCAACATCCCTGTCCCACATTATGATCAGTTGATTTTTGAAAAACATTTATAGAGGAAAGAATAGTCATTTCCACAAATGATACCAGGAAAACTAGATATCCACATGCAAAAGGATCAACTTATACCTCACCACATACCCTATATAAAAATTAACTCAAATAAATAATGTAAGATCTAAAATTCTTAGATAAATACAGAAGGGTAAATTTGGTGATCTTGGGTTAAGAATAGTTTCTTATTGAAACCATTTTGGTTTCTTCAGTGACACCAAAGGTACAAGCAGCAAAAGGAAAAAATAATACCTAAATTGGTATTCAACAAAATTTAAAAGTTTTGTGCTTCAGAGAACACCACAGAGAAGGTGAAGGGACAACCAGCAGAATGGCAAAAAATATTTGCAGATCCTACATCTAATAAGGGACTCATATACAGGAAATACAAAGAACTCTTACAACTCACTAAAAAAAGACAACCCAATTAAAAATAGGCAAAGGTTCTAAATAGATAATTCTTCAAAGAAGATATAAGAATGATCAATATGCTCATCAAAAGCAGCTCCCATCATTAGCCATCAGGGAAGTGCAAATCATAGCCACGATGAGCTGACACTTCCCGCCCACTAGGATGGCTCTCATCACAAAGGGTGGATAATAACAAGTGTTGATGTGGATGCTAAAATATTGGAAATGTCACACATTGCCGTGAGAATACAAAATGATGTATCAGCTTTGGAAAACAGTGTTGTAGTTCCTTAAAGGGTTAAATAAAGAGTTACCATATGACTCAGCAATTCCACTCCTAGCTATATGCTGGAGAGAAATAAAAACATATGTTCACATAAAAACTTGTACACAAATGTTCATAGCAGTATTATTCACAACAGCCCAAAAGTAGAAACACTCCAAACATCTATCAGCTGATTAATGGATAAATCAAATGTGATATATCCATACTTATTATTATTCATCCATAAAAAGGAATGAAGTACTGATAGATGCTACAACATGGATGAACCTTGAAAACATGATGCTAAGTCAATGAAGGCAATCACAGAAGACCACATATCATATAATACCATTTATTTAAAACATCCCAAATAGGCAATTCTATAGGGAAAGAAAGTAGACTAACTGTTGCCTGGGCTTAGAAATTCATGGGATAGAGGATGAGAAGAAGGATGACTTCCAAAAGGTGTGAGTTTCTCTTGGGGATAAAATTTTTCCAAAATGGATTGTGTTGCACAATAAAAAATGCATGGTTGTACAACTCCAGAATATACCAAAACCCATGGGATCATACACTTTTAAATGAATTGTTATTTATATCTCAAGCATGCTAACAATTGCATTTATTTATTTTCATTTATTACATTTTAATTAATTGTAACACACACACACACACACACACACACACACACAAAGACACAATTCCAAAGAGCAAGGGTGTAGAGCAAATGGAAGGCTCATATATTTTTGGTGGCAAAGGGGGCTCTACCACTTTTTAAAACTGTCTTGTTATATCTTACGAAGTTTGAGATACACTTAACATGTGACACAGCCATTCTAATCCTTGGTATTACCCCCCCAATAAAAACATATGTCTATAAAAAGACATGCACACAAATGTTCATAACAGTTTTATTCATAATAGCCTGAAACTAGAAATAACCTCAATCTCCTTTGACAAATGGATTTAAAAAATTATGGTCCACTAATGCAATGTAAACTATGCACAACAGCAGATGAATCTCACAGAGATTATTTTAAGTGAAAGAAGCCTCACCCCGAAGAATACACACTGTATGGTTTCATACATATAAAATCCTATCTGTAGTTAGAGAAATCACATCAGTGGTTGCCTGGAGTTGTGAGGTGAGAGAATGACTAAAGGGATATAAAGCGGCGTGAAGAAATGTTCTTGCTAGACGGAGAGGTTTTCTGTTTTGATTAAGGTGGTGGTTGCATAACTGTATACAATTCGTCAAAAGTCATCAACCCTAACATGTTTAAAATTTTTTGTATGCAAATTATAGCTCAGTAAAGTTGATTTTTTTAAAAAACCACAAATTACTTGATGAGGTAAATGACATCTCTCTCAGATGTACTTTCAGGGTTGGTTCCTGAGTGATGGCATTTCCAGAACATTTTAAAATTGTTGGCTTGCGGAGACCTTCCAATCACACAATGACTATGTTCTCTCGCCTTCCCGCCCAGCGGCAGTGTGGCGGCGATTCTCAGCCCAGTGCTGCACCATGCAAAGAACGCTCAACTGAAGTCGAGAATCTTGATTCTGAGCCTGGATCTATCATGTGTGGGCCAAGCAATTTTGTTAGAAATACTGGCCTGTGAATTACCTATTCTCCAAGCTTTTGCATAGATGGAACTACAGAAGACCTATACATTAATTAATACAGCCATAATAGATGGGATTGTTATTGCTAAGTATTTTGTTAACACAGGTCAACATAGAGAAGTACCACACTCTAATGAAATACCGGACATTTTCAGTGGGGTAGATGGCACAGCGGTCTAGCCCAGGAAGCAAGTCATCTCGCCCGCTCATCTCCTTCTGTTTCCACTGAAGCACAAAGGGAAGATTTAATTACCTTTGGTCACTAATTTAAAAAAAAATCACTAGTACTGCCCTCTTTGTCCTTCTCCCCAGATCTCTATTAAGTACATCTGCAGTGGAGTTTAAGTCCAAATGGAAGGCAGATGTTCCGGCATGTGAGGCAGTCCGTAGTTTTCCCTTATTTTATTGTCTTGTTCTATTGAATGTCCTCGGCTTCCCTGCTTCAAAACAATGTCACATCCTTTGTCCTGAGTTTTCTCCTTTTGCCTCACACAGCAGCCACTCTTACATTTAATTAAACTGGTCACGTGGAGTCTGCCTTCAGACTCAATTTTGCTTTTCTCCCTTTTGCTCTGGAATACAGGGGATAAAGGCATTAGGGGAGCGGAGGCTGAGAGGACCCTTCGATTATGTCTGAGGCTGAGATATCATGACTGACTGCATCTCTGTGACCACTCAGCCACGCAGGAATAAACTGCAGGTCTCTGACTTTCACTAGACTGCCCACCAGGACCCACTGTTATTTTTTTTCTGCTAGAGATAGCCAATGTTACTGCCTTCACACCAAACTGGACTTTTTTCCTTTGTTTGAACTATAACATTAGAATTAGCTTAGATCTACCTTTAAAAACGATACAAATTTATCCTAAATTCATCTCTCCATCTCAAATGCACACACACACACACACACACACACACACACAGATTCCTAATCATAACCATCAGCCAACCCTAAACATATGGGCAGCCTCTTCTCTCACCAAACAAGATCCTATGCCAAACTTCTAAAACAAAAATAAAACAAGATGCAGAAGGTGTTTGACGATTCTAAGTGTGCTGCTAAATTTTTACTGAACTATTCACAGAGTCTGAATTCCTCATTTGAAAAATGAGGATGAAGTCGACTTTGTGTGGTTGCAGTGTAGATTACAATAAAATAATATATATGTAGCTAGCACCGTGCCTTGCATGAAGGAACACTCCATATGTTTTTCTTTTCTTTTTATTCACACAGACCTAAGGCTGAGACATCATGCCTTAAGGTTTGTAATTATTATAGTCCCTTTGGCTTATATTAAGGAAAACAGAGGATTTCAGAAGTTTACCTCATAGATAAACCCTGCTGGAACCAAGTGGATGTGAGCTGAAAGGCGTGGTCTACACCTTTTCAATTTATGTGGCTCTTACTCCACGTTAGCACAGAACTTTGCACATTGTGAGCACTGAATAAAATTAGTTAAATTCATCATTTGGTAATATTGCAGGTGTGAAGACATGAGCTAAGATTTCTACAATCCAGTTCTTGACTTCTAAGAGGCTTGTGCCTGCCAGAAACAAGGAAGACAGAGTTTTCTTCTTGATGTGTTTGTTTTGCTTCCTATTAGTTTCTTTCCTGAATTCCGAAGAAAGCACCAACCTGGACTCCACTGGGGAAGCTTCATGGATGACGTATGATTTCCAGAGAGTTTTTAAGTAAAGAACAGACATCTAGGCAAAGATAGAAAAATGCCTAAGAGGAGGACTTGGGTGTGTATTTGAAACTTATTGACTGTGAGTTAAGAATGTGTTAGGGAGGGAGATTATGTAAATTCTAGTAGATTTAAAAAGAGTCATGTAACCAAAGGGTGAGAAATGTATATATCTAAATGATAACATGCCTCCCAATGATCTTTACAATATTTTAGAAGCAGCATCTCTAAGTAACCAGCTGTAATATATTACACTGTGTTTTTCAAATTAATTGATTTTGCGCTCCTGAACTACACTTCCAGTCTTTCATCTACTGAATCTTTGCTATGAGACTAAATGAGCTTTCATGAGGAAAACTGCTTTGATCTAACTACTCCAGGGAAAGAGAGTACAGTATACTCGGATAAGACACTGCTTGCCCTTATTACAAGGTGCTAGCACACAAAAATGATGATAAATGGTGGGTACTCCCTTCCTTCTTTTCCTCTGTTACTGCAGCATCAGCCTTGGTTATTTCCATCACAATTGGATACGCCAACCTTCCTTGACGAGGGCTAACAGACCCTAATGTTTGTACTCTCTAAAAAGATCATTTGCTTTCAAATGAAACATTTACAGTAAAATCTATTAATAGCCTTCTCTGATTCAGATGTTAACTAAGTCATTCAACCACTATATGTGCTTATTCCAAAACAGGTAGTCAAATTCCATCTACAAATACATCCACTGCTTTCCTCTCTACAGCTCTTCCCACCTGTCCCCAAAATGCTATAAGCATATTAGATCCACATTACCAACAAAAATAAGAAATTCAGGAAGATCTAGGGCATGTGGATTCTCTTTCTCACCACCATGTCTAAATAGCTGTAAAACCTCGTTCAAATCACATAATCCCCCTGGCTCTGGAGTTTCCTATCTTTAAAACTTAGATCATGCTACTGTCTGAGAGGAAGAGATTAAAGGCCTCTCTCTTCATTACACGTGGCTTCTGTTTGGCTCCAAATAGAGTGATCTTCACGTAAAGTAATATTTAGATGGAGGATGGGACTCAGTCTCCACCTCAGCCCTGGCTGCCCGGGCCGTGTGTTGTGCCTTTCAGCTGTAGCAGCCATCGGCGGCGCTCACACTGCTCCGTGGCTGGGGTGAGGCGGCCTTGGGGGCCACAGCTAGCACAGATCCAAGAGCCCATGGCTTACGCCGGTGACAAAGGAAATGGTTGTGCCTGCACCTGGCTGGACTCCCCCCAGGCAGGCTCTGGCTGCCTGGGAGACTGGGTGACACAGCTAGATTTACGGGAAGTTAATGCCCCTTGGGGTGGCCTTCAACCAGCAAGAGGCTGGAGATGGGGAGGAGCCCGTCACTCCACCACTGTCTCTCCTCCCAACACGGATCGTCCTGAAGTGCGGTCATTGCCTCTGACTCTCCTGAGTCATCCCAGAGACCGTGCCAGCAGGAGCATCACTGTGAGCCTGTAACCAGCTCAGCAAGGCCACCCCTTGTACTTGCTCTCCCTCCTGCTGTCCTCCTTCACGCCTTCCCTCATTCTTCCTCCCTGGGATTGCACCTCATGACAGGGATTTAGCAGATACAATATTCCAGGAATATTCCAGGAACCCTGAGCCAGGACAGGCGGAGAATCCTGACAGTGTTCTTTGTGGTGAAGAGCCACAACTGGGGCCACACCGAGATTTCAATCCCAGCTCTGCCACTTGCTGGGTGTTTCTCTGGGCTTTCTAATTAATCCCTCTGCCTCAGTGTTCTCATCTGTAAAATGGGGAGAATAATAGTATATTCCTCATTGGGGTTGTTCTTAGACTGAAAGAGTTAATACATGAAAAATGCCTGAAATAGTGCCTGATGCACAAACACTATGTCAGTGGCTGGTGTCATCATCATCATCATCATCATCATTGTCACAATTATTATTTCTGTGCTGCCTGCTTTCTGTCCTCCTCCTCAGCTGTCATGTGTCCTGCTTTTTGCCCAGCTGTCCACAAGTCTGTGAGCTCCCTGGTTTCTGACAATATAGTCCCCTTGGCTTATATTAAAGTCAGTGCTTGCTTGCTTTTCTTTCTTTCTTCCTTCCTCCTCGCCTCATCTCCCCCCCTTCCCTTTCCTTTCTCTCTCCCTCTCTCTGCGCCCCCCACCTTCTTTCTCTCTCTCTCTCTCTCTCTCTCTCTCTCTGTCTCTCTCAAGCAGAGAATCCCAACTGGTACAACACAGCTACAAGTTTGGGGTTCAGGAAGCAATGGAAAATTTGGGTGTCTCCTGGAATAAAATCAGAATAGATTTGATGTCCCCCCCCCGTGCCAGGAAAGGACTTTAGCCTGTCGGAAAACTTAAGTAATGTACCCAAGATCACAAGGACGGCAAACGGCAGAGCCGGGAGTAAAACCTGGGATTGCCTAAAATAGTCACCCCTTCTCTACCACACCAGAGGTTTTTGAAGTTTTTACTTTTTCAATAAAAATATCTGGCTTTTCTTTAGTATTATCTATATTTAAAATGCCTGATATGGGTAATTTTCTTTAATTCACAGAACCACCCTAGCAACTAGGAGTAGATTCTGATGTCATAGTACTTAAAAGATCAACAGTACGAAGGAAGTGAAAATTCCCTGTGCAGAGTCTCCGGCGGCTGGTACACAGTGGAGCCAGCACTTGCACCTTAGCCATTGCTACGCGTCCTCCAAATTCCTTGTATTGAAAACTTAATCCCCAAATTCATATGTTGATTAGTGGTGGGGCCTTTGGGAGGTAATCAGGATGAGACAAGGTCACCAGGGCATGGCCCCACGATGGCACTGCCCAGCCTCCAGAACCATGAGCCAAATAAACTTCTCTTTGTAAATTTCCCTGTCTGTGGTATTGTGTTGTAGCAGGAGAAAACAACTATGACTGCTGCCCACCTCAGCCCTCAAGACCCAGCTTGTCCCTCTCCTCCAAGTGCCCGCACTTTAACATGTAACATGTGCCTCAGACCGTCAGCATGCAGGTGGTGACGTGCGGGGTGCCTGGACTTGATCCCCCCGCTCCCCACTGCCCCTCTCCCCACTCTCTGCTTCTCAGCTGCCCACTCACAACAGCATTCGTAACCTCCTACCATCTCATGCTGCCTTCCATCCTGGGGGCAAAAGATCCCGGAATTGTAAGCAAAAGGACAAACAATGACAAGAAGGATCTGTGACCTTCTGATCAACGTGACGTATCAATGAATGGGGGACACTCTGATACACCCCACAGGTGGCTCTGTGCCCCACCTCCATCTGCATCTTTGTGCTGATGACCTACTAGGGGGCTCTGTGGTTGAGTCAGGGACTGCGGATAAGGCTGTGTCCCCAAAGTTACACACTCCAGAGGCTTGCACATTCCTCCAGGGTGCAGCAGAAGGGAGGGAGGTAAATACACAAGCAGCTGCTTGAGGTTGCCTTTGGCAGTATTGGATACATTGCGAGACCTGAGTAATGAGATAATAAAGTTGCAAACACTTGGGAAGTAAAAGTGGTATGTAAATATAAGACACCACTGTCTTCACATGTGACATGCCTGGGAGGAACTCTTCTTGTTTTAATTCATTCATTTCTTTATATCTTGCCTTTATTTTGTTAAGGATTTAAGATGGCTTACAAAAATATGCAATACACTGTATGTATGAATTCAAGCCTGCCTAAGCAAAGCATGAAATGATGAAGCCATAAAGGAAAAGATTGACAGATTTTATTACATACAAATCTAAAACTGTTGTATGACAAATGATACTATAAAAGAAAGTAAAAGACAAGAGACAAACTGGGAGGAATATCTGCAACATTTATAACAAAGGGTTAACATCTATAATACATACAGTACTTCCACAAATCAATTTTAGAAATGATAAACAACCCAATAGAAAAATGGATGAAGAACATGGACAAACAATTCACAGAAGAAATACAAATATCCAATAAACATAGGAGGTATAAAAAAATATGCACAATAGCTTTCCTAGTAACTAGAATATGCAAATTAAGATAGGTGCAATTTCATGGCTAGAATATTGGCAGAAATGTGAACTATTGAAAGTATCTGTTATGGGCCAAGGGGGTGGAAAAATAGGCACTTGTGCGTGTAGGTGAGATTGTTAATTGACACAGCCTTTTTGGAGGGCAATCAGCCTGGCAATACAAACATTTAAAATAAACATGCCCTATGACCAAGTAATTCCACTGTAGGAATCCAGCCTACAGAAATACACCTCATACATAAATACAAACATTTGTATGTCTGAGGCTATTCTAGGAAGTACTCTTTGAAAGAGTAAAACATTATGAATTACTATGTAACAGGAAGTTTAATAATTCCAATATGGTCATAGTATGACCTATGTAGCACTAAACTAAATGCCATATAGCTATGTGGATGCACATGAAAAAAAGTAAATGATACACTGTTAAGTTTAAAACATGTAGTTACAGAACTTCAAGTACACTGTAATCCCATTCATATGACATAGGACCTACATGTTATGTATGTAAATATGCACAGAAAATTGTTTAGAGGGACAGTCAACAAACTGTAAATAGAGGTAAATGAGGGTTTTCTGAATTAAACCAATATTAATTGAGCACTTATTATGTGCCAAACACTATACTGGATATTGAGGAGTAGAGAAATTGGTACATTGGTACTGACAGTGGGGTGTTGCTGTAACAGACACCTAAAAATGTGAAAGCAGCTTTAGAACTGGGTAATGGTTACCCAGGCTGGAAGAGTTGTGAGTTCTGTGCTAGAAAAAGCCACCGTTGTTGCAAAGGGACTTCTAAAGGTGATTCTGGTGGGGCTCAGACAGAAGAGAGGAGAGCTGGAGAGATAGCTTCCATTTTCTTAGAGAACACACAAATAATCACATCCATAATGCTGGTAGAAATGTGAATGGTAAAGGCCATTCTGATGAGATTTCAGACGAAAATAAAAAGTATGTTATTGGAAACTGGAGGAAAAACAATCCTTGTTATAAAATGGGAAAGAACTTGGCTGAATTGTGTTCATGTTCTAGTGTTTGTGGAAGGTAGAGCTTGCGAGTGATGAAATTGGATGTTTAGCTGAGATTTCTAAACACTGTGTTGAAGGAGCAAGGTTCCCCCTGACTGCTTACAGCGGAATGTGAGAAAGGAGAAACGGATTGAAGATGAAATTGTTCAGCAAAAAGCAACCAGAACATAAAGATTTGAAAAATACTCAGCTGGTCCAAATGATAAAACATGAGAAAGTATGTTTGGAGAAGAATACTAAGGGTGTGGCAGACCGCCCCACCACTTGATAAGGAGGTCAGTGTGGGTGCCAACCACAACCTAATCAGCCACCCCAGCAGGAAAACTGCCAGTTTGAACTGAAGGGGATGGGATGAGAAGGCTGCCTGACTTCCAGGACCTTTGCACAGAGCTACTCAGCTGTGAACATGTGCACTTCTTCAAGACAAGGGAAGAACCCTAACATGACTCAGAGATCACCAGGCTGCCTCCTCGGTTTTCAATGAAGGCAGGGGGAGCTTTGCCTCAGTTTCAGCAGGCAGATGGCCCCCATGCAAAGTCCTGAGGTTGGAGCCGCCCAGGGCCATGGATTTGCAATCCCTACCCTGCAAAGCTATGGGAGTGAGACCCCCAGTGGGTCAAGAAGGTGAGACCACCACCAGACAGTTGGCCCACAAGGCAGATCATCAGACAAAAGAGGGTTATTCTTAAGCTTAAGATCTCATGGAATTTGCCTTGTCATCTGGACTTGTTTGGGACCTGTCATCCCTTCCTTCTTTCCTATTTTTCCCTTTTGAAATAGGAATGTCTATCCCAAGCCTGTCCCATTATTGTATTTTGGAAGCATGTAACGTGTTCGGTTCCACAGGACTACAGCTGGAAAGCAATTTTGTCCGGGGATCAATCATACCTCAAGTCTCACTTATACCTGACTTAGATGAAACTTCTGATTTTTGACTAGAATTCATTCTGGAATGAGCTAAGGCAGCAGTCCCCAACCTTTTTGGCACCAGGGACTGGTTTCATGGAAGACAATTTCTCCACAGACTGGAGTGGGGGTCAGGCATGGTTTCAGGATGATTCAAGTATATTACATTTATTGTGCACTTTATTTCTATTATTATTACATTGTCACTTGCCACTCACTGATAGGATTTTGATATGAGTCAGCAAGCAATTATTTATTATGGTCGCTGTGCAGTCAAACCTCTCTGCTAATGATAATCTGTATTTGAAGCCACTCCCCAGTGCTTGCATCACCTCAGCTCCATCACAGATCATCAGGCATTAGATTATCATAAGGAGCACACAACCTAGGTCCCTTGTGTGTGCAGTTTATGGTACGGTTTGTGCTCTTGTGAGAATCTAATGCAGCCACTGATCTGACAGGAGGTGGAGCTCAGGTGTTGATGCGAGTGATGAGGAGCAGCCAGTATTGGTCCACAGCCCGGGGGTTGGGGATGCAGAATTAAGGCTTTTGAGACTGTGGGGATGGAATGAGTGTATTGTACCTGTGAGAAGGACATGAGTTTGGGAGCCTAGGGTAAGAATGCTATGTACTAAATGTTTGTGTTTCTTCAAAATGCATGTGTTGAAGCCCTAATCCCCAGTGTGACGGCAGTATGAGGTGGGGCTTGTGGGAGGGGATCAGTTTATGGAGGTGGAGGCCTCATGAATGGGATTAGTGCCCTTATAAGAAGAGGTAAAAGAGAGATGGTCTTTGCTTCTCTGCCATGTGAGGATGCAGCAAGAAGACAGCCACTTGCAAGCCAGGAAGAGAGTTGTCCCCAGACATCAAATCTGCTGGCACCTTGGTCTTGGACTTCCCAACCTCCAGAACTGTGAGAAATCAATGGCCATTGTTTAAGGGACTTAATCTATGGCATTTTGTTATAGTAGCCTGAGCTGACTACGGCAAGTGGTGAACAACACAGACAAAAGTCTTGCCCCTGGGGCAAGGATGCACAGAAGTCCTGGGAGGCTGGCACATGGAGGCGGAGGGGACGTGGGACAGGGGCAGGTGGTAGGTTTGCAAATGTGGGGGCAAACCAGGAAACTGCTAACAAAGAATGCTGTGGGACTCAGTGGTGGGGGCTGCTTCCCTGGAGGGACTCGTAGAGAAAATTGCTTCTGAACCATGCCAGCCAGTAAGGCGCCAGCCTGCTGTGTCCCCTGGATTCTGTATGGCATGGGGGCTGGGAGGGGCCGATGACACAGACAACTGGATGCTCCCTGCACTTGACTGGGTGGGCCTCGATTTGGGGCAAGACCCAGTGCTTTGGAGTCTCCTTCCTGAAGCTGAAGCCTCATTAATGGGTGCCCATAGTGCAAACCCTGTATTAGCAGCTGTTGTGGACTCAACCCAGTCACCTGCCTCAGCTCTATGAGTTTTCAGTTTAAAGTTCCTGAAAAGTTTTCCCACTGTGAGTCATCAACTGGGATCTGTCTTCTTTCTCCCTTCCTCCACTCACAATATTTATACTCATTTCCTCTATTGAAATCTATCTGCTCCCATTCTATTAAGTTGGTTTGACTGGCAGCTCCTATTCTACTGGCGCCTGCAGCCCATCTGTTCTCCAGACAATGAGGTACGAGCATTCTGTCTTCCATTGTGCTCGCGTGGCCTTCTACGCTTCCCTCTTCAATCTTAAAAGGTATGTCAGAGATGCCTCCATCTGAAACCTAGGGCCCGGAACATGGGCAGCATGAAGTACCAGTTCTGCTTTTAACCAGTTCTGACCAAACAAAGAAAAAGACCCCAAATCTTCCCTCTTCCTCAATGCTCACCTGGTGCCGTGCCCCATTCTTCGAAGTAGTATAACCACCGCAAACAGGATGAGGGAGCTGGTTTTCATACAGCGGCAATGCTGTGCACCGTGTGTTTGTGCACCCAGGTGTACTAATACCTGGCATTCCAGTACATCCCCACGCTTCCCATTCAGTCCTCCTGTGGTCTTCCTCACCGCAGTGGGGTGGATGTCATGACCATTTGACTTAAGGATGAGGACACTGAGGCTCAGAGAGAGGAGGTGATACATGAAGGCCCTTGAGAGATTGTTTGGAAGTTCTGGTAGGGAAGTTAAGCTACCTGTACTCCCTCAGCCACGCAATGGTTCCTCTCTCTATAGAAAGCCCACCTTTCCTACAGATGGGAAAGGGGACACTGGCTTAGTACACAGGCCACCCCTAAATGAAATGAGCGACCTACCTCACCTTCACATCTATCTAATAAACGTGCCCAAGACCACACAGCTAAGATGAGGAAAGCCAGCGATTGCTTCCAAACCCTCTGACTCCTAAGCATACACTGTTTCCATGATACCGTTTCCCACACTAGCTGCAAAAGGCTCTCTGCCTTCCTTTCCTAAGGAATGCGGTTCTGCAAATGGTGCTCGGGAGAAAATAACGGCAAGACTCCTATAAACCACTTTCTAAACCAGGCTCAGGCTTATGACTTAATGGGTTCAAGCACATTTGAACAGAAGGTTCCCTGGTGTTCCACTGCCAACACCTAAAAATTCAGCTGGGTTTTAGGCCATGCCCCGGAGATGAAGGCTTTCCCATCTGGTGACCCTCTTTGGCTGTAGATCTTTAGGCAAAACAAGCCAGTTTGGCCAGATTGTGAATAAAATCATTTTTCTGAAATACTTTATAACCTAGTTGTGCAAACTACAGACAAGTCAAACCTGAGGCCACAGGTTTGTACCAGACTTTCAGCTCGACACTGAGTATCACATTAATGATATTTCATGGGCATCTTTTATTCATCTTCTAGTTTCTCTTGCTTCTAATTACCTCATCCACATTTTGAAGCACCTTTGTCCAACGTAAAACTGCACAACTTTCTTAAAAACAAACAGATGAAAAATAAACGTCCCCACGGTAAGACAAAGAGATAGCGTGCTGTTGTAGGAAGACCACTGCAATAAAAGTCACACTCCCTGGAATCTAGCCTTGCTTCTGCTCTGACTGTGTGACGTTGAGAAATTCACTTAATTTCTCTGAAGTTGTGTTCTCTTATCTTAAAAAAAATAACAAAAAACAAAAAAAACAAGTTAGATTGTGTGATTTTTTAAAAGCTACTTTAAATCACACATGATTTAACAGTTGATTCATCCATGGATCCCCTGGTAACTAAAGAAAGAAAGACTGCTTAATCCAGGCTTTAAATCTGAGTTTGGGGTCAGGCTGAGTTCAATGCTAATCAGAGAGTTACCAAACACACAAAAGACCCCACATTTTCTTGAGGTACACCTCCCTTACTTGGAACTGCCCTAGTTGACTTATCAGCGATCAATTAAAGGGTTGTTTTACAGCTGACCCTGCAGGGGCACCACTTTCCAATCTGTGGTTCCCATTACATATTGCCTCTTCTTCTTCTTTTTTTTTCAATATGACGCTTCTCTAGAGAGTCTTTACCCTGCCTCAGGTTCTTCTTTTTCCTTTTAAATTCATGTACTAGATTTAAGTCTCTTTTCAATATTAATCCTATCAAAACTTACCTTCACATTTAAGATGGTAACGATTTTAAAGGCCTGATTGAGGGAAAGAGGTTGCGGATACAATGTCATCACATCTCACGTGCCTGCCCCCAACAACTGCTTCGACAGCACGTATTGGAGGAAGGGGAGCCATGGAGGTGGGCAGCGCTTAAGTCAAATTCACAAAGAGATGGGTGACATTCCTAGCAGTTAAATCTGGGGCAGTGCACAAATAGGAAACTTACGGAACTAAGCACAGAAGATGCTTCCAAACAGAACTATTGGATATTTACTCACTTGAACTATTTTGACTGAATTCAACTGAACACTCAGCTTGACTGTCACATGCATGAAGGCTGTCTGTCACTGTCTTACAAACGGATACGCATCCATGACAATAATGTGCTTACAGATTTTTTGACAAAGCCATAAGCATTATTCTCTACCCTGTGCTTGCTGTGTTGAATAGAAATACTGTGTCACATAAAAGGCTCATTTTAGATATCAGTGGTCTCTTCACACTGTGGCCCTAGGTCTAGAGTCCTTTGCTTTTCCTCTTGTGGCCAACAATCTTTGAAAGATAGACAAAGTTATATGAGTCCAGACTCTTAAGAAATATGTAGAAAGGGCCCTACGTGAGAAAATCACACTGACAGAGCCCATGACCATGAACACTGGGCTGGGAATTGCCCAGGTTGGCAAGAGTGCAAAAGCAAAGACACTACGTAGGGTGGCATGCTCTGTTTGAAATGTGTCAGCTGCCCAACTATTTGGCGACATTGAGCAACCCCTCTAGTGGACTATCAGAAAACATACCAGCCATTTAAGCCAATGCTCAATATATTTTCTCCATCCCTGCCCTGAACTTGAGGAAAATGTACAATAACAGAGTGTAATGACCCACAGATGTGCACACAGGGACAGAAGATGATTAACGACTGAGATGAGGACAGAACACAGAAAAGTGCCCCTCTGTCCTGTGTTCTTTCTGCCAGACCCATAATACCCAGCTGAGCAATTCCAACTCTCAGCGCATGAGTCTGAGTGTTCTAGCCTGGGCTGTGATTAGAGATGGTCCATGGCTTGTCTTCTCCTGGAAGATGGAGCCGTGCTGTTCCCAGCCAGGATCTCTGCTGAGAAGGAAGGCTGTATTGGAAATGCCCGAGCAGCAGTCCACGTGTTCCTGCTGTCACAAAGTACAAATGTGTCTGGTGGGTAAGGCTCTGCAGCTAAACCCACAGTAAATGCCAGCCCCATTAGTATGGCAGGTGAGCAATCTATTAGGAAATCGAAGGCCCCTCCCTCATTATAGGAAAACAAATGAGCTGTGTCTCATGGGAGCAGGGAGACAGAGGAGAAATGCTTTTGTAAGGGGAGGCAATGGGCTTTGAAGTCAGATGGATGTAGTTTTGAATCCTGGTCCTGCCACACATAAATTGGATGGCCGCAAGCAATTGCTTTAAACTTTTTGAGGTTTCTCATCTGTAAGAGGGGCAAAAATAATTCCTGTATCATGGGAACGTGGGGATTGAAAGAGATCAAGTGTGAAGGACAGTCAGCCCAGCAAGTGACCCGTACGTAATGAGAGTTTGGTAACTTGAGTTCCGCTGCCTTGTCGCGGCTCGTTTCTGCAGGAGTTCCTGGGATGCACAGCTTGGCAGGGTGACGACCAGGCCCTACATGTCCCTCTGCCCCTCCTCACTCCACCTCCCCATGGGGGGAGGGTGCGATGCTGCTCACTCTCCGCTGTGCCTGCTCAAGTTCTTTTTCCAAGCCTCTCTAAGTCCTTTTCTCCCCAACTCCTCACTGCCTTTCTACACCCAGGAGTGCTTGGAGGACAGAGTCAAAGCTTGGAGAGACTTAGATCCACCACAAGTTCTCCTTTTATTATTTCCTTCGTGCAAGGTGAGAGAGGACAACGTCTCAGAATGAAAGATTCTCCTCCATGCCCTCTCTCAGCAGAGGCCCTAATTCATTTTTCATGGCCCCTTGCAGTGACAAAAGCCGCTGCTTTCTCTCTTGTAAGCGTGCTCCATGCAATAAGTCAAAGCTGATGTGCATTTTCCCCCTGGGTGCCAGAGCGCGCTTTGATTTAATTTGCCCTGTTGTTTGGCACGGAGCCTTTGCCGGCGAGTTTCTTCGCAGACCTGGGGAGGCAGGGCCCTGACAGCGATGGGGCGCAGTGACAGATGGGGTTCAGTGGGTAGTGTTTAAATAATTTGCTGCAATGATAAAGGAAATATTGGAGAGTGACAGATGCTCCTGCAGAAAGGCAGCCAGCCACACACACATACCCCGTTTGTGGGAGCCGGGGCCCTGACAACAACACGGGTCCCTGGGAGGCAGCCCCTCTCCCCAGGCTGCGCTCTGCAGGGGGCACGTGTGTGCTCCGGGCTTCCCAGACTGTGGCTGATGAGCCCGCCTCAGCCTCCCTTGTCACTACTGAAAACCGTTTGCAGGGCTTTGTGCAGACACATCCATGCACCGTTTACACCACTTTCATACTCTCGACCCTAGAGCAGCCCTGCCCGTCAATACGGGAGAAAAAAATAAAGATAATAACCAATACAGTGGGAGCCAGGCTGGGGGATCCAGGATCCCTATTTAAGCAGGACCTGGTGAAAAACGACCTGGCGAGTGATGAATGCAAAGAAGATAGGAACAAGCAGGCAAAGTCAGGTAGCTCAAAGGTGGAAGGTACCTGCTCAGCTTTGGTCAGGGAAGTGCGTGTGCCTGTGACAGAGGCCGGACGGGGCAGGCGGCTAGCTTGGCTCTGGGCCGGGGCCATGGGTGGCATTCCAAGTCTGGGTCCACTTCCTTTGCCTGCTGCCTCTGTGGTCACCAGAGCAGCAGAGGGGAGTTCTGGATGACGGGTGTTACCCATTCCCGAAGCTGTAGTCACAATTAGGTCCGTAGTGCCGTCTTCCCAAAGGAAAGGCCATACGTGGAAGGACCACACTGGGATTTGGAAAATAACATGAACAGGATGTTGACAGGCAAGATAACGGACGTGCTGGAACCACAGTGTGTGTGCAGGAGATGGTTACGGACCACCCTACAAATGGTCTAGACCCAATATTCCACGTTGCCTCCTAGGAGGGAATATGCACAGATGCAATGCAGAGAGAGAGGAGAAGGTGGGAGGTGTTCTATGCAGGGGAAGATTCACTGGGGAAGTCTGTTGGTTTCTTTCATTCTTTGGTTCTGATTTTTTGCAGCAGATTTGGCAGTGAGATGCATTTGTGAGAGAAGTGGGGTGAAGATGAGCAACCAGAGGCCAGCTTGCTGGCTGTGGAGGTGAGCTTAGGAGGAGAACTTAGAAGGAAAGCAACCAGGTGGCAGTGGAACAGGGAAGGGGGCAGCCAGCTGGGATGGAGGTGGGCACCCACGCTGAAGGCAGAGCGGAAGGCAGAGCGGAAGGCAGAGCGGAGCGGGTAGCACTGAACCGTTTTCCAGCCCAGAGTCAGCCCTGAGAGCTGAAGGTGATTCAGGTGGCTGGGCAGAGAGGGCACCGCATTAGCTCTGCGTCTCATTGCTGGCTCACCTGTTGCAGATTTAACAGCTGTGGATCTCACCACCCGCTCTGCACTCCCTTCCCTGACTGGGCAGTGAGCTTCATTCTGAAAGGTGAATTGAGATTTGCCTCTTGGCATTTTCTGGGTTTTGTTTTACAGCTAATCAAACAGGCATTAACCACCTGGGAGCCCAGACGCTGAGTTCCCTCGAGCAGCCAAGTGACACCTTGACCTTTCTGAAGGTGCAGATGGAACACCACCAGAGCCACTTCTGCAAGGATCATTTACAGGGTTTAATCAGAGCCATTTTTAGCAGACTGGGACTCGAGAACATCATGTTGTCATGTGAGAAAGAAGTTTGGATTATAGTGAAAGAAGACGAAGGAGAAGACATGAGTATGGAGATAAAAGCAAGGACTAAAAAAGATCAGAGCCAGGCCAAAGAGATGAGAAAAAGATCGTTTCACCTGACGCCATCTGTTTTTTGCGTGTCCTCACTGCCAACTCCCTCTACCTCCACTACCTGCTTCCTGCCTACCCGATGGGTGTCAGAAATCGCCCCTCAGCACCTGGTTCAGAAGTGAAGTTGCAGGCTGTGGGCCAGGGGAGTGGTTCTCAAACAGGAAGACTGTGGGCCACCCAGGGGAAATTTGGCAACGTCTGGAGACATTTTTGGTTGTCACAATTGGGATGTGAGTGCTACTGGTACCTAGCGGGTAGAGACTAGGGGCGTTGCTAAATTTCCAACTATATTTGAGAAAGCCCCCACAACAAAGAATTACCCAGGCCAAAATGTCAACAGTGTCAAGGTTGAGGAAGCCCAGGCTGCAGGGGCGGCAGGGCACTGGCCTCACCGGAAACCCATCCCGACCCATCGGTAAGAGAAGGCATTGGCTTCCTCTAACCCACCAGCTACTACCATGGCACGCGAAGCTGCCGCTGTGTTCCAGTAATAAGGAAGACAATGACATAGGCTGGGAGAGACAAAGGGGCTCCCATACAAATGGCAGAGGGGCTGAGGAGCACGTTGGGGAAGGGAAAAATATATACGGAGGTAGAAGAAAGTGAAAGGAAGTGAGGAAAGAGTGGCCCAGGGAAGGACGGTGGTAGAAGCGGTGCCATGGGGAGGAGCGTGGTAGGCAGTGTGAGCTGCTCAGGAGAGAGGGAAAATAAACTGTCTTACAGTGGAGGTGTCAGAGAGCTGTGGGGAAAATGAGATTGGTCTTCTAAGAAACATGGGAAACAGCGAGTGGAAAACAAAGCAGCAGTTCTAGACAAAGCCAAGGAAAAGAGAGAAATCATAGAAATAATAGGTAGAGCAACTGCTGGACACGGGAGCGAGAAGGAGAGTGAAGAAAGCAGGGGTGAGGGGAGGCAGGGAGGAAGCCCCACAGGGAAGGGCGGGCAGAGGATGGCATCCATCTGTAGCTGCACACACCGCGTCTGTCAGCTAGTGTCCCTGCCAGCTCTGCTTAGCAGCTCCAACCCAGACTGGTTGGTGGACTGGAGGCAGGGTGTCTGGAAAGCAAAGGACACTAGGCGAGAATGAGACTTTGGGCAGGGTGCAGGGAGCCGCCTTCCAGCCTGTCCTTGGCTTGAGTTTCCAGCTTAATCTGCAAAGACTGTCTCAGTTCTCCACATTCCACACTCCACATTCGAGGAGAATTCAGGAGCATCTGAGAGGATAACTCAGCTCCTACTCTCCCCTGTGCTAGGTCCTCACGTGCACAGATGAAAAGGACAGGCTTTGTTCTTGACGCCTCCTCATGTAAGGAAAGAGCTGTTTTGGGGGGCCGTGGAGGGGGAGTCCTCATCTTCATCTTCACAGTGCACGTTGAACATTTTGGTGAGACTCAGCCTGACAAAACGTCTCCGATAAGAGGAAGAAAACATCACCGTAGGTGGAAATCACTCTGGACTGGAAGTCAGGGTAACTGAAAGTGATTGCACTGACTCTGAAGCCACCTACATACATGGTCTTGGGCAAGTCATTTCACTTTATCAAGATCTCAGTTTTCTTATTTGCACATGGAAAAAAATAATAGGGCTAGATTGTTTTCAGATTTTTTTTTTTCTGGAGCCAACATTCAATCAATAAATTAAGTAGTCCTTTTATAGAACTAGACAGGTTGCTAAATTTATTTGCTTTTTAAATTGTTCTACTTTGTTTTTGTAAATGTGCCCCCTTTTCATCATGGGTGTAGTGTGGTAGAAGCAAACATTACGTTAGAGTCAGCCAGACCTCAGTCAAATCCTGGCTTAGCCACTTGTCTTGGGCACATTATTTGACAAGCCTGACTCTCAGTTTTCTCACTAATGAAATGGGGACGATGCAATCTGTCTTGTGGGGTCAGACTGACAATTAGCAGTGACGCATGGAAAAAGCACGTAGGAGATGTAACAGGCCCTCGATAATTGGAGGTCATTTTCACCCACAGATAGTAAGTGCCTAGGACATGGCATGTGTTCCAGGAAGAGAATTTTTCTCACGGGTAACTGTTCTGGAAACATGGTTGGACGGAAAATCCCTGAACAGCAGAGGTAAAACCGAGCCAGCTGTTGCTTTAGAATGAATGTTTTCTCTTAATTCTAAGTGCCCTGCACAATGTTACTATAATCAGTATTATGAAAAGAAAAACTTTATCGAACAAGTTTGGGGAACCTTTGGGTTCAGTGCACATTCAGGACATTTCAGAATCTTTGATTGCTTCTTATGTTGCATGGATCTCTGAATGGGGAACAGAGCACACATGGCTGCTTAAACCTACTTGAACAAGGTACAGTTTTCCTGCCTACAGAAATACCGATTAACCTCTCAGAGACCATCAATGTCACCCTGAACAGTTTCAGAAATCGTGCTGTCTGCAGACGCTTGCCTGGCTTACCCAGCTGTATGTCGGTGACTAAAGACCCAGGTATCCATACATCCAAGCCCACATTTCCCATGGATAATTGTCAAGGAATATCCCAAAGCTGCAAATAGTCTTTCGCTCTCTTTTTTCAACCAACTTCTCATTCATAAGCAGCTACCCACCCACACGCCGGCCTCAGGGGCATACGTCCAACACCATCTTCTGGGCTTCCTCTTGGGAAACTGCTGTTCTGGCCTTTCTTTTCCTTCTGCCCGGCCCCCGACAGCATCACTGCTCCTCCACTCTCACGCCCTCTCTGGGGAATGTGCCCTCAGGAGAGTGGGCGGCTGGACAGTCTGGGACATCTGAGAGGACTAACTGGATCCCTGCAGCCAGCCCTGACTTCAGCTGTTTTGCCTGTGGGCTACCTCGAGCTCATCAAATGGAGAAGGTGTTGCATGATGCCTGGCAGACACAAATGAGAAGGGGGAGCAGGGGAGCTGATACGGAGGCAAGTCCAAGGGCTGACTGTAGATAAATTTCCAGTTTTTCATAGGATGGGAAGCAAATGTTGAAATAAATATGAGGACGAGAAGGCCCACCAGGTAGAACCGAGGCCAAGAGGCCGACCCTGGCTGGGGGTGGGGAGACGGGGGGAGCAGCTGAGAGGAGGAGGCCCAGGGGCTCTGTGTGGCAGGGTCTCCAAGGACAAACCTGCTCTCAACACGTTCCCATGGGAAGGCCATTGGGATGGCCAGTCATTACTCTGCCTGGACGGAAGGGCAGTGTGGCATCTGGGCTGTCCTGGTGCCCTGCTTTGTCATTTTTAGCCTGAAGACTTTCTTCTCCTGGATGGATCCAGAAGCAGCAGGGGGCCTGCCCCTCCTCCCCACCCTGCTTTTGTCCTCTGGCCCCACCACCTCTGGCAGGTCAGCAACTTCCATGTCTGATACATACGCAGTAGGCTCCGCGTTCCCCAAAACACTTCCAAACACGCCATAGAAAACACATTTGTGATCACATTTAGGCTTCAGAGTAGCCCTGTGAGGAAGGCAGTGCGGGCTCCCGGTCTCACCATTTCACATCCACAGAAATTGAGACTTAGAAAGACAAAAACGTTTTACAAAGTCAAATAGCCAGCGAGTAGTGGAGCGGATTCCACATGCTTTGCTCTTCCCCCATCTGTGCGTTTATCTTCACACAAGGAAATTTCAGTCTGTGGATGGGAAGGTGATGTGAGTTGTGGGTTAAAAAGTTATTCATCTTATTTCTGGAATGGAGAGATTAGGTTATTCAGGCCGGCCCTCCCACTGAAAACTACTAAAAGAACTGTATAAGGCGATTTTACATCTTCCCTGAAAGCATCAAAGAGCTTCTTTTTTGGTACAGAATTACCAAACCCTAAATTAAAGGAAAAACAAGAACCAAGAGACAGCAGGATCCCGACCTGAGGGCATTTGCTGAGTCAGGCAAATGCAGGCCTTTGTCTGACAGCCCCAAAGTGCACCAAAACAGGAATCAAAGCCCGAGACCCTTTTGAAGTGAGGTAGTCTAATAGAAAACCCTCTTTACAATGAGTGAAGACTTCATAAGGCTGAAGTCCCAAGATGAGAGTGAACTGAAAGTTGAACATCCTTTTCCAGAGATTGTATTATGGTTTGAAAGACCTGGTCCTTAATTTATAGTTCAACTTGGTCCTGAACAGAGAGCTCTCAGTCATCTTGAAGAAACAAACATAAATCATTTCTGAAGGAAGTTACTTTCATTTTAGGGATCAAATTATTCCATTAAAAAATACAATGGCCATCACAGAACAAAAAGTAACCAGGCACACAAGAAAATAAGATACAAAGAGTGAGAACAGGATAAAGTAGACAACAAAAACAGACTCACACACCTGGCAGAAAATGGAATCATGAAACACAGACTACAAAACAACTATTTTTACTTTATATGATGATATAAATAACAAACTTGATAAATCTGCATGGAAAATAAACCTATAAGGGGTAACTAGCATATCTGAGGGAAAAAAATTCAAATAGGACTTCTATAAAAGGAAAATATAGTGACTGGAATTAAAAATACCAGTGGAAAGATTTGAAAGAATACGCTAAAGAGAAAATGAATTAATTGTAAGATAAGTAAGAAAAGAATTATCCACTAAGTAAGATAAAGAGATGAAAAATGCCAAAGAATGCATAAGAGGGAGGAGGTTTAGCCCACATGCAGTGAAGAGTCCCAAAAGAAGAGGAGAAAGGGAAAAGGGACAGGAGACAATATTTGAAGAGATAATGGCTAAGAATTTTCTAGAACTAAACAAAAATATCAATCTACAGATTCAAAATTACCAACCAATCCCAAGAAAAATAAATGAAAAAAGAAACAAATCTATACCTAGACACAGCATAGTGAACTTGCAAAAAGCCAAAGATAAAGAAAAAAATCTTAAAAGCAATAGGGGTTGTAGGAGGTGGAGTAGAAAAACAGATAACTTTTGTGGAAACAAAATAAGGTTGACAGATGACTTCTCAACAGCAGAACTGGGAATGAAAAGTCCCTTACGTAGATGGAATAAAATGACTTCCAACTTAAAATTCTGTATCCAGAAAAAGTACCTTTCAGGAATTGGGGCAAAATAAGACAGTTTCACTAAACAGAAACTGAGAAACTATGCCACCACCAGAGCTGTCCTAGAGGGAATCCTAAAGGGATACTTTAGGCAGAAGGAAAATAATCCCAGGAAGGTGGGAGATGCAGGAAGGAATAAAGAGCGTGATAAATAGGTGAGAAATGAAAATCATATAAAATAATTCCTTAAAAATGTATTGTTAATTAAGCCGTATGTTAGCAATGGCAATGAAGTTGGAATGGGGATAGATGAAATTAAAATACTTTGGACATGACTGGACTTAAGAGGAAGGCAAAGATAGTGATCAAAATGGCCCCTTGAAAAGCTGAAGAGGAAACCAAGGGAAGGCATCTGCCTGTGCACCGCGACCTCCACCATGTCAGGCGGAGAGATCACATTCAGGAGTGAATCCCAGCTCCTGACTTCTCAGTCTCCCTCTCATCTTTACATTTCTATGTGGCTTCAGGGGTAATTTCCAATGTTTAAGGGAGGGAGCGTTCCAAAGAGAAGGAGGAACTGAAGCAATGACATCTAGGATTTAAATTCCAACCACCTGGCAGGAGGGGCAGATCTGCAAGAACTCCCTCCTGCCACCAGTCCTTCAGGGCATCACAGCCAAGGACACAACCCACTGTGGCCACTCCCTGCAGGTGTGCGGCCTCCCCAGAAGGTCCTCTGGGGACAGGCAGTCCCTGTCTTCCCCCAAGAGTTCCCTCTCCAGCTGGCAGAAGGGCTTCGTAGCCCACGAGCGCAATGAGCATCTCCATGAGGGCTGGGGCACACCTTCCCACTCACACCACACACACACCCCACCTCATACACACACTCTCACACGCACACACACTATTTATTTTCTAGCCTGCAGCCTTGTCCTGTCCCTGGTGTTTTATGGTAACGGCGTGTTCCTTCATGAAGATCATTTAGAATATGATTGCTTTGCCGATGCCAGCTCAGAGGGGGCTCTGGAGAGAGTGTGGAGAGAAAAGACAAGGCCAAAATCACTTTTGGAGGTACAGGTGCATGCATGGAACTGAACTGACACAGACACAGGGAGTGTGCAGAGAATTTTCCAGTAGCAATAACTACCCAGAGCCCCAAACTAGCAGCTGAATGCATATGGCAGGGGCTGCTGTGGCGCTGGGATGGGAAACGCCAGTGTCAGACGCCTTCCTTTCTGATCCCTAAAATAGACGACATTTCCCCTGGGAAAGAGGCCTCTGACCATGACCCTTCCCTGCGCACTGCCCAGCCAGCTGAGGCAGACGTATGCACGGACAGCGTGACTGGCAGGGGGGCCTAGGAAAAGCCTGCAGAGCGACAGCGGAAAGCCTCTGCGCTTGGCGGACAACAATGTCCCCCCACTGCCTCCCCTCCCCCTCCCCCGGCATCTATGGGCACCCTGAATTTACTGCCTTGAGCTGAAATTGCTCTATTTGGACCTGATTCATGGTGGACCACTGAGGGCCACCAGTTAGATATCGTGGCCATTTCAGAGGTAGGGGCATTTCCAGACCTTGGCTTCAATGCCTTCTTACAAAAATGCCGCTCAGAAAAAACAAACAACGATTCTGATTTGCATGGCAGCATTGAAGGGAACTAGGTCCTGGGCTAGACCAGGGGGCCACACTGGGCCTCCCCCCCTCTCTAAAAGCAGGAGGCAGCCTGCTCAGGCAGCCTCGTGGTGCTCAGATGAAAGGCCATTTTAAATAACAGTCCTGTATTAAAGCAAGGGGAGAAGAAAGAGGAAAAAAAAAAAAAAAAAAAAAAAAACTCAAGGGCTATAGCACTGCCACAGTTTTAAATTATAGTGTAGGAGGATAAAAATAAAAGAGAGAGAGGAAGACAGAGCAAGGGAAAAAAATTGCCATTGTTTTATGAAGCAGATGGGAAAGTTCAGGGGATCAGAAAAAGACTATTATTATCTCAACTCTACAGTGACAAGGCAGGAGAAGGATGCACAGTTTCTCCCCATCTCTCCTGAGAATGGGACACTGGCGGAATTCATTTTGAACGCAGTTTCAGGGCAAGGGTTTTGGGCAGCAAGGGCTAGAATTAAAGATGCTGCAGGCACGCATATTTTGAGAGCACGTCCTCTTAATTTCTCCACTTTCTCCCATGTTTAGATGCTTTGGGCTCTGACCATTTAATGCCATTTCAGGCGCTCGCGCTAGGGTCTGTGGAGAGAAGATGAGGTTCTTGGAAAAATCCCAGGATTTAAGAGTTGGAAATGACCTTTCTCAGGGGTTAACTTTTCCAAATTCAAGGTTAAAGAAACACAAGGGGTGAAGCTCCGTGAGGTAGCAAGCGTCAGCTAAATTTTCAGGCCCAGTAAAGGAAAGAAATCAGAGAACAGAACAGAGGAAAGAGAAGGAGAGAGAAAGACAGATAAATACAGAAGGAAGGAAAGGGAGGAAGGAATACAAACGGGCAGAGGGTTAATCTGCTAGATCTAGAATTAAGTGGCACTTATCCCCAGATCCACGATCAGCCTGAGGCCCACCTCCTCCTGGGAGACCCTGCCCGCACCTGTTCCCCATCACCTTCTCCTTCTGAAGCCCCAGTGTGGTCTGAGTCTGAACAAAACAATTTTGAACTTTATTATATATTCTTCCTTATTCCTTTACTCACTCAATAAGCATTTATTGGAGAGAAGAGACATTCATAAAATAGAAGGGAATCAACATTTATTGAGCACTTACATTATGCTAAGTATCTTCCTCATATTTCTAAGTTTTATATTGGATGTATATCCCCTCACTAATTTCTTAACAACCTGTCTCTGAGGAAGGTATTATCCCCATTTAAGAGACAGGAAAACCGGGGCCTAAGCAGTTTATGTGATTCAGCCAAACTCATAGCACCTAAGTGGCAAGGCTGGAGTTGAAACCCAAATCTGTCCAATTCCAATGCCCATGCTCCCTGGCTCCGAGCTGGGTACGTGTTTAAGGATGGATGTTCTAGAGTCTCTGTCTTGACACATCTCACTTTCTCTTCTGTGGGCTCACATGCAAATAGATGATCAGTCGCTGGTGACGAATGCTAGGACTCAGGTGTGTGCATGTCAAGTTCACAGTAAGCCCAGGAGGAGGAGCTGTGCTTTGGGGGTGAAAACATGTGCGCTGGAAAGCTTCCCAAAGGAAGGGCCTTTTGGCTGACTCCGTGAGGGCTGGCACCAGGTTGGGGGAGGCGTAAGAAAATGGAATGGTATTCTGAGAGGAGGGAACAACGTCATTCAAAGTCTTACATGGCTGGAGTGGGCCCTGGGAGGACTGCAGAACAAAGGTGAACAAGGATCGGGGATGAAGCTTCGGGCCACAGAGGCTGCCGGGCCAGATGGGATGCTCTTGCATGCCGTAGGCACAACGCTGCATTTTGTTCTGGAGGCGTCGGTTAGCAATTAAGGTGAGTAGGTATGTGATTGGTGTGCAAAAAGATGGCCTAAGTAAAAAACAGACAATCTGTCCCTGGATTATAACTGCATGTGTTTAGGATGTCACTTGGTAAATTATTCATCTTCGACCAGTTTATCACCTTGGCCCGCTCATTTTCAGCTTCTTCCTCCCAATTGGCATGTGTTTCAGAAACACAAAATTATCTGAATAGTACCCAAAGCTGAACAATTGGAAACCACAGAGAGGGAGTCAACCATCGATAATCGGGGGAGGGGGAGGGTGCACAAAGTTCCAAATCAGAATAAAGGGGTTTGTTTTGCCTCCACTGCGAGTTCACCTCCGTGACCTTGGAGAGATTACCTAACCTGCTGCTGGGCAGTGATGCTCCCTAACCATAAAGGAGGGAAACCGCCACTGGGCTCTCACCGCGCTGGTGGCTGTTGTGAGCTTAAACTGTCAATAGCCAAGGGTTGTAGAAATAACCGTTTACTTCTACTGTGTGATTGTGTCGATACAGACGCACACACATGCACGCACCCGTGCCTGGGCCAGCTGGGTGGACTTGCAGGAGTCCCTGCCTGGCCTGGGTGGGCAGGCAGGCTGGGCCCCTCTGAGGAATCAGCACTTTCACTCCAGGAAAGCAAAGTTGCTGTCTTCCCGCTTCTCCTGCAGGGCATGGCCAACTTCTCTCACAACTGCAAAGGAGGCTGTGGGTTCAGGCGATGAGACTCCACTCGTTAGGGCTCAGTCTTCCTCTGTGCCTCTCATTCCCCTCCAGCCTGGGGCAGCTCTCACAGCACACCCCTGCAGGACAGGTCACTGGGCACCTGGCTCCCAGGAGGAATGATCCTGACACAGCAGCTGGGGTGACTAAGTGCAACAGGGCACCACAGAGTCCTTCATGTTCACCCCTGCCTGCGTTGGCACTCTGGGGGAACTAAGGGGTCTCAGCCCTGAAACTGGCATGATTCGATTCTGCAACATCTAAGAAAGGAGATAAGGATTTGGAGGGAAGAACTACTTGTAAGGGCTGAGCACAGGTAGTGGCATGAGAGGGAAGGATAAGTTAGTGCTGGGAAGCAAATACCGTCCGCTGCCGGCCAGTTGGCAGCAGGCAGCCAACATTTGTTCTTAGGACAGAGCCCTGGATGCCCTGCACCAGGGCTGCAGGCCATCGGACTAATTGCTGTCGCTCTCAGCCTGTCCCTGCACCTCCTCCATCACACTCTCTCCTCAGCGCTTTATTGATGTGTCTAAAAAGGCGCTGTGCATAAAATGCTCCGCTTGCTCTTTCTAATATCGTGCCTGACAACCAGCCTCCCCTGTGCATGCTCCCTGCAAGCCCGCTCTCTCCTTTGCAATCCCCTCCCTCCTCACCTCTGCCCCAGCGTTACCTTGCCCTGCACTTCTCTCCTCTGCACTTGAACTTCCTGTCCCCTTTCCTCTCCTGTCTGATTGCTTTCTATTGGCCCCGAGGTGCACATTCTCCATTACTCCTGCCCTCTCTGCAGCCTCCACAGCACGTTCCCTCGGCTCTGGGAGGCGGCCACAAGAAAACAGACTTCACGCCACGCAGCTTCCCAAGAAAAGTTCCACCCACGACTCAGCAAACCTCTGTCCTCTGCCAGGCCTGGGAGGGGCTGGGAAACCTCTCTGCCTAATCCAGCAGCCATGGCTTCAGTGCACTTAATATTCACGACAGATAGAACATTTCACGGCGAATTGGACGCACATTCAACTGGAAATGAAAATTTTATGACTGTTCTCACTCGGAGCCACAGATTACACCAGCTGAGAAAACACGGGTGCAAACGTACAACCTGTGAACTGTAAAGTATATTAATAATGAAACCACAGCCTGGGAAATGAAGGCTTTATTCTGTTTATATTCTGCTCCATTAATAGAAGGCACTTCAGCTAGCTCCGCCCCATTAGCCAGCAATCTGTGCAGTGAACGGGTGGGTTGGGGGTAGTGGGGGCCCTGGGGGTGCCAGGGGAGCCCTCCCAGCCCACCACACCACGGCTGCAGAATTCCGAGAGGTCACAGGTTTTCTAGGAGCGACAGGTATGGGCCTGTGCACATGGGCTGTGCATAGCTCCCATGTATAGAGAGGCTAGTGTGGTTTTAATCAGAGGGAATCTGTGCCCTTATTAGAATAGCCAGGTTGAAAAGAGAAGGTCTCCACCCCACCAGAAACAGAAAGTTCAGTTAGAGCTCACAGACAGAGAGAGGTAAAATACAATTCATTGCTCAGTAGTTCTTAAAGTGAGGCATTGAATCACCACCCAAGAATCATCTGGGGTACACATTTAAAATGCAGATTTCTAGACCCCATCCCAGAATTAATCAATCATCTATTGCATTATTTGACTAAATTTGAGAAGTGCCATCCCAGCTTCATCGAATTCCAAATGAAATAATACCACCTTCCCCCTCAGCTGCCTTCAGTATTCAAACAGCAATAAAAACTTACAGTCAGAGACACAATACCTACATTCTTGGGTTGCATTGCCTGAGACCTGGTAGCAGGGTGAGCACACTTATACAGGGACAGCCAGGGACAGAGCTGGACCCAGGGCATGGGTGACCAAGTGACATGCCATGCCTCGCTTCTGCGTGGAGCACGGACTGGGCGGCTGCCTTAGGGGAACTGGCTGCAGGTGTGCCAGGAAGCCCCGGGCTCAGCATGGCAGAGGGCCCATCCCTCTCCCTGTCAGCTGTAGCCTGGGATGATTTACGGATCTGCAGTGTAATTAGTGATGACTGGAAAGAATTCAAGAACCTGATGAGCCCATCATGGGAGCCCATGAGATGGGATGGCAGATGGCAGAGACAGAAATGAACCTGGGGACCCTTTAGTGAAGGAGGGTCTGGACCCTGGTAGCCTCCTGGTTCCACAAGTCCTGCCTCTGCTCGAAGCCGGGGAGGGCTCTGGGCCACACTGCAGGGCTGGGGGATCTGTGGGTCAATATGCCAGCTGCATAACCCTGCTCTGGGCTCATGGGCTACAGCCCTCTCTTCCCTTGACCCTCCAGGCTTCCTGGCTCACTGGTGGACCAGCATTGTTCAAAAAGTTAGGCAGATGGTCAGTCCTGGGCAGTGGTCAAAACACACTGTCCTAAGCTACTTGGGTACACCGGAAAGTCATCTCACTCAGTTTTCTTTCCTCTGGACCACAGGAAGCCAACAAAGGAAATGAATGCCGGCTCCCTTTCCCCGGCCCTGTGCTCCAATGGCGGGCTAGGGTGAGGGAAAACCCTCCCCTCCTCCATTCCCCTTTGATTTTGATGGTGTCAGGGGGCTCTGTGCGTGCGGAAGGAAGGGTGTGTTTCCCGCAGAGGGATTCTGCTCTCCCAAGCCTAATGCAGAGAATTCCGAAGTGCAACAGCAAGGAAGGAATCCACTGGTGTACACTGCACGGTGAACGACACCATATACCTCTCGTAATGCCCGACAGCCTGTGTGTGTTTGATAAATACCTTTCGACTGACAAGTTACAAAATATTTTAAGCCACATGGGGTTTGTACCTTTGTTATTTATGAACCTAAATGCTCTAGGAAAAATCAAGGTCTGCTGACTCCACACCAAGCTCTTCCAGAAAGACCCCTTCTCCCAGACTTTGCTGTACAGGCTGACCAAGGATTTCAGTAGCCACCTGCAGGCAGATGCTGTTCAGTTGCACATGGAGAACTGGACACAGTGAGAGAAGTGACACACCCCCCAAACTAGAAGCTGTTACAACCTGATGCTGAACCAGTGCCTTTACCCCTTGAGCTGAGAACCCTGCAGCCTCTCCCTAAAATGTGCGGAGTAAAATGGATTTTTCCTGAAACTCGGCCCCGGTGTCTGAAGTCACACTGCTGGAAAACATCTTCTGGGTGTTTTCAAACGCAGCCGTGCTCCCTCTGCTCTCCTCGCTGCCGTACCAGTGCAAAACGCCACCGTTTATGCAAAGCACATCATGGAAGCTAAAATGAGCCTGAGCTCGATTTCCTGTAGCTGCAGCAACCTGATGTTGACAGAATGGGGACGCATTTCCAAGCTCAAAATTTTATAATAATACCTCGGGGGAGGCATTGGCAAAGTTTGGCCAAAGTATAATTAGTTTGCACAGCTATTAGAGGCTGATAGAAGGTTTTAATTTGTGGAGTGATCTCATGAATCTCAGATACTCTGTGGCTGCTCTCGCTTCACTTCCAGACCGGGCGGCGACTGGGCCAGGGGAAACCCAGTCAAACCAGCACCCACCCAGCCCGCCTGATGGCCTGATCACCAGGACGGAAGAAAGGCCAGGGAGACGCCCAAATGACATCCTCTTCCTTCTTTACTGTTCTTTCTGTCTCCTACCTGCGCCCTGCACCCCTACCTTTCTTAACTAAGCAGGACCTTTTTTTTTTTCAATGTAACATTTATCTTTACAAATTGAGAAGCTTGGAGAATTTACTCAGGTTGATCCTCCATTTCCAGGAAAGCCAAAAGGAAACTGCAGTCATTTTCTTGTATGTACTTTAATTGTTAAGATGGTGCTTCCCTTGAGAGTGGATAAATAAAGATAATAATGTAAACAAAGCAAGCTTGACTTCCAGAGCATTCTGCAGGATAGTGAAGGCTGGGCTAGTAGATTTGGGGCTGGAGGACAGAGAGACCCTCTGACGGCTCCTGAGTTCTGCCGATTAGCTGAGAGCCAAACAAACATGAAAAGGAGATGGTATCAAACCACCACAATCTATTGTGTTGCTCCAAAGTGCACTTGAGCAAAGGCTGGAATTGCATCTGATAGCATAATACAGGTTTTACCCATGGCAATTTGCCTCTGAGGGAGAGAGAGCACAGCACACACACACTGAGACCATCACAACAAAAGCTAGTTTACATTTTCCCTCCCAAAGGCTGCTCTTAACAGAGGATTCTACTGTGTATGGGCAATTGGGCTTGATGAATGTGCTAGAAATCGGGGAGCAGGACAGGAGGGTGCATCCAAGCGCACTCATGGATATCAGGCTTGTACACAAACACATGCGAAATAATTGTACATTTTTATGATAGCTCTTTAGTAAGGCTCCAGGGTTCTGTATCTATATCACAAATATTTGGAGGATTAGGAGTAGGGAACAATTCATTATTAGCTTCGTTTTACAGAGATACATGCCATAGGTCACAGCAAGAAGCGATGACCTCTGGACAGAGCTAGTTACCAAAAGGGTGCCATTTGTGTTTACAACTTTGAATGACTTTGATTGTGTGTCCCTGCTCAACAGTCAAAATGTCCCATTAGTTCATTTGGCTCATGTAAAACTGGAAATCACTGAATTGTATTGCTAGAAGGGGATGAGGACTAAAAAATATTAAATTTTATTACATAGCAGTGTATCCAACTCATGGTACTATTCAATAAAAATGGTTAAATCAGCATCAGAACACTGGCCACATGATTGATTATAAGCCAGATAAGCTGTGTTCATGTGCCAAAAGAGAAAAATATTTCATATAATTATGTGCTATGTGAAAAATTTATATTAAATTTTATATAAGGCAAATATCTTAATACATCTAATACAGGGTGAGTATCCCTAATCTGAAATACCTGGGACCAGAGTGTTACAGATTTTGGATTTCCTCAGATTTTGCAATACAATTTTTTCATATACATAATGAAATATCTTGGAGATGGGACCCAAGTCTAAACATGAAATCCTTTTATGTTTCCTATACACTTTATACACATAGCCTGAAGGTAATCTCACACAACATTTTTATTACTTTTGTGTATGAAACAAAGTATTGACTGTGACCCATTGCAAGAGGTCCGGTGTGGAATTTTCTACCTATAGCATCATGTCGGGCTCAAGAAGTTTTAAATTTTGGAGCATTTTGGTTTTTGGATTTTCATAGCAGGGATGCTCAACCTGTAGAAACATTTGAGATTCCCTTATCCGCAGTATTTCTGTAACTGCTTCAGTTCACCATTTTGGTATGCCAAAGTGCCTTTTATTGATGATATATCAGTGTTGAGAATTTTTGTACTCTATCTGATTTCACCTCCATATCTCTCAAGTTCTTTTGAACAGGTTTTCCCCAGTACAGTCTCCCACTTTTTGTTGCTTGAATAAGGCAGAGTCGCCAGTGACAGCTGCTCTGTAAAGCTAACCTGAGGGTTCCACCTGGGTTTGGAACAAAACGATCTTTCATTGGAATGTGTAAAGACCTTCTTGCAATGAAACAGTCAAGTTAGTAATGTCCAGTTTTAAACTGGGGACACTACGGAAAAGATCTGGATTTGCAGTTGTATTTGAGACTCACCCAAGAAGACTGACATAATCACCATTTCAAAATTACATGCAGTTTACACTCCTTGCTTTCTGCCTGATTCCACTCCTCCTCTTATCTATGGTTCCATGAAAAGAGTTAAGGATAATCTATGCAAAGAAAATTGATTGCAGGGTTGGGGAAAGGAGAGAAGGACTAAAATACACCAAATGGTATCACAAAAAATTATTCATGTGTTCGTCTCTCCCATTAAATTATGAAATCCCTGAGGACAAGAACCATGTCTCATTCATGGTTTTCCGATCTATTTATATTTACAGCTTTACTGGAGTCTCATAGATGCTAAATAAATGTTGGTGGGTGGGTGGATGGATGGAGGGATGGATGGGATGGACAAATGAACAAGGAAAGGCATAATGCTCCCAAACCACATAAATGTTACCCAAACACTAGTGGAATCGTTTGGTAGACAATGAGAAATTAAAGTAGTGATGCCCTTTTCCTTTAATTATAATTAAATTTCAAAAGAAAAATTATTGCTATGCTAGTGTTATAAATAATGAAACACACAAACACATACAAGCATGCACATGCACAAACCTTATTCTTCATATGTATGCTCTGAGATCAAAATAATAAGTTTTCAAGATGGGTACAATAAAAAGCTTTGGGAGGGAAGATGTGCAGTAAAAGATATTCCCAATTTATACTGTCTGCCAGGTTCCATTGCTTCTGAGATTACCTATTAAATCACAAAGACCTTCTCTCTCTCTTTCTTTCTCTATCTCTTTCTCTCTCTCAGTAAAATTCAATGGTGGTGCTTGGGAAGATAGACACAAGGGTGACTGAGAAAGGCTGTGAGAATCATGACAGTTCCACTCTAGCTTTTAAAGAAGGAACTTTAGAATTTTCTAGGGAACAATTTTGTTAATTTCAACCCTGATTACCTGGGCTAGATGTGTGGAATGATTGCTTAGGTTTCAAATTTATTTAGGCTGTATAGAAAGAAGGTTTTTAACATCAGGAAAATAGGTGATTTGGGGAAACTCACAAGTAGTGTAGCAGAAAATACATTTCTCTTTAGAGAAGAGATTAGATTGTGTTCCAAGAGTCCAAAGTTGTATTTAAGTCCTTTTGGCTCTTTCTCGATTGATCAGTAATATAAAAGTAATTTCTTAGGACATTTCAGGACCACAGTGCTCTCCACCCTAACAACTGAAGGCATCAACTGATGGCAGTGTCCATGCCTCTATTTTACCTGGGGTATTCTTTCTGAGTTTGCAGGCCTCATTCACCCCAGGACTTGTGTGGAAGTAGTCAGCCTTTGATGGAGCAAAAGCAACACATTTCCACTGGCCCACCTTGCAGATGGGCACTACACTCTTGTTTTATGAGAGTGCTCAGAGCATGCTCCTAAACAAGCCAGTGCAGACGTTTCTTGGAAAGGCAACACTCCTTCTGCTACAACAGGTAGATCTTACCTGTTCAGAGTGTGGCCCATCTGTGCACCTGCAGCATCAGCATCCTCTGGGAGCTGATTAGAGATGCAGATGTTCCAGCCCCATCTCAGACCTGCTGAATCAGAGTCTGCACTTAACAAGATCCTCAGGTGACTGTACGCACTTTAAAGCCTGAGAAGCAAGGATGTAGGTGACCAGGGAGGCTTTCTGCAGAATCTCCTTTCGTCTGCTCTCTTGTTCCCCTGGGGCATTTCCAGTGGTGTTTCATCTAAGGCCATGAGCTCCCTGGGCCTACATGCAGGCTCTCGTGTGCTCAGTAAATGGCCAGAGCTGTGTTTCCGGGAGGCTCCCCTACCTCTCATGCCGAAAGACAATCTCGTTGTCTAGCTCTGCCTTCTGCTTCTCCTGCTCTGTCTGCTGTGGCTTGCTGTGGTCACTCTGAAGATGCCAAATGGAAGAGCAAAGCTAGACGTGGTCAGAAAATGGACTCCATGGATCTGCCGCTCCTGCGCTGTGCGAGGAGCCCACGGATTGTGTCTACACCATCACATCGCCTTTACGCTTTTTCAGGGGTCTTGGTCCAAGGGAACGGAGGATGCCTGCCCTCTGCTTGCCTCCTCCTGCTGCTTCCTGGGGCCCACTCACACCGCCATGGCCCCCCTCCTCCAGGACACACACCCGGCGGCGTGGGCTCGCCTTTGCCCTTTGCTGTCCTCTCCCCTCTGCGCCAGGTCCTCTCAGAGGATGTCTCCCATCCTCGCTGATTAAGGGCACATCAAAAACAGTGGCAGATTTACAGGTTAAGAGTGATTTAGTGGAGTGCACTGCAGCCAAATTAATGCTGGCTGTAATGTAGTTTACCTCATTAAACAATGCACACCAAGATCCTGTCTGCTGTAAAACAATTGGTCTCTGAAGCCCAGTATTCATCTTCCAGGGTTGCTGGGAGATAATAAATGGGTAATATTCCGGTGATAATGGTAATGGAGTCATGGCTCAGAGCTAATATTATGGCAAAGTAGTAATTATTTCAACAGTAAACAAGGGGATGGTTGGGCTGCAGACAGAATTCAAGCCTGTTGAAAGGGTTCAGTGAGTTTCCTCGGAGCTGAGGCCTGGCACTGGCTGAGAGAGACAGAGATTTCCAAGCTTCCACTTGCCCTGCCTCTGATTCATAGGGACAGACAGGGACGGTGGCTCAGGCCTCCACCTGCGGGTTCCAGCAAGAGGGACTGCCATGGATCTGCCCAGTGTCCACCTTCACTGGGCGGCCCACAGCCTGAGATGCTGAGAGTGAGAGGGGCTTCGCGAGGGAGTGAGGTTGTCCACCCACGGGCCGACAAACAAGACCCTTCACGAGACGGGCTTCTCTAAATCGCTCCCGTTTTGGTGGATTCAATGGTCCAAAGGCAGAGACAGCAAGGAGCTAATTCTCAGAGCAAAGTTTCAGGGCTGTGAGATTCTAGGAGCCACCTGAAGTCTGATAGAAACTCTGGGATCACCCCAGTGTATTGAGATCTGAAAGGAAAACTCTGGGATAGATGAATGTGAACTGCAGGCACTAGAAAGACCCCGGTGTGACCCCGACCATTGGGTCAACCTTGACTTTGCTCAGAGGAAGGAAGTGCAGAGGGCAGGGGAAGCTTGAGGGGAGGAGCCAAAGGGCAACGTGACATCTGGTGAGCATGTTGTCATTTCCTCCTGTGATGTGCCCGTGTACCAATCATGTCTTGCCGCAGAGCTAACCGCCCCCAAGCAGGGGCTTACAGGAACAATCACATTATCTTGCTCATGAATTGGGGGTTGACTGGGCTCTACCAGGCATATCTTGTCAGGATCTTGCATGAAGTTTCAGGTCAGGCTGGGGCTGGGGTCCTCTCCAGGGCTTCTTCACACACAGACTCCGACAGCTGGGCCCCTGGCCTCCCCGCTCTCAGAGGTCTCTCCACATGGCCCTCTCCACAGGGCAACCTCAGAGCAATTGGATTTCCTATGTGGTGGCCAAAGGCTCCCCACTGAGTATCCCACGAGAAACCAGCAGAAGCTGTATGGCCTTCTGTAACCTGGACTTGGACACCACACCGCCTGGCTTCCATCCCACTCCATTCTCTAGGGGAGAGTCCCTGCCCACAGTCCAGGGCAGGGAGATTAGACTGCTGCTGGCGGGAGGGTTCGCAAAGAGTTCTTGGACATGTTTGAACACCATCACGGTCCTCTGGTCCATCTGACTCGTTCTCTGCCTTTCCAGGGCAATATCATGGTTTCTCTGCCTCTGATTTTGATTCAAAACCTTTTCATTGCTTTGACCACTCCTAAGTTGATTCAAGCACAGGTAAGTCTCTCCCCATGATGTCATCCTAGTAACACTTGCAATCATTGCTGCTGCTCATTAAATGCTCCATTACACCTCTCACAGATATAGAATAGTTATGCAGTCTTGCTTTTAGAGGTATATATCGTTCCCAATTTACAAATGAAGAAGCAGACAGACAAATGTTCAGCAGATCCAAATACAGGTCGGTTTGATGATGAGTCTATTCTCTTTCCACTGTGCTGTCTTCCTTCTAAGCAAAATCAACTTCTCTAGATACCATATGAGCTAGTGAAACACAGCCATAACAGTCATTACCATGTGAATATGGAAGAATCACCTAACCTCTTGGAGCTTCCCTGCTCTATCTAGAAAATGGAGATGATAATGGTACTTACCTCACTGTGAAGACTAGGTGTGATCATAGATGTAGAGAACAGTCTTGGCAGAAAATAAATGCTCAAGACAAGTTAGCTAATGATGTTTTTCAATAACTTCAATGAGAACACAATCATTTTTCAAGCAGAGATTTGATTTTGTAAACAGCCATTTGAATCAAACTATTGTGAATTAAATGAGTCATAAAATTTTATTATATATATATGAACAGAAGTTTTTCAAAAGAAGATAGACAAATGGCCAAGAAACATATGAAAAAATGCTAAATGTCACTAATCATCAGGGAAATGCAAATTAAAACCACAATGAGATATCATCATACCCCTGCTAGAATGGCTATTATTAAAAAGTCTAAAAGTAATTGATGCTGGCATGGATGCAGAGAGAAAGGAATGCTTATACACTGTTGGTGGGACTGCAAATTAGTACAACCCCTGTGGAAAACAGTATGGAGAGTTCTCAAAGAACTAAAAGGAGACCTACCATTTGATCCAGTAATCCCACTACTGGGTATCTAGCCAAAGGAAAATAAGTCATTTTATCAAAAAGACACCTGTGCTCGAATGTTTATTGCAGCACAGTTCACAATTGCAAAGATCTGGTATCAATCCAAGTGCCCATCAATTCATAAGCAGATTAATAAAATGTGATATATTTATATGATGGAGTACTACTCAGCCATAAAAAGGATGTATTAATGCCTTTTGCAGCAATTTGGATGCAATATCCTAAGTGAAGTATCTCATGAATGGAAAAACAAACACCATATGTACTCTCTAATAGATTGGAACTAACCAATGGGCACACATGGGCACAGAGGGAAGTAAAAGTTATTGGAACTCAAGCAGGGGGAGAGGTGAGGAGGGGGCCAAAAACCTACCTAACAGGTACAAAGAACACTATTCTGGGGATGGGCACACTAATAGCAGTGACGTAAGCATTACAAAAGTGATCCATGTAACAAAAACATTTGTACCCCCTTAATATTTTGAAATAACATAAAAAAAATTTATGTATATATATATATATATATATATATATATATATGTTAGTAAAAAATTTGATGGATGATTTTTTAAACTAGCTCTAGGGATTTCTATGAGATGTATTTCAATTCATAAAGATTCCCAGCAATGAGAATCCTCCCCTGACTAACAAGGGTATACTAAGCAGTTCCGGTATATGCAAAAACACCGTATTGTTCAAATAGACTATGTACGTGGAGGTGAATATTAACTAGTTACAAATTTCCCCAGGGGATTCAGTTTTCAAAACACTAATGATGGGATGAGAAACAGGGCCAAGATAGTTCATGGAACTATCTTGGAAAATCCACCCAACACATGACTCCGTCAGATGTTGATTCTTCCAATGGGGACAGTCTCCCAGCCCCAGGTGGCTCAGCACGAATCACCTCAGCTAATTAACAAAAAGTGCAAGGGACTCTCACAAAGCACAAAAGTTATTCAGTGGTACATAGGAAGAAACAACAAAAGAACAAATAGAGAAGGCCGGATGCGGTGGCTCACACCTGTAATCCCAGCACTTTGGCAGGCCGAGGCGGGTGGATTGTTTGAGCTCAGGAGTTCGAGACCAGCCTGAGCAAGAGCGAGACCCCTGTCTCTACTAAAAATAGAAAGAAATTAGCTGGACAACTAAAAATAGATATATAAAAAATTAGCTAGGCATGGTGGCGCATGCCTGTAGTCCCAGCTGCTCGGGAGGCTGAGGCAAGAGGATTGCTTGAGCCCAGGAGTTTGAGGTTGCTGTGAGCTAGGCTGACGCCACGGCACTCTAGCCTGGGCTACAGAGTGAGATTCTGTCTCAAAAAAACAAACAAACAACAACAACAACAAAAAAAAAAAAACCAACAAAAAACCCCCCAAACAAACAAAGAACAAATAGAGACAAGACAGAATTTCATTCTGTTAGTTTTCCTCCCATTTCAGTGCCACTAAAAGTACTACATTCTAGACAGCTGCTGATTCTAAAATGTCACCACCTTTTAATCCAGTTTAACTACAGCACAAGAGTAAGAACAGTCTGGGGGCTAGAGATGCATGGTGACTATACACACACACACACACACACACATACACACACACATAGTGGACAATTACAGCCTGATGGGTGTTTGATAACACTCTGCTTCCTACCGCTGCATAGGAGGACGCCTTCATTTTTCATCTCACTCGGGTCAGAAGATGATTCTAATGGTATTTAATGAATATGGGAGCAGAGATGACTACCTTGCATTAGAAAACTCACATGGGTTGGCTTTAGGATCTGGGCCTTGTTCTGGAATTTATCCTATTGACAATAACTCGGGAATAGCATGCCCTAAATTCTGCTAAAATGGAGTCTCAAGATCACATGGAGCACTATGCATCACAAAAAGGTGGCAACTGCATTAATAAACAGGCTTTGTCCTAAGGTTAGAATTCGCCTAAGTTATGGCATGTTTCCTGGTAGTTTACCAAAGGCCTAGTCTTTCTTAATTTATTATCTTGTCTCTTCCAAGCATATCTTACTGGAATGGAAAACTGAAAATCTATTTCTAAAGGTTAAGTTTATGACTACAAGACTGTTGCAAACACGTATTACACATTTTGAAAAGTAGCAAAGTTATGAAGAAGAATACAAATGACACCTGTACTTCCCAACAGTTAGCAATAACCACTAATTAATTTTTTGATGTAAAAATTGGAATTGACTTCTGAAAGTGAATAACAGGATTTCAAAGTCCATCTCAATAGAAAAGAAATCTCTATGACAAAATGCTTTCTTTCATTGTTCAAATCATCATTATTATAATGTGTAAAGAACTTTTGAAACTATACAATCATAATGATAGAATTCTGAAAGGTACCTAGGAGATGCTTAAAGAATTCAAAAGGAATGTAATAATCCAGTAGGACCGATTTGACCATGATTTTCTAGTGAACTTAAGGCCTGCCACCTTTGCTTCACAAATAAATCCAGTGCTGCAGACATATTCCAGACAGACACAAGGAAAGGGGTGGAAGAGGTGGGGGGCAGTACTGGCGATTGGAAACCAGCAGAGTTAAGGAGTCTGCAATTACGAGTTTTGGTTGGAAGGTGCTGATTAATGCAAACATGCTCGCTGGAGGAAATGACGCCCCCCTTTAAGGCAGTACTAGTGAGGGCAGGTTCACGTACCATCACAAAATGCCTTATGCCACAGAAACAACAACAATAAAACAGCAACAATATCCAAAAACAACCTTCCGCATAAGTAGAACCAGAATCAACAACACTGAGCATGCTTTATGTTGACAAGATCAAAGATCCAGGGCAAGAGCTAGATTTTCGTTAACCCCCAGGCAGAAGCGACTCCAAAAAAGGCGAGGTGGATAGAATATAGAATAGTTTGAAGATCAGGGGAGTACTCATCAGGGGCTAGGCAAGAAAGGGCCTTGTTGCAGGAGAGGTGGAAAACCTGGTGAGCCGTAGCTGTCAGGTGGAGCCCAGCACCTGTGAGACAGGTAGAGCCCTTGGGGCCACTAGTGGAAGAGAGAGGTGGGCACCATTGTGAAAGTGTATGAGAACTACCCTAACTGCAACTTCCCAGAGTAACGAGAAGGAATACCAAGGGAGGAAGTATGGATAAAAATAAGAGTTTCAATAATAGTGATCAGAACTTTCAGGAATCAGTCTTCATGTATCACAGGGACTGGCAAACTTCTCTAAAGGACCAGATGAGAAAGATTTTAGACTTTTCCAGCCATACATAGGATCTACTTGCAACTACTCGACTCTGACATTGTAAGACAAAAGCAGCCATAAACAAATGCGTGTAGCTATGTTCTAATACAACCTTATGTATAGACATTTTAACTTCAAATAATTTGTACATGCCATGAAAATATTATTATTCTTTAATTTTTTCAACCATTTTAAAATATGAAATTTATTTTGAGCTTAAAGGCTGTTCCAAAGCAGCTAGCAGGTAAGATTTGGCTTACCTGCCCTAATCTGCTGATTCCTAGTGTCAGGAAATAAGGCAATGAGAGCTTACACTGGCTTTGAGATCCTGGAATCTTTTGGAAGTTAAAGATCCTAGCCCAATTCTAAAACTAGCACCAATCCAAATATTCCCTTTGCCCTGTGATTTCCCTTTTGATTTCTGCACTGCACGGTTGTGCCCTAGTGCTTTGCTCCTTTAAAACCAGTTCAATATTCAACTCTCCTTCTCTCCTGAACTCCATTCCACACAGCAGCAGTTGTGAAATGCTTAGGTGAACTTTCAAATTAATTGTGCTGCATAAATAAATGTAAGACTTAACAAAAGATAATGCGAACAAATGATAATTGCTCTTGTTATAACAACGGTCATAAACACTGATTACATTATTTGCTTTTCTGAGTTTGTGCTGCAAAAAAGGGTAAAAATGTCTTTGTCTTAGAAGACTGCTCTGCAGTGGGTTCAAATCTCTCCTCTCTGCCTTTCTGATGTTCTTGGCACTGCCCCAGGGAATATGCATGGTTAATACAGAACTTTTAATAAAGGACAATGTGCGTAACGTGTTCGTGTTTACAAAGCACCTGCAATGTATTCTTGCTAATCTTCATATTTTGATCCTATTTTACAGATGAGGTAACAGAGGTGCAGAGAGGTTAATTGGTCTGTTAAGAGTCACCCACTTAGTAATTGGCAGAGCAAAGAGACAAACCACGCGTTACGATCAAAGTGCTCTTCACTTTCCAATATTCCCTGTCCTCTCCTCTCCTTATGCACGAGCCGGGATGTCAGGCTACGAGTTTTCCTTTCCCAAGTGCAGACCGTAGACTATCAAGCTGCAGCAGTGGCTCAAAGGTGACTTGTCCTGCTCCACCAACGAGCCTGCCTCAGCCCACGTTCCACGCATGAATGCCGGATGATCAGTTGCCAGCTTCCTGGCACTCTCTTTACTTTCTTTTCTCCTTTTCTTTTTTTTCCCCCTTAATGTTTCCCAACATGGTGTATATCATCAGATGGTGAAATAACTTACATTCGCCCCTCCGAGCACTTGGCAAGCACCTCCTTTCCTTTATTCGCACAGTGGGAAGTTTATAGTCAATATGAATTGTAATAGCTCTAACGGGCTGAATTCTCAGGGCTCTCCAGCTGTAGAGCTTTCCGAGGCCAGACATGGGTAGAGTGACAACAACTCAACGTGAAGTTTTTAATTCCCTTTTGTATCTGACTTGGATCTTGAAAGAGACACTGCTGTGAACCTCCTGGCTCTCTCCCTTTGCCTTCCCCTCACTCAGCAGCCACGGAGCCCGGGAGGGCGGCAGACGGGCCTCTCCCACTGGGCTGCCCTATCTATTAGCCAGGCAGAGGAGGGAGTTTCGTTCAAAAGGAGCATGAAAACATCCTCAATGCTGATGTTTAAGTATCAGACGAGGACAGCAGCATCTTGATATTATCAAGGCCCGTGGGCAACACTGAGCCTATTTCCAAGTTCCTTTTTAAATTTTGTTTTTGGAGGACACTCCCCACCAGGCAGACTGGTGTCCCAGCTCATAGCTCATAGCTCAGTCCACTTAGTGTTATGTGGCTAGTCATGACTTACCCACAAGTGACAAGAACATATCTCAATTCAAGACGGGACCATTACACACCAGAGAAAGTGCCTTTTCAAAGTAGAAATAAGAATGTGGCCATTTGTGCTTTGGTTTATTAAAACTAGATCATAGTATTACTTTCAGTTACATTTCAGTCATTTTTTGCTACCTTAATTAAACTTCTGTGTCTATCCAAATCAGATGCTGCTAACTGTGAATTTATCCATTTCCCTGTAAAAGAAACGATTTTAGAAAAACAATGAGCAGTCATTCCCTATGTCCATCCAACGAACATTAACTGTGAGCCTCCCATATCCACTGGTGCCTTCCAAGAGGGTTTGACTTGAAAGGAAACTGAGACTCTGGGAAGGGTTGTCCCAAGAAAAGGGTAGCCCTTGTGCCAAGAGGTCATTTAAGAGTAGTATAGGCCAAACTCTGCGTTAGAGGACGTGAGGTATCGTGGAAGGGCCTTGGAGAAGGTCACTCGTATCTTTGCTTGCCACACGCACGCTTACTCAGTGTTATGAGCAGTGCACTCAACTTTAGAGTTAAGATGAGATGTTGTTAAGGATGGGGATAATTACCAACTCTAATGTCCACTCTCTCCACCACCCTGGATGTCACCACTCTGATGACATTACTGAGCATTTACTGTATACCAGGCCTGGGGCATGTGTTTATACTAAATGGGTCACCTCCTGCAATCCTCACGACAAGCCCAGAACATACATCCTGCCATGGTCCTCACTTTACAGATGAGCTGACAAAGGCTCCGAGAGGGTGGCAAAGTATCCAAAGAGGCCACTACTTAGAAAGTGGTGTAATCAGAACTCAAGTCTTGAAGTTGGTCACATCCTGGCTCTGGCTAAGCTGCAGTCCACGCCCAGGACAGACTGTGCTAATGTCCACAGACAGATGCAGGGGGCTGGCGTTCAAGGCCCAGCTCGACCTCTGACTTGCTGCTTGATCTTCAGCAAGTTATTCAACATTTCTGTGCCTCACTTTCCTCATTTGTCAAATAGAAATAATAATAGTATCTGCTTCATAGGGCTGTTGTAAAGCTGAAATGTGCCAATGGAGGTAAAGTGCTGGCAGATCACAGAACGCGACGAGCCTTTGCTGCTCCTGTTTTCTTCGTCTTTAGTAAGTTGCTGCTGTCCCCACTCAGCACACCCCTCTGCCATCAATCCCCTGTACTCGAGCAAGAAGATACATCAGACACATTGACGCTTGGGCCTGAGCTTCCTCTGCCTTAAAGGCCAGCTTCTAAGTAACTTATTTGTGTTTAATTGTCATTTAAATTAGACACAGAGCTGTAATTAACTTTCCATTGGGATACTCCCATACAGGTTAAATGATGTGTTCAAAGCAGCACAGATTCTATGATGGCTGTAACAGATGGCATGGAATGAAGGCTGCTGCCCTCCTGCCCGTATGGCAATAGATGAAAATAGTTGCTCTAATAGTGGAGTTTTTAGGCATAGAATAATGCGGACAAAAGAGGGCAAATGACTACTTGAATGACATGCCAAGACTTGCCATTTATTCCTTCTGTCACCAGTAGAGTTGACTGCTGGTAACCATTCATCTTAGATGGTTGGTCTGTGCTCCTTCCCAGAGCCAGACTTCTGGCCATGTCACAGGAAATGATACGCAATGGGCATAACAAAACACTAGATTCTGAATTTATAGGCTGCCATGAATTCAGATCTCATCTAACACAGTTTGGCAGGCAAGTTTCCTTGGGACATTACAGACTCCCAAACTTTGGTCTTCCCATATGTAAAATACAGTTAATAGTCATACTAACCTCATACGGTCGTTGGAGAATCAAATGAAAATACGGAATTCTTTTAAAACGTCAAAGTGGTGTAAAAATATCAAGTCCACAAATTCTAGCAAAAAGTGTGTTCTAATTTAGCAAGTCCTTCAGCAGCTGGGCAGATTCACCTTGATCTTTATTGTTAATATATTAAAAAAATAAAACAAGTAATGGGTTCAGCGTGGGGCCTCTGGAACCACATTGCCTGGTTAAGTCTTGGTATATCCGTGAGCAACTTATCTACACAAGCTGTCAGTGTCTCAGTTCCCTCATCTGCAAAAGAACAGTAATGACATCTACGTCATAAGGTTGTTGAGAAAACTGAAGAGTTAACCCCTGTGAGACACTTAGAACAGTCCTGGATCATGGCCAGCCCACAATAGAAATACTAGACACTATGAGGAGAAGGTGGAGGATGAGATGATCATGAGAGGAGGAGGATGATGAACCTTCCTCCAGTCTTCCATTGTTCATAGACTTAGAATCTCAATCATTTTAAGCTGCTGCCGTTTCTCTAATTACAGCCACTCACGTTTTCATGCACAGAACCACTATCCCCCAGTCTGAGAATTCAGCCTTGCCGAAAGGTCTTAGGGTTCCTTATGCTGTCTGTGTGACAGCAATGAAGTGGGGCTCCCATTAAGAGGTCCTTATAACCATGACAACAAGAGCGGTGCCACTGTACTGAAGATGTCATTGCCATGACAACACATGAGTGACCAAAACCAAGAGGCCTAGGAGAGTGCTGTGAGGCAGAGAGGAGACATAGCGACAGCGAGAAATGTGACCATTCAAGAGCAGAGCAGGGACCCGGGGACTGGCCAGTGTGGGCGCTTGAAAGCAAAGCCAAATAAAGCAAAATGATGCTGAGGAAAACATCATGGTCACTAAGTTGCTCCAAATTCTCAAGAACCATGGGTTCTGGGTAGAAAACAGAGATGCAGAGCGGGGTACACCCAATTCTCTTCCAACCCTCCTCCCCACCTTACACAGTGTGCCCTATCAATCAAGGACAGGAGTGTCTCTAGAGTAATGGGGACAGTGAGAATAGGTTTATGAGGACTCTGAAGCGAAGCAATTTGGATGGATACCTGGGAACACACCTGCAGGCCTGGGTCAGGCAGGGAAGATGCACAGCAGGTTCATGTTCTTTCTTCCAGGCGGGTGAGCTCTCCCTCACCTCTAACATTATTCAAGCCTGAACACTGAGGTTGTCTCTGTCCTCCCTGATGTAGACTAGCAACACTGAGACAGCGGGATGTTTATAGAATTCCTGTGGCACAGATCTGTGTGGAGCTGAAGCAAAACCTGTGCCCCAGAGCCCTCCCTCTCCCCCGAGAATAGGACTTGGGCTGTGATTGTCCACATTTCTGTAGTGTCTGGTTGGCCCTGCCCTTCCAATCCTTTTGAAGCATCCTCTGGGCAAAAAGGGGCTTCACTTGGATAGTCATCCGTGGGCCATATGGGATAGCTTCCCAAGGCTAACTTGGCTCTTGCTCTGGCTTTGATTTAGAAAAAATGAATTAATACATCCCTGCTTGAGGTGAGCATCTGGTCATGGAGGGTTAAATATCTAGGTCTTTGAGAATTCTCCCCTAGTCCCCAGGGAGGGAATGGGGATAAGCAGAAATCATGTTCTGTCCCACAGCCCCTCTCATGAGGGCTTCACACCCCAAGCATTATTTCCTGTGAGTGCCACCATCGGTCCCCAGTGGCACCCTCATCAGGGCTGGGGGCAGACAGTCACCCTCCAGGCAAAATACCTAGTGTCAGTGACTGTCAGCTGCTTTAGCAACACGGGGACTTTGGCTCCACATTTCCAGCTATCCAAAAGCCACAAAAGAAATTTTGGGGTCTTGGCTGAAGATCATAACTTATAGGTTGTTCAAAAAGCAGAGGTCAATCTTGGCCAACTCCTCTTACTTTATTTGAGGAAGAGGGACAAATGAGAACCCTAAGACAAGTAATTTCACAGTAATAATAGCCAAGAACTTGTTGAGGGATATTAGGCTGCAGATTGGACTTTGGGGGAAAAAAATTCTTTGAAATCACACTCATTTCCAACCACTGACCCATATTTTGCTACCCTTTAAAGTAAAACTTCTCAACAAAGTTTATTACTCTCCCAACTTCTTCAAGGCATTCTCTCCCTTTCTAATTAATCTTTCACTTACTGTTTTTCACCAGAGCCATTCTTGCTAATGTGTCATACCTATAACTGCATTTTGTCCATCCTCAGTCCCCATCTCCCTGGACTTCTAAGCAACACCCATGCTGTTAATCACTCCCTCCTTTTATGAAGCATGCTCCTTCACTTGGTTTTCAGATTTCCCTCCCATCTCACAACTGTCTTTGCTGGATTGTCCTTTTCTTGATACCTAAATATAAGCATGCCACTGGCTCTGGTCCCCAGAGCTGTCCTCTGCCTTCACTCTATAGATGGGGGTAGCCATGGCCTCTGGCTCTAGTTCCATCTGTGTTTATGACTCCCGCATATATTTTTCTAGCTCCCATCCCTTTGCAAAGCCAACTGTCCATTCAACATTTCCACCTGTATCTCCTAACTACCAAACTCCTTGTTTCCCCTGCAGGCCTGCTCCTCTTGGAGTGCATGATGACTGGAAATGACATCGCTGGTCACCAGTGGCCCAGCCCACCAATCTCAGACTCACTCTTGATGCTAAACTCTCTCTCACAACTGCCATCTAATCAATCCGTGAACTTTTCTAGCTTTACTTTCAGAATAGATCCCAGATTACACACAGACGTCTCATCTCCAATCTTACCACTGCAGTCTACACCCGCACTGTTTCTTGGGAGTCTAAAGCCAGCGTATCCTAACGCAAGGTATCCCAAGTGCTAACTTCATTCCTCCCTCTCTCCATCCTTCACTTCAAGCAGTTAAGGTGACTTTTTAAAATCATTTGTGAAATCATTTCACTCTTTTGCTTAAATCTTGCTAGTGTTTTTTTTATTATTATTATTATTATTATTAGAACAGATCCTACAGCTTTGAACATGGCTTGTAAGGCCCTGCCCGAGCCAACTCTTAGCTCTCGTCAGGACAGCCTGCATCACGTCTCTCTGCATCGGAAAATTCTTGCTGTTCTTCATACACATCGAACACATTCCTGACTCCTGGCCTTGGTCCTCGAAGCTCCCTCTGCCTGGAACACCGCCCTGGAGATGCCCCCTCCCTGCCTCACCTCCCGTGGGCCTCTCGGTCTCTCTCTGCCCTGCTTTCTTGCAACACCAAAGTAACTCACTCACTAAAGTAGCTCCCCCCATCATTTTTTATCCATCTCTGTGTTTTGCTTTTCTCTGCAGCACTATCTCTCCCTGGCATTAGGCTGCATATTTATTGATTGGGTATTGCCGATACTCTCACGTACAGCCCCGTGGGGCAGAGGCTGTGTTCACCCCACAGTCCCAGGACCCAGATACACACTGTCGTGCTTTAGGTACTCAATAAATATCTGTTGAATAAAAGATGATTCATTCTGCCTATTTATCATATATCTGTTATACTCTATCATTCCTGTATAAATCCCTCTTCTCTAAAAAAGAATGAGTCTGGAGCTGCTATGATCATTTTTGGAGAAAAGGGCGCTAACCCACATGGATCCACAGACAGAAATAAATCAGACACCAGCTCCTACCTATTTTCATGTGGGAGAAAAGCCAGACAGAGAACCCCTAGTCCTTCCAAACAGGCAATAAAGGAGGCCAAACCAGACACCTGGGAGTCCTCCTCCGCTTAGCCCCTGCCCTCACCCCTCCCCTACACAGACCCCAGCATCAGGTTCTGGCAATTTGGCCCCTACGTACCTCTAGACTCCGCCCTCTACTCTCCACTCGGGTTCTCATGACCTCTCACCTTGACCTGTTAATGGTCTCCTAAAGGTCAGTCTCCTTGCTTTGGACCACAAGAAGACTTTGACTTTATCAACAGCTACCCACTACCCTACCTTCAGGCTCAGGAAGAAAAGGGATTTCTGCTCTTACCACAGACACAGGCTGCAGCCGAAATCTGCGAGGCTAGGTTTCAACGTCTTCCACTGGGGACAACTGGAATTAAACCCAGCATGCCTCATCTCTCACCGCCAGGCGAGCGCAGCTAGTCCCTTCCCCTCCCCGACACCATGCATGCTGCGCAGCCCTTGCACTCCTGGGGTGCAGGAGGGCTTCTCTCCGACCAATCTCCCACTCCTCTCCGCCTCCCACGCCCGCCTCTGGAACACCCACTGCCTAAGCAAAATGCTCCCCGAGATCCTCAGCCTCCAGGCTGAACGTTCCCTGAACTGCCTTGATTAGCTGAAACCCGGCTGTTTCCTGAGGACAGTGCTTCTTTCCTCCTTGGTGGCTTTCCCAAGAAACCTCTGGGGTGTTTGATTTGATGTTCGGACTTGGGGTAACGGTCCCCTCCACTGCCCAAGATCACCCGAAGACCTGTCCTCTTTCACACTTTCATTGCACACCCCCACTCCTGTGAGGCTCTCGCCACCTAGCAATGTTGCCCCCCTTCTGCCAGTGACTGATTTCCCGGATTCTTCACGATTCATTGAGAGCGTTGACACTTGGCTCACAGCCATTCTTGTCACTCACCTCAGCCACTACCCAGGGTAACCCCAATGCTCCCTTTGATGACATGCACGACACCTGCACTGTCAGCAACCTGGCCTCCTCTTCTCATGGGCCTTCTCCTCTGTCTCGGCCATAAGCCACCCCTGTTATCGGCCTGAGCTTGCCCTTCTCTGGAACCTGAAATCACTAATTAAAGGACCAAAATTTCTGATTCGAACCACATGTCTTTCCAGCATGTTTGCTCAGGAACTCAAATGGTAACTCCAGGTTGATGTTATTCCCTCATTCATTAAACAAATATTTACTGGATATTAAAATGTGCAATTTGAGAGGCACATTGGTGCTAAATATTGGCAGGCACGGAGGTAAGCAAGGATAAGCATGCTGTCTGGCCTCAGGAAGCTCACAGTCTAGTGAGGGCAGGGAAGGTGTTAGATAAATGTCTCTGACCACGTGGCCTTGGTGATGGCCCTTGAGCATGCCAGCTGTGTCCTGGTTCTGTGCCTCTGCGGCCACCGCTAGCCCTGTCAGGATACTCCTGCTGAGTAGCCAAACGTCTCCCGCCCCAGCTTTTCGGGGGCATCTCCCAATGAAGCCATCGCCAGCTACTCTATTTAACACTATGGTTCCGTAAACACACACCCGATAGTCTCTGTGCCTCTTAACCTGACTGCTTTTTTCCCACAGCAGTCACCATACAACACCTTTATAAGGCTGGCTTGCCCAGGGCTGATTTCTGTCTCTGCTACTAGCATGCAAGCTCCGTGAGGCCAGGCCTTTGGTCTGCTTTGTCTGCTCTTGTATCTCCAGTGCCTGAAAAAGTTGCCCAGGACACAGTAGGTGCTCAGTAAGCAACTGCTGAATAAACTAATCAAAACTGTATTACCAAAGAGTTTTGCTGGGGGCAAAATCCCCACTGCTTTCTCACTTAAATCCTTTTCTGGAATGGTGTGTGTCAGAATAAGGAAACCAGTGGGGGAGAAAGCATCTGTCTTGCTCTGTCACTGAGATAACCAGCCAGATAGCTTCAGCCACAGCGACCCCAGTGAGCCACAAAGGGTAATGCAGTGATGCAGGGAATGAGAGTAGTCCTGAATCTATTACGGAAGAACCAAAAAGCCCAAAGTCATTCTTTTTAACTCTGTGTAAGAAGAGGGAAGAGGGATTTGTTTTTTAGGGTACGGGAGCACGGAGCAGAGAAGCAGCAGCCATTGTTGGCGAGAAGTTAGAAGCCAAGACGATCCTCCCAAGGAAGGAAGGGGCTACCTCTTCAGGACTCAAAATTCCAAGGCAGGGGACAGGCGCTGGCTGTGCAGCAGTATTTGGAGAGCCTGTACGACCCAGCCAGGAAGGAGGCTGTCTCCTTAATCTTAGAGGAACGGAATTGCTATGCTGCTCAGAGTTCCTTTCAACTGCCCCGCTTCTGCTAGAAAAAGAGGTTCACACCACTAGGAAGATGAAGGATGCCTAATCCCACAAGGGCATGTAGGAAAACTGAATGGGGTCGGATACTAAAGAACATGATACGCTGGAATCTGGTGATTTCTTTTCAAATCCAAAGCTGTTAAAGTGTAAAACCACCTGATAATAACAATCAAAGCAGAAGACATACCATTGTGCAAGTGAATGATAGTATTCAACATGACAAAAAAAGTAATAAATCAAGTCAGGGAGCAGCTGCACCATCCTGTGAGCGCTGGCCACCCAGGTGGAGGTGGGGGAAGGAGAGCACACAGCTCGAACAGGCAGACTCAGCCGGAAGAAGAGAACTCGCCTGCAGATGCAGGAGGGGTCCGACCTCCACACTGGGGCTACATCCTTTGCTCAGAGGGGTTCTTCCCGACACCCACTGAAAGGAGCCTGGGTTACTGGGGAGGACGGAATGTCGAGCACAAAGCCCAGCCTGGGGTCCAGCGTGAGGACAAGCATGTGGGCGAACTGGCACGAATGCTGAGGGAATGTGGACACCCGAGGGCCAGAAGCCTCGGCTGGTAGGAAGCATGAAAGCAGAGAATAGATATGCTTCTGGAAGCAGCAGTGGGCTAGAAACCAAGTAGGAAATCAATATGCATTAAGATTTTGGATTTTAGAGTAAAAAAGACTTGGATTTGAATTTTGCCTTGGCCATTTAGTATTTGTGGGCAAATCCTACCCCTCCCCCGGCCCTGATCTTCATGTCTCTATCTCTAAAATGAAAATAATGCCTATCAATTAGGACACTTGTGAGAATTGAGTGATAAACGCATGTAAGGACGATTGCCCAGGATGTAGTGCACACAGTTGCGGTTCTCAGACTTAAGTGTGCATCACATGCACCTGGAGGAGGTGCTGCAACTCTGGCTTCCGGGCCCCACCCTTACAGGTGTGATGCTGTGGGTCTGGGGCGTGAACTAGATAACAATTGTGGTCCACAGCCTGCCCTTCGAGAAATGCACTACACAGCACAGCGATTCAGCCCACGCGCTCTGGAGAGAGATGGCCTGGACATGGATTCCAGCTCTGCAACTTGGCGCCATGTGATCTGGGCCCATTTGTCCGACTTTCTTAAGCCTCATTCGAAGGGGAAACATATTAAATTTTCTCACTGGTGACAGGGGCTGACAAGAAGACCTGTCTCACACCATTGTTGTTAAGAATAGAAACTACCATGTATAAACGTTTAGAAGAGTGCCTAGCACATTTTTAAGCATCGCAAACTGTTAGCTATTGTTTTGATCGAATGATAGAGACTCTGGTCATTATCAGGGGAAATGCAGTCATCATAAGTCAAGACAAGAGTCAGGATACAAAAGTAGGTATGGTGAGAACAACACACTTGAAGTCCTAGTGACAAGGATATTTTGAACTGAACTTACTCCAAGCTTAGTTGGCAGTTCCTGGTGGGTTCTAGACACGGAACTCCCGGAGCCTTTAGCTGGTCTACAGCAGTGTGCTGGTAGGAGGTTACTCTGGTTGTGGTGGGCAGTGAGAGGGCCTGCTATGGCCCTCCTGTACCCCCAGTGGTGCTGCCTCTTACAGGCATGTGTTCAGAGACGAAGTCTCCTGCCCTGTAGGGGCTGCCATTTTAATGAGACTTTGCATCTTAGTGAGCCATGGCTGGTTGGCATCTGTAGGGAATATGATACAATCTCCTTGCTATTATGTTTCCTTTATTTGTTCCATCAAAACAGTTCTGCATGGTAACAGTCACCAAGTACAAGCCTAAATAGCTTAAGACTCCAGAGAGTGTGGGGGAGGATGCTGTTAGCAATGTCTGTATTCAGCAGACTCCTGATGCTACAATATTTTTCAAGGGTTTTTAAATAATTGGGTAAAACCACAAACAGTGTCTGTGGTGTGCACTCCTGCCCTTGGGCTCTAGACTGAGGCTTGATTTCATATGTTCTCAATTCAGGCACATTGAACTCATTAATTTCCCCACTAGTCTTTTTATGATTTTTCTCTTCTTTGAAGTAGGAAGTCACACAGCTATAATAATGCTTTAAACCAGATCATAAATATTAAACTTACAAAAACCCTTATTGACACTGGCAAATTTTACCCTGACTATATCTATCTAGCTATAATTTTACAGTTAAAGAGAGTTAAGGAGTGATCTATAAATGTCTTCCTCTATTTTTTTCTTTCCCACCTTGGTCTGCCTGTCCGCATTTAAACCATTTGCTTAGCAAGTTCCTGGATCCCTTTCCCCATACTTGAGGCTGTACTGCCGGTTTGTCTGTATCATAATCAATCGCTTCCTCTGCACGGATTGGGCCTCATGCAGTATGTTTCACTGCTATTCCGAACAGGAAGCTGGTCACTTTCCATTAGGATGCAATTATATTTTGCTCTCCCACCATCAGTGACCACCGCAATATCTTTTGCAACAGCCATTACTTGGCTCTCCTGGGATGGCTACTTGGGGTACTCCAGGAATTTTAATCAAGCACCTACATTAATTAGAACCTGGTGGGGATGAGGGAGGTGCTGATTAAGCATCTTTGAATACCTATCAATTCTGGCAATTGACTGAGTTGAGCCTTTGTAAAGATTCAACCTTTTCAGGGAAAATAATTTGAATTCCCCCCACCTTCTGCTCTGAGTTCATGAGTGGGAGTGGAGAGGAGGGGCTGGTTGAAGGTCCGGAAGCCAACATACTGCATTAACTAAGCTGCCCTACTGTGTGTTGCCATGGGACCTGCTGCTTTGCACTGTCGCACATGTTTAGTGCTTGTCACATCCATGTTGGGAAGGCGTTATTATCTCTATTTCACAGAGGAAGAATCTAAGAGTCAAAGACTCAGACCTGAGTACTGATCAGAAAGGCAGTGGTCTTTTCTGATGAATTCCTTTGATTGCCTTGGGAAACTGAGACGATCAACAGTCAAAATGGATGCAAACAGATGAGACTCGCGTATCTTACCCTTTACTCACTAAAATCGATTTTGTTTCAAATTATGCACCAGAAAGACTTAATTTTAACTAGGGACCAAAAAGACTATATTTATAGTATTGGACTGTTCCTCATTCAACAATCACTTACAGGGCCTGCAGACGTCTGGTGCAGTACCAGGCGTTAGGGACAAAAGAAAACAGCATAAGCATGGTCCCTCCTGGCCATGATCTCTTATGTGACAGGGGTGGGTCAGGGGCCTTTGGGTACCTATAGAAGAGCCATAATTGGAAATGAATGCAAAGTGCTGTGGGATCTCAAAGAAAGGCGTGACTCACTATGGACCTGAATAAAGTCATCAAAGGCTTTCAAACTGGTAGCATTTGAGCATGGTCAAGTAGAACTCAAACTCGAAAGAGTGGGAGGTAGGGTGACGGGAGGAGAGACAGTACTGTGGGCAAATGTCAGGTTGCTAGTGTGACTGCAATGTGAGGGGCAAAAGGGGTTTGGAAATCATGGGGACTCTATGTGTCATGCCAAGAAGCAAGAAGGAAATGAAGAACTTCTTCAGAGAGGTCTGCCCCTGGCCCAGCATGGCCCAGCCCTCGAGTAGTGGATGGGAATTCAAATCTAGCTGGCCCTGCCTTGGAAGCCCATCTCTTTCAGACAGATCACTGCCTTCTAGCATGGAAACACAGTCACTGTGGGTCACCAAAGCCTGGGAGAAGGACCAGACACTCCTTAAAGCTAAGAACCGCCCAGTCCTGGGCCTGAAGCAGAAGTCTGAACACGCTGGCTAATTCACACTTGCCCTCAGGAAGCAGACAGAGCACACACACTGGCTGCTCCCACACACACCTCTGGGACAGACTAACAGGGCAAAGGGCACTTCTTGTAATTGCCTCTCCTGGATTCTAATACCCCGGCACTAGACAGGAAGGCTCAGGGCACCCCCTAGCTGGACAGTCTGCCCTGACAAGTTGCAAAAAGAGTCAAATTCCAAGCCCTCCCTTCTTCTTCAGGTTCCTGTTTCTCAGGGACTTAGGCTACTCCCTGGATTCATAGCACAGCCACGACTGGAGAGGTACTTTAATCACGGAGGCTTCCCCTTGGATCGCTGCAAAGATTTACAGCCTACATCGATTAATGAAAGAAGCACCCAGCAAAAAAGAGATTCCAAGAGTTGTCCAGGATTGGCAAAGGTAGATCTTCTAAAAATATCTTTTTTTTTTTCTGTTTCTTTTTCTCTCTCCATCTCTTTCTCTTTTTCTCTTGGTCCTTTCCTGCTGGGTGGCCGCCATCTGTGGGTAAAGTGGTATCTTTAGTTCCATTTTGTCCTCTCCCGGCCTCCCCAGCACCTCTTTGCTGAGGAAGTTTCTCCCGTCTGCCATTCTAATGATCTCTGTGCCACACGGGGCCCCTGGTGCTGGTGCTGACAGGCTGCTCATTAGTGCCAGGGTGCTGCAGTCAGCCGATGGCACGCCGGAGCTCTGCTTCTGACACTTTTTCACAGAGCTGTCACCGGAGTCATGGCGCCTGCCAGCTCTGGTTGAACTCAAGCTGTGATACCTCCAGTGCCAATTAGTGCTTCAGTGTCCTGCTTGGCTGGGGAGAAGGCCTGTCAGTGCGACAAACAGGAAAATAGGTGGACGGGTGGCAGGGTGAGGGCAGTGGGGGTGGGGAGTGAGAACCAGGCTCGGGACACGGCAAGGAGAGCTCTCATCCAAGGATCACTTTGCCTCACCAAGCTGGTGCCTTTGAAAGCTCTGAGGAGCAAGGAGCGGACAACTCCCGGCTCACTGGGCCTCTTCAAGTACAGCAGAACTGGAGTGGGAAGGCAGAGACTTGGACCTGAGGAAGGTTGCTGAGTCCTGAGTCCCACAGGTAGGGTGAGGAGGGCATGCAGCAGCACAGGCTCCATACTGTGTAAAGAGAAAGGTTTCCAGAACACAGGGCTTGGCTTGAAATCCAGTGGACACGTGGTTCTGCCCTGATTCTGCCCGTAGGGTCTTTATGTGACCCAGGGGACAATATTCAATCCCTCACTCACCTCGGATCACATACCAGGAGAACAGTGAGAGCAAGAGAAAGAGAGAGACAGATAGCCAGAAGGGGAGATGAGCTTTATATAACATTTTTCTTTTTTTTTTCCCTAATAATTTCTTTATCTTTTCTTTTTCTTTCATTAACCCATAAGGAGTAGCAAATTTTCATATAAAGTTGAGCCAACTTCCCCTGCAATATCCAGGATTGTTTTAGGAAACCATGGTTGGGAGCCATTGGGAGATTAGGCACAAGAGTATTGGGAACAGCGAGGTGCCACAAGGATCAGCTGTCCCCCAGAAGGGCCAGATAAAGAGCCCGTCAGACAGACACACACATCAGAAGAGTGATCGCAACGAGGCGGCGACGACAGCAGACCTCAAAGCCACTTGTGAGCCTTCTCCACTCTTGCAAGGAGAACTTGAAAAGGGCTCTCTCCTTCAAAGAGAAGCCAAGCCCTGCCATAGCCGAGTCCCCTCTAGGGGACGTCAGGAAAGGCCTGGAGATCCTGTGAAGGCCAGAGAAAGTGTCCTGGTGATTTGCCAGCAGGGAGTCGCAGCAGGCAACATGCCAGGTCTCCACTGGGAACATCAAAGTGCAGGAGAATTCCTCAAGGATTGGGATAAAGTCTTTGAACCAGGAGAACAGGCATGCCCCTTTGGGGCACTGGCAAATGGCAGTGCTTGTTCACTGAATCAACAAATATCTCCTGAATGTTTCCCAGGTACTAGGCACTGCGAAAGAAAGTGAGGAACCAAAGAGAAATGTGACGCAGGCCCTATCAACTCCCAGGGCAATAAATAAATAAATCAGAAATCAGGATATCTCTGTGGATGGGTCACAGGCTTTACTGAATTCCATCACCAACATCTTGGTGGGAAGTGTTATTTAGGTAGCCTAGGTGAGGTTTCTGTTGTCAATGTTTTACTTGATGAGAGAATGGTGAGGTAGGTGCACCCAAGAGATGTCCATTAGGGCACTCAGTGGTCCCCGATTCCAAATGTGTAGCGAGACCCACAGATCAGTGACTGGACTCACTCCTTCACCTGAGTTTCACCTTGGGACCCCAGGAATGTGGCAATATGGGAATCCCAGCCTTTTCTCTAAAGCATTTACAATCCAACAGAAATTGGTGACATCAAAATAGGGCTTTGAAAATACTCTTCTATGAAGAGTGAGGTCCTACACACTGTCTTGTTTAGGAGACACTGAAAGATCGTATTTCTGTCTAATTAGGGAAGACGCAGAGGAACAGAATGGCATTATGGGTATTCTGCTGGAGATAGAAAGTTGAGAGTTTAAGGGCTGTGCTGAACACATCCTCGCATGCCTAGATGCAGAGAAAAGGTGAGGCATGGAGTGGGAACGTGTCTACAGGAGACTGTGGCTCCACTGACGCCGCATCTGCCCCTGGAGTAGGATGCTGACACTGCAGGGGCTTTGGCTGAGGGTCAACAGAGCTTCATGCAGACAGAGATGGCTCTTCCTGTCAGACAGTGAGATGGGGTCTCTTTTTCCTGAAAGGAACAAAGCCCATGCAGGTGCAAACAACACCTGCACACCTCAAGACAGGTGTGCAAAGCAGGACAGGTGTCTTTAAGAAGCTAGTGGACTTTCTCCTTGAACTCTAAGAGTTATAAGTTCATAAGCGGAATTAAAGAAAACATGATGCCAGTTATCATATAAGGAAAATTATTTCATACAATCAATGGCAGTTTCAAGAGGTAGCTTGGGAGCCCTACCTCCCTTTCCGTCTTGGATACTGACAAGTGACACTTTCTCCATTTGATGCAAAGTGCTACACAAGGACCCTCATGCTTCTTTCTCCCCAGTGGTCCCTCCTAGGCTTCCCTATATCAAAATACATGAACCACTACTAAAATAGTTAACATTTCTGCACTCCTTTTCCACACAGAAGGTGGTCAAGGCTAGAAATACACATTCTAAAGAGGTTTATATAAGTTTATTGCAAGCAGCACCATATGAATGAGGATGTACGGAACAAATGGATCAGTCTAGGGAGAGAAAATGCAATGAAGTCATCGTGGTTGCCAAAAGAGCTTAGCTTAATCAACTGTTCATTCAGGGGTTCAATGGGTATCCATGTAAGAACGATCTTGATGGAAACATGATCTACCCTCACAGAGCGAGACAAAAGATGACAATAGCTCTCTGCCTTTGGAGCTTC
>CM052438.1:96593437-96708312 GCA_028533085.1 Varecia variegata | reverse complement strand
GCTCAATAAACATTTAAGAATGAATAAAATAGTTTTATGTTCCTTGTTCCCAAATGAAAGCTAACTTAATCATAAATAGCATCTGGTCTTAAATTCTAAAGGTTTTAATGCCCTATCCATGAAAGCGCAAAACAACTCTTAGTCTGGTCTACATAAAATCTGAACATTTAGATAAAGTAAAATTTGCAATTTAGTCACACATTAAGTTGTATTTGTAATGTAGGATCAATCAGAGTAAAACAACAAAACCACAAAACCAGCTAATGACCAGATTTTTGGCAACGCTGAAGAGGCACAGACTTGGAGATTTTCCTTTTAGGAATATGGCCATGTAAAGCTCTCACCCATCATTATGTGTTTGTGTTTTCTCTCTCTTAAAACAACCAGCTGAGCAATGCCACCAATGCAGATCCTTCCACCATCAAACCTGATGTGCAAAGTTCACCCTGAGTATCTTACCACCATTGCACCTAGAGACAACTGGGATTAACTTCCAAGGGATTGAAGAGATACTCAAGAATGATTTCCAGAATCTTAGAGGATATGCCTGTCTTGCAGAGAACACCAAAATTTTCTGCAGAGCCATTAGCATATGATCAGGTTACCAAGAACGTAGAACCCCGTGGGCCAGGTAACCAGTACCGTAACCCCTCACCCACAGCCAGCGATTCTCCCATTTCCTCTGATGACACGATATACCAAACTGCTGCTCTTACCTTTGGGAGAGATGTGTCTCCAGGTAACCGTAGGCTCTGGTCTACCTGTTGCTATGCAGGTGAGGCTGATATTGTTCCCTTCGTTGATGGAGATATCTGAAGAAATCTCTACAATTTTGGGAGAGACTGTGGAGACAAAACAGACAGGAAGGAAATAAAGATCCTGCTGAAAGATTTCTTTGTTGTCTTATAACGGCAGTTGGCAGAAGAGCCCAGAGACTGAAATATATGGACTATAGTAAGTTAACAATGAGGAATTAGAGGAATTACCTTAAACATGAAAAATATCTCACCTTGAATCTAGCTTCCACTTGCTCCTATTTAAACACGAAGTCAGGGAGTCTGAATGGGGATAAATTCCACCGCAATACTGCCATACTATCTTCTACCTCCTACCTCCACCCTCTGCCCACCTCCACTCTCACCGCTCCCCACCTGACACATGCCTGCGAGCCCTTCATACTGCATGCCTCTGCATCTTCCGATGATGCAATTCTGATCCTATCACATCGCTGCCTGAACAGCCCCGATTGCTCCCGTTGCCACACTGATCATACCCAGGCTCCTTCCCCTGGGGAGGGGCTGTTCAGAATCAGGAATCAACCCATGTTTCCATGGCCCTACCCAGTGACTCCACCTCTGCTGACCTCCTTGTGTCCCCAGCACATTATGCCCTGTCTGGTCATCATGCATTTGGATCAATACTGTTCCTTATATCCTTCCTGGACACTTCCAGACATCCTTTAAGGCCTTCCTGAATTAAATGCCAGTTTCTTTGTTGCAATCTTCCCTACTCTACACTTCTCTGTCATCCTTGACAACACAAACATATTGCCTCCTCTTCATCTGCGTGCCCAGAGCACATTATATACACCTGATGTGGACTCAAAACAACACCAGCCATAAAAACACTCAGTATCTCCTTGGACTGTCTCTCTCTCTCTCTCTCTCTGTCCCCTAAATTATTCCCCCAAGGAGGGAAGGATTCATCCTAATGGGTAAAGTTAACGGCAGGACCTTCACTTCTTTCTGTCTTTTGTTTCGAGCCAGGCTTCCCTTCGGAAGCATCCATTCTGTTCTGCTCCTCCGTGTGTGTGCTCTATAGGAGCAGCACCCCACAGGGACGGCCATGCCCTGAAGTACAGCCAGCCACTGTGCGTGTACACCTGTCTCATTCTAGAGTCTGGCAGTAGAACCTCCCTACTGCTGCACATACCAGCCTGATTCTCCCGTCTCAGCTCTCCCACTAGTCGATGTGATGTTTGGTTCTCTATGGGGCTACTCATTTGTCTGATTTGTCAAATAGTTTATAATTCAAGTGGATAAAGTAAGGGTGTCACTTATTCAGCCCCTAAACTCCAATTCTAAAACCTATCCCACTACGTTATGGTTATTTGCTCAGTGTCACTCACCCACCAGACCAAGAGCTTTCTCATGGCCAGAACCATGTCTTACTCATGTTTGTATCCACAGTAAGAGCTCAATAAATATTTATAGGATTGAGTTATAATGGTTATTCAAGCGAACCACCTCCCAACCTGTGACATGTTTATTACAACCTCAGAGTTGGGTCGTTAGCTCATATTATTTCAGTCTTACCAACAATGATTTTTACACATTAGTTCTTGGCAGATAAAGTGGCCCCTCCATGAAGCACTCTTCTGTTTGTCCAAGTTATGTTGCTTCCTTGAATACATATTCCTCAGAGCCACGCTGTGCAATTCCAGGGCACAGTGTGATCAGGCCTGCCGAAGAACCCAGGGAAGCTGCACGATGACGTTATTCCTCCTTCCAAGGCCAGAATGGGACACTCACACTAAAATCAGATGGGTTTGGAAATTTTGATATTGGCCTTCTTCTACTTGAACCATTACTCATTCCTAGTTGTGTCGGGTCCTGTCCTCCATAAAAGGGGGCATTATGAAGATACTTAGCCTTCTTCCTTTTCCCTCCTTCTCCAATATTATCTTCGACTCATTCCCTGCATCTGCCCAGCTGGAGCACTCATTATTAATAATCATGTTCTCCCCTTTTGTGTCCTTATACCCAGACCCTCACTGCTGACTTTAGTGCTCAGACCCTTTTCTCTGACTATATACATTCATTAAAATTGTGCCAGGCCTATGTGAACTGCCACCTCCTTCCATAAGGCCTTCCAAGTGATCTCTAAGGATGTGACCTCTCCTTCCTGGGGCTCCCATAGCATTGTGGTACCTCCTTTATGGCATTTAAAGTAAACTCCCTTATGGTACATGTGTCCCACCTTCCCTTCCATGCTATCAATTGCCTGAAGATAAGGTATTGAACAAGAGCCTTACTCATCTTTTCATTAATACTTTTTGCTGTCCTAAATAGGGTGCCTTTCATAGAGAAAGCACCAATTAATCATTTTAAGATTTCAATCCACATTGAGCTTCAGATAGACAGGCAGTGTGTGTGTGTATGTGTTTGTGTATGTGTGTGTGTTTGCACATGCACACTTACCCACACTCTCATAGGTATCTGGTGGGACAGAAATAATGGGGAGTGGATGTGGTGAGGGCTGGAGAGGGACCACTGGCTCTACCATCTGGGACTTTTAGGATGTAACATTGCAATTTATGGTTGTATTGTTTTAAAAGCTAGATTGAGCCTTCCAGGACAGAAAGGTAATTGATGAGTTAATGACTGAGAATTTGATTTGCTGACTGCCTGAAGGGTACAAACTTCTGAATTTTCTTAGTTCTAGAATCATTTAAACTGATCATTGCAGAAATAAACAATTTGATGTATCTTATTCCAGGAGTATTAACTGAAACATTTCCTTCTCATGCACCGCTCCCCAACCCGCGCATCTGCCTGGTCCCTGCTCCTGCCCGTTCTTGGCACCCACACAGCCTTGCTTGCTTCCTGGAGGACAAGCTGCCTGCAGAATGTCTGTGCTGGCCTTGCAGACACTGCTTCGACTGTGCAGGTAAGTAATTTATTGATCTGTAAAGCACTCCGAGATGCTCTGCAAGGGATTATGTCACGCCAACGCCATGCAATAAAATAAAAAATGATGGACTTTGTGAACACAGGGTGATTTAGGGTTTGTAGTTGGAAGTGTTCTTAAAGTACATTTTAAGTGGAAATCAGACTGGGTAATGAATTACTCTTGCTTTGGAAGGGCTTACTGGGAGTTCATTTTCCTGGCTTCTTACATGATAGCTAATCTGCTAATCATACACTAGAGAACAATGCACAGTCCCCAAGTAGGATAGGAGGTGGTTTGGGCCAGAGCTGTCAGCACAGTAAGTATATTAAATAAGACAACTGCACCTCATGCTTGGAAGAATCATCTAGAATTGTCCACCCCCACTAGCAATTGGAAAGAGTCCAACTCATGAGGTACAAGCTGGAGACATGCTTGGTGCCCTTTTCCATCCTGCCTAAGAGGACAGCCTGCGGGAGGCAAACTGCCCCTGGGTGAATTTAGAGGCAGACCATCCATGGCATAGAGCTGAAGTGGTCTAACCAGAGGTGCAATCCCAAGTATCAGAACTAAATTGCATAGTGCGTAAGACGCTACGGGATTGAAAGTAACATTTTCTAGGAGTCAACTTCTAGCACATTGTCAGTATTCAAAATTAAATGAAATTGACAAGGATGCACCATGGGTTTCAACTAATCCATGCTCATAAGGAAGCTTTTGGCCAAGTGTGAGAGGGGTTATATTTTTATATTGTTTCCATGCATATATTCTAACTTATTCTCATCATGTGGGCCGTTAGAGACATACTAGGACTGCTTTGCTTCACTTCATTCATTCAGTCTTTCATTCAATCCTTTGTCAATATTCATTGATTACTTTTCATATACTAGCATTGTCCTAAGCACTGGGAACATAAACTAAATAAGACACCATCCTTGTCCTCAAGTAGTTCGCAGTCTAGAGATGTAGAAATAGAGAGAAAAGACTAACCCTTTAATGTATTGTGACATAGAAGGATGAATTAGGAGTTATGGGAACAAAGGGGACAGACATCTAAACCAGCCTGGAGATGGATGTCATGGGAAACTTCTTAGACACGTGACACCTAAGGTAAACCCTAGGAATGAGTAAACGTGAATCAGATCTGGGGAGAGGAGAAGGAAAGACATTGTAGGCAAAGGAGACAACATAAGTAAAGCACTATTAGTAAGACATAAGGCCGGGCACAGTAGCTCATGCCTGTAATCCCAGCACTGTGGGAGGCCACGGTGGGAGTACTGTTTGAGGCTAAGAGTTTAAGACCAGCCTGAGCAATATAGTGAGATCCTGTCTCCACAAAAAACAAAAACAAAAAAAAAAAAAAAAAAAACAAAAAAATTAGCTGGCTGTGCTAGTCCACGCCTGTAGTCCCAGCTACTCAGGAGGCTGAGGTAGGGGGATCACTTGAGCCCAGGAGTTTGAAGGTTGCAGTGAGCTATGGTGATGCCACTGCACTCCAGCTTGGGAAACAGACCAAGACCTTGTCTCAAAAAAATGAAAAAAGAAATTTGTAGCCAGGCATAATCGTTAACAGAAGACTTTAGAAGCTGGGTAAAAAGTCATTCAACAGACATTTTGTAAACACCTACTATATACACAATCTTGTGCTAGGTATATGAATGACAGACGGAAATATTCCAATTTGCTTGGCCCTCCATGAACTTGCAATCTGTTTGGGGACACAGTGCCTAATAAACATTCCAGAGAGTTGGATAATAAAGCAAAATATGTTAGAAAATTGTGTGTGATCAAAAGTGAAATGAATGGCAGGAACATTAAGTGCTATGCGTTTGTGGGAGGGAGGATCACAGCGAGTGGGAGTGTCAGAGATGGCTTCCCCTCGGTGGGGAGTCTACTTGGGATATCAACAAATGGGAAACAGTCATCTAGGCAGAAAAAGTGAAGCTGGTTCAAATGGGACAGAATTACATGGGCACAGATGGGAAGGCAGAAATCCATGAACCGAATAAAGACACAGAGTGTACATGCAAGAGGCAGTGTAGAGCAGGAGTTTCTGTGCTGGCTCTGCTATGTTCTAACTGGGCAACTTAGCCAAGCTACGTAACCTATCAGTGCCTCACCGTCCTCATCTATAAAATGGAGCTAATGATTTTACAGGCCTCATGAGGGTCTTCCGAGGATTTAAAGAGTAAATGTATGAAATATGCTGAGAGTAGTTCCCAGAGATGTGAAGAGCTCAAGAAATGAGCTGTAACATTGTCTGTGCTTGGCAGGCACACATACGTAGTGTCAACACAGAATGGACGGTCAGTACATTTTACCAGAATCTATGAAAAGCATGATACAAGATCAACGAGGTAAGCTAGAGCCAGATTATGGAACAGCCTGAATGGCTAAGTCCTGGATTTTAACTCTATCCTATAGAGAATGGCAAGCATTTGATTTTTTTTAAGGAATGTCATAATTTTTAAAAATTTATTTTAAGAAAAAGAGTCTGTTAGCAATGTGTCAGATGAAGTGGAACAGAGAAAAATCAGAGTTGGTGGAATCAATCTCTAAGAGTGATGTTCAAAGCCTGGATTAAACTGTGGGCTCTGTAAAGATGGGAAAAAAGGGACGGATTTGAGAGCAATGCCCAGGGAAGTGCATGGCTACTACTGACTGCCTGGAAGGGGACAGGGAACACGGACTAAAGCAGGCACACTATTTTGTTCAACAGAAGCTGCACGGCTGTACCAGAGAACCCCTGGATGTTATACGGGAAACCACCTTTGGAGAGAATGTTAATTTGATTAACTCTGCTTTAGACATCCTCATGGTGAGACGACAAGGGACATGCAGGCAGAAATAGCCTGTGCAGATCCCAGTCTGAGAATCCAACTGAAGGGTAACTGGCAGAGGGGTGAGAACTGAAGCCTCAAAAGTAAATTAAATCTTCTAAGAGTTGATGGCTCCCTTTTCCCACAGACGTGTATGCGATGTCTGCTGGCTTTGGAGATCTGAATCTAGAAAACATACCAATTATAGAAACAGAAAGATCACAAAGTGGTTAGGATATGCTTAGGAAGAAAGACAGAAGCCAAATGAGCCATACTCTCTGGATACAGTCCATATTTAATACACGATGCTAAGGTTTAATCTGGCTCTTATTGAATTTTAATCCAAATGTGTAAATAATTAAATAAGGTAATTATTAAAACAGTATTCCGAGGAACTTCCCTACTCTTGGTTTAGCTTCCACTGCCCAGGTGTTGAGTTTTAATAATTATGTCATTAATAAATAGCAATTTGCTGTTTTTAGCACACAGTAGATATCCTATTAAATCTGAATTAAGATGCTTTATTAAGCACCGTGTGGTCCTGTGGGGCTGAGAATGCACTTAAGCTGCTTGGACCTGGTTACTCTGCACTGCGTGTGCAGATCTATGTGTCCCAGATGGCTTCCTTCGCTGCCAGGGGCCTTTCACCTCCTCCCTCTGCTCTGCCGTGAAGACTGGAGGTGCCTACACCTACTCAGGACAGTTTTCACGGCAAGCTTTGCTGCTAAGGCCTTGGGACCTTTGTCTTTGCAGAACTAAAAGGGCAAATCTGGAGTGTTCTCGATCTTTCTGGTTTCCAGACTCCACACGGCAACATTGAGGCCCTCAGGCCTCCACGAGAAGCCTGGTGCATGAGTGCTCAACCTAGATGGGGAAGCTCTTGAAGATGCAATCAAGTGGGTGTTGGTTTGTAGACTAATTCGTCATTTCCCACAGGCCATTGTGTGCCCAGGCAAAGTCAAGTGCAAAGGGGGGCAGTTCAGGTACAGATGCAGGCTGTGGCGCAATGCCCTCTCTCACCCAGACTGAACAGAGATGGATCGGTCTGGAGCATGGGGACAAACTCCTTCCTTGGCCTTGAAGGCCTGTCCTGTTCTGCATCCTGCCTCCCTCTCCACACTCCTCCCAAGTCATCCCCTCTTTCTCGCTCTGCCAGCCACCTCTCCTCCGGAACGCCTCAGCTTGACTGAGTCTGTCCTGCCCACCTTTCTCCCTGCTCTGCACGGCACTGGTTCCATCTTATTCTTTCACTCACAGCTCCTCAAAGAAGCCTTCCTTGACCACCCTTTCTGAAAGAGAACCTCCGTGATGCACCGTTTGTTGCAAAATTGTCACCTCTCCTAAATAAAATGTAAGCTCCACTTGTTGTCCTGTTCATTGAAGTGTTTGGCACAAACCATAATGTCTGGCGTGGTTTGTGTGCAACAAACAATTTTTAAGTGAATGAATTGTTGTGTTTTTTCAAGGCTGTATGTGAATGAAAATAAATTGAAATGACTGAATTTCCTCAAAACCTATAAATAACTCCCGAGGAGACTTAGTGTACATAATAACGTTGATACCATTTGTTAAATACCTGCCATATAACAGGTGTTTTACATATATTAACTTTTATTTTATTTTTCCTCACATTTTTTAACCCCACGAGTAGATATTACTTCTAAGGTGAACAATTGCTTGGGTTTACCTAGAATCAAGGGGTTTCCCAAGAGTTTCAGGCAAACAGCGCTAATTATTTCCCGCATTCTACAGTGGAGGGCGCCGACACTCAGAGGGGTCAAGGAACTTGTTCAAGGACATACCGATGAAAATTGCAGCTTTTTCTTTTTTTTTTTTTTTAACAGAGATAATATGAGTTAGAAAAATAACAAATGCACATGGAATCATGGGCGCATGCATAAAAAATAAACAGAAACACCAACACCTATATATTGTGAATGCCTGCACACTGTGAAGCCACTGTGCATTAGACACTGCAGGGATCTTGAATCCATTATTGGATAATCTTATCCTGTACAAGAATCCTACCAGGCACTACTATTATTATTCCTATCATCGGATGAAGAAACTAAGGATTAGTGAGATTTTAGTAATTTGCTCAAGGTTATCCTGCTAATAAGGGTTGAATTTGGGGCCTGAATGCAGGTAACGTACAATCCCAACTATGTTTTCTTCACACAGAGCTGAGTCCAGTAAAATGCAGATCCCACTGAATGCCCCTTGGGTCTTGCCAAATGCACCCACCCGCAGGAGGCCCTGTTCCTCTCACGTCTCCAAGGGAACAGCTGTACGCCCACAGTATATTTAGCAAAGGGAACCCTTCCCAGTGCTATCTGTAAGGTGTTATTCTCTACCACAAGAGTGGACGGGAGGTTTCATCAATGTATTTTTTGGACTTTCCCATATTTGCATAAATATTTCATCTTCCTCCTCCTCTTCTTCCTTCCTTCGTCTCTTACTGCCTGCCTTCCTTCCTTTTCTCCTTCCTTCCTTCCTAAAAATACTTGCATGATAGACTGTGCATTCCAGTATTATGGGATCTGTAGGATCCCTTTTGATAAAAAGAATCCTAAACTTCACATCAGAAGACAAAGTTGTAAGCCTGGACCCAATAATTACTAGCTCTATATACTCATGTGAATCATTTGACTCTCTGATTATATTAATTATATTAATATCTGTTAATACCTGCCTTGCTTCCTCAAAATAGACGTTCTGTGGATCGGATAAAAATCACATTTTAAACATAAAGTGATATTCAAATGTGATTTCTTAGTGTTACTAAAAATGTGTACCTCGACAGCTCGGTATGAAGAGAAACACAGGCGTTGGGGCAGTGGGGGCTGTTTTGGTTTAGGGGATTGGGAAGGACCATCCCCTACCCCCGCAGGCAGCTGCCGCTTCACATGTGCTCACGGCTCTGGGATAAACAGTATCTTCAAAAGAGAACTCAGGATTCAGCCTGGGATGCGCAACAGGACGCCATGCTCCTGCCAGCAGTGTGCTTGCTGCCTTCATTTTCAAGTAGGGAAGGTCAGATTACAGACACTCAGAATCCAAAACGAAAGTCTGAAAATGTGCAAAGCTCCTTAATGACATAACCTCTGGTGGACTGTTGTTTCTTTTGCCAGAACCCTTTAGTCATTTGTTACATCTTATTCTGCCCCTCTCTCTCTCTCCCCGGATTAAAACCACGTTTGCTGGAAAATCATGACACCCTGGGAAAAAAGCAGGTGATTTATTCGGGATTAGTCATAAACCACTGGTTCTGAAGTTTGGGATTTTTTTCCTTTCAGGATCAACTGAAATGTGGAAGGAAGTTGTTATGAGCTCCTCTGCCTGACCCACTTTAGTCATTCCTGATGGAGATGTAGGAGAGGAAAGTAAACACCATTCATTCATCACTCCACGCTTCTCTGCTTCTGGGCATATTAGTGTAAATTGAATTTCACAGCAACCTACCTGTAACCATAAGTGCCCCATTATATTGGGCAGCATCTGAGAAATTACTAAGAAGTGTTTCCTCATCAATTGTTTAACGTGGGAACATAAGAGAAGTATTGCTAATCATGACAGGGGCCTGCCATCCCGACAAGACTGGCTGGTTTCCAGCTTCCGGGACAATGGCGCGTGCCTTGGGTGCAGTGCACATGTCTGGCCAGCTGCATTGCCCTCCACCACCAGGCCCCGGCAAGCTCTGTAGGAACCAGCCCACAAAGGGAGGAGCGGGGTGGCAGGGAAGGAGCACGGAGCACACTCTATGCTGAGCACTCTGCCAGGTATCTAACGTTTCCACTTCGCGATAGATCGTCATGGCAAGTCCCAAGGCATGATCTCCGCACTGGGTGGTAAAGAATTCAAATCTCTGAGAGGTTAAACAACTAAACCAAGACCATCATAAGGAGGTGGACACATTGCAGGTTCTCTAATAACATGCCTCTAAAAACTAACAGCCAGAATTTACACAAGCCATAGATCCTCAAAAATTAAAATGATGCCACACCAAAGAGAATCAATTAATCCAATTCGTTACATGATTTTATGAGGAAAAGAACAGAGGAAAAAAATACCAGGAAACTATTACTTTTTTGTTATTATTCCTCATGGAAGAAAACTAATATTTGTTGAACACCTCATAAAGACTAAATACTTACCATATATTTTCCCATTTAATCCAGGAAACTGAGGCTTTAAATAGCTAATGATATGCTCAAAGCCACTGAGCTACAAAGTGGCCACTCTCAGACCCAAGCTCTTTCTACAGGGTTTTTGGGATCAAATGAAATATGTAGGTATAATTGAAAGCACTTAGTGAATTACTAATGGTTCTGCAAATGAATGCTATTGTGATTGAGATAATGCAGAGTTCAATCAATTAGCGGTAAACAGCATAATTGTTTGCTGTAAAAACCAACCCTGGCTTGCTGACCAGGGAGGGTTTCTTTATAGCGCCTAGCAACATCAATGGGCATGCACAGCTTCTTCACATCCATCTCAGAGACAGGCACTGGCAAGACATTCCTGACCCCTCCTGTTTCTAATTTCTTCTCACCAGGAGTTCTATTACTGTAGCTCCCAACAGCCACAGCCTTGCCATACCCTTTAAGGCTCAAGGGCAAGCCTCTTTAAGCTGTTTCTTTTGCTGTCTTGGCATCTGGCATCTTAGTGTGGTTCTCTCTTCCCAAGGCAAGAATGTTGTTGATGTCCGTGAAACTCACATGACCAGTTAAGGTAAGCTAGGTACACAGTGGTGAGTGCCACTGTGATCATATCCCAGACCCCATCAGGTGCTCCTCTCCTCTAAAGAGACATTTTGCACAAGCTCTAAAAGATCTCCATAGGAAAGGGGCAAGACCCCAACAGGCTTAGAGAACTCTTTGGGGCCACCCCAGGCAGCCCCAGCTTCAGCTGGAAGGACTCTCTCAATGTATTTCAGTTCTAGAAACTGCAGTGCCTATGGTGTCTCTTCATTTTCAATAGGGGTCATTTTTCTCCAAATTCAGGAAAATATTAGCTAACTCTGCCCCTTGGACGTTCTGGCTTGTGCTCAGAAACCCACCTCACAGAGAGAAACAATGGTCTTTCTATAACGGGCTGTGCCATCCCTCTACCTGAGGATGGACTGATACAATACAAATAAGCAAATGTAAAAATGAGTAAGTATAGGTCATGGTAACTTCTTGGACTCTCCCATATTCTTCTCCCGTCCTTACGAGATGCTCAGGTAATCATCAGCCCTCTCTCCCAGCTGCCCTACTTCAGGTCAGATGGAGGCCAACCAGGTAGAGCCGGAAGGCCCTGTCCCCAGGTGGTCCTCGCTCCCAGCTCTTGGCTCTGCAGAAGCTGCGTCTCTGAGCTGTCAATCTGCTGGCTGCCAACAGCGCCAAGCTCACTTACATTCTCAGCTGCCTTGATGGCGTCATCGGCACTTTAATTCCTAATTGCCTAAAAGCACTAGTAGTTATGTGCTTCAAACACGAGCTATAAAACTGTGTGCAGCAGGGAATTATGCTGACTGCAGTAGGAAGGTCACGAAGAAGTCTTCACCACACCCCACTTCTTGGCTGCAGTAGGGTACAAATTATTCCCCAGAGTTTTCTCTTTTCCCTCGAGTAACTGCAAGATCAAGTTCAGCAAAGGAGAACAGTTAGCCCGGAAGGGGGTTTCGGCCTCTCTCCAGCACTAGGGCACCAGTATTCTTTATGATAGAATGAAAACTTGAGTTAAGCCCACACTTCCTGTGACCACTGTCTTTGGGAATAACCGAGGCAACTGGAAGGAAGACATATCTCATTATCTGACTTCGAATCCTTAAGCCTGAGAGGTGGTCCCACTGCTGTCCAGGGTAACCTGTCACTTGATTTTAAACCGATTTTTGTTCTGAGGCCTTATCGCCACTAAATCCCTCATAAAGGTTATGGTCGAGGAACAGATCAGGACGAAGCTGCCTTCCCTTCCGCGTGAGGCTAGAGATGCAGGCCTGCCTGTTTTACACTACAAGTTCTCTGTGAGTGCGGCAGCTCCGTTAATCCCCCTGTGAAATGTCACAGTGCCGGAGCGAGCGAGGGAGTGCAGTTGGGGAAAGGAAAAAGTTTCAACATTACTTCTTGTTAATACAAAGCTTGTCAAACACATCACCTAGAAATACCGAATGTCTTTATTAGATTCTTTTATCTCCCCCCGAGATTGGAGGGACGCAGCCAGTTGCTTCTCAGTAGAGATGTCATCATCCAGAAACTAATTAAAGGCTACGCAGGAAGCTGGGTCTCTCACACTCTGGAGAACAAAATGCATTAGCAACCGAAGTCAAAAAAAAAAAAAAATTACAAGTGAACTTTATATCGAAAAGGGCAAGTTGGGAATTTGACAATAACTCTTCTTTCTCCCTCACCAGCTCACAGCAGGCAAAAGTGGGCGCATCAGGATGTCGATGAATCTTGACAGGAGGCCATCTGCTCCCTGGCATCGCTCAGGAAGGGACTTCTCCTCTCTCTCTGGGTGCAGAGGGGTAGAGGCCACCTGACCGCTTACTATGGGAAATGCAATTGTACGGGTTGCATGCCAGCATTCTCCCTTACTATCGAGAGCTGACAAAGATGTGTGTCTCTGAACAGACCTGTGCAGATCACAGAGCCTGGCCACTCAGCCCAAATATGTCCAATTACAGAAAAGCAAATAGGTACAGAGTTGTGCCTTTGAGGAGACAAAAACTCAGAATCCAAGTCCCCTGATACCTTTAACCATGTAATAACTTCCCACATGTGAATTAGGCGAACAGCTCCATTCTACTACGATTTACAATCATCAAAAATCCCCACGCAGTGTTACCGCCTTTCATAGATTTCTCCTGCTGATATTTTGTGATCTTTTGTTTTTTGTTACTCATAGTTGTCCACAGAATAAATTCGAAACCCCATGCTTTGAAAGCCCCATTCAAGGCCTTTTCCCATTGAGTGCTAATCCTATTGTCACCGTACACCGTGACTGTCCTAGCACAGCCTTCACTGCCACCTTCCTGACTGCCTGCTGGGTGATGACATCTCTTGTCTTACAAGGCTCTTGCTTTTCAGCTCTACTTCTCCAAAATCTTGGTCATTGTTTGGTCATATATAAAAACACCTTGTTGTCCACCAGGCTGAATGGCTGATACTAAATGAGTGAATGAATTCAAAAGCCTAGACATGTGTTGTCTCTTTCTACCCGGAGAATAAAGTTTAAAGTTTTTGGTTTGAGAATTCAGACCACCTCTCCTTCCACACTTATCTTCTACTATTCTCTCTAATTATTCTTGACCAAATATCACACATTTGTCTCTATCTGAATAAATTAATATGCACTAAAGACCATCTGCAAGTCTCCAGAATATCATGGTAGCCAACAGTTCAGGATCTAAAACCAACTAAACTCAGACTCTAATCCTGGATCTACTAGGGACTAGCCATATATATTTTTTTTTTCAATTTTTTTATTGTGGTAAAATACACATACCATAAAATTTACTTAACCATTTTTAAGTCTACCATTCAGTGGCATTAAATACATTCATAAAGCCACATATGTTTAAGAGAGTCATTTAACTTCTCAGTGTTCTCATCTACAAAATGCATATAAAAATAATACCTAATAGGGTGCTTATGACAAGTGATTTAGATAATTCACATAGTACTTAGCACGTGTTAAGGGATTAAAATAGAAAAACACACACAAACGTGTGCTCACCACTCCCACTAGAATCACTTTCCCCAATCTCTGAGTAACAAAATCCACAGACCTACATTTTACCAAATCTAATGGCCAATTCCCTGTTTTTGTTATTATTTCATCTTTCAGCAGCATCTGAACCAGATCTATCCTTTCTTCTTTGGCTTGAGGCTATCATGCTGTCCCTGTTTTGCTCTGACCTTACCGGCTATTCCTTCTCAATGTCAAACTCTAAATGTTTGAGTGCTCTATTTCTGGACCACTGGCCTTCTTCTCCAACTAAAATTTTCTCCCATCCTGTCTGTGGCTTTAACTACCAGCAGCAGCTCATAGTTTCTAAATTCATGCCTTCAGCCCTGACCTCTCCTTTGAACTTCACTCTCATACACCAAATATTGGATTCAATGCTTTTTCACTGTGTGGCCATGGACCTCAATTTCTCCCCTTATATAATAACGACCCTTCTGAAATAGGGCTATCCTAGGCATTAAGTGAGTTCGTATATATAGCGAGCTTAGAATAATACTGAATATGTAATGTGTGCTCAATAAAGGGTAGAGTTTGGGCCTATGTATCATCTGTATTTAATTCTTCAATAGGTAAATGCACTTATAATGTCCCAAACAGAATTCTGGATTCTTCTCTCCCCACCTCAAAACCTCCTCCTCCTCAGTATACCCCATCCTGGTCAATCACACCATCACCTACCTAAATGCTCCAGACAAAGAAACAGGAGTCAGCCTTGATTTCTCTCTTTCTCTCACTTTCTACAATGAATTACTAAGTCCTGGCTGGCTTTATCTCAAAACTGACCCTCACCCTAACTAGATATCATTCTCTCCCCTCTTCTTATCATTCTCTTCCTTCTTACTACCTAAGTCTATTCTACTGTCATTTCTTTTCTGGTCTTCTTGTTTCTACTGTTTACAAAGACATTTCATTTTCTGCATCACTTCTGGAGTAATTAAAAAAAAAGCAAACAAAAAATGTAAATAAGATCATATCATGCCCCACTTAAAAACATCCAATGGCATCTGATTGCACTTGGAATGGGATTCAAAGCTCATACCAGGGTGGGCTCTAAGATGCTACACAGCTGGCCCCAGGAGGAAGCCTCTGCCTTTACCTCGGACTATTCTGCCCAGAATTCACCGAGTTTTCTGATCTGTTATCTGTGCCTTGAAGGTGCCCAGCTGGTTCTCCTTCAGGCCTTTGCAGATTCCATTTGCTCTCCTGAGGTGCTCTTTCTCCAGATCTTCATGCACTTAGTTGTTTGCCATTTAGTTTCCACTTCAAATGTCCCCTACTCAGCGCCCTTCCTGACTATGCTACCTCCAATAGCTTCCTGCCCCATCGATTACTCTAGTTATTTGCATGACATGTATCACTCTGAAATTCTCATTCATTTGTTTAGTGTCTGTTGTCTCTCTCTTCTCTTTGGAATGTAACTCCCATGAGAACCAAACCTTATATTGTCCCCACTCTGCCCTTGCCATTAACTGTGCCCAGCACATAGTCAGGGCTCAATACATTTCGTTGAGTACATGAACTCCCCTGGCCAGAATTAATTTATCCTTCATTTGTCCTCCTACAGTTCTTTGTTCAAACCACTTTGATACAGCAAATCACATTCTGCCTTAGCAACTATTGGTAAATGTACCTATCCCCACACTAGAACATGAGACTCGAGAAGGCAGGGCCTAGAATGTTTTTATCTCTTTTCTGTGCTTCACCATTATGCCCCCATCAAGGAATAGCGTTTTTTGCAAATTCTAGGGGTACCACACTTGATTGTTCATTTGTGTCTTTGAACTGAATCACACATACACATTATCTTACTTGCATCTCCAAAATATCAAAAGATATATTTCTAGCAAAAGTTTCCATGACATAACATACTGACCCTGGAGTGATTAAACTGTTGCTACCACACCAAATCAGAAGTCACACAGGTGTTTCATGTGAGCATGTGTGTGCGTTTGTGTGCACACATGGATCTATTGTGCATCGGAGGGCCAGGCAGCCATATTTCCTACTGAAGAATTTGCTGCTTGTGGTGAACCTAGAGAAAGTGTCAATGTGCTTCTAAAAAGTCTAAGTTCATTTTCTTCTTCTAAGGCACTAGGACATCAAAGGAAACAATGGCCTACAGGCTGATCTTCTTTTGCTGAGAAGGTTGTGTTGAGTAACACAGAAAAGCTAAACAAAAAACCTGTCACTGGGCAATAAATTAAAAAATAGGTCTGTGCTACTGAAGATAAATCAGCAACTTTAATACTCCTCCCCTGAGCTGGGAATCTTCAAGGAACACAGGACAGGTGTCTCCAAGCTGAAGTATTGGTTAAAAAGCTGTCCTTTAAATTACATTTGGGCTATTTCTTTCCTGGCTGGCTGTATTTTTTGTGATCTATCTAGAGGCTTAAAAAGACACACAGAAAAATAAATCTCAGTTCCATTAAGCACACACTATAGACTTGCATATTTGTTCTTATCTTTGGCCTCTCTTCCCTTCTATCATCCCCTGCTCCCCGCCCCTTCCCAACACTATCAAACATCAGCACCGGAAAATGTTTACGATTACTCCAGACGCCGATACTAATCTAATTCCCTGTAATTGCTATTCATCATCATGTAGGCTTCCTTTCTTTCTTATTAAGCTCTAGTGCTCACATCCCACGTATCCTATAACTCCAGATACCAACTCACGTGTGCTCATTTCTAGAGTCAAAATGGTCGGCGAAGGAGTCGGCTCCCATCCACACTGTCAATCAGAGACCCGGGGTCAGTGGAGAGAGCCCAGGGGGCCCCGCCATGAGTGTGGATTAGATTAGCACAAGTTAATACACTTGCCTTCATTTTAAATCAGACATGGGCCCCTGCTGAGATGAATCGATATTTAATAATTGTGAGATACAGTTATGCGTATGTGCAGGGGTCTCCATTCCACCCTCACAGGGAACTGTTTGCAACAACGTTGCACATATAGCATATCATAATGCCTGGTGCTGGCTCCTCTGGCAATTCCTATTTTTATCGGCAGTACCATCCACTTCTAAAATGCATAATAAAGATAATAAGTCAACCCCCAGAAGAGACCTGCCTAGACCAAAGTGGGTAGAGACCAGCCTGAGTTCATTAAGGCAGATGGTAGAATTTTCCTTCCTAGAGATGTGGGCTGGGAAGGGTGCTCTGGAGTCTGGAAGAAGGAACCACTTCATTTTTGAAAGTACTTTTCAGAGCAGAATTTGAAAGCAGGCCTGGTAGTTCTAAGGACATGGCCTTGAGGGGGATAAGACACAGCCTTCTCCCCACCTCAGCCCTTCTACCTCCCAGCTGTGTAACCTGGAGCTTCACCTTTCTCACCTGTAAAAAGAAGAGGTATCTTTGTGGTGTGGGGCTGTCCTGTGCACTGCAGGATGTTTGCAGAATCCCTGGTCTTTACCCACTAGATGCCAGTAGCATCTTTACCCCAAACGCCTCCCCATCACACACACACACACACACACACACACATACACAAAGTGGGACTACCAAGAATGTCTCCAGACATTGCCAAATGTCCTCTGAAGGGTAAAATCACATGCTGCAGAACCACTGGGGTAGCTTAGCCTCAGGATGTCTTCTAGCTTTCTGTGATGCTATGTCTCATTTTCCCATTTTGGAAATCTCCACATAGGATGTTAGTCAGAGGCACAGAGCACAATTGTTTGGAAGTTCCTCCTACATAGCACTCTGTTTTCAGTTGCCCAATCTGGGTTAATTTTCACAGCAGAGATGTACATCATCTTGCCCTGAACCTCACTCCTTAGCCCTAAAAGGTACAGGGGTGCCACGCCCTATCACCTTCCTCAGCCCCCTCCATCCCACGCACCTGTGTCAGGGCTCCAGAGGCAGATGTGGAGACACAGGCACATTCTTGCTCTTACAACTACTCCTCAGCACCCCGGGGTGCCTGCAGCTCTCTACTCTTTCATATTCACCTTTGTCTCCTCAGTGCCATCTCACGGTCCCCTTCCGCAGATCACAGCAACACAGGGTAGCCAGCTGCTGAATGGCTCATTACCCAGGGCAAATTCATCAAAGGAGCCTCCGCCTGAGGACTGAAGCGAATCCTTCAATTGGCTAGGAATGAATGCGTTAATCTGGGGCTATTAGAGCCTTTTATCGGGCTGCCTAAAATATACTGCCTTTCCCGAGCATACGGAGCAGGCATTTCACCCTAAAGGGATACATAGGAGGGAGTACTATATTGGTGCTAACTAAAACAGAACAGCAAAGAAAAATATGAAGTGTAAGGGGCAGAGAAGCCAGATATGGTGTTGAACATACTTCTAGACTTTCATCTTGTTTCATTTTTTCAGGGCACTCAGGCAAAAACAAAACAAAACAAAACAAAACACACCTGAACAACATCCTTTCCAGTGAGGATGAAGAGAAGCAAGACGCTGAAGAGGTCCTCAGAGTAGCATGTTTCCCCATGAAATTGCACAGTGAGGCTAGAAGGCCACAGGACCGGCCTGGGCCGTGTCTCTCATGAACACAGCGGGGACTGTGCGATTGTACATACGTGCATCCTGGAATTCGGGTGCAGACTGTGTTCTCCCAGACGCAGAGTCAAGGCAGTTGTCATGCTCACATACCTGTTGCTACCACAAACCTTTCTCTAAAGTGACCCCAGAGACATTCCACAGGGAGCCGCCCCAGAACGCAAACTCTAGTGTTCGAGGAGAGCACAGGGTCCCCGCCAGGGGTCCATGGCAGCAGTGGAACAGGCAGTGGAGCAAGGGCAAATCCACAGGAGTCATTTTGGGCCCCGGGTTTGATGTCTCAGGATTTATTTCCTCCATTTACAAAATGAAAATTATCAATTCCTTGCCTTATAGTGTCCTTGTGAAAACCAAGTAAGGCGACTTCCATAAAAATGTTTCCATATCAATAAAGAAAAAAACTATGAGAAATGGCTGCAACACTATGGCCTGAAAGCCAGAATATTTCAGGACTAAAAAAATGAAATAAAGGAAAAAGAGCAGGCTGTCGGGTGCAGTGGCCATGTGCAGGGTACGATGGCATCCCTATCTGCTGCTGCTATCGGCAATTTCAAGTGGCCTGTGGGTTCCTCAGGGAGCTGGGATGCCTGTCACAGTCCACAGTAAAAGGAGAGGGCTGCGCTGGCGACCTGGGAGGAGACGTGGGCTGCTAGAAATGGACAAGCTGGTTTACGCTCAGGGGCGCTGGCCAGTGACAGTTCCCTTCATTGTGATTGACAGTCCTCGTGGGTAGAACATCATAACGAGGTGGATCAAGTCACACTTAGGCTTCTCCTAGGAGGTCCCCATGAAGACAGACCTGCTGCAATGGCTCAGTGGTCACGTTCTGGTCACCAGAGGCTCCTGCTGGAGTTTCTTTCTGTCTGTCTTTAGTAAATTTGGAATCAAGTGGGCTTCCCAGAAGCCTTGGATTTATTGATTTCAATCATCCTCTTAACTACCTAAGGCAGAACTCTTTAGATGTGACTTCATTCTTCCCCTAATCTTCCATTTCTAGGGTGGAAAAAAGATTAATAGGCAAGGGCGGCAGTTATTTTTGATTAGGATGAATCAAGTCCAGTGTAGCTGTCTGCTTTGAAGTGCCCTGACCCATTATTTGCCTGAGAACAAAGCAGGGTCAACATTAGAAAATGCAAGTCCAAAAATAAAGTGAAAGTAAGTGACGCTACTGAGCCCTGCAGGCCCCTTCCTACTCCACGCTGGGCTGTCTCCCAGGTGTCATAAGTGCTATGCTCTTGAAGACTAACTTCCAACCCTCTGCCATGACAAAGACCTGGAGCTTATTTTAGCGACTGTGGCCAACAGATTTTTTTAAAAAAATTATGATGTTAAAAATCACTATTAAATGACCAAATAGTCATTTTTCTTAATAATGTAGACATGTAAATTATATACAGCAAAGTTAGCAATGCTGAGCCATTTGTTTTGGAGTGGGTTACCATGGCCCACTTATGTAGCTATTGGGGAAGGAAGAAAATGACTATTTGTGGTATAACAAAATCATGTGCAATGGGATAATTGGAAGGCACCAAGCTTTAATTTTGAGCATCACTTCTCATTAGACAAGTACTGGAAAAAGTCTTCATGGGCACTATAACAAATGCAGGGCTTAATTCAGAGTGGTACTCCAATGGAAGAAAACTTCCTTTCTTGAGAAAGAAAAGTAAGAGGAGAGGAGAACATCGTAGGGAACAAAAAGGGTTTGCTGTCTCTTGCAAAGAAAAGTGTGTGTAGATGTCTGTATATACACCTGTGTGTACATACACAGACACACACATGCACACAAGTGTACACGTGCATACACACACACACATATTGGTGGGGAGTGAGAGCAACAGAGAGCTAGACAAGCAGGGAGTTTGATGCTTCAGTGTAGAATATCTTCCAAAATTGAGTTTTTTGTTTTGTTTTTCATTTTTGTTAAGTTTTCTTATTTCTATAGCACTGAACATAGATATGATGCTTTATTTAGGAAAGTGGGAGAATAACAAATCAGATACCATCATAAGGCTGTCACTATATATAAACAATCTCAGCAAAAGAATCTGGTGTGCTGAGGCAGAGTACAATAATAATCTGAATCAAAAAAAAATTAGAACATGAAAAAAAAAAAGGTGAGTTGAAAGCAGAAGGCCCAGCCATACAGTTTCATAAAAACGTTGGCTTCTAGATGGCACATCTGACCCCATGATGCTGTAGTATACGTTTGCAGTGACATAGTACACTAATAATGCTGTTAACCAGACTGAAGGTCGACTGCCTAAAAATGGATATTCTTTTTGCCAGAAAACTTTGTGTAGATAGCTCTTCATCAAAGTCATCTGGTGTAATTACAAATAATCTAAATTTATATTCAGAAAAATACAGCATTGCAAATTTAGGGAGCTAATCCCTCCCTGGTCTCTCTTTCCAGGTGTGAACAACTGGGGGGCAGAGCCAAGCTTCCAGGGGAATCAGAGGGCTGCACCAGCTTAGTCCCCAGGACAGGAGAACCCGCAGGAAAGGACTCCTGTGCCCTTCTGTCTCAAGGGAAAAGAAGCAGCTCTCCCCCTGGAGCCAATGTGATCTACTTACGCAGTGGAAGATAAAGGAGTCCAAAAGGAAGAGCAGCACACACCTGCATGCGTGCCACAGGCCCAGAGGCAGAGCATGCACCCTCCACACCTGCACCAAGGAGGGTGCAAAGAGAATGAGCGGGGAGAGGGGTCTGTCTGGGAGGCAGTCAGTGATCCCCTGGACCAGCTGCGTCCCCCAGCCCCGCCCTGGGAAAAGAGAGCAAAGGGGTGGAGGAAAGGGAGGAAACCAGCCCTCGCAAGGAGGCAGAACTTTTGGCGGAATATCCCTCTCCTGTGGGTGGACAGAGGATGTGCAGCAGGAAGAACCATGGATACCTTTTAAACTTGATCCTTTCAAGGGAGGCTCTCAAAAAACAAAAATAAAATGTTTAAAATACAGAATCCCTCTAATTCATATTTTAGCTGATGAAATGATTTTCCACAATAATAACATAGGTAACATTCTCCAAGAAGCTCCTAAGCAAAGGCTACTGGCATTGCAGGAGGGCAAAGGGTGCCAGTATCAGACTATAAAGCAATAAAGGTTGCAGTTCGGTAATGGAGAAATTGCTGTTCGGTCTGACCGTAGGGAAGCCAGTGTAAGCCTTCAGACCAGTGGTAGGAAAGTGCTGTGCCGTAGGTGGTGCACATTCATTTGTTTATCAGTTAATGATTTATAATTTCAAAGTAGCCACTAAATCCTTTACTCTTGAATCAGAGAACAGGGACTGGAATGGGGATAGTTTCCACTGGTATTTTCCCAACCCTGGTCTCCAGAACCTAATATTCCATGGGAGATTTCCAGGTGGTGCGGCACATTCGACAAACAGGAAGAAGGTTCATGAAATTTTATAATAGTATTCCTTTTCAATAATTAAGTTTTGTGAGAATTATTTTTCTGAAACCAGTTGGTTTTTCTTCTTCTTGGTCCTAATCAGACACCTTAGTTTCATCCTATAGCAGTGCATTTGTTTTCAAATACAATAAAGACAGTGGCATTTAGCCTGACTTGTGACTTTATTTTATATTCTGGAGGGGGCAGTCTGAAGTTTCTATGACTTCTTAGATTTGGATAAAATATACTTGTCCTGGTGCTTTCAAAGAACATGAAGCTTTTTCAAATGACACCTGTGTTTTTAAAGGCAGTAATTTCTGTTTTAGAATATATTTCTAGGACATGCACAGTCCTTTGGCTCTTTCTCTTAATGGTGATTGCAAATTTGGCTCCAGAGTCCCATAACTATGATGGCTGCTAATCTAGAGTTTCTACTGGAATGAAAATCCCTTCAGAAAAAAGGACTGTGACTTCCCGGTATTATGTTAAAGTTTCTAGCAAGCTGCCTGGTGCCAAGTACAAACTAGAAACGATTAAAATAGAGCTGAGGCCCTCAAATGCTGTGCCTGTTCATGTCACTGCCAAATGTGGCCACTGGGGCATAGCAAACTCGTCTGGAACAAGTGGGCATGTCTCTCCAGGATCCTGGGTCCTCCTAGAGTCATTACAAATGAGCTCATTACTGCAGCAGTTGAATAACCTTTCCCTGAGTACCTACTATGTGCTGGTCCAGTGTAACAGAGATCGGAATGAATAAGATACGAGCATTCCAGTTCAAGGGTGCAGCAGCAGGTGGAGAAGTTGACAATACACCCAACAATTACTGTACATGCCATGTGAGACGCAAATACAAAGTGTGACAGGAAGATGGGGAGGGTGGCAGGGAGGAAAATGCAAAGAAAGTTGCCATGTGTTTGGGTCTTAGAGAAAATGTGGGCATTCCAAGGCATCAAAGGAGAGTGTTATAGGAAGCAGAAGGCATGTGAGAAAGCTAGAAGTAAAATCTCTGAAATGTTGGGGAATGAGTTGATCTGTGTTCCTCTACTATAATGTGGGTGGTAGAATTTGATAGCACAAAGATAATTTGGGGTACCATTTTTGCAGAAGTGAAAATGCCTTACTAAAAAGTTTGGATTTGTTTCATAGGAAGTGGGGATTGCTCAAAGGGTTCTAAACAGCTTTGTGTTCTGAAAAAAATGCTAGCAGCAGTATAGACTGCATATTGGAGACAGCACTGATGCCAGGTAGCCATTATGACCACTACTGCCATTACTACCATGCCACCACCTCACCAGCCACCACTAGTTTTCCGTTTCAGTGTTACCTTACCTTTATTGAATGCCTATTGTTTGCAAGCATACAAAATGCTTTAAACCCACTGCCTCAATCCATCTTCTCAGCAACCCTCAGTGGCAGGTATTATTAGTCCCCTTAGTTATATTAATATATGATATAGAAAGAGATCAGATAACATGCCCAAGGTCACAGCTAGTGAGTATGATCTGAAATATGACCTGAACGCAGGCGGTCTGACACTGGAGCCCGCTCCCTTATCCAGTGCGTCACTGCTTGAAAGTATAAAAGTCCTCCTGAGACGTGACATAAGATTGATCTAAAAGAGGAAAGAGCAGAATGGAAAAGAGGAAAGCACTATTTAGTAGACGGAATTGCAAGACTTAGTGACTTGAGTCAACACCACCAGCAAAACAGATATGTAACAAGAAGTGAAAGACAAACTTGCAGATGACTCCGAGGTTTCTAGCTTGGTTGACTTTGTATGTTGGTGTCATTTGTTGAGATGGAAAATAATGGTTGAAGAGAAGATTTACTCACAAAAGATGCAATAGACATTTGACACTCTTTTAAGCCACTACCCAGAATCTGAACCACTTGCCTATATAAAAGGAAAAAAAACCAACCCTAGATAGAGTGAGTCCACTCTGAAATCTGGTAAGATCAAAGACTCGCACTCCTGTACTCTAGTAGGTACAGCATGGGCATGTCACCTGGTCTGACTACTGGATGCCCTTGCCAAGGCATCTGCCTCTATAGTTAGTTAGTGACGCAAAGAGGCAGAGACAGTTGGAATTCGCTCTTGTTGGGATAGGCAGTATGCAGAGGTATCAGGAGAGCAGAGGAGGCATCAAACGCCAGTGTTACAATGGTGTCAACAATGGTGCCACTATTAAGCTGTGGTGGCTGCAGTCCCAGCAAGGCTCTCCCTGCATTGTGATTTTTTCTGCGTATTGCCCTTCTTCCCATGTTTAAATCAACCTTTTGTCAATTCCATGAGTTCTACCATATATTTTCAGTCAACTCCTTTTGTGTTAAGTCAATCTAAATAAATCTCTGCTGACTGAAACCAAGAACCTAGTTAGGTACACAGGGTAACAAGAATAGTTTGGAATATGTTGAGTTCAAGTTGTCTGCAGGACACACAAGTTGGATGCTCAGTGGATGACTTGGAATCCTTTGAGAATTTAGAAAAGAGGCAAGGCTGAACACACCTGGATGACTGCTCAAATCAGGGACTTCATGCTAACGCCAGGACTGAGTAGCATCAGCTGGGAAAAACATGAAGGGCAGAGATTCAAAGAGGGAATCCAGGGCAATGCCAGAATTTATGACTCATGAGAAGAATTAAAGTGAGTAAATAAAAGAAACTGAGATGGGGTGGCCAGAATTGGCTGACAGTCAGGAGAGAGTAGTTTCATGAAAAGTTGAGAAAGAAAGACTATCAATAAGGAGCGTGCTAACAGCTGCATCAATTTCAACAGAAAGCGGACTGAAGGGATGTCACGGGATTTGGCAAAAAGCAATTGCCACTGTCCTTACCACAATAGCTTGCCTTACTTTTTGTAACTTATTCTGAGATGCTTAAGTTAAATAAGTAACTTTAATTTTCAGTGTGGGATGATTGATTTTCTACATAATCATGAACCAAAATTATCACTTCTTTCCTCTTCCCCCCCCCCTTCTTTTTTCCTGAATATTTTGCCAGGAAGGAGCCTATGTCAGTCTGGGGCTGGCAGCAGAAAACAACAGAAAGGCAACCTGATAAGAAAGCCTCCCCAGTTTTTAATGTTTCATCCTCTAAGATGAAGGATTAGAGGTGGTGAGCTGAGCTACCAACTACGGCGACTGTAAATGTTATCAGATTCATGGTGTTTGGTAACTCAGGTCCCAATGTGTGTGTAATTTAAACCCAGCTGCCCAGGGTAGAAATTATAGAAAAGTGTGAGAGTTTGGGAGTTATATGAAGTTGTTCAGTTGTACAAAATTTCTATCAATTGTCCTTTTCCTTTAAGGATCTAAACTTTTTTTCCCCCCTTTTTCTTGTTCCTTTGAAGTTGCCTGCTTTACTTCTTGGCTAATCTCTGCCTTTAATAATAATCCTTCACTGTTTAGTAGCTTCTTTAAAAGTCATGTTTGACTTAACATGACTGTCAATTTCTCTCTGCCTTCTGAATGTCTTCACTAATCATCTCCAACATCTCTCTATTGGATTATTTCATCCCCTTTGAGGATGTTCTTATTCTCTTTCATCTTTTCACAAATTATGTAATAATTTATTAGACCATGAATACACGATACAAAGTGAATGTGAAATCCCATATTGAGTGAATCACTTTTCTCTCCATAGCCAATCAATCCCTTTTGTGTATTTCAAGGGCTTTTAAACTGGTGCCCATGGGCCTTTAAAGATGCTCAAGAAAGGGTATACAATTTTCCAACAATTTTCTGAAAGTGTATGCAAAATAACATTACTACCATTAGCATCATCCTACCTTCAGAAGAAGAACCTGAGGAACAGAGAGGTTCAGGAACATGTCAGGGTCAAAAAGCAATATTTTAAAACAAGCACTCTGCTCCCGGTGTCCACATGTTAAACCACTACGCTATGCCACCCCCCAATCAATGAAACTTCCCATTCCTCTTCCGTTTCCAGCTCCCCACACCAGGCACAAGTCCCCATAGAGCCTTGCCAGATTCAACTCTGTATCTTCTCCATCACCGAGGCTAATCGACTTAATTTAGGCCATCCTCACTGCTTGCCTGCATCACTATAACAGAGTAGGCCAGCTTTGTCCCTCTGCAAATCATCTTCCAAAATGACTCTGAATGATCTTTTCAGAAATGCAAATATCATCTGCTTATAAGGATTCAAGGTATTCATTTCCACCCACTTTACCAGTACATAAAATCCTCGGCTGGGTGTGTCCAGCAAAACCCTTCACGACTGGCCCATTTACACCACTCCAATCTTATCTTTTACCATAACACACCCAAATTTTCTTTTTCTCTCTCTCTCTCATCCCCGCCTGCCCCCAACACACACACATTTGGAGCCTCTGCCTTCTCCTACCTTTCAGCCCTTGTTACCTGTGGACTGGGTCAGGATCTTTGTCCTGCCCTGTCTCCCCAGAACTCCCTTGTGCTTCCACTCTGGCTGCCTGCATTGGTAGACTCTCAATCTTTACATAACTACTTTTTCTTAGCCCTTTAAATCTGGACTCCAATCTGAAAGCCTTCCTCAAAGCTCCACTCCACCTTGAACCAGTTCAGGTTTGAGCCCTGGTTGTTGTTTCTCTAGCATCTTACAGCAGTTAATTGTACTCTATTTGAGCAGAGGGAGGAGCTTCCTGTAAACTCTCTGAGAAGAGCAATTCTCTTTTACCTCTGAATGCTCAGACGGTACAGCGCTTTTGAAACGTATAGCAGGTACTCAATAAATGAATGGAAAAACAAATAAAATCAGGAATAAAAAATTGAATCCAGCTTACTTAATTAATGTAATTGTTTGAACTGGATAACTGAAACGCCCAAGTTTTTCTTCACCTCGAATCCATTAATCCAACTGACAAGTTAAATGCTAAATTTTGTTAACCTACATTTTCACTTAATATTTTAAAAACATTTTATTCTGAATAAAAATATTTCCTCTCTTACATGGCCTACATCTATACTAATGAAATTCTTATTCCTTTTCATTTAACTTTCAATTACCCTCATCATGCATTCTTGAGAAATTTTTAAGATAAGCAAATGATATACAACCATAAAAACACACACATCATTAATTGTCCAGGTCATCTTCGATACAAGATTAAATTATATATTAAAAAGCTGTGTATCACATTATTCATAATTATTTGTATTTCACAATTTTCCCAATAAATTTGAGGAATCTTATAATAAAAACACAAAATAAAACAGTGGAGAAAACACAGAAAGTAAGTCCAAGGGAAGAGAGAATATTTCTTATGGTGACCATAAATGTCAACGTAAATTTTGATGTTAAACTTGATATGTCGTTTTTAGCTTCCTGAGAGACGGGCAAAGTGGGAATTATGTTTACACATATGGCATTTTGTTCAGTAAGAAGGAAACATTGCTATTTTTCTGGATAACAAAGGAAAGAATGAGAACTTAAATAATATTATTAAAGTTTATCCTTCCTTCCTTCCTTCTTTCCTTTCTTTTTTAACAAATAATAAGCACAAGACACTCCCAACCATATGTTTATCTCTGTGATCTCAGACAAACGACATAACCCTGAGGCACCGGAGTCTTCCTATCTGTAAGAAGACAGGCTGGGACTGCATGTTATCTAAGATTGCTACCAGCTCGTGTTCTATAAATATTTTTAATTTGGGCATCAGTGGGTTATGTATTCTAGAACTCAGTCTAATGTGAGTTATTCAGCAAAACTCCTGAATTACTCCATTATTATTTTTCATTTCTTTTGTCATGTGAGTGAAGAGGAATAAAATTGCTTTGGAATATTTATAATCAATAAACACTGAATAAGGAAGCAAACAGTACCCTGGATTAAGACCATGTCTCTATTTTAAAAGTTTTGGGCAGTTGCTTGAGGCAGTGGGAATTAACTAGAGGTTTACCTAGTCAGGGTAAGTGCATTAGTCACAGCCATTATGGCAGAGAGCCTTATCCTCTCAGTATTTTACACCATACCCCACTGGGGTTTCATTGTTTCCAACAATAAGATTTTTATTAGCTTTAGGCGTTTTGTTAGTCTGTTTGGTTCACTGCTCAGGTGTGGAATCACTGAACTTAATTACAGCTTATTGCTTAGAGTTTTCAAGTATGGCATTACTAAGAAGTTGCTTATTAGGAAAACATCAAAAGTCTTCCAAAATGTTACATATTTTGGATATTAAGCAAATTGATGTTGTGAATTAGTATCCTTATTTTTAGCAACAATAGTGATAGTAAAGGTAATCATAACACATTATAAAGTCATCTAATCCTGTTCCCTGTTCCACTTTGTGGCAACCTAAGTGCAAAACAGTGCATTAATATTCAGGTACCTGTCAGTTGGAATTGTTAAAGCTATTAAATTGGATCATACTGTGGCCACTGGATTGGAGTGCTACTGCTGAGCTGTAATATTTACTTGTATAAGGCCAACTGATCTGTAATAAAAGAGAGTTTCTGTCCCTGGTGCTGAAAGCAAATAATCTCCCACAGGATTTGGTACCAAGCAAGTTCAAAAGAACCTCTTATGTTGAATCATGCATGTATTGTAATGTCTCTAATAAATCAATTACTTTTTGGCAGCAAAATGTCATACCACTTAAAATTCTGCTAATCACCTGCATTTTGCTGAGCTTTATACTGTTATAATCCACACAAACTAGCATTCTCCTGAAATGCATCAAGGAGAAGTTTGAGTTACAAAGAAACAATAAAAACTTTAGGCATGTGTACTTGACCATGATTCACAGAGGCCAAAATCCTTCCCCATCCCCAGCATACTAAGGAATATATAGATATAATACCACACACCAAGCATAATCTGGGAGGATATCTACCTTTGGTGTCTTATTTGGAAATGTATAGAAAACAATCCTCAAATATTTATTTTTGTTAAACACCAGCATATGCCTCATATCTTTTGTTACATATATAATCCACTTTTACACCCTTCAAATGACAAGATGTGACAATATCTTCTACTTGTTATGCTGCAAAAGGGAAAGAAACTGCCTTCAACTTAAAAGTGTTTCATCTCCTATAGAAATGAAAATTCTTTCTGAACAAGATTTTTCCTGTCTTTTTTTTTCTCAAAAGTTGCTTCTATATCTGTAATTGACCAAAATGCACCAAACTTATCTTTTATAACGCCTACTTTTTATCACCTAGGCTTGTGTAAATAGGCCCACCTGAGGTACTGCACCTGACTACCTCGCCCTCTAGAATGAGGACCTAAGTGTGCTTCCAAATGAAAGATAAATGAGCACCCTTGCACACCACACAAATTATCTTCTGTATACAGTCACGCTTAACTAAAGAGAAAATCGAAACATGCTTTGATCAAACACATTTTTTTCATGGATTAATTCAACAATCCTTTCTTTGGTGTCAAGCATATGTTGGGACCACACTAGATGATGATACACAAATAAAGGAAACCAATGAAAAACCTGGCTCGTATCTTCAAGGGATATAATGAGGGCAAAAGAGAACAAACATGAGATAGATAATTACAAAACACTGTAAAGAATGTTGCAGTCATAACGCAAAGAAAGAGTTTTGGAAGTTCAAGAGGGAAGCCAGAAACCTTCCTGAGATGGAATGGGGTTGGGGGCGGGGGTATGTCTAAGGGTGGCTTCTCAAAGAAGGTGCTTAATTTCAGTCTTAAAGAATGAGGTCAGATTTTTTTTTTTTTTTTTTTTTTTTTTAGGATGAGAAGGAAGATGCAAAGAATGGCAGAATTCAAATTACAAGTGCTCACTTATAGTACCAACAACTCCAGACACTCAGCATGCATTTCTGGAAAACTAGAGGAGTTATTCTTCATCTTCCACATAGGCTACATTCTGGTGTATTCCAAATTTATACAAGTTTGGTTGAATTTACCAAATCTGGAATGCTAAAGCTTATGGAGCTGGTGCAGGATAGAGAGCAGGAGACAGAGTGTGGACATACATGGTGACAACAGTGTGGGTGGACTGTGACAGCCAACAGAGAGACAAGGTTTGGGAATGATGGGACGACCACTGCAGAGATGAGAGAAGATCCTGGGCTCAAGTGGAGACAGCACACACCCTCCACCCACGCTGTCACTGAGAACCAAGTATACCTCAAACCTTTAATTAAAAATCTTACATGTATGCATTCTGCACTAAATCATTCTCTAATACCAGCACTGGGCACTTTTATTATCCACTTTATTTGCAAAGCAGCAGCCTCCTACATCCCAAGACTGAGTGCTGCTGAACTCCCTCCAGCAGGCTGCGGGGGAAAAGTGAAGGTCCTTGGTCCCTTGGTTCAGAACAGCCATATCAGATAAATGTGAAGTCTTGTTACCCAGAAATATTAATCTAAGAAGAGAAGAGAATTTGATTATCGTGAATTCTGCTCCACACTCCTCTTCCTGCCTGAAAATAACCTCCCTCTCCAGAGCAACAATAATCTGAACACAAACAGACGTGAAGCTTTTCAAAAAGTAATGAACTCTGAGGCGTTGGAGCCAAGGCGATCGTGGTTTAAATGCACGACTCCAGCAATCCAGAGAGCCCATCAATTACACAGCCCAGCCATCGAGGAAGTAAAAATAATATTTCAAAGAGTCATTGCCAGAAACAGAAAGAAAAATAAGAAAATGCCACAGAAATCACACCATTCAGAGCAAGCAGTTCCAAGAGGATGACCGAGCAAAGAGGAGCAGCTCAATGCTGCCAAAGGCAACTCTCTCCACAGAGCGGGACAGGGAGGGGACAGCAACGCCCCTCTCAGTCTGTTCCTCATCCACACGCCTGAGTCCATGCAGTCACTGTTTTAGCATCATTTCTGTTACCCTTGGGGCATGGAGTGAATTACATTCTTAATGTGCTAATTCATTTACAAACATTTTTGAGAGCCTACAACAACATATCACAATAATATAGGAAGGGGTTCATTAGTTTACAGAACCAGTTCACATCCACGATTTAGTTTTATCTTTACAATTACTCTTTGAAATAGGGAAAGGGGCACTATTAGGTCTATTTTACAGATGACAGAAGTGGGGCCCAGAGAAGTGAAATGACTTGTCCAAGGTTGGCCAACTATTGGGTGTCCAGATGATGGCCTCGAATGCAGAGGGCCATTGATAAACATTTTTTTGCAAATAAACAGTGTTGAGACTAAATCACTAAATATTCTAAAGTCATGAATATTTTCTTCTGGCAGCCTCTGAAGGGCTTTTTTCACTGCTTCCCTCTGTTGCAGGCAGTCCATTAGGGACTGGGTAGGACTAGGCAGGTTCACGGGACATGGTCTGACCCCAACGAGTGCAGGACACACTCTTCAGCTACAGCACTCTGAACTGTTTTTTTTTTTTTTTGTTTGTTTTCAACATTTTTAAGGACGTAGGGAGTGGTAGAGACAATCCAATGTTTAAGAAAAAGGTTACTCCCATTTAAGCAGTGCTATCTTCAAAAGCAAATGCTGCATGGTATACAAGGACAAGACAATAGAAAGAACAGCAGCTCTGTAGCCAGAAGGCCTGGCTTCTCCTTTCAGTTCCACTCTCCACTCTTGGGCACAAGTCACATGCTGTGAGCCTCACTCTCTTCACTGAGAAACTGGAGTTGATAATACTCGCCCTACTTAATTCACAGGCTGGTTGGGATAAAGGACAGGGAAGCCACTTTACAAAATCAGATGCATGCAAAAATTACAGAGGTAATAATCTGAATAACTGTCCTCCAAGGACCTTAGTGTCCCTTTGTGCAGGGGAGGAAATGCCTTGTCTACTATACATTTGGCAGAATTAGTGAAATAATAAGAATAGCAGCAGTAATCAGAATGCTTATTCTTATTAGTATACAGCTTTGCCGTTTAAAAATACAAAGGCAACAACTGTAGACAGTTAAAAGGCATAATATTTGGAGTCAGTCAGAACAGAGGTCCAAAGACCTACTTCACTATGCACTCATGGATAATCAAAAACAGATTACTTAACCTTCCTAGGTTTGACCCTTTAGTTATAAGATGGGAATGATAAAGAGAATTAACCCATAAAATTATTTTTGAAGTTTAAATTAGAAATGTGTATAGAGGACATAACCAGACCCTGGAAAATATAAGGAACAACTATAACAATTATTTATATTATTACAGGTTGTCTCACTTTTTTATAAATTTTCCGTGTAAAGACAGTTGGATTGACATGGTGTTATTTCCCTCTCTCCTAGATGTCTAGCATCAGACGCTAACTGATCTCACAGGGTATTGTGAGGTTTAACTAATGAATTGTGGCGAAGAATCTGTGTGATGTTTAGACACTGAGAGCTATAGGATGACATGCGAGTTGCATGACTTTTTACACTGGTCCTTTGGTATTGCAATTGATCTTGCCTGGTTTCCTCTTGCATTGATCTGTTCAGAGTGCTCCTGACACAAATGCAATTTACTGTGGCCAGCAATCAAATTCACCAATCACACATGGCAAAAGCGACTGAAACAAAGGGCAGAAGTTGTGCTATTTCCAACACAGATGATCAGTTCCTGAGTTTCTGACAGCATCAAATAGAAAAATCAAAATAACTCAAGACAGAAATAGCATGAAGACTCTGGGTCCTCAACCCATTTGCAATATTCCTATGTGACCTGGAGCCTCCCCCTCCCCCGCCCCCATGTACAAATGGGAAATTATATATCTTGTGAGGCTGGGGAGAATTGGGGAGTTGGATGGAACATGGCTGGCCTTTCCAATAACTGTTCCTGTTTTTAATTATTGGCATTTCAGTAGATTTTAATAGTCTCCGTCTTTCACAGGCCAAAGCATTTCAAGTTAGGGTAATTTCTAGCCACTGAACACATTGCCCCCAAGTCCTGTATTTTAAAGAGAAGGCTTGTTGCTCTAGACAGATTTTCTGTGTCTCAAGCAGAGACACATCCCTGGCAGTGGACATATCTAGAAAAGGAGTAGGTAGAGGAGAAGAACCAGAGAGGAGGCAGAGTAGGTTCCAGCAGACCATCCTTGGTTTAGACCTGGTGGACATTAAAAAACAACTCTGTATTAGATCTGCCAGTTGCTAATACTTTGTCCTTGTCAATTTTCTAATTTAGTAGAACCCTGAATAGACACAGATAGTATCCTGTATCACATGATCTCTATGCTTAACCCAACAATAGCTGACTGGACCAAGAGTGATCACTTAACTCAAATGAAGACAGTCTGACTTACTTTGCTGCTACTTTGGATTTAAGGCAAAAACAAGTTAGTTAGCTATGATCTACCAAGCTGTCTGAATAAGCACCAAGGCAGGCGAAGGCTACGTGGGAAATGAAATTGGTGGAGATCAGAGAAACTCTATGTAAGAGATTCAAGAGATCACCGTAGGAGATGTACAGAAAGAAGCACAATTGAGGAAACCATGCAGCCCCAACAAGAGAAATGTAGAGACAAACTGTCAAAGGCCAGCCCGTTACTGCAGGGCTCGGCTGTTCTTCCTGTGCTTGTTCCACAAAGTCTGCCCCATCTTTCCAATAAATCTTCTAGAATTATTTTAGGGAATTCCTGCAATAAACATGGATTTTTAACCATGACAAAAATTGAGTAGGCAGAAATAGTGAAGAAACCAATGGGAAAATAGAGGCATTCCAAGTGCCTGAAAGAGCAATGCAATGGACTGAATGTTTATGTGTCTCCAAGAGTCACATGTTGACATCTGAACTTCCAAGGCGATGATATTAGGAGGCAGGGCCTTTGGGAAGTAATTAAGGCAGACCTCTCATGAATGGGATTAGTGTCCTTATAAAAGAGGCCTGAGAGAGTCTCCTGTTCCTTCCACCATGTGAAAACACAGAGAAAAGGTGCTGTCTATAAACCAGGAAGCAGGTTTATAGACATAAAACATATGAGACACCCATACCAGACACCAAATTGTCCAGCACCTTACTGTGGACTTCCCAGCCTCCAGAACTCTGAGAAATAAATTCCTGCTGTTTATAAGCTACCTAGTCTATGGCATTTTGTAATAGCAGCCCGGACAGATTTAGACAGGAGATAAAGGGGCAGCACAGGACAGGCAGGGGCGGCTGGGCGAACATCAGCAGGCTCGTTTGACCTCTGAGAGCCCCCGGAAAAAGTCAGCTAACACCTACGCAGACAAGTGAAGACACTAGAGTCTAGCACAAAAGGAAAAAATGAAACATTAGAAATTCATCCAACAACCAGCATTTATGGAGAAAAATATGTGATATTTAGCGAATGATTCTTATACCAAAAAAGTTACATCTTTTGGGTGAAGAGATAATTACAATATAATGAGGTGAGTTTAAAGACAGATGTAGGCGATGCTTGCTCTATTTAGTCAGAGGAAGAAGAGAAGACTTAGGAACATAACAGGCTTCATATATTATAACCCCATCATGAGGTCAGGGGCCATTTATCACCCATTTTCCCACCCCAGACACTTGCCATAGTGCCTGACACACAATAGAAGTTTAGCAAATATTTGTTAAATTCAATTTTAAAAAGCATTGAATGCTTCCTAATGCTACATATTTCACTGAATTTCAATCCCCCCTTATAATAAACTGCTGAGTGATTATACTCGAGCTGTTATAAATGAGAAAGGTGGAACTCCGAGAGATTCAATATTAGCTTGACACATACACAACTGCCAATATTCAGCTATTTTTGACCTATAACTTGTAGACATTTACATAGACAGTATGATTCAAAATTCATAGCTCTTAATTAAATGCCAAGCGCTCTTTATGACTGCAAAGGATTCAGCTTATTCTGTGTGGTTCTAGCAGAAATAACAAAGAGGTAGATATTAGAGATGGTTAGGTTTTCATATCATAATATATGAAAATATACAGAACAGAGCTTTTCTAAAGGAAGTAGGAACTATATGAGTAGGTAGGTAGTTGTTCCTTACTGATAGCATTTAAATGAGTAGTAGGTACTACCCAGCTACCTCCCTACACACATATCTATTTATGGATGGGATTCTGGTTTGGGAAATGGAATCATGAGAAGATATATGACCGGGGATTTCTATGACCTTCAAGAGAACATGTCTTATTCTTTGGAGGCCTAAGTTGACAAGAGGGTGTTGGCGGAAATGGAGTAGACAGTCTCTTCTACCTTGGCCTTCACATAGCTTCTGTCAAATATTCCCCAAGAATCATTTTCTCAGTGGCACCTGGCATGTCTGCACAGGCTCCGTCAGCCGTTGGCCCATGGCACCTGAAGGTCTATATGTGGCAGGTGACTGTGGCCAGCCTGAGCTAGCTGTGCTCCCTCTCCGTCCCAGAGTAAAGAGTGAAACAAAGTCATTCCTTACCGTTCTCCTCACTAGAGGCTCTGCCATGTCCTGGAATAACTTCCTGACACTAGATTTCTAGACGGGCCAGAGCTAACAGGCAAAGATAGAAGGATGGGATGAACTAGAGTCAGACAGGGAGACAGGTACAGCTCTCTACGAACACCCACATAGACAGCAACATGCTCCAGCACTGTTAGAGCAACTCCATAAATACTTACTTCCACTTTTTCTCCTGTTTGACTATCAGTGTTGAAGACAAAGGCAGGATTCCTTGTGCTTCTTATCTTCAGAAATACCACCCCTGGCCTTACCCAGTGCCAGTCTATAAAGCTATTCAAGGGGTGGGGAATTAAACCTAGATACAATTCTGGCTCATAGGGCTGGCTGGGACTGTCTGGATATCTCAGAAAGAGTTTCATACAGTGTGTGACGGCTTCGTCCTACAATGCATTGCTGTAGCTGACCACTCAACCACTGGCCCTTAAGAAAGAGCAACAGGAAGTAAGAATGAGCCAGAGGCCCAAAGTAAGTGAAAACCCAGAGGCCTATGTGATTGTAACCTCTGACTCAAATCCTAGGAATAATAGGGACCAAAAGAAAAGGTGTGTGTTGGGGGTGGGTGGATGGACATTGGATTAGGTAATGTCTAAAGAGCTAAAATCAATTCAGCGTACCATTTGCTTACTCAATAGTTTTGGTTGTGGGAATGCAAAAGACTTTCCTTGCAAAACCACCTGAATCCCAATAAGGATAAGCTCCTGTGTCTGGGATGTGTACAGTGAAGACCTGCTTGACACAGGCACAGTCTTATTTGTAGGACACCAGCAAGGCGAGCTCTTTGTCACCCCTGAGCTCCTCCCCTTCCTGCAGGCAGGTTTGTCTCAGTCCCTAAGTTGACTTAAAGATTCCCCAGGAGAGTTGGCCTGAAAATCAGTTCTAAAAGCCAAAAAAATGAGGAGAGCCAGATTAAAGTATCAGCCTAGAATTTATGCTCTGGACTTAAGGTTTAATAATGCAACAGAAAATCAATATTTAATAAAGCAAATGATGGAGAAAAACACTGCCTGGGAGATGAGGCTGCTGCACTGTTTTCAAACGTCTCAGTCCCAGAGGAGGTTGAGTTGGCAGGATGGATTGGAGACCCGGCTGACAAGAGAATATGGCATGCAGACAATTGCAGGTCCCATTGATTCCTATTCTGTTATCTCATCTCATGGGCTCACTGACCATTTTTATTAAAGGACTAACACAGAATTACAATGAAAGTGATATGAGATACCCAGTAGAGTAGGGCAAATGGACCAAGCCAGCCTTTAATTAGCAACCAAGGATTGTCCCTACTATGCAAGAGGGCCACCAAAGTTCACACTCTATTTTGGGAAATGGCAGGGGAAGGATGGGCCTAGAATAGGACCTCTTTAGATGGATTCCAGACAGGCAGGTGACGTCTGATGAGTTGTACCAGCCTAACTCACCATGAAATGAGGAACCACGGTGGAATGCACCTATTTAGCACAATAGCATCTTGAGCAATAGCTTACACTTAGTAGGAATACAAATTGCCACTGACTGATTAATGGATCTTGAGGATACTGGGTTTAGGAATGCAAAATTACTTGGGTTCTCTCTGATTACTATGTGGATTGCAAAGCATTTCTGAGCTGCAGGAAAACTGAATTTCATTAGACAGTTCTCTCCACTGCATCCTCTATAGCAATTTAAATATTTCCGCTTAGTCATTTTTCACTGGAAGTTATTCTTCCCTTTGGGGGCAAAACAAGCTTCATCCTGTCTGTTTTTTGCTGGTCTACATATCTGGTTTATAGTTCATTCCAGATTCTTATTTGGCTAGAGGGAAGAATAGTTGTTAGATACCTAACAACCTCTACCTAGTCAGGAGAGAGGGTTACGCATTTCCACCTTGAACACACTCACTGTTTCCTGTTATTGGAACTAGCCATGACCACTATGTATAGTACAATAAATTCTTCTGAGTTGTTGTGCCTTCCTTCCATCTAAGGCTCCCTGTGTAGCCAGGAAGAAGTACAGAAACCAGAGCCAATATGCTGCTCATAACCTGAGAAGCCTCAGGCAAGACACGTGACAGCCGTCACTAGAATGGGAACAGGCTCATTTGTAGTGGACAGACTGGCTACTCCCATTCGTTTGCTAAAAAACACAAAATGGGGAAAGCACAGTGTATCGCTCCTGGTTAATGAGGACGCTTCTTCAGAAATCCTTAATACAACTTTAAATTATGAAGAGAATAGATTCTTGAGAGGGAGGCAAGGCAACATGAAAGGAAGAGAAGTGAAGAACTCGAACTCCAAAAGAAGTGAGGCGCAATGCCAGCGTGCTCATCACTGTCCTCGCCCGTCATCCGACTGGTGTGCAGCAAGTGTGTGGTTCGTTCTTATTGAACGAAGGAATAGGGCAGCAGAATAGAGTGGAATAGAATAGAAGAGCATGTTGAAAAGTAAGGGAATAGCAAACATTTCATGTGGGAGGTGGGAGAGACGAGGTCAAGTCCTATGGTGTGAGTTGGGGGGTGTCCAGGGAGAAATCCCAGCTTGGCTGTTGGTTTACCCTGTGAATTCCTCAACATGTCACTGACACGCTATAAATAGAAGCCAGCAGTCCCTGGCATCTCTTGCTAGTGCAGTGCCATGAGAGTGTGAGGCAGTAGGCGGGAGCCAGAACTTAGCCTTGATGCTGGAAATGAGGGTCAGGACCCCAGGACTCTCACCCTGCTCCCCTCGTTTGGGCTTCATTTGCTTTCAAGCTTATGATAAAAATTTTGTCTGCATAAACCTTGCAGTTTTAGAGCCCTAAAATCCTGTGTGCCAAGTGGTGTTGTGATCAATTCATGTTCAGCTCTAGATTATCCCAGGAGAGGTCACTGCCACAGACTAACAGATAATGAGCTCTCACTAATAGAGACCATGGGGTGGGCAAGGAGGGCTGACTCACTGCAAAACTGACATTATAGGTCTAGCAAATGAGACTCAGAACTCAGTGATTCAAAAAGGTTAAGAAAACTAGGTCATGTTCTCCAGAATACATTACATGGAACTTTTGCTGAGGTGCTGTCTGTTCACTTCTGATGGGGACAGTAAGGAGAAAATGCTACACAACTGTGTCACAACCACAACAAGCAGGATAGAGCAGCAAAGCCAAGGAAAACTTGGGCCAGAAATGGTTTTGGGTGAAAATTTTCAACACTGGGAGTAATTGATATACCTTCTAAACAGCTTACAGGCTGCCATCAGAGCAGCTGTAATAATAATTTTATTTATAAAACTCTTGCTTCTTCTGAGGTGCTCAGGGCACTGTACAATAGCACTAAATAAATTAAATTAAAGCATGAAATATTATGAAAATGCAATGAAAGTGACATTGCCGAGGAAACATGAAAACCCAAAAAGAAATAAAACAAAAAAAACTCTTCTCTGCAAGAAGGAGCGCTTAGCAGGGTGATGCTTTTGAGAAAGCAGAGAGAGAGAGAGCTCAGCCTCCAAGGAGGGGAGAGACCCACTGTTGGCTTCTTTCAATAGCAGACAAGGGTTCAAAAGCCCCATCTTCCATTTGGATAATCTTGAGCCAGATTTTAACCCCTCTATGCCCCAGTTTTCTCATCTATGAAGTATAGATACCATACTAGTACCTCCTTGTGAGATTTAAATGAGATTCTGTAAGTTAAGCCTAGTACTTGTCACAAGGTAAAAACCCACTAAATGTTTGCTGTGATTAATGTGACCACTGGACACAGGGTGCACAGTGGAGCTCAGAGGCTGTATGAGGCTCTCAGTCAGGTAAATGGGATACATGCCTGAAGCAAGGCAGCGGCAGAGCAGGTGGAAAGTTACGAGCGAGAGACACGGACAGGATCCAGTGACTGCATGAGGCACCCCTAGGGAAGGGAACAGCCAGAGATGACCTCTGGTTCTCTGCCCCGAGCACCGGGGATACAGTTTGACCACTCCTCAAGACTGACGATACAGACGCAAAAGGAATTTGGGGTGGTAAGGGAGGTGGGGTAAGATGATTTGTTTACTTTTGAATATACTGTGGCACTTTCAAGAGGAAATTCCATTAGGGCCATACAGTCATAGCTTTGCTAGTGTTGGATATGAAGATGTGGCTATCACAAATGAAATCAGCAGGGCCACTGGATGTCACGTAGCCCACGTGAGAAGAACAGAAGGCTAATGTGTGGAGACCAGTAGGTAAGGGGAGCTGAGAATAGAACAGTCACACAGAAAGGGTCCAGGAAGGTAAGGGGAAACTGAGGAAGAGTAGTGTTACATCAGCTAAGGGGCAAAATCTTTAGAGAGTAAACTCCATTCTACCATGACTTCCTTGTTTATTGGATGGAATTGAAACCAAAGATGAAAAAAAAATTGTGCCCCTTGATAAAAATCATTCCATAGAGAAAAGGCCTAGTTTACAGGGTAAGTGTAAATGCTATTCCCCGTGATAAGCATTAAGAATGTCTTTACATCTACCTTGACGATGCAATTGAGGAGAACTTGGGGAGGCAGAACATACAATGTCCCCATTTGTGACAAAATGCTACAGGGACAACATGGCACATGAGACCTAGATGAGTGTTCTACCCAGCCAAACCAGTGGCCAGATAAGCCATCAGGCACAGTCACTGAGGCTCCACAGGTGGTCTCAACTTGCACAGGCTACGATTTCAGAGCACACATCATCTCCCATGAGTTTGAAATCTCAGAAACAAACATACTCTACTTGTAGACTACTTTTCAAACTCCAGAGTCGCTGTCACTGAAGACTGCCACCAGAGCTTGTGAGAATGGCTGGTAAGGCCGACATTTAACCAGTGGTCCTCTCCACACAGTAAAAACAATGGCCATATCCTGGGTTGGATTATGACACCTTTATGTGGCATCATCTCACATTATCACCTTATAACCACCCCACCAGACAGGGTTTATTATTATCCTAATTTTTCAGATGAGAAAAATGGAAGCACAGAGAACTGAAGCCCAAGATTGCACAGCTGTTATTCTAACCCAGCTGTGTCCCTGTCCACGTTCGTACCCACTGTGTTACACTGTGTTCCTTCACACACATAAGGGAACATTTGTCCTGCATCAGGGGAAAAGGAGAGATCCCTGCATGAGAACCAGAAAAGCTGGGACTAGTCCTCACTGCTGCCCTTAACCAGTGGTGGGACCTTGGATAAGCCAGGTAAGTTCTCGAGTTTCATGTTTTCCCATCTGTAGTGTTAGAAAAGAGTGGACAATAAAAGCAGCCAGGGGTTTAAAAAAATAATGATACCATGGCATCATCCCCAAAAATTGGGATTGCTTATCAATACCCTCAGTAATTGTAATGTGCAACAGAGCTGAGAATCACTGGCCAGGTGGCCTCTGAGGTGGCTTCAGCTCTGAAACAATTCAAACCCATGCCTGTACTTGTGCAGCCCATTTGGAACTGGCATGCACTCCTCTGCGTCAGATTAACCTGAGCTTGTGCTCATAAAGGGAAGGTCAGTGTCTGGGTGGGCTGTGTAGTCAGACTTCCTGAGTCCAGACTCCGGCTCTGCCACTCACTAATGTGCACCCTTCACCCAGGCTAGTTGGCCTCCTCATTTCTAAAGTGAGGACAGTGATAGCATCTATTGCCCAGGGCTGCTCTGAACATTAAATGACACAGTGTACATAAAGAGCTTCATCTAGTTCCTGGCCTCTACATAATAAGGTTTCAATAAGGTACAGATATAAATATCATCATTGCACGATGAAAGTCTGCCTGATATTGTTTTCCCACTGCTGCCTCTAATAATTCCGTGAGATGAGAAGCTGTGTTTATAATGTCCTATGACTAGACCAGCTAGGGGCACCCAGGGTCACTGTGTCCCAGTGTAGGACCCAGCCTGGAGCAAAGAGGCTTCTGGGCATAACAGGGGCAGAGCAGACCCCTGGGGCACAGGACACATTTTTGCCTCATGGCTGCTACACCATTCCAGGAAATCCCTTCTTCCTGAGACTCTTGCCCATGGCTAAGTCAGGACAAATGACAGACAGTGCCTCTCGAGAAATGCCTGTTCTGTTGGCTTCTGAGTGGCCAGTGGAGTGGCCACCACATTTCTGGTGATCAGTACTTTCCCAATGGGACATTCTCTTGGGGTGGACCAGGGGAGAGTTAAGTAAAGCATCGGTCCTTTTGGAGTGGCCCCTCTTCCAAAGCATCCCTGCCCAGGTGAGCCCTTTCCCTGTATGGCCTTCACATTTGCTCTGGGTAAATATTGCAGGTCCACTATGCCCATGGCACATACATAGATGGAAACCTTCCCACACAAACACATGCACACACACACTCTACAACATGTGCACGTGCATAGACACACACACACACACATTAACACTTGCAGACCCATGCACATTACATTAGGGACAAAGTACACATATACAACATGTCTGAGTCTCAACAAAGGAATCTGAAATGTACCATCTTTTCTTCCTGCTCTGCACAGGGAGAGAATTTCTACTGGGTTTGGATGAGGCCTCCCCAGGGGAAATGATACATTATGAGTGGAAGTGCAGCTCAATTTCCAGATGTGCTTATTAAGTGAAATGAAAAATAAATACATCAAAAGGCACATCTGATTATCGCATCCCCTCTGCATGTCGGAAGCGAAACCACGGGGCCCTGCGGAGGAGGACCAGCCCCGTGCTGCCAGGGGTCTGCAGTGATGGCCACGGCGTGGCCTGCAGGGTGGGAAGGAGCTGTGGGCACAGAGCTGGGCCCTGGGGGACAGAACCAAGGGATGGCGAAGGACAGGGGACCAAGGGAGGAGAGAGGGAAGGGGGTTGGATGAAAAGGGAGATGGGGAGAAAGATCCCAGCAAAAACGGGCCTAGAGAGCCCGCGAGCGAGAGTGCACGGGGCCGGGACAGAAGGTCAAAGTGAAGCCGGTGCTGGGGACAGGCGAGAGTGGGAGGGACAGATGAGAGAGTTCCTGGAAGAGGAAAGTAGGACATGATAAAAGCCAAGAGGAAAACGATGAAAAACGGCGATAGGCAAGAGATGACAAAAGGAGCAGGCAGCCGGACAAAAAAGGAGTTGCTGGTAAGAAACAATGAAAAACAGCCTCTGCGAGACAGATGGGAAGAGAGGAAGGGGAGAGAACGGTGCATCTACTCTGCAGCGAGCCTGCTGAGTTCTCAACAAGGTGCTCACGGAAGCCAAGGGGGGAATCAGTCAGCAGTTGAAACCCCGCTCGCACAGAAATGCGGTGTGAGCTCCGCGTGGACACCGCCTCCCTCAACCCCAGCAGCTCTGGACAGGCAGGGCCGAGCGCTGGGCCAGACCGGGTGACAAAGCACGGAGCGTCCCTGCATTGCTCCAAGATGAAACCACATGCGAAATCCTCCTGAATGGGGCCTGCTCTCCCCTAATTTGGGCCCCTTTCGCTGTTAAGAAAAATTCCAAAGTCCACAGCAGGGCTTTTCCCTGCCATCTGACCTCAGCTCATTTCTGGGTCTCACCTCGCATCCTCCTCCCTCCTCTCAGTGCCCGTGGGGGACACCTTTCCCTTCTCTAAAGGGGCCGTGTCCCATCCAGTGCCCAGCCCGTGCACACGTGGTCACTGTCCGAAAGACAGGACCTTCCAACACCACCTGGCTAATCCTACGCAGCTCTCAGCTCGTGCGGAGCTTGCTCTGGAAGTCCCCTGGTGTCCTCAGGAGTAGGGGCCTCCCTGGGCACTGGCACAGCCACTAGTACTTGCTGCACCTCTCTCTATATATCACAGTGAACTACTTACTTCTCCGTCGCCCACTAGCAAGCTACTTCCGTGGGGCCAGGTATGGCATTTGTGTTCTGCCCGAGCCTAGCATGATGCCTGGCTCACAGGAGGAGCTCAGTGAATCCTTGACAGGGGAAGGAAGGGAGGGAGGGAGGAAGGAAGGAAGGAAGGAAGGAAGGAGTTCTGCTACAGATGCTTCTTCCTTCAGCCAGCCCTGGGCTGCAAGGTGAGGCAGGTGCTTCTGTGCGTTGGCAGGGAAGGGGTGACTCCGGCTCCCCTTCTCCCACCAAGCCGCCAGCTTCCTGCACTGCTGAGGGCCAGCATGTGTCTTAGCTGTCACCTGTGGGGCTAAACCGACTCTAGATCTCAGGAGGCTTTTTAGCATGGGAAAGTCACTTGTCATATGAGCTCCAGAAAAAGGTAGAAAGAATTTCTTGAACATCCCACCACCAAACTGGCACCACACGGCCACATGCTCCCCTGCCTAGAGGGGGAGGAGGGAAGGCTGCGTGTCGTAGTGCGCAGCAGCGAAGGAGCAAAGCCCCCAAAGTCGGAGGGCATGGAGTGAGGTTGTACTGACCCACTTAGGTGAACAGCTCTTCTCTGTGTCTCTGTTTCCTGCTTTTTGTTTGAACCACAGTATAGAGACGAGCCCGGGGACAGGAGAGCCACACCGTAATTAGAAATGTGGGGCACACCCACTCACCTCATTCGACTAACAAGCATGAACATAATTTAGGATTTGATGTAAAAAATGTTCCAAATTTGACCTCTTGCTGCTTCTGACCCTTAGCTCGACTGGTCCTAGACCTGTGATTCCCAAACCCACTCACACAGGGTTCCCGGGCCACACCTGCAGCTGGGCACTTCAGGTCCTGTCAGGGTGGGCAGAGGGCTCCAACTTTCTTTTCTTTATTTTCTAGAGAATTCCTCTGGAGATTTGGGGAACAGGCAGCAAGGATGGGTGGTCTAGTGGCATTCTAAGATATTTCAGATTTTGGTTTCTCTGAACCCATTCTGCTTCCTATTTCCAAATACCATCTCCTGTTTAAAAGGTCCTCCCAGCTCTTTATCCTGTCTGTCCTACCTCTCTTCAAGCTTTACCCTTGAAAAAGCAAGACCTCACACACAAACCTCATCTCCTCTTGGTGATGTGACTTCATTTCAATAATTCAAAGGCCATATTCTCAGAATTCCAAACAGAATCAAAATCTGGCACAGGTTTTCCCCTTACGTGTAAATGCATAAACCTGAAACTTTTATAAAGGTGTAAACATTAAATTCCATTGACTTTCAACTTTATCACACCACACATGGGGAAGAATCCATGTCTCTCTGGAACAGGATCACCCAGGAGAACTGGGAACATGTGGCCGCTAGGCCGCCCGCTCTTCCGGTGTGCTCACCCCCGGCCACGCAGCTGTCCAGCCCCTCAAGAAGAGAGGGGATGTCTCCAGGCCAGGAACACAGAGTAACGCGGATCAGCCGTGTTCTCGTTCTCAGTTTCCTTGCCTCAAACTCCCCTTCTAATCCCGCCTTCGTTCCGATGCCAACTCATATAATTTCTCTGTTCGAAGCTTCCTGTGATTCTCCATTGCTTCCACAGAACAATGCACACCTCGTGGGGTGGCAGAGATCCGACCCTCACGTCCCTCACACCCCTCCCGTCCCTGTGGGCTGTGGGAGTGCCCTCATCCTGCTGTAGGTCCTGCCTGCTGTCCGGTGTAACCCACCCACAGTCTCCTGGAGTCCTTTCCACTATGTGAGTCATTCCTTCAGTCTGTGACACTAGTTCCCTGCTTTACCTTGCTAAGAAAATCTACCCTGCAAAACTCAGCTTAGTGTCATCTGGTCTGAGAACAGGGTGACAAGATCATTTTGATAGAAATAACAGATAGAGAGGTTCATGCTCTCACACCTGAGCAAAGAGATAAAGTAAAAGCCGGAAAAAAAAAAAAATCAAGTCCACTGAATGGCAGGCTTTTGTTTTCATTTCTCACCCCACTATGTGCCAGATCTTGTTCTAGGCACTTGGAAGCAACAGTGAACACAGCAGGCCAGGCCCTGACCCTCAGGGAACTTAGGTTTCAGTGGGGGTGAAGCAGACTACAACTCTCAGATACGTAAACAGACGTCATGCCAACCGGCAGGAAGGTGCCGAGGCGTGAGGAGGTAGCGTGGGGAGCTGTGTGTGTTACACAGGTGCTGAGAAGGCCTCTCCTGACGTGACTGTGAGCAGAGACCTAAGGAGAGCAGAGCGCCAAGGACACCTGGCTCAGGGCACCAGGGGAAGGAGCTGCCAGGCCCTGGAGTGTGTTCCTGGAACATGAGTAGAGGGAGTACTCACTCCCAAGGCAAGCTGGAAATGTGTCCCAGGCCACAGTCCTAAAAGAAAAGGCGTAGAGGCAGAGCAAGAGGCAGGGGGTGTATTCGGAGGGAAGGTCAGAGAGACGCCAAAGACCAGACTACGTAAGGCCTTTAGGTCACAGTGAGGATTTTGGGCTTCACTTTAAGTGAGCCAGGAAGTGACTAGGAGGTTTGACAGGGGAATGATGAAGCCTGTAAAGAAATGCTTTGGCTGAGTGTGAGAACAGGGGGGAGGGAACGAGAGTGGAAAAAGACCACTAGTGAGGCAGAGGGTCATAGAATACTCCAGACAAAGATGACGGCAGCTTGGGACAGGGCAGTAGAGCTCCGGGTGGGGAGAAGAGGCAGGATTCTGGACAGCCCGACATCAGATCTGCTCTGAGGGCCCTGGCACGGGCTCCTAGAAGAATGCAGTTACCACTGACTGGTGGGCAGACTCCAGGAGGAGAGGTCTGGGGGCAGGGTGAGGGGACAGTCAGGAAAGAAGGCTGGACTTCAAGAGATCTCTCTTGTGCAGTTCGCGTTTGAGATGCCTCTCGGACAAACAGGGGAGAGAAAGCCCCAATACTAGGCCCCTCTCCCAGTGACAGAAAGAAGATTTAATGATTTTATTATCAATTCTGGTTCCATACCCCCAAATCAAGTCCCACAGCCCAATGCTAGGCAACAGGATCAGTCTCCTCGCATTAAATCATAATTCGCTGAGGTGTCCTTCCCTCCCTGCTCCTCTTACCTCAGGTCCCAGGGACAGAAATTTTTAACATCAAAAAATATAGCATTAGTTTTGAAATTTGGATGATTTAATCAACTCCTGTGGATATCCCCAGGTCAAGAGCTAATATCTTCATTGCATGTGCATGAGCAGGGTGGATCTCCAAAGAGAGTCCTTTAAAAAAGAAATAATAAAATAGAGTCTGTCCCCAAAGATGGTCTTACTTCAACTCTCACAGTGACAAAACATAAACTTTGGCAGATTTTCAAATACCAATTATTTTCTACCTCCAGCCATCAAGGTCTTAAAACATTGAAGGCCAGTGTGTTAGTTTCCTGTTGCTATAACACATTTCCATAGATTTGTTGGCTTTAAATGACATAAATTTATTCTCTCACAATTCTGGAGGCCAGAAGTCCAAAATTGCTTTCACTGGGCTGAACTCAAGGAATCAAGAGGGCACGGCTTCCTCTGGAGGCTCCAGAAGAAAATCTGTTCCTGATTCTTCCAGCTGCTGCTGGCTGCTGCCATGCCTTGGCTTGTGGCCACATCTCTCTAATCTTCAAGGTCAGCACCTTTAGATCTCTCCACTCCTGTCTTAACAGTGCTGTCTCTGCTGTGTGTGTTTCTGTCAGACCTCACTCTGCCTCCCTTTTGTAAGCATGCATGCGATTGCATTTAGGGTCCAGCACAATGCCCCTATCTAAATCCTTCACGTAATCCCATCTGCAAAGACTCCTCCCTATAAGGTACGTTCACAGGCTGCAGAGATTAGGATCCGGTATCTTTGGTTGGGGATTATTCAGTCTACTACAAGTGGTGAACAAAACACAGCAAGTGAATTATTTTGTTTAATGATTTAAAAAAGAAACTTTACAGATCTATTTATTATCCAACAAATTGTCCCTGAGCCCCTAGTAAGTTCCAGGCACTGGGTATATAATGCGTAACAGACGTGCCTCAGCCCTGCCCCAGGCCCTCAGGAAAACAGACTTAATCAACTAGTCACACAAGCACATGCCAAATTTTTACTGGCAAGAACCTCCAAGAACGATGCTCTGACTTTGGGGGAGGTGAGTGTGGTGGTGGGGTGGTTAGCCCACACTGGGGGGATCTGAAAAGCATCCCTATAGAAGTGGCATTTGAGTCAACGTTTGAGGATAAACAGGATTAAGTAAGTGAGAAGTGGAAGAGAACTCCAGGCAGAGGGACAGGGCAGGAATGTACAAAGGGTCTGTGCCCAGAAAGAACAAGAAAAGTAAAACAAACTAACATGAAAATAGTGAGGCAGCAGCGTGGCATGGATCAGTAGCGGCAGCCCCCAGAACCAGAGCCCCGGGATTCTCCACTCCTTGTTTAGGAGCTGCCTCTCCTGAGCTAAGGAGAAGTCCTCGAGGTGCCGCCAGACGTGGGTTTGAGATCGCTCTGGCTGCAAGTGCAGAAAGGGTGGGTGAGGGGAGAGGAGTGGGTGTGGGCAGACTAGTTATTTATTTTTATTCTAGCAGTCAGGCGCCGAAACGCCAGGCCATCCACTTCAAAGACGTGCATTTGTGTGGCTTGTGGACGGGAAGCCCTGCTCCCAGGCTCGGAGGCGCCTCTCTCTCAGTCGCAGGATTCTCCCGCTGGCTCTGTCCTGGAAGCTCCCTTTTGCACCTTAATTGCTGTCCCACCCCACTCTACATCCTGATGTTAGCGATGGATCTCACTCATTTCTGTATCTCTTCCAACCTCTATTTCAGTACTTGACACATGGTAGTCTCTGCATGTGTGAAAGGGGGAAAAAAATCAAAATTTCCAATCTTCCTTTCTCAGAGTAAAGAAGAAAGGACTTGGCTAGCCTGGTCCTCAGAATGAGGGACAGTGTTAGCACAAGTGTCCCCTCTGTGAAGGCCAGGATTAGGACTGTAAGACCACCATGCACTGTGCCCAAACAGAATTGTGAGAACAAAGGAGATGGTGGCAAGAGAGCCGGGGAACAGCACCAGGTCAGGAGGCCAGAAAACCGAGAGTGCTCGAGTTCAGGGGAGGGGATTGGGGTGGGGGAACCGGGATGCCATCCAAACTAGTTCTTGGGAACAGGGACCCACATCAGCCATGGAACGCACATGCACTCCTGGCACAGAGGATCTGGTCTGTTTTGAGGAGCCAGGATTGGACAAGTGGATGAAGAACTGGAAACCTTTAATGATAGTAAATGATTACAGAAATGAAGGGTGTTGCTATATAGTCAAGTTCTGCTTCCTGCATCTACTTGGCACCTTGCTCCAAATCAGATCGTGGGATATATCAAAACATTTCTATAAAGTATGTCTAATTGGTATTACCTAATTTGGAATAGCTTAAATAAGGAGATCATTTTTCCAGGTAATTATTATCAAAATTTAGACTGGAACCCAAGACTCTTAAATCCTGAAATTTACTTCTTTCTACTAAGCTATTCAATCCCCAACGGAGCCAACGCCAGGTTCATTGTGCAGACTCCCAATTAATCACAGTAGAAAGCACTACTTGCCAAGTGAAAATCCTCTATTTTGAATTCTTAATCCCCCCACCAGCTGAGTTTACCACAAAGACATGAATATATAATTGAGACATAAAGAAAACATGCCACCAAATTAAACTGCCCTAATTTTGCATCAATAAATTCTTTCTCAAATAACACGAAATGAAGATCTCTCAAAAGAGAAGCATGGTGCTCCAAAAACTCCAGGAGCAAATTCTACCACTAAGCCGAACTCCAGCAGAAGCCAATTAGATTCTATACCAATGTTAGGCATTAATTTACCCCAGGCGATATTCAATGGGAATATAAATTTTAATGTATATTCCAAGTGGTGACATCACAAAGTCTAAATTAGCCTGGAGACATCTGAAACAGGGACTCTTCTCCTCATCTTCACATGTGCTCCCAGGTGGCTGCTGAGGACCCCAGGGCTGGGGACCCTTCCTGCAGCTGCCATTTATCCTAGCAGCATCCTCACCCTCTCTGTAATGACCATCCCAGTGACAGAGCAAAACCGAATACATTGTACTCTATTTGCTAATACACAAAGAAAGACATGCACTTTAACTATACTATGGAAAAATAATCATTCCTGCCACTGCAGTTATAAAACATATATTTTACCACCTTCAAAAATTGACTTGTTGGTAGAAAAGTTTTTGGCAATCTTTCCCCTTTGTATCTTAACCATGCAAGGGACATAGAACCAGTTGAGACTGAACATGTTCTTATGTTCCAATACTTCTCCTTTCCTCCCAAGATTTATTGACCTAATGCTTGTCATGTTCCATTCCACTGATAGCCTTTTTGGGTATTTGTCCATTTCCAAAACCACCTAATGCACATTTCCTGAGGAAAAGAAGTGGCAATCTTACAGAACACCAAGAAAAACCAAGTCTGTCCTGAAAACCTATAGGGCTTCATCCAAAACTGAGATGCAGCCTATCGTTCCGGCCATATATCCAGTGATTTCACCCCGGGAAACCTGCTCTGTTACCATGTTAGTGTTCCTACCCTTCCTCCAACACGTCATCCACTTTCAGACTTTCCAGCTTCAAGCTTTGTACGTTGCTCCTGCCTGGGGTTCTGTCTCCTCTCCGAGCCCCCCAAAGCTCTACTCACCATTGAAGACCCTTGTGAAATGTAACCTTGTAGTTTTTCCTAATTTTGTAGATAGACTCAATTACTTGATTTCAGTGCATCTGCAGGCACAAACATCCTAATTCCTGTTACCTTACGAAACAGTGATTTGCTATTATGGTGGTCTCTTCTGCTAGACAGGGCAGAAGCTCTGTCGGAATCTTCATGTTCTCAGCATCTGGCTTCAAAATGCTGTTAAATGGAATTGAAAGGTGTCAAATGAAAATCCTCAATCTGACAACAGATGGACTGAGAGCCTTTCTCACTAGCTTCTCTCCAGGCCCTAAGATGCTAAGTATTTTCATTTCATCAAGAAGAGAAGTCAGAATCTTTCCATCTCTTGAGGACCTAAGAGTCTTCTTGTGACAGTTATGTCGAGATCAATTCAATGATACTGCCCTTGATATCGCTTTAGACCTACTGAAACCTTCAGGAATATGGTAATGAGGGTCTTTTTGGACACATTCTAGGATTAGCCAGATCTGTACTGGTGGGTCCTAGAACCTTAAAGAGACCTCATTCAACCCTTAATCAAGAACATTTGCTTCAAGTCCAGCTTGAATAAATCAGCACTTCTGGTATGGGAATGGAAGTCCAGAGGAATGTATCTTGCAAATGCTGCTTATTCAAGATCTGATGTTTGTCCTTTCCCTAAAATAAAATCACAACATTTCTCACTTGGAGGCTGCAGAAGGAATCAAGATCCAGACGGAATAAGAGCCACTTTTTCAATTCTGTGGTGTTGGAATCTGAGGCAGCTCAGAGGCAGCTCTGAGTCCCTGGGGAAAGGCACCTGGGTGATAAGAAGGCGGTGGCTGCTTCCAGGCTGTCCCCAGGGAGCCGTAGCTGCTCACCTGGAGAGAGGCTGCCTGGCTCCTGCAAGTGTCTGCTGTGGAGCAATAAGGGTCAGTTGGACTTTCTGCTCCATTAGAGCCGTAAGTGGGTATGAGGGGCTTGGACACGGGGACCCTAATGTTATCTACTGTTCCGAGACAGAAACAAAGTTTTCCCAACTGCTTAGAAAACGTGAGGACCTCTCCCTCAGCCATACCAGAAGACACAGAAAATTCCATTATTAAAGCAGTATGACTTTCATCATAGCATTTTGCTGATATTACCTTAGTCTTATACACTCTGCTCTATTTGGCTTAGCAGACAGATACTGCTTCTAGTGGGCTTACTGAAATGTTAGCATTGGTCTAGCCTTTCTGACAAATTTTGTCCCTCCATTGTCAGTAACTGCTTCAGGAAATTTAGAAACTCACCAGGTAGAACTGAATCGCCTCATCTGCATGCTGTCTAGATTTTGTAAATCAATTTCAGGTAAAATGCCCTACTTCCTGGCCATTCTCCAGGGTGCTTTGAGGAGCACTCCAATTTTGTAGTGAAATTTAATTTCTTGACTTTTTCACAATTCTATTAAATTTAGATGCACGGTCTTATGTGACCAAACCAAATGTGCACTTTCAACTGTTTCTTGAATGGGACAGGAAAAGGAGAGGTTGTTTGGAAAGGCAAGTGTGCCCACCGTCTGTCACATGGGGCTGCTGACACCTGGAGAACACAGATGCACTCGGAAGGGGACTTCGGTCTATTCAGAATTGAATCACGATGTTTCCCTCCACCATGGCCTCAGCTGGGTTGGAAAGTGTGGGTGCAAAGATCTTCGGAGCACCACGGGAGTCCTGCAGTGCCAGGAGGGCAAGGTGCCTTCTGGATGGTGATGGGTCTGCAGAGAGAAAATCTAAACTTTGCTTTCAAAGTAAGGATTAGATCATATTATTTCCTTTGTTATTTTGTGTTTCAAATTTCCTTTTGTTCAGGTTCAGGGGGAGGGCATCTATGGGGTGTGGGTGTCTAGAAATTAAAAGTTATTGTTCCTGTTCTCTTAATCACAGTAATGAGTGGCTTGACAAGGTCAATTAATTATTCAGGGTTGGAAAGTAACACAGTTGCATATACGAGGCAGGTTAGATGAGAAGGTTAGGAACAGGGAGACAATAAAAGGTAAATAAAGGACTGATACAGTCAAAGATCTGGTTTTGTGCAAGTCACCTGCCTGGGCTGGAAGTCTGCCCAACCTAGTTCCTTTCTCCCTGGAATTGCACTAACACAGGGAGTGGATGGCAACGTCCTGGCTTCGCTCCCCATTCCTGTCCCATTCCACAGATGTTAGTGTTTCCCTCCCTTCACCTGAGCTTCAGAGCTGTTTGACTCCAAAGGCAGGTAATTAACTATCAAACAATAGCAGGGATTTTCAGATTAATTCTGCCCAGGAAGAAATAGGGAAACTCATTTTCACCAAACAAAAGGGAGGGGGTGATTAGATGCTCCAATGACAAAAGAGAGACCAAGATAGGGCCTGGAAAACAGACAAAGAGGCTAAAAGCTTTTTTATTTTTATTACACTAATGTCCCTGTTTTTATAAGCACTGTATTCTACAATTTTCTATCATGCAAATGCGTCTCTAAGTGAGATTCAAGTCCTGCAGGTACACCAGTCAAGGCTGAGAAGTAAGTTTTCCATGCTTGGATAAGAAGGACCTTTCCTAATGCTCTCTAGATAACCACAGCACGGTTTTGCTAAACCATCATTCAAAGGTTCTTAGAAATACAAACAGGGCTTTTGTGATGGCTTCCCAAGATGTCTGTAATTTGGCAAACAACTCAATCCCACTGAGTGTTTTATCTGCTCTGTGTTTCCCAAGGGGTGGCCTTGTCCCAGGTAACAATGGGGACGGGGCATGGACATTTTAGATATAAGAGAAGGTTGGTCTGGCAGCAGGATGAAGAGAGTGGAAGGGCTAAAACACTCAGCTCGACTCCAGAAGCAGCCACCTGTTAATGACACTCAGAAAGCAGAAAGCCCTAAGGTCAAAGGGGTGGGAATCATGAGACTCAAGTTTTAATAAATCTTAGCTGTCCCTCCCTCACTCTGGCCTGAAAGATTATGCTGTGGTTGCCTAAATGGACATGCAAATCCATGGGTGGTATTTCTTACTTTTCACATTTTTGAATGGGGTATTCAAAACATCTCAAAGTCAAGAAATGTGACCCCATTCACCTCTCCTGATGAGTCAGTTTGACCACGTGATGCTGCAGCTATGTTGGTACCGACCTCTCCCAGGGCTCCATGGTGGAAATCTGCATCCTGGCAGATTTGCCTCCCTCCACGCACACTTAACCCCTCCCTGAACTCTGCCTATTCTCCTTCAGATATTTCTCTGGACTCTCGACTTTCTTCTCTGTCCTAGGTACCGTATGAACGCCATTGCTCCAGTTTTTCAACAGTTCTTTCTCATTTGTAAACGACCACCATCTTTCTTTAATGCTCATCATCTTTCCAAAATTCCATTCTCCTTCTCACACCAGACCTGGCCTTTCAGGTCAAGGAAAACCATTCTAGCTTTAACACCTGCTGTTCCTTAATGGTAACCACTTATTCCCCTGCCTAAGAGAGCTTTCTATGATGGAAGTTCACAGAAATGGCCTACGCCTCACCTGTCCAAATCAGAGTGCTATAGTTTGGGTGTTTGTCTTCATAAACCTCATGTTGAAATCTGAGCCCGATGTTGCAGGTGGGGCCTAATGGAAGATGTTGGGTCACAGGGCTGGAGTCCTTGGGAATAGATTAATATGTGTGTGTGCAGGGGGAGGTGAGTGAGTTCTTGCTCTACTATTTCTGGTGAGAGATGGTTGTTAAAAGGAGCCTGGCACCTCCCTCCCTCCCTCGCTTCCTCTCGCCACGTGACCTCTGCACACACCGGCTCCCCTTCACCCTCCACTTGGGTGGGAGAAGCCTGAGGCCCCCACCAGAAGCAGAGGCTTGTGCCGTGCTTCTCGTACAGCCCACAGAGCTGTGAGCCGTAACCCTCTTCTCTGTAAATTACCCAGTCTCAGATGTTCCTTTATAGCAACACAAAACAGACTAACACCGGAGCCTCCGTCACACACGACCATTAAAGCACCGGGATGTGGCTAGTGTGACTTAGGACATCGATTTTTTGATTTCATTTGGGTTTAGCTAATTTAAATTCACTTTTAAATAGACACTCTGGCAAGCAGCTTCTTAGCTCAGTTCTCTTGTCCCCCTACTCACCGCCTTGTGCTGCCTTCTCCTCCACCTCCTTCCCATGCTGGCCCCAGGGTCACCCTCCTCCCCAAGGATGGCACTTGCTGCGAGTTTGCCCCGGAATTTGCTCCGTGTGATGGCCTGGGGATGATGGCTGTCTGCAAGAACTAAACACGTTGACTAGCAACCAGAGAAGAGGAGCCAGAGCCACCAACCACGGGGTGTGGGGTATTTGACAGTAAAGGGAAAGGTACAGCCCCAGACCTGAAGCAGCTTGCACAGTACTGCAAAAACGTCGTGACCTTCTTTCTGTGTGGGTTTATTTATATATGAAGCTGACTACATATACACAAGTACACATACTCATGGGCAGAATTTAATTCCTTTTTGTTGCTGTTATTTTTAGTTTTTTTTTTTTTAAACGACCATAATACCATTTTGAAAACTTAATATGCCTAACTTTTATTCCAGCAGCATTCTGCTCAGGGTTGAATAGCAACTTCAAATCCAGACAGTCAGCTTGTGCTAGGGGAATTAGGGTTTATGTTCAGTATAATAAACGATCCCAAGATAAATATATTTCTTTTTTTAATCCAGGATGGTGGTGCATCCTCTTTCCAATACAGAAACAGAGGAGTCTGCCTCTGGCTCTATTTAGTTTGTCTGATTGCTTTGAAGAGGGGGTCAGGTTGGCCCTGAGAAAACTATGGTCCTCGATTCATTAAAGTGTCAATAATACTCAGTGCAGGCATATCGACAGAGGATTAGCTTGGGCTGAGTCTGTGTACAAGACCAATGCCTTTTTTAACCCAGCTTGTTTCCAGATCAATACACCCATCAGCATTCGAAAATTAGCCCAAGATGAGATTCCAATACTTGAGGTGGTGTGTCATGCTAAGAGGGCACCTAGCCAAGTCACAGATGTAAACACCTAGCTGGGGATTAGACATTTTCCATTAGCCTGGACGTGAGTGAAGATTGATGCAGACTCCATCCTCTCACCCCTCCCAGCACCCCACCCCCACAAAGACCCAACCCTCTCTCTTGGAGCCCATGTAAGATCGCCGGGCTACAATTCGAGCCATTTGCTTCAATAAGCATTTATTAAATGTTCACTTTGTATGAGGCACTCTGCCAGATGTCTAGGGCAGGGGCGTGGGGGTGCGTGGGGGTGTTGGCTTAAGAAAAAAATGACAAAAACATGGTTCTGGTTTTCAAGGAGGCATTTTTCACAATCCCTTCCATTTTCAAGTTCCATGAAGGCCCTGCTCTCTAAAGCAAAGGTCTGTAGTGTTTCCTAGTTCCAAGTCTCTCGTTGTCATTGCTATGTATTCTGCTCTCACGGATCCGTGTGCATGGGGGGAGCAGGAGGGAGGGCCTCAAGAGCACCCCAGGACAGAGTGTGTGCTGGCCCTGGGGCATTCGACAGGCCTCCCCAGGAAATGGGGATTCCCAAGCATATTTTGGTCTACTTATCCACAATAAAAAATGCCTTTTATATTAAAAATATATATACACACTGAAGCAAAAAATCTATGTGTAATATATTCTGGTACCGTCTGTGTTAATTCTATTTCCTTTAAAATGCGATATGCACACACCAGTTTGAAAAGTATTCATTTACAGAACCAATTAAGAAAAAGCCATCATAATTTTCTTCAGGGAAGAAAGAGTAAGCAAAAAAATAATAAACACCTGGTGTGACCAACTGCCACAGCGCCAGGGGCTCCAGTGACCCGCTGGCATCACTCTGGTACTCTCAGGGCCAGGCCAGCCCTGCTCTTACTCAGCGACGTCCTCTCGCTGCCACTCACCCTGCCTCGCTTTCCTCAGTGCTGGTCCACGACCCGCATTTTCCCTTCTCCGGCTGCCCGCAGCCAGCTCCCCCTACCTCTTCCAGCGCATAGGGGTTCTTCTCAGGTCCCCTTCCTTCCCATTATGTCTCCAACCAGTAGTCCCACAGCTCTGTACCCCTGTCTCGAACATGCTGACAACGGGGTCGGCTGAAGGAGCCCCCAGGAGGGGAGTTCGTTGCCCTGGGGCTGCCATGAGCTGGATGAAGGGAGCCTGGAGGCGGGCTGGGAAGAGAGTCTGACAGAGGAGCTGGCACTCCTTCGCTCAGGGGCTTATGCTTCCGAGGCATTTAGTCCACTGAAACACGTATTTAAAAAGCTAAAAAATAACAACAGTACTAAAGAGAGAGGAAGAAAGAGAGGGAGACAGAGAGAAGAAAACCCAAATAGCTAACGCCTAAATAGCACTTCCATGTGCCAGGCCCTCTTCTGCAGGTTTTACGTTAGTACGTCTGACATTCAATCCCCACATTGTTCCCATTGTACAGAAAGAGAACCCTGAGGCAAGGAAATAATTTGATTGAGGCCTCACAGCTAGAAAGCAGCCAAGTCTGACCCTAAGCTCTTACTAACTAGGAAGCTGTCTGCCTGGTTAAGTGCTGTCCGAATGCCCCGGGACCAGTTCTGTTTCATGGGAAGAGGTGAGCACCATTCCCAGCGGCTGAGAAACAGAGAGCAGGACCAAGAGAAATGCAAGAAACAAAACAAGCAAACACACAAGGCCTCACAAAGTGGCCTTGGGGGGTGCAGAAGGAGCCAGGAGAGTTGGGGTGCAACCAGAACAGGGAGAACCAGATGCAGGTATTGAAGGGGAGGCATGGTATCAAAACCCTGGGCTGGGAGAGGAGAGAGGTACCAGGGAGCTGGAAGCAACAGGGTGCTCGTGAAGGGTATTGCCAGGGAGTGAAGTGCCCAGAACATTCTAGTTGGCTCTGCATTCTTTCAAGGCTAGGCTAGGCCACAGCATATGTGCACTGCCAGGAGTGCGTTTAAAATGCTTGTCCTAAAATAAAGCAAACTTGGAGTTGAATGAAATCTTAGGGAAAAAAGAAAAAAACAAACAAACAAAAAAATAAAGCTTAGGGGAGAAAAATGCCAAGGAAAGCAATAATTAAAAGATAATTTTCTGAGAAACTTTATTATTGGAACAAAAAGAGAACAAAAAATCTAGTCCCACCCAATGGACAAATTGTTGGAAAATTCAGGTTCTAACTGCAAAATGACAACCAAAAAGGTGTCCTAGCCAGATAGAACAAGTGGAATCCATCTCTGTTGGGGATCACAGAAAAATATCTTAATACAGGCTCTCCCAGCCAGTCAGCCAGCCAGCCAGCCAAGCCCCAGCCGCCTACCTTGTACAATGAGGTGGACCCGGGAGGTCTTTGGGTGGTTGTCTGTTTGCACGGAGCAGGTGTATGGGCCCTCGTCATACACATCCACGTTCTGGATCTCGATGCTGTACTGGGTTTGGGTGTTGCTCAGGAGGACCACACGAGGATCCAGGCACCACTTGTCGTTCCCAGCATAGAGGATGGTGCTGCGGTTTAGCCAGGCCACCCGCGTGACCCGGTTGTCAATTGTGCACCTAAAGGGAAGACCAGACAGAAAAGTCAAGGGACAAGAGAAAAGATAGGAGGCATCAGAGTTAGGTCTTCATGGCTAGGCTAGGACATCTTGTCACCATACCTTCTCTTTCCCCTGTTCCCCCAGGATACACATATACATTTCCTTTGTGTGATTCGTCAACTGTGAAACTTTCTGGAACACAGGCGCAGCCTTATAGGATTATAGCCTCAGAACATTGGCTGTCTCAGACTTCTGAGTACTGAGCAGTTTGGTGCTTCTGAAACCACCTGAGCACAGGACTACTTCAAATAACTTCCCAAGCATAACGTGGAGGCATCTTGCATACCCGGAATGGCTGGGCCCCTCGAATACCACGGGCCTTCCCTTTGCTCAGGGACTGCCATGATACGGGCGGCACTAACCCATCACGTTCCTTTCCAGGTATTCGAGGTGCACTAGGTCATTCAACACTTGTAAGAACCCTATGAGGAATGTTCTACTGGAAAAGGAGCCGAAGAACCAAGAAACGAAATAATCCTCCAAGTCACACAGTCAGTATGTGCTAGATCAGAGGCCCAGCTTTTAACTACCAACTGTCACCCCTCTCATCTCAGAACAGCGAATTCTGACAGGAGGCTTCTGAAGTCAAAACTAAATATGGACCACACCATTGCTATTTATCTTCATTACACCCAGGGGCAGAAATGTGCAGTTACTGCTAGACTAAAGGCATTTTCCGAAATCTCAAAACTGTCTGCGTGTATAAAAATAGATTTTCTTTTTTTTTTTCTTTTGCATCTGGAGTCCTCAAATTGTGGAAGCTCCCTTCTCTTTCCCACCCTTTCAAATTTCCCAGCAAGTCTTGCCAAGTCCTCATCACGTCTTCCTGTCTGTATTCGTTTCCCGCTCTTGCTGCACCAAGTATGCTCTATGGCCTTGGGCTAAGTCCACAAACAGTGTCCTGATCCTAATGACAGTGCTTGAAATAGCAACTCAGCACAGCACGTATAATGATGCTTCAAATGTATACATTCTCTGGCAGTGAACAAAGCACTTTTACATTCTGTCACATTTGATTTTTTGTAACAAATCTGTGAGGTAGAGGCTCTTGCCTATTCTTTACTTTAAAGATCAGGACTCTGGGGTCCTGAGTGGTCTGGAGACTTATCCAAGGAAAGGGCTAAGAAGTGTAAAAGTCGTACCTCTTAGCTAGGACTTCTAATGTCTGGTCCTGTGTGCATCTCAGAATACGCAAAGGTGAATTTTTTCAGGGCGAGGGGCAACTGCTTCAATTGGATTCTCAAAATGATCTGTGACCATCATACGACTGCTACTGAACACAGCTGCTTCCTCAGGCAGTCCGTTTCTAGATGAGACATCCTGTACCGTGCATCCTTTCTGCTTTACTTGTGTAAATGTCACACCATCATTGCAGGGCCACTTAGGCACACGTGGATGCTTTGCTGAGAGCTCCTGTGGGGAAAACTGCCCTACCAGAAGCACCTTTGCTCTGGTGTCCAGCAAGTGTTGAGTAGCTTATTGCATTTTCTGGCAATCCAGGAGAGATGCAGGGTCTCTCTGGTATCACTCTGACACAGCATGAAAATGACAGAAGACTTAACTAGGGAAAGATCAGGGGACTATTTTCCAAAGTGGGCATGGACCACTTACATTAGAATCACATGAGTGATCTGTTACAGATTCTTGGTCTCACCCCCCATGCTACTAGTTCAAAATCTTTGGAAAACCTCAAAATATGAATTTACAACAATATCCCTGTTGGGTCATACACATACTAAGTTTGAAAACCACTGGTATAGAGGTATATATCCAGGACCAACTAAATAATTTGTGGGGCCAAGTGAAAAATGAAAACATCCTCTGTTCAAGAATCAACAAGAATTTCACGATGGTCAGAGCAGAGCATTAAACCAAGGTTCCTGTGCAAATGAGCAAAGCCATGGAGCCAGTGGCAAACGTATCTCTAGCTTTACTGTGCTTATGAGTCATGTGTGATCTTGCCAAAAAGCAGATGCTGATTCAGTAGGTCTGGGTTGGGGCCTGAGAGTCGGCATTTTAGTAAGCTCTGAGGCGATGGCCATGGCGATGGCCCCTGGACCACTCCTTAAGTAGCAAATATCTAGAAATGAGTCACATGTACATTAGGGTTTGAGAAGCACTGACTCAGCACCTGCTGTGCAAAAGTATGGTCAGTAAACAGCAGAATCACCATCACTGGTGGGAGCTTGTTGGAAATTCAGAGTTTCAGGCCTCATCTCAGATGCAATGAATTCGAAACATTTTAATAAGATCTCCAGGTAACACGAATGCACATGAAGATTTGACAGGCCTAGCGTGCACTCTAAGCTTTCCTTTTGACTTTGAAGACAATATCCAGAATAGATTCTGAGTGTGAACAAGGGGAGAGACGCGCAGCTGACAGAGGGCTCACATGACGTCCTACCTTCCTGTATGCCCCCTGCAGACCTGATGATGGTCATCTCAGGCTGCCTCTCTTGAAACATGGATTTGGAACCACATGGGTATGCAATCCCTCCAGAAGGACAACACTCTACAGCTTGCTTTGCTAATTACATACCCGGGATACTGTTTATATTAGTAACCTGAAGGGTGGATCCAAGTAGTACTGGAGAAATTTACATTCATGGCCAATGTTCATTGAACACATATTATTACTATGTGCTGGGTACCATGCAAGCCCACCATATGCACTATTTATCATCTCAAAAATTATAATAGTGAACGATAAGCACCAATTTACAGATGGGTTTAACTGAGGCTAAGAAACATTATCCACATTGACTAAGATCACACTGACAGTAACCTGCAGCACCAGGATTCACCCCAGTTTTTGTTTTATTAATTTGATATTCTTGAATGTCCTTATAGGGACTCCCAAAAAAAAACATCCAAATCAGTTATCTCGAATTCAGTGTGCATCAGAATCACCTGGAAGACCTGATAAAACAGGGATTGCTGGGCCTCTGGCCCCAGAGTTTCTGATTCAGTAGGTCTGGGCTGGGCCTGAGAATCTGCATTTCTGATGTGACCCAGGTGACATTCATGCTGCTGGTCTGGGGACCACTCCTTGAGAACCACTACTTCAGACATGTGGTTTCTGAGACGAGAGCAGTGGAGTGAATGGACACTAGGAAATGACCCCTGTCTGAAACAACTTTCCTGTAAGCGATATGTTCTGGGAAGCCAGAAGCAGAGTCCTTCATACTTCCCTCCAGAGGCTGAAATCTGACCAGACACCAGGTGAACGGATAGGGTGCAGGAAGTGCTGCCCAACACACACTGAACTGCTTGAGTAATTGTTTCTGATGTCCACCACCAGCGCATCTCACAACCTCCGGATGGATGTGAGAGGACCATCCTGGGCTTCCTCGTGAGCGGTTAATTACTGAAAATGGACTGAAACGGAAGCTGTCCCCGCACACAACACTGCATCACAGGCCAAAGAGGTTCGTTTGCAGATACGCTAACGCTCCGAACACAGCCAATTTCCAGCACGGTTATGCGGCCCCTGTGATATACGGCTCTGAGAAGTTGGCACAGTTTCAGCTGCGGTTGTGCGCACATCCAAGGTCATGTTTAGATGTCCAAACTGTCACTGTTGGATATCAGTCTTGCTGAGCCTCCACGGAATTAACGCTGGCTTCTGCAGAGATGGATCACAAAGGTAACTCGGCAGCCAACTCTGTCACCTCCTCATACCTGCCCCCCTCTATCTGTCTCATTTATCCAGTCTCCACAACAATGCCGAGGACACAATTCTCCTAGGTTAAAAAAAAGGGGGGGGGGGGGAATGAGCATAATTGCTCTCAGCCAGAGTGGAGGCTGGCTGGAGGTGAGCAATTCAGACAACAGGTTCCCTCTTTTCGGAGACAGCCCTTCTACAAAATTACTCCTAAAATACACCACAGTATTTCACCCTCCTCAGGAAGGTGATTAACTATAGGAATGAGTAGGCATGAGTAAGGTTTCAAAGTCAACTACTCCTGACTGATCCAGATGAGCGTGGCTGGAGATGACCACTTTTCAGATATTGGGAAGGAGTCCCAGGTCAGCACGATGCATGCCAGGAGAGAAAGGAGGTGGGAGATAGAAAGGGTAGGAAGCGGCCGGGCACGGTGGTTCACACCTGTGATCCTAGCACTCTGGTAGGCTGAGGCTGGAGGACTGTTTGAGGCCAGGAGTTTGAGACCAGCCTGAGCAAGATAGTGAGACCCCATCTATGTAAAAAAAAAAAAAAAAATAGAAAAAGAAAATTATCCAGGTGTGGTGGCACACATCTGTAGCCCCAGCTACTTGGGAGGCTGAGGTAGGAGGATTGCTTCATCCCATGAGTCTGAGGCTGTAGTGAGCTATGATAACACCACAGTACTCCAGCCTGGGTGACAGAGTGAGGCCCCGTCAAAAAGAAAGGAAAGAAAGAAAGGAAGGAAAGAAAAGAAAAAGTAAAAGAAAAGGTGGGATGTGTCCAAACCAAACCTTCAAAGCCTTTTACCTTTCCCCCTACAATCTCGAGAAACACCACCTTCCTGCCACCAGCATCCTCTCTGCCCATGCTGCCACATATAGAAGAACAGAGGAACAACCCTTGCACACCTGAGGATTCTGGATTGGGCCCTGAAAGGCCAGCTCCCTTCTGTCTCCCAGCTTCCATGCCTGCCCTCCAGTCCTTCCACGCCCCAGGCCCTGGCAGTGGCTGTAGCCTTCAGTGTTTCTGTGAATGGCATTGCCATCACCACCAGTCCTCAGCCCTCCCCTCCTCATTTGGCCCCTACAGACTTCCCGTAGCCTGGCCTTTCCAGCATCCTAGCAGGATCCAGACAGAATGAGAGAGAGAGAGAGAGAATGCCTGGGAGGGACATTTGTTTCCCATTTCAGTGCTGAGCCACGGTGCCCTTCTTAGTCTATGTGTGTCTGTGGGCACTTTGTTCCTTTACTGGAGAAGATTCTTCTAATAGAGAACAGGCCTGTCCGTTTGAGCAGGGATTATTGAGGGTGTTCTGCCTGCATGGATGTTCAATGTAGAGTCGGCCAAAAGCCGATCCAAGCACATGTGCGCTTTCCCAACCATGCACAGGAATGCAGCGTAGGGTAGGGAAAGCTGCCACACCTGTAATTTTCTGCAGCTGCACCTATTGTTCCAACACTGTAAAAATGCAGCCCTCTGTGTCATTAATCTCGTGATGATAAATAGTGGCTTTATTGCACGTACTGCATTTATACATAGAGGAAGAGCCAAAAAAAAAAAACAAACAAAATGAAACAAAACAAAACAAAAAAGATTAAGCAAGCCCAGGATGCGCATTGCAGAAATAGAACCATAAAGATATGGACTCAAGGCCTCAAGCTGTTACACGTTTGGATTTAGGATGAGAGAATCAAGAAAGAAATAAGAACCTGAGAATTGGAAGAAAAATAAAGCAAAGGTGTCTGCATGGACCCTTCTAAAGACAGGCAAAGAGAGTGCTGAAATAGAAGAAGGATTATTGAAGAACGAGAAAAAAGTCCGGGCTTGGCCTTTCTTAAACACACCAGCCTGAAGATCTGAGGGCACTAATGGCTCCAGACAGTGTGCAGCGCAACCGGTCCCCCTTTCAAATGGCCCTTCGGCTGCCTTTGAAGAAGACAGACGTCTCAAGCAATGCTTGAAACCACAGCAAAATGAGAGCTTCCGCCCTTCACAGCACCTGGTCACAATCGCCTCTTATCGCACAGAAATGCTCCAGCTGCCCCAAAGTTTGGTTCCTTCGGCTTGTGCCCCACCCCTCCCCTCAGGCACCACAGCGGAAGAGGACGATGTGAACCGCTCAGAAATACCCTCACACTGTTCCGTGAGGTTGGCCTGCGCATCTGCTCTTGTGCGAAACTGTTCTCTGGGGGAAACCAAGAAATCAACAAACCGGGATGCTTCATCACCGATCTGTTGAACATTCAGGTATCAGCTAGCACCACGGTGCCTTACTGTCAGAGCCGGCGTCACTAGCGAGGTTGCTAATTTTGACCCGAGTGGATATTTTTTAGCGTCTAAACTCATGTTGATATTTACAGAATTGGTTTGGGCCATACAGAGACAAAAACACTAAACTTATATTCGGCTCATACTGGTCTCACATCTCACAGACATTACCAGTTTTGCATAAAAAAATGGATGTGCACTATGAAATCTTTCCTAGCTATGAAAATAATAACGGGGCTGGCAGTGCCTGGGTAGAAGCAGAAAGCATGCTTATGATACAGGTGAGAAAACCAGGGGGAGAGAAAAAGAAACAAACAAAACAAAAAAACAGCAGCACACACACTGCACTGTGAATCCCACACGGTTAGTAGATGGTTGTAGTCAGGGGGCAGGTCGGCAAGAGGTTAAGAGAACAGGCTCTGAAGTCTGACTGCTGGAATGAACGTCCCAGCTCTGTTCTCCTTGCCCCTCAGGCCTCAGGTAGGTTATCTCACTTTACTGAATTTCATTTAAGTCATCTGCAGTGAAAATAACTTTTCCTTCTGCATGGGGTTAATTAGAAGATTAAATGGCACCACACATGGAATGCACTGCTTTGTATAATGCATTGGAGAAACCCAACAAACAATCCTATTATACAGTCTATTCTACGCACTGCTTTCTTATCTTAGGTATATATGCATGCTACATTGCTGCCTTGATTATAAGTTTTTGAAAGACTAGGACCATGCCTTATTTTCTCTCCTGCCCCTACAGAACGTTGTACAGAGCACAAAGTCAATGCACAATAAATATCTGTCCACCAATTAATTATTTGATTAAAATCTCCCATCTTTCACAAACTCCTGAGCGGTAAAAGATCCAACCAAGGCCCAGGCTGGCAGGATAATGACTCTGCATGTCCTCGCCAACCCGCATTCACAAACACAAAGGTACACACCTCCCTCCACACCTGGTCACTATGTGTGGGACCCAGTGCAAAGGAGCGGTCTCCTTCCCTTCTCTAATGCCTTGGGGATAAATCACAAAGGTTTCGCTTGTAGACCTCCAGAAAGGTTCTCCATGAGTACACCTGCCCACCAGTCCTTCCTGTCCAGGTCAAACAAAGTAGCAGTAGCATAATCTCAAAACAAACTCTACCACGTTAGGTAGGCCATGACTTTTCTGAAATGAATGGCACAGAACTTTGGTTTGTACCCATGACAAAAAACCCAATACTAATTTAAATGCTGAAGTAAAGATGGGGTTGCTTCATAGGTAATATCACATTTGTAAGTCATAGGTCCCACAAGCCATTTCTTTATTTGATAATTCTGCTATGTGCATGCAGTAAGGAACAGCTCTAAACTCTAGAGAGAGATAACCTGGGCAAAGCGGACACCTCCATCATCTCATACCCTAAGCCCACAGGCAAATGCAGTGGAGTCTTTTTCCCTAGGTGATCAAAGCCAAGAATCTGGAAGATTTTCTTTCCATTTCTTTCCCTAGCATATGCAAAACTTTCCAAATATAGATGAGGATCTCTTGAATCCTTTCATGGACACCAACATTCCCTAGAGGAGAGAGAAAGTTTAGTGGAAATTTGCTTTGGACCCTACCTCTCATTTGATCTTGGTAGGCTCTAGTGAATGATCCCTACAAAGTTCCACTTCGCCCTCTGTGATGTGAATTTTATGTGTCAATTCGACTGAGCTACAGGATGCCCAGATAGCTGGTAGAACATTATTTCTGGCTGTGAGTATGTGAGGGTGTTTCTGGAAGTGACTGGCATTTGAATTTGTAGACTGATCACTCTCAGCAGTGTGGGCAGGCGTCATCCAATTGCTAAGGGCACTAATAGAACCACAATGGAGGAGGGCAAATCCACTCTCTGTTTGAGCTAGGACATTCGTCTCCTCCTGCCCCTGGGCATTGCCTCCCCTGGTTCTCAGGCCTTTGGATTCAGACTGAAACTTACACTACAGACACGACCCAATCTTACAATAAATCTCTTGATTGATTAATAGACAGATAGATAGATAGATAGATAGAACCTCTTGGTTTTGTTTCTCTGGAAAGTCCAGACTAACACACTTCCCACCCCACACTGCTGCAGGAATGACATGCACTAGGTACATTGGATGACTGCTCACTGTTGCCTGAACACTGTGTTCAATTTTGGGATTCAGTGACTTCATGCTTTGTCTAGAATGCTCTCTATTGTTTGTTTGACAAATTCCTATGCCCCACCAAGGTCAAGTTCAAACATTAATTCATATCCCAACTACCTTTTCTGTGCAAAAACTGTTTTATCCCCTCATGAGTGTTCTCCAGACACACCTTATCCTGGTGTACATTGGGACCGATGTCCAGGCTCTACCTCTTGTGACATGTGAAGCTCTGGGGAGGCAGGAAGTACATACAATTTGTTTCTCTATTACAAAGACCCTCGCACATGACTCCTGGTTACTTTCAGGACAAGCTGAATCTTGGTGAGTGTTAAGGCGGCTGTGGAGGTTGGAAAGAGCTTATTAAGCAGAAAGGGGAGGAGGGTAAGGCATTTCCAGGAGCCAGATGAGAAAGCACGAGAGAAAAGCACAAAGGAGCTGGGAAAACTTCCTGGAGAGTCTGTGGAAGAATGGAAATGTGGACTGTAGGGAAGAGAAGGCTTTGGTAGAAGAGAAGAGACAGCAGCGATGAAGCCAAGGAGAGAGTGCACTGCTGTCCCTTGTGCCCTCACATCCACTGCAGGCTGACCTCTATGGTCACATCGACAGCCTCTCTGCGCTCCAACTTCCTGTCCTTGGGTTCAGCCAACAGGAAGCAGTGGCAGGAGATTGGGGTCGGGGGAGGCAGGAGATTGGGGTGGGGGCAGCCACAGGTTGTCTGCATCCCCCCATCAAAGATCCTAGCCCCTGGCCAGGGACCCCTCCACGGAGCCCTCTCTCCCTGGGAGCTGTGACCTCCTCCCCTCCTCCCTCCAGGCCTGGAAGTGTTAACAATGCCCTCCTGTTTTCCAGACCGGGGTCCTGGATGTCTCTTGTAGTTTTCCAACACCTTGGCTGTACCTTTGTAAATATCCCTGTATTAAGCTCTGCTCAAAATTACTCAATTTGAGATGCCATCTTTTCCCTGCAGGAACACTATTACAGGTAGGTTGTGCAATATGCCCTGTAGAAGATTTTTCCCTTTATCCTCAAGACAAAGAGCAGACAGGGAACCAAAATGAAGCCTCCGAAAACGCCACCTCAGAGAAGCACCGATGGTTATAAACGGCACTAAGCTTGAGCTTGTGTCCTTCTTCTGTAGGGGCAGCCCCCCGCCCACCCCCACCCCCCTTAGCCCCCCCCCCCCCCGCCCGGCAGGGAAGGGCTGGGAAGAAGAACAGGATTCCGGGAAACGAATCCAGCTGCAGGCTTCCCCATCTTTGCTTCGTCTCCAATGTTGTCCTCACTGGCTGCTATGTGTCCAGCCTGCACCTGAGACGGGGCCTTATCCAGTCCCCAGACAAGGAAGGCCACCTGGCAGGATATTTGTAGGGGAAACACTACCAATTGTTGTCCAAACCAGCCACCTTTGCAATTACACTGGGTGAACCAGGAGTGCACATACTAGGCAGATTGTGCAGCACTAGAAAAGGGGTGCAGACACCCTGTTCCTCCCACACCCAGGGCCTGGTGTGGCTAAGAAGGATGTGCCCCTGGTAAGGCCAGTGTGTGCAACTTTCCTGGCCCCATCTCTGGAGCTAGTTCCATCTCCATTTCCTTGTTGATTTATAAGGTAACTGTCCTCCGACCCCCGCCCACCCGCCGACCTGCGTCCTGCCTCCAGCAACCTCCACATGTAGGACTTGGACACCACCCGTAGGAGACCCCAGCCACACCTCGGACCAAGAGCAGCTAGCGTTTCCCTTCCAGCCAGGAGCGTGAGGCCCAGCCTCGGGCCGACCTGACCAGTCAGTGTGCAGACTACTGTCCACCTGGTATTCACTCCCGTGACTGTGGACACGTGTGACCGTGAATGGTGGGGGGCGGGGGGTGGAAAAGAGAGCAGTCTGGTTCATGGCCAAAAAAGCAGTTTCTGCTGCATCAAAACCCTCATAGTGCACAGGAAGGAAGAGCTGGCAGAGTCAAGCTAGAACTCCAGAGTGACAAAGGGGACGCTTGGGTTAGAGGTGGGCCTTGTCTGTCCTCTAAGTGACCTTAGCCACACATCATTTCACGTCTTGGTGGTGCCACTGTGCCCAAATGATTGCCCAGGGCCTAGATGGGAGCGAGGCACAGCTGGTTAGTAGGCTGCTGTCCTCCCAGGAGACAGGCGCCCGCTGCACGGCGCCATTTCTACCACCTACGAGGTTGAGACAAAGAACAGGAGAACAGAACCAACATGCAGGCGCACCTGGAGTGGCTGGAGGCCCGTCCATCTCTGTCCCTGTCCTGTGAAGCCCACAGCAGCCTTTCCTCTCAGCCTGCGAGGAGGACGGGGGAAGGGGTCCCCGGGGTCTGGAAAAACAGCACTAAGACTAGGAAGGGGAAGAATAATTAAGTGCAGAAGGGGGAACTGGATGTCCCCAGACAGTTAATCTGATGACAAGGGGAACAGGATGTATAGCCCCCAGAAAGAGGAACGCTCCCAGTGGGAAGACACTACCTTTGAGAGCTTGTCCTCACACCTGGGTGAGAGACCTCATCGTGGCACATCCCCTGGACCGGCCCTACCTGTGCAGACACAGCAGTCAGTGGGCCTTCAGCCCAGCTCCCTCAGGGCCCTGTTGTCGTCTCTGTGCTGCTCCCCAGGCCTCTGCGCAGTCTGATTCTAACAGCCCAGCCTTCAGCTCTGTTCGGAGGGCTGCCTTGCAGCCATGGGCCCCTTCGCAGCCCCTCACAGGGAGCGGCAGGTGCCTGGGGCTCGCGTCCCCCCAGGCAGCGATGACAGTTGCTTGTGTGGGAGAATGAAAGGCCGGGCCACCCTCTCAGGTCTGTGCCTGAAACGGAGCCTCCCCTTGGTTCCCGGCCCCACCCTGCCCGGCTTCCCTCACACCCTCTGCCCTTCCCTACGACCACCTCCCTGCCAACCCACAGCACACAAATCCTCACCCAGGGTCTACTTCTAGGGAACTGGAACAAAGACAGTCCCGCCTGTAATTCTCCCAAACCTCTGTGATTAGCAGAAACCCTTCAGGAGCGGGAGTGTGACATATGCCGGGGGCTGCAAAGAGGGGCAGGGCTCTCTGTAGTCAGGCACTGGGCACAGGGGACAGGGCTGTCCCCCGCCTGGGGAGAGGGGAAAGGGGGTGGAGTGCAGCCTGCAGCCAAGGAGCGTGGAAGGAACAGGGGAGCTGTCCTGGCCTAAAAAGAAGCCACGGAGGGCCGGGAGGAGAGCATTTCTGGGTTCTGGGGCACTGGCACCAAGGGGGACACACGCCAGCCGGGCTTGAGTACTGAAGAGGGACACCTGGAGAAGATTCTGGGAGTTCAGTGGGGCAGGGGCATGTGTACAGGAAATCCAGTGAAGGGAGCGAGTCCTGAGCTCACCTCGAGTAGAACATCACCTGGGTAGATGGAGAACAGGTGAGAGGGTGTTCTCCCTCGGAAGAAAACGGTGTCTAAGGGTATGAATGTGGCTATGGGGCGTACGTTTCGGGGTCTGGCCTGACAGGAGCAGAGGGAGAACTCGAGGAAGGAAGACTAGAGTCAGCTTGCAGAGGCCAGAGAACGCCAGGCCTAGGGCCGTGCGCCCAACCAGTGAGCTGCTATTCAGGGGCACTGTGGTGGCCGAATGACATGAGGAAAATCATATTTAAAAGCAATGGAGCAGCGTGCAGCGGAGAGCAGACAGTCACGGCCAGAAACGTGGGAAACACTAAGGCTTCGCCTTCCCCCGGGGGTTGCCTTCCCAAATATGCTAGGTCTTATCATACCATCAGATCTCTAAACAGATATGCTCTTACGCAGACAGGAGGGGCTGAGTGCGAGGGGTCTTCACGGGCCATTCTTCAGGCCCACTGGGTTACCCTTCCGCGCACAGCTGTCCCCAGGGCCTGTGATTCTCACTGACCATTCAGACTCCACCTCACGTGGTCATCTGCAAAGAGGTGGATAAGCTGAGGGGTATTAGAATAGGCTTGTTTCTCCATTCGTTTGACAGATGTTCACTGAGCACCTACTACGTGCCATGCATAGTGTTAAGCACTTAAGGTATTCAATAAAGAGGTGGGCAAGACAGACACAGACAGACACTCTACTGATGCAGGAGAGAGACAGAGAAAGACAGGGTCCTAATGCAGGCACGAGGTGACTCTCATGAGAGGGCACTACGGATGTTGTGCAGCAAACACACACATATCGGGGACCCCACCCTGGTCTAATGGGTCAGGGAAGGTCTTGTAGAAGCGGTGTTTTTGCTGAGAACTTTCAAATGAGTATGAATTTGGTGCTTGGAGACACCTGGGAGATAACCCACCATTAAGACGCCTTCAGAGGTTAAGTTTGTGCAGCTGTTAATATTTCTTTCCTAAACCTAAGGCTATTTTGGCTATTTACTTCAAAAAAGATTTGGGATGAGAGTCTGCATCTCCTAATTCCTTAACCCAAGATAAAACAGTAGTGTTTCCTGAGGTGAGTGGATTCTCAGAGATTCTGTAATGAACATTCTGAAAGCTTGACAATGTGCTGGGTGTTATTCAGATTTTAACAAGATCTCTACCATCTGGAAGCTGCCGTGCAGTAGTATATTTTATCTGATATCACCTCAGCTAAGCATGTTCATATTTGAGAGAGGCAGCAACCAGGCCCAACACTTCAGGGCTGATTTCCACGCAGTCCACGTAGCTGGGTACTGGTTTCATTATGTAATCTGCTGTGGCAACCCTGGTCCCTAGACTTTTTGTGACTCAGTTTTCACATGTGTCAAATGGGGGAAAACAGTCTGCTCTGCCCTGTTCTTACAGTTGTAATGAGGGTCAAACTGGTGTCCATGGGAAGAGGATTAAGGACTGTGCAGGAGCATGTAGGAGTTCATGTTTACAAACCTTCTGTGTGAAGACACCTTTGTCCTCTCTCTTCCTTATTATTTTCCAAGTAACCAAATACAAGCCTCCATCACCATGTTCGACATTACACATTTATTTATTGTGCTTATATGCCTGTGGAGATGCAGTGTTCACTCTTCAGAACAAAACGCATTCCTTACTCTATATTTTAGGAGCTTATGATACAAAGAAGATAACAGCTACTTAAATGAAAGAAAGCAGGGGACCTGCACAGGCAATTGAATGACAAACACCAGATGGATACAGAAAGAAACAAGCCCGATTTTAACCCTCGGAGTACAATGACCAACCCTAAACAAAAGCAGGAAGCCCTTAAGAGAGGGCTGTTTTCCTTTCCTCTGCCTGGGCACCGCAGCCCCCACCCCCAGGCAGAAGGAGCAGGTGCGGCTGTGACCGGTGGGTGTGCAGAGACGGAGGGAGGGGTGAGGCTCTGGGTGAACAAGCCAGAGGAGCTAGTCCTCGGGGCACCTGAGCTGCATCCTTCCAAAGCAATTTCCTTCAACCAACACCGGACAGATAATTATCCAAGTCCTTTATGGAAACTCTTGATGCCTTCGATAACATTTTCCATTAACTGGGCTCTGTAGGAAGGAATTTTAGCTGGGCTGCAGGAGAACTAGTTCTTTTCCTGCATACGTCCTCTTGGTCTTGAACCTTCAACCACAAGCTCAAATCATTCCCCAATCTCCCTCAACGGGCCATCTTCCGAACATCAGGCGGTGAGAGTGGGCGGCCTCCGGACTTACCACCCACTCCAGCACAGCCTCTCTTTTGGCCAGAGGGGCCTTCCTACCAAATCTGTTTGAGAGTCGCTTGTTCAAGAGCCTTCAGTGGTTCCCACGACCTTCAGAACGAAGCTCAAACAGTTGAGAATACCACACCAGCACCCTGAGGTCCTGCCGATCCTCCAGCCTTGGTCAGACCTGTTGCCTACGCCATGTGCTTGTAGTTCCCTCCACGTGGCATCTCCCCCACACCCAGACCCGGTCCCAGTCCCCACACTGCCCGCTTCTCTCCTACACGCCCCTTCCCTCTCAGGTCTGCACTTACACAGCCCCACCATAGCCCTGACCAGGACATCGGGCAATTGTAAAAGGCAGGGTGCCTGTGTGTTTTATTTATCTATCTTTTTTGAAACCTCCACCCTCCTAGACCTGTTGTGCTTTCCAGGGTACTCAGTTCATTATCCCAGGCAGTCAGGTTGCTTGAAGCAAAGACACACTGTCGCCTGTAGCAGGCATCTGTCCTAAACCAGGTGGCTCCGAGACAATAGCTGGCCTTACGCACAGCCCAAATACTGGAATCTCTCCAACTATTCTCCATGGTTACTCAGGCCGGACTGCCAAGAGCCTAACATGCCTGCATCTGCAGCACATGTGAGCCACACTATGAGAAGTCACAAAGCCACGTTTTGTGCTCCACAAACGCTTACCAAATGAGAAGAGAGGAAGCAGCAGACATTTCATGAAAACGTTTTTGTTAATTAACCAGAAAACTAATAGCTCAAACTTTCCTTGCACATGACAGCATGCAAAACCCTTCCACATATAATTAATATATCACAGAATCATCAAACAAAGCTGGAGGCAAAGACGCATCTTGAATCCCAGATCTAAGGCTATAAAATGTGTGGTCATGGGCAAGTCATTTCATCTCCCTGGCCTTCAGTTTCCTCATCTGTACAAGACAAGGATGATGTCTAAGGGGTCCCAACTGTGCAGATCTTACCGTAGTAAGCTCCCACCTTGCTCTACGGGTGATCCGTGCAGAGCCTGCTGGCCACTCAGGTCTGCTCCCTGCACCTCTATCCCACTTCCCTGCTCTCTGGTGGGCAGGGCTGTCTGAAATCCTTAGCTGTTCCACTTTTTGCCAATGTGAACAGAGAAAGGAAAGGTGTAGGAGTTTAGACTAGAAAGTGGAGCAGAACTGTGAAGGCAGGGATGCCAATTACTAAAATGCAATAAATGCAAACATGCCATTACTTCTTATGCAAATCCTTGGGAGAAAGAAAGGTCTAAGTGCAAAAGAGCATGCTTTATTTCATCACAGCAGAACACAGAAGAACCAAATAGTATTAATTAGAACTTAAATGCATGGAGTAAAATTAGCAACATGATTGCTCCTTTCATTATAATTGTCAAGGAAATCACAAAAAAGTCGAAGGGATGAAAATGTGGTATCTTCCCCTTCCTTCTATGAGGGAGCCACATTCCACTTTTCTTAATCTTGTAACTTTATAGGACTGATACGGTATTTGCTAGCATCTTCCTAAGAAAACTAACCAACTCTCACTTTTGAGGCTTTGCTTCCTTTTCCCCATCCCACTAATCAACTGATTTCTAGATGCAAGTAGTTTCATCTGTCAAGATGATTTCCTATTACTGGTCACCCTGGGGATATCAGACTAGGCTCCTTTCTCCTTCTGAAAATATTTAGTGCCAAAGCAAATCTCCTACTCCCAAAGTCCTACCAGACTCTGGAGCTGGGTCCTTCTAATTAAGAATAGAATGCACTTTAAGTTTTAGCTTCATCAAAGCCTGTTAAGAATGTTCAACGATCAGCAAAACACCTAAAGAGAAAGATACAGGCGATATAGTTATTTGCAGGAATTGATATTGTTCTTAATAAAAAGCCTGAGTCAAACTGCACCAGAAAATTCAAGAAAAGGGAGGTAAGTGAAGTAGGAAATAGAATGCAGGAAACAGTGGGAGGAGAGAGACACACAATTTGAGCATAGCTTACAACATTGAGGCCTTGTCCTTTGGTGCCTCCAGTACTCTGTATCTTCTTTTTTGTCTTTCAACGTAGTCATGTGAAATGATTGGTGGAGGGAGGCAACTATTCTGATGTGCACTGAAGAAAAATAACAGCAATAACAGAAAAAATACAATTTTCATTTCCTAACAAGTCTTTCCTTCTATTACCACGAAGTAGAGCACACAGGAAGCTATAGATTAACCAGAGATGACTGTACTTCTAGAGAGGCACGAAAAATCCACTGGAGGTCTGTCTTTAGGAGGAATTCCATCTTAAAATATATCTCGCCTGTCTTAAAAACAAGAGTAGGAACCCAGAGGGCCTAAGCCATGGGGTCAAGTTTCCCAAAGTTCTCACATACAGGATCACTTGGCAATGGCAAAACTTGGACTCGGGCTCCTGGGATCTGTTTGCAGCCCCTTTGTTATCTCACTGAGGATGTGCAGTACAGTCAGTACACGTGCAAGATGCCAGCAAACTATTGTCTACATTGGTTCCAAAACTGTCACCCAGAAACTCAATAGTAACAATAAATAGTTGTATGCATTACACAACATTGCTCTTTCCAAAAATGCATAAAATTTTGGATACCAAGTCCCTACACAACCACCTCTAAACTTCTCCTCTAGACTATATGACCAATAGAACCCACCCCATCCACGTACATGTGCTACTTTTGCAAACTGTACTTTCCCAGGAGGCTTTTGTAAAGAGAAGTCTTCATACAACAACCTTCTGGGACCAGTAACATCCCAAAGAAAAAACTCTACAGCTGAGGAGGTAGGCAGAACTAGCAACAGTTGAGATGTAACATTTTATATGCATACTCAAAAAGACATTTGTTATCTGTAGGACATTGTTTAGAAATTGTTCTATTATTTAATTTGTGCTAAATGATTAGTAAACATGTTTATCAAAGTAAAAAAAAATAAAAGACTCATAGGACAACCTTAATTGGATTCACATACTTTAGCGTGTGGGAAACCTGAGAAGCCAACCATCCTAGTAGGACCTGATGTGCTGCTTGCCACGTGATGCCTTTTCCACCTATTTTTCACCCAGCCCTCTGCCCTCAGATTGCATCTATAATCCAGCTAGCCTTCTGCCAAATGCAAACTGACAGTCACACGGCAGGGAAAAGTAGAGGAGATCTGCATGAAGGGACCCAAATACAAGAATATCCTTTGTCCACAAAAGCCCGGCAACAGTGTAAACCTTTCTGAGGGTTACTGCCCATGCCAGCACCCTGCTCTGTCCGGGCCCTTGCGTGGAGAAGGGCGGCTCTACGAACAGAGCAAGGCTCTGGAACTTGCAGACTATAAACTTAGACATCACTAAGCCTGCTGGCATGACATCCTTTCTTCTATTAATAGCAACTTCTTCCATTCTGCTCGCCCCAGAAAACAAAATGAATGAGGCCTGGCTGCAAGTGTAGGAGAGAATAAAACCCAGGACGGCAATAAATCGGAGTGCAGAGTGGCAGACACTATAATCCGCTGGAATGCCGCTCTGGCTCAAGGAAAAGAACCTCTTTGGGGAACCAGTGAAGGGAATCAATGCCCATAAAAGCATCCAAGGCAGCATCAACAGCAGAAAAGACAGATACTGTTGACCACGACGTGCAGCAGATTGGAGGTTGTAAAATAAAATAGAAAGTCATTAAAAAGGTGGGCAAAGGGCACGGTTGTGTGATGTGCATGTCACAGGGGACCTGTGTAGAGGGGCTCAGGACTCCCCATCTGTCAGAAGGTCACCATTGCCAAGACTCTGCTTGCGTGGCCCCAGGATCCCACACTGCACACCCTCTCTGCACAAACCGCAGAGAGGCGAGAGATGGTTGGTATTTATTGCCACTTATGTAATAGGTCTATTTGGAAACACATTCTGACTAGCTTATCAGGATATTAATACATCATAGGCATATTGAGCTGTATTCATTTAGGGTTCGGGTTGCTTTAACCAAAGACTTTCCTGGGAAGCCTGCCAGGTTATGTTTTCTGGAATGAGTTCCCTTTTCTGCCTCATTCACCACCTTTTACTCCACCAGAGGGCAGAGTCAACCCATAAGAATCGGGCTTGGGGAACTTGGGGGGCAGTGGCTGCAGAAGGAGTTCTGGGAGAAGGGGCCGGAAAAGCAAAGTCATGAATAAATTCTCTATCCTGGAGGTGGGGATACTCTGGACTTCTGTGACTTGCAGGACAAAAGACTGACAATAAGACCAAAAAGAAGCAAATTCAGGTGTTCTTAATGGGCTGTGCCTCAGTTTCCCAATATGTGAAAGGAGCAGATGCTTGAATCATTTCCAAAGTACCCTGTAAATTAAACCACGCCTTACAGACCATAGAGAGCACCTGTCACAGCAAAGGAGAGGCAGCTGCCAAAGAGGCAAGCTGCAAGGTGACAGCCAGGGCAAGTTCTCCCCTCTGTCCTGTCTCCCTCTGCCTGTGGCCCTTGGTGGGGCTTTTTCTCTTTGTACATTTCCATTCTTGCTTTTTTCTCCTTTTCTTTCTTGTGTCGCTTTGGCTACCCTCTCCAGCTCCTCTCGTCTTGGGAGAAATAAAAGTAAAACCAAAAACAACTCCTAGGGGAAAATGACAGCAGCTGCTTCCTCCCCCTCCTCTGCCCCCGCCACGGGAGGTGGCTGCGAAGTCCCGGCACACTGCCAGCTCTGGCGAGAGCTTTGATTTCCAATCTGATCGCCTCATTTTGTCAGCCTCTGCATAGCACAAACAGCTCAGCCCCCACTTATCACAGAAAAGAAGGGGTGATGGAAGAAAAAAAAGTAGAAAAAACACCTTCCTCTCCCATAATAAATAACTGGCGCACAGGCATCTCTTGTCACCGTGAGTGTTGTCCGTGGTGTGTATCTCCCTACCTTGCCATTAAGAAGTAACTTGCCACAGCTGGGCTGCAGAGACGCAGTGTCTCCCTGCTATTGTTCACAGAGCTCTTGCACTGACAATTCCCATCCATCAGACTTCTCTTCTGTGAAGAAGTGATGGAATCGGGCTGTTTGTATTTCTCTTCCCATCCGCACACGTTCCCTCACACACACAGGTGGCCAGACCCTGCCTCACAGTCTCCCGCCGGCACGTGTCACAGGGCGCTCGGGAGGACTTGAGGTGCTACACAAAGTGACGCTGCACCTTTTCTGGGCTCTGCTCCTTCCTCCGCCAGTGGCCCTCACGTCCGTCCCCAGCATGGACCCCAATCAACCTCTCCCTCTCCCACAGACACACACACACCCCCCTTACCACTCTGTGCACGCACACACACACCAGGACACTATGCTATATTCTACTTCCCCACACTCTGTGTGGGCACGTGACTTAGTCTAACTCACCTGGTAACATGGAAAACATCCTCTATTTATTTATTCACTCAGTCGCCAAATGTCTTGTTTCCCTGCTGTGTGCCAGTGAGTGTGCTAGGGGCTGGGTATACAGAGATCAACAGGACAGGGTCTCTGCCCATTGTGTGGCCAAAGGCAAAGGCCTACTTTGGGCAGCTAGTGCTTTCTGGCTTGACATGCACAACAGGCACGCTTACGGGGCTTTGAGAAAGTATCTCACCGACATACACACATGTTCAAAACAAGTTTCACAGCTTTTTCTGATGTACAAAGCTGAAAGCATTATTGTGAGTGACTGGTAAGTAGGATTCGGGTGGATGTGGGGAAGTGATGGGTAAGAAACTCGGACAGGTGAGCAAAGAAATGTTTATGCAGGGCCTTCTAAGCTCCACTAAGGCACCTGGGACATAATGGGTGGGTGCAGAGTTTCGAACAGGGCGGTACTGTGCCGAGGTCTGTGTTCTGGAAAGACCACCTCTCGCTGTAAGGGGGCAGTTTGAGGAGAAGCAGCAAGAGCACTCAGGAGACTGCCCAGTGGCCACCCCAGCCAGGACTGCCGGGGTCTGAGGTGGGGCCTGGGGAGGAAGCAACAGAGATCAGAGATGCTAGGAGGCAGAACCTATGAAGCAGATTGAAAATTGGGGGCTGAGAGGGGCGATAAGGGAAAGGAAGGCATATAGCACAATAATAATAATGACTAATACTCCTTGATCACTAGTGTGCACTAGGCACCACACCAAGCACTTCACACACATTATCTTATCTGATCCGCACAACCACTCTGGGTGGTAATTATCAAAAAGATCTCCACTTTACATGCAAGGAAACTGAAGCCTAATAAATCACCTAAGGTCACATAGTTAATAAATTACAGAGCAAGGACTGAACTCTAGTGTTCTTTCTCCAGGAGACCCACACTCTGTTGCAAGGTACTATTCTGCCTCCTGGTCTCTGGCTTGGTAAGCGGATGGGTGCAGGGTCCTAAAAGAAAGCATGGAATTTGAAGAAAGGGTTTGTACATGAAGGAACTGAACTCTTGGTCAAGAAGTGACATACACATGGCTCCCTGATTGATTCTTGTGGGCTGGTCTTGCTTGTCCATGCAGGTTGTTAACTCCGTTAGGACAGGGTCTGTTCCGCTGTGCCGCAGAGGCAGCTATTATCAGCCTGTCTGATGGCAGGAGGTCAGACCTGTTGAGTGGCTTGCCAACCATGGCAGGACAGTTCCCCATCTCTACACAAGGAAGAACGGCTATAGGTCACGTCCATGTCACTGCCCAGAGCTTCTTTGCAATCAGCCAGCTCAGACCAGCTTCCTCCATGGCTCTATGCAATGGACCACACAGACACCCGGTCACTGACACTGCTATTCATCGCCAGGCCTCCCTGTGAGGCTTCTGGAGACATGTCTGCATTTAGAAAGGTAGCAGATCTGTCTCCAGGAAGACCTCTCTGTGGAAGGCACATGTATTTACCTCCCCTCAACCCAGGATACAGCCTCACTTCTGCCAACCCCCTTCTCCCCCAACCACACCCAGTGCCCTTCCAGTCCCTTCTCTGCCCTTGCCATGGACGGTGCATTTTACACAAAGCTGTAAAACTTGATGACAGCTTTCCTCGTCAGTGTGGCCCTCACGCTGACCCCTTGGTGATGCACAGCACTGACCCTCCTCATTACAGTCGAGAGGAAGACAGACGGAGAAGCAGAGCCTGGAGTTCAGACAGAGACGGCGAGGCTGATGGGGACGCCGCACAGGAGAGACAGAGAAACGCGAGAGACGGCCAGCTAGGAGGAACAAAAGGGAAGATGTTAAAAATAGGGAGAAAGGAGAAAAAATTACAGACAGATTTTTCAACTCCTCTCGGTCCCCGTATCAGGTGAACGGATGGGACTGTGTGTGAGGGACGAGGCAACAGGAATCTCATTCTATGCAGCACAGCGACAAGCTCCGAACCCAGAGAAATTCTGAGCGGGATAAGATTAAGTATCTCTAAAGAAACACCAACCAAGGGGTTCATGGGACTGAAGGGGGTGGAGGAGTCACCGTGCCCGAGGCTGCCCAGGTGAAGCAGGTAAGGAAAGGTCCCCCTCTGCTCAGGACACCTGTGGGTCTCCCATGTGCCCCTTCCCTTTCTGAGGGTGCACGGCTGCCATCTGTGCCCAGAGGCTCTCAGCAGACAGAGGGGCCCATTTACAGAGAGGGGCCCCCTTTTTTTTTTTGCGCCTGGGCAGACAAGGCACATCTTTAGGCAGCCTTAATAAACTCGGGAAGTCTGACAACAGGCGGCATTGGCAGAGCCAAGGATTTTTGTTATAAATATTTGTTCCTGTGAAAACCCTGTTGATTTGACTTTAACAGCCCCAGGGGAGGCTAATTTGCTGACTATAGAGTTGCCCAAATAAAACCAGTTGGAAGAGAATCTTACAGAACACTACAGCACTATATTGGGAAAATCCACATCTGCCTCTCCTGGTGTCCCCTACACACGCCCCTCTTTGGCCTCCCTTATTGTTTATCAAATTCCTGCTCCTCTCTCCAGCACCTTGACAGGGTCCTAGCTCCGCAGCCCCACACAATGCCCCAAAGAGCCTGGGAGTATCCGTCTATTTTGAGCGAGGGCCCAAGCCAAGTGCACAGCTCCCAGCACGATGCTGCGCCCCGGCTTCCCGACACATGCCATTCAGCACCTACAACACTTTACCTACATTTCAAGTTAATAGGCAGTTTAGGTGTTCCCCTTTCAGTGTTGTGTATAGAGACGGCGGCTGCAATGAATGCCAGCCCATGGTGTCTAGGTTATTAGATATGTCTGCAGAATGCAGGTAATTTGTGTTTCTGCTTTGTGCAATTGGCACTAATGGTACATGCATAAAACGGAGCCATCTTCCAAAACACACGTCAAAGGAATATATTTACCAGGCACAAAGGCTAGAAGCAGAAGAATTGAACTCTAATGATAACATGTTTGTAGAAAAGTGATGCACTTAAGTTATTATGTATGAAAACTATTGGCAAAATTGTCAGTCTAGGCTCATTAGAGAGAGAGAGAGAGAGAGAGAGAGAGGATGAGCAGAGGGGTGTGTCTGTCCGGCAGTGTGATGCTGTAGATTTCCAGTAGGAAAGGAAAATAAAATGAGAATTAAAGCTTTAGAGGTAGAATTTAAGAGAGAAACAGGAAGAGATTTCATAGGTCAAAGGGAAACAGTCAAGAATAGAACTGAGAACAGGATCCTATGATGGGCCAGATTTTCACTTGTATGTTCTGTACTTCATGGTCCTTTTACTTAAATAAATGGAGCCGGGGCATTTTCCATTTGTCCCTCACCTCCTGCATTTCATCATGCCTCTGTTGACCCCAGGAGTCTTACACATGACCCATATTTTTTTTCAATGTTTTATGTTAGACAGTGGTATCTACTGTTGCTACAACTTTATGCACTTTGTTTTATATTTTACTTTTTATTCTTGGACCTTGATGTTGGATTGCATTTTAAGAGCAGGAAATTAACACCACGACCCTGATTTCATATTCAAAGCAAATGAGGTCCAGAGAAGAAGGGCTTATGGAGGTCATTGCAGAAGACAAGTTTAGTGGTTAAGATCAATTGCACATCCTCAGGCTCCTGCAGTGAAACCCTCCCTCTCTATCTCTAAAATGGGAATAAAACCACTGGCCTCTTCTACTTTTCTCCTGTGAACACTAAAAACTTTATCCAGGTGATCATTTGACAGATTTTGATGGCAGAAAAGAACATCAAAAAGATTAATGCAAGATATCAGATCAAAAAATACTGATGAGTGTGCATGCACACACACACACACACACACACACGCCACGAAATCCACTTTCATCCCACCTCTTCCAGCCTACTTCAGTTTGTGGCAGCCCTATTCAGACTCTATCAAGGGGTGGCCATAGGGTTTAGGCTATAAATAAACTATACGTAGACTCCACATCCTTGGACAATGGAGAAAAGTATGTTAAACTCTCTTTTCTTGTTATTGACATGCCTCTCTCTGGGGAGTCCTGAGGATATAATGTTCTCTAATCCTTCCAGAACTCTAAGCATGTAAGCAAATACTATTTTTTTTTTTTTTTTTTTTTGCCTATTACCACATAAAGAAAGAAAGGAGGCAATCAACATAGATGATTTACCCAATGTGGTCCCATTCCCTATATGGAGTGATTAAAATTTTTCTTATTATGCATAGTCTGGTCCCTTGCTTGCTTATGGCAAAGACCCTGTGCAGTGCTTCTGTGACCTTGGAGCCATACCTACAGGAGGAGATAAAAGCCACCAGGCAGAATCTTAAGGATCTCAGTTTTTAGGGAGACCTAAACTCAGCCAGGTAAGCTGAGTTTTGTCATCTCTCATTCTCATTGTCTTCCCTTTTATCTTTGAATTCCTAAGTCCACCAATCCCTGCAGAGAGCAGAAATATACTGGGATTCTTTAAAAAAAAATCTTGGACCCATATACCATGAGCTCTCCAGAAATACAACGTCTACGTTTGAAGAAGCCATTAGCTCTGATCAGTTTTAAAGCCAGAGCTGCTCAACATGTGCAGAAAGAAAATGGCAACATAAACAGAGGGGGAAACAAAGACAGGAATTTAAAAAAATCATCAGCTAAGCTGTAAAATCAGGCTGTCACTGGGAAGAAAGGCAAGTGGGGCTCAGACCAGGGGCCTGATTCGTGGTGCCAGAGCGAATGCCCAAATCTCACGCGTCTCAGATTTGCTATTAATTTCCCTGCTCTATAGCTATGATGGGCGCTCTTTTACTGGAACATATATTCTTTGTAGAGCACAGGATAAACCCGTGTCTCCTCTGGAGCTGGCGCACAGGCAGCCATGCCATTCTGACTCTAGCCCTCGATGGGGACTTGGTCCAGACCAGCAGCACTGCCTGGCCGTTTGAACCTTCACCCGGCGTTGCCAGGTAATTCCATTTCATTTAACAGCTCTGCCCTTCTGTGGCCTCGCTGCAGAAGGTCCCCCAAGCCCATCAGAGATGGTTCTTGGTAGAGAGTAGTGATGCCACTGGACCAGAGGATGCCAGCTCATTTCCATCGTGACTGAAAATCCCATTTAGCTTGGGATGGCAAAGGCAAACAATTTAATGCATTAACCTGCACTGACTCCTCACCCAGCTGCTTCCCATCTTGATTGAAGGGTAAGAAGGTTAATTATTCCCAGGCTCATCTTTGGACTTCACAGACCATATCATTGCTGCTGGCAGGGGGGCCTGGTCTGGCTGAACCCAGGCGTTGGAGGCTGGTGGTGGTAATGGAGTTGGCTGCTGTCGCCGCTGCTGCTACTCCAGCTTTACTCTTTGATATCAAAGGGTCAGTCATGAGGTCAAGCACGTGTGTCCCCATTTTCAGATACCGGGAATATAAGGAGCAATGGTTTTTGTCACTGCACAGTGTGCTTTGGACAAGACCAACCACCACAGTGCACCCTTCAGGCATGGATGGTGTCAATCAACACCATATGCAGAATGAGCATCTTCTCCCTGCAAATCCAGCCTCAAGGGAAGACCACAGAGCTATAGCCCTGGGGACCTACAGCCTCTGTGAATCAGCTCCAGGCACAGTGAGAAGTTGAGGAGACCAGCTGCTGCCTATGACAGGGGGCGGGGGGGGTGACTGCTCAGGTCGCAGAGCATCGGAGCCACCCATCGATGGGAGAACATCTTTTCATCCAATGGCAGTTGGAGAACAAGACCGAGAATGAATGAGGCAGACTGGGGGAGAAGAGCTTCTACTACATACTACTATCTCTACTCCTCCCCCTCCCAGCCCCTTCACCCCCTTGAGGACATCATCCTTAAAATATATTTCATTTCACAGCTGCATTATGGTACCACAAAATCCTGGGAATCCAATTTAAGAACAGATTACCTCCTCACTTACTTCATTTGAAGCAATTACATGTTAATTTTCATTGAAACCAGCCTAATGCATACCAATCTGATGCTGCAATCTCATTTGAATACTTAAGGGAACATCCACCGGGTTTGGGGGCTCCAGAGATTTATATTTAAAGGGCCACTTCATCATTCCTTTTGTTGGTGGGCTCTCCTCTATGCCTGGTCCCCTATCCACAGCTCCTCAGGACAGAAGTTCTCCCATGGTGAAATAAGAGCAGATCAGCTTTCTTGAAAACCACAAGTAGCTCTCCTTGGAGAAAAAGCCGTAGTTCTGTGGTTTCTTTCTTTTTTCTGCCATTTATGTGGTATGTGATTGTGATGGAAAAACCTCCACCTTGCTTTGTCTCCTTTGCAAAGTGAAGATTTATTCTCTGCCATCTGCACGGGGGAGATGCAATGCCAAGTCCCAGCCTTTTCTCAGCCACAATCTATGCTCACCTCTCTCAAATTGTTGCTTACTACATATTGTATTCCCAGCCATTCACCTAAGGAGGAAATAGCTTTATAGACAAGCACTGTGCATTGATTCGAGCCACTGGTAATTAATAATACTCAGGGACTTTGGAATCAGCTGGTCTTTTAGTTTTAGAAAAGGGAGGTTAAAAAAAATCTTGTCTGCTCAATTTATGCATTTAAACTAAAGAAATTCATGTTTGAAGCCACAATTTAATTAGATTGTAAAACTGTAAAGGACCCTGAAACTATTGTGAAGATGCTATATAAATGTGTTTTATATTATGTTGTAATTAATCTACAATGACACGGAGGCAGGCAGATGGGAGTGACAAGATTGATTTAATTCAAGAATAGTCCAGAGTCATTGGTTCCAAAGCAGCCCAAGTTTTTCAGTTTTGAATTAGGTACTGGAGGGTATGGAGACAGGCAAGGAACAGCTATAACTAATGACTAAGTATTGCCCTGAAGTAGGACAAGTGTCTGGGACACTTTTTATTCTGTGCAATGCTTATGTATTGAGCCCCACTGTGTGCCTGTTCTTAGATCCAGGAACAGAGCAGCAATTTTTTTAAAAACTGCAAAGCCCCTGTTCTCATAGGGCTTATACAAACAAAAAATAAACTAAACACATACATCAGGTTATAAGTCCAACGCAGACCAATAAATCCACGTAAGAAGGGCAGGGAGTGTGGATGGGGGTACTATTTTATTATTAGTGCATCACACCGGCCAAGCAGACTTGAGCCTGGGAGGAATCAAAGGGCTTAGTTGGTCTATTTCTTTAGCATCAGCTACACTAATGAAGGTGATGCTTTATGTATCAGGGTATTTTCAAAGTCCTTTGCCAAATCACAGCCCTCCACTTTTGAGGGTAATGACTTGTCACTCCTTCCGCCAGTAGAAGCTTTGCTTGGAAGAGCCAAAGGACTGTCTGTGATATGGCCAGTAAGTCAAAAAAGGAGCCACGTACAGGCCAGGCAGAGGAGTCCATGCTCAGAGCCCCCTGTCTAAAAACTGATGCACTTTTCTAACCTTTTCCATCTCAGTCAACAAGAGAAAGAACAAAAACTATGCTCCCTTCCCTTATGGAGAGTTTGGTAAGTATGCTCTTTGTCTTCTTGTAGCTAGACTGAATAACATTTGCACTGCTAGAGGGTTAGCTAGACTAGTAGAATGTAGTTGCAATACAAAGAGACAATCATTTCAAATGAACACTCATGATTTCTAATAGAAATTTTCTAATGCAGAATTAGAAATGAATGTGAGTCATTCAGGAACTTTGGACTTCTATGACTTTGGTGGAGGCTGGCAAGATTTTGTCCTGATCAATTGATGCCAGGAAATACAGTCACCTCTTGAGAAAATATTAGCATAGGCTCTGTATTGTCCTCTGTGGACACTGAGACTTTTCCTCTCACTCTCCTTCAACCTGGGCTCCTCACAGCACTTTTCTGCCTTCCCCAAACCTCTGTTTCATTCGTTCACAGTACTTTAATTAACTGCACTACTTTTCAAGTCTACAAATGAGGATGGCACCAGGGAAAAGGGTTGAGCCATCTGTCTGCTACATGTGGTGAAGAAAGGTTTCTAACTCAGTCATCCTCAGCAGAGGTCATCCTTTTGGATGATCTTACTAATAATGACTTGCATTTCCGTGGCACATCATAGTTCCCCAGACCTACGCGGCATTCATTCAGTACCTCTCTGTGCCGGGCACTGTGCTAGGTACTCGGGGTGTAAGGAACACTCCTGCCTTGAAGGAACCCCTACTGACACTGAGATGCCATGTGGTGACTCATATGAGGGCAGTGAGTACAGGCTGCTGTGAGAGTGCAGGAAAGGCGTGGCCATTCACGGATCTGTGTTCTCGTTCATTTCCCAAGCTTCTGTGCCCTGCCCTGTATCCAGAGAACTGCATTCTCTGTATTTCCCAGGCTCCCTTGCCCTCAGGCTTCAGCAGGGGCTTGGCCTGTGGAAGGGTAGAGGCGATCCCCCTGCTTCTGCTTGTGGGGTATCTGTGGCAGTGGCTGCATCTCCCCAGTGCTCCAGCCTCTACCTCCATGGCCCCAGCTCCTGCTGGATTGGCCTGGCCCGTGCCTCAAAGCAGCAGTTGACCTATATCCCTCTGCCCTGTGGATGTGCAGATGGGGAGTAGAGGACTATCATCACCTGTTGGCTACTGTCTTGGTTGTTTCACCATTTCCGGGTCAGCTTCTCAGCTCTGGCATCACCAAAGTAGCCAAGTCTGTCTACTGATGTACCCAGAGTGGTTTCTGGCTAATACGGGCACCTCATCCAGGGCACTGGAGAGAGAGGGGAAATGCAGAAGGAGGCACCTAGAAGACCACACCTCCACTGAATTTAGAAGCAGCCATGGCAGTTAGCCAAAGGATGAATGGGGCAAGAGCATGACCAGAAGGTCATGCATGTACAGAGGCATTTTGGGTTGTTTTGCTTATTTGCACACTGCCCCAGTAGAGAAAGTATCTTCACCGACCCAGAGCCTGGGCAGGAGGCTCACCAGCCTTTACTGTGCCGTGTCTGGAATGATCTGCACTCGGAGACTCCTACAAGGTTTGAGCACTAATCAATGGAGGGAGAGGAAAGCAGCATCATCATTTTGTAAATCGTAAGCGTTAGCACAACAAGGGCAAGTGGTCACGGAAACACTGAGTCATGGCTTCTTCAATAGGAAGCAGGTCCAGGGCGGGGTACCGCAGCTGTCCATGTGGCACAGTTACCAGCCATGCTGGTGTGTCACTGTGTCCCCTTCCTCTGCTCTTAAGAGTCACCCTCCTCTCCCATAAATGCCCCTGGACGTTTGGGTGTTCCTGATGGGAAAATGTTACTTATGCCTGCTCCTCCTTTTTTTCCCTGCACTGTCCAGCTTTATTAATGCATATCTGACAGATAAAACTTGTATATATTTTTAAGGTGTTCACCCCTATATTCTGATGTGTGCACATTGTGAAATGACCAGTTCAAACAATCAAGCTAATTAACATGTCCATCACCTCAACTCTTTACCATTTTCTCCTTTTTTCTTATTTCTTTTCTTTGTGGTAAGAATACTGAGGATCTACTCTCAGCAAATTCCAAGCATATGATACAGTATTATTAACTACAGTCACCATGCATACATTAGAGCTCCAGGATTATTCCAGGTAACTGGAACTTTGTATCTTCTGACCAATATCTCCCCATTCTCCCCTGACTCCCCACAGCACCTGGCAACCATCTTTCTATTTTCTGTTTCTATAATTTTGACTATTTTAGATTCCACACATAAGTGAGATCCTGCGGTATTTGTCGCCCTGTGTCTGCCTTATTTCACTTAGCCTAAGGTCCTGCCGTGCAGCCGTGTTGTCAAAGACACTGTCAGAGGATCTGGCAATCCTGCTTCTGCGTATGTATCCAACTAAATCACTATCCCAAAGAGATGTCTGCACCCCTGTGTTCATTTCAGTGCTATTCACAGTAGTTAAGATATGGAAGAAACTAAATGTCCATCAACAGGTGATGGGATAAAGACATCTGTGGAATGTCTGTGCCCCTGGAAGCTGCCACTGTGACCTTGAACAAGTCAGACTACCTTTCTGGATTTAAGTTTCCTCATCTTAAAGAGGCTAAGCTTGATGATCTCCAAGATCGTTCCACCCAGAAACCATCTATTATTCTAGTTTGGGGTTTAAAGAGCAAACATTAACTTCCCGTACTCTTCTCTGCCCTACAGGATCACGAATGTGTTACAGGCAAAGGGAGAGCAAACGGCCAGGGGTGCGGGCGAGGGGTGGCCGGTGAGGCAAGGGCAGCCTCGGTGAGTCGGGGGAGAACATGCTTTCTATGAGGATGCTGTCATGACTGAGACACTCTGAGCAGCTTCCCTCAGGGTGGTTCCCAAAGGGGGCAGCATGCCAAGGGCCCCGCATTGCCCTCATGGCAGAGCAGAAAGGGACAACTACAAAGGAGGAATTGGGGTTACAGGTCCCTAACACGTGAAAGGCTTTTGTAGGAGCAGAGATGTGTTTGCAGCACTACCCAGCTCCCACTCCAGGAAGCCAACCGCCCTGACACCCGCCTGGTACAACACTTGCTCTTTATTTTAAACACATTTTTAGATGTCATGTCAAAAGCAAGATAAAACATTTCCAATAACATTCCATATTTATACCTCTTTTATTTTTTTAAACAAAAGCTTGCATCTGAATAAAAGTACATCTTCAAAGGAAACCTTTTAAAGAATCCATGGGACAGAGAAAAATGTGTTGATGATGAAATAAGTTTAACTGTACGGTATGAAAAAAAAAAATCCTTCCACATGATGAGGAGGGATGCCGTGAAAAGAGACAAAAAGGCTGGAGCCTGGTGGAGACGGACCTGGCAGTGGGTCAACTGAGTAGTAAGGATGGAGGTGGCATCAGAGGGGTTGGAGTCTTGGGCCTGATGTTTACTTCAGATTCCCTTCCTGCCTCTGAGCTCGGCCAGCCTTTGCCCCTTCTGTCCTCCCAGGGCTTTGACAGTGAACCTGAGGATAGCATGGAGTCCTTCAAAGCAAACAGTACTCTGGGAAGTACCTGCTAAGGTGACTTTTCGGGGGAGGGTCTATATTTACTGCCTCTCAATCACTTTCTGATGCAGTTGGCTTCATCGACAACCCAAGGACGATTATGTTAACTGCCCGGTGCTGAGCGCACCATCTGGGAGTGGGGCGGCCACGCTGCATCTCCTGCCTCTCACATCCCTGCCAGCCGGACGGGCAATGCAACTGGGGCGTGCTGGGATCTGGGGTGACGATGTGGGTGTGCGGCAGAGAGCCCAGTACGTGCCAGAGCTGTTGGGGGCGTCCGTCCTAATGCAAACAAACACTTGCTTTGATCCGTAGGGTGCACCGATTGGAATGAGACATGGAGGGACAACGTGTACGTGGTGCACGCAGGCTGGCTTTCCAACGAAGAGAATTTAGGTGAGGATGTGGAGTTAAGATAGCTTTCCTCCTTGTGATCTGTGGATGAAAATACTATTTAAATGCAAATCACAGAGGCATTTATTACAACCATGGTTATGATTCCAAAGTTATTAAGAAGCAGGTCGCTAGCTGAATATTTAACCAACCACCCAGGTGAAGTGCCTTGCGGAGGCCCGGCACAGGCTGCGGGGACGTGGCACAGAGAACAGGGCAAGGGGAGAGCCCACTCCGATCCTTGACCTGATCCAGGCAGTCAGGTAGTCTGTATAATGAATACAAAAAAAAGAAAAAAAAAAAAAAAAAAAAAAAAAAACGCTTTGAGGTCTGGGCCCAGAGGTAAACACTAACCAGGAGAGGATGACTGGGAGGAGTCCCTTTCAGGATCTCACTGGGGTAACTTTTCCTCCTGTCTAAAAACATAAAGATGGTCTGATAGGCCCAGCATGAATTCAAGTGTCTTCCAGGGTTTTTCTGGAGGTAAGAAGACCCCCTCTGGCTGTTTCCCCATCTGTGACCAAGGAAGATTATCTCTGTAATCTTTAAAATAGGAAAACAGAGTTGCTGTTGTTTTCATTCTAAGCTAGTCTGAACAGAAGCCCAGGGATGCATTTGATTAGCAGCCCCTCCCCCTAAACCAGGGGACTGGTGTCACATCATGTGTGCATTGCGTGGAAGAAAACAGTCCCAGTAAATATTTATTAGGCCAACACAGGCGTTCAGTCCAAATCTTGCCCTCTGAGAGCCAGGGGATGTTATGATGAGACAGAAGGATGCCTTCTCTAATAGATGGCAGGACCCTGGGCTGGGCTCAGTGTTGCCCACACACTTAGCCCTCCGAGCTCTCCCAGTGGGAGTCCGGTTTTCTTGCTGTTGACTCCACCAGCCATGCCCCATACCAACACTGAAACATCATTCTCTATCAAGTTAAAGACACACAAGACATTCTCCAACAAGCCCCATTATTTAGTAAGCGAATGGTTTCTGAAAATGCCTTCCTTCTTTTTTCCTTTCTTCTTTAATAATTATTCCCTTAAGAGTTGAGCTGCACCCTTCTACGCAAGGTCTTCAAGATGTGTAAGGAGGCTCAATGTTAAGGGACACTGGTTTCTTTCATTTACCATTCAATGCCTCACAGTGGATAGCAGAAATGAGGCAAGACTGCTTCAATTGTGGTCTGTTTAAGATGCACCAATCTGCATAACACTGGCTCAGCCTGGGTCACACAGGAACTAGAATGCACCACAGAAAGAAGGCTTTGCATTTTGAGATGACAAAGAAGGGAAGGGGGAAAACAGTTTGGCCCTCATTCAGGACAATCCAGAAAGGAAAAATGAGAGGGAGCCAGTGACCTTTTGTTGTATCATAGAGTAGCTATTTGTAGTCTGAGTCATTTCTAGCCTAGTTGAGAAAAGCAAAGTTTCCCTCTTTCTTTGCCAAAACGCCTAAGTTAGAATAAAACTGGTTTCCTTCTGCCTCAAGCACGAATTACTGACAACCTTGCCAGAAAATGCAAACTTGCAGTGAAGCATCTTTATTACTAATCATGATTATGGAGACAGACTCCAATCCCAGGGGGTGCTGACTAGTTGGAAGAAATGTTTTCTATTTTACCTGTTGAGGAATTTAGATAGGAAGTAGTTGGTGGAATAAATGTGAAGCCTGGTGCTTGTTTTTCTTTAGCTGACTTTGATGTTTGTGAAATCTACAACTCTTTTCAGAAGGTCAATTTCATTATGCTTTCACTAATCTTCCTAAAATAATTCCCATTTAACACATGGGAAACTGGACACTGAGTGGCTACTGGCCTGCTTAGGACTGAAGAGGACTATAGTATTAAAAATTGGAATTTGAGCTCACCAATTCCTGACATGTACCCTTGTGTTCAAATATCTAAGTTGCATGAAAACTATATTTAAGCTTATTAAAAGTAGCCCAGGATGACATATCTTTTCTGCTTATTTACCCTGAGCTAAAGAATTTTTTGTTTGAAGGTTTTTTCATTTTTGTTTTCTAAAATTTTTCCAACACAAAGAGATAGAAAGGAGAAAAAAAGTCAAGAAATCATATATATATATGTATATATACTTACACACACACACACACACACACACACACACACATAGAATAACTCACAGGCATGCACATAAACCTTTAGGGACTTCCTGCCATGTTCACTGCTATCAGGAGAATAGCTTATTCTATTTCAAACACAGATTAAACTTTGGACCACAGTTTTACTTCTCTTACAACAGAAAGTGAGAATTCATATTCTATGTGAATAGAGAAGTTCAAGAAACAACTCTATGTTGATTCATTTAAATCTTAAAACTATATCTAGAAATAACAGTATGTTTTAACATAATATTCAAATTAAAAATCCATATTTCTTTAAATTATATCTTGCCACAAAATTTCAAGCAAACATGGATATGATTAGAAACACTTGCCGTGTAGCCACTTAGCCAAAAATGGAAACGCATTAAACCCCATGCCGCAGGGCACATGCACTATAAGGAACACACCTAGTGCACGCCTACAGTCCCCCAATCACATTCCAGCCATATGCCAACCACACAGCTCTCCAGAGAGGCAACTGTCCTTGGCAGAGCTAAGACATGCAGAAACCTTGAAGAGGACATTATTTCCTAAGTTCGTCGGTGTCAGGAAAACCAGAATTATGTGGAAAGGAGTGCATTGCTCATTTATGCCATCATCCATGCACTTATCCAGCAAATACTTGCTGAGCACCATGTTTGTGCCATGCACAGTTCTAGCACAGAAAAGACAAGGCCCTCCTCTCCCAGAGCCTATATGCTAATTAGAAAAGAGAGAGAGACAGGGAAAAAGGTGCAAGTTTATTTCAGAGAGCAATAAGCACTCTGAAGACAACACACAGGGTGATGGACTAGTGCTGAGCCAGGGGTGGGCGTGCTACGTCTTGAAGCGAGTCCATTTTGAGGAGGTAACATTTGCCCTGAAATATGAATAGCACGCAGGATGTCGTCAAGGGCAGACCGGGAGGGCAGCAGAGGGAAGGACAGTGCAAATGCGCTGAGGGAGAAGAGCTCGGTGCCCTTGTGGTCCAGGAGCCCAGAGGAGACCAGGATGGCCGGGCCAAGTGGCCCGCGGGACACTGTGGATGTCGAGGTCAGAGAGGAAGGTGGGGGCAGGATCTTAAGGGTCTTGACACCTTGGTAAGGAGACTGGATTTTAAGCGTGACATTCGGCTGACGGGTTCTAAGCAGGAGAGCAATATGATATATGATTTATGTTTTAAAAAGATATCTTTGACTGTTTTATGGAGAGTGGAGTGTAAAGGGAAAAATCAAGGTAACGGAGAGGCCAGTTAGGAAGCTCATGTAGCTATTGTCGTTTTTGATGACAGTGGCTTGAACTAACGGCTATAGAAATAAAGATAAAAGTACGGAGTGGGGATGTATTTTGGGAGTACATTCAAACAATGTGAATGGATTAGAAACAACGGGCACAGCAGGTGGAGATGGCAGAGCGTGAATTCTGCAGTTTTGGTGTGAAAGACAGCATGGAAGGTAGTGTCCTTTACTGAGATGGAACAGGCACAATTAACAGGGATGGGTAGAAGAATCAGCAATTCTGTTTGACACAGGAACATACGATGACCTGTTGGAATAACCCTTTGAATTCACAGTAGGTATGAACGTTCTTACTGTAGGGGTGGAGCTCTGCAGCCGGTCCCGACCAGGCTGAGCACTGGTACCGGTCTGCAGCCCCAGGTGTTGGGGACTGCAGATATAGGGGACCAAGACAAGCCCAGAGAAGTAGGACAAAGAAAACAAGGGATTAATACCTCACGGAAACTAAGAAAATCAGGAGCAAGGAGTATCACAGATTATTCCTGTCCTAGATGTCTGCCCTGTAAGCTTCCTTTAACTCGTGGAAAAAGTATAGATCTTTTACTTCAACTACTATTTTACATTGGTGCTGTGCAGGGGACAGGAAAGCCTCAGGTGTTACAAACCCTTGAGGGAAGTTAGTTTGGAATTACGTGAAACTGACTTCACTGGCAATCAGAAGAGGACTCCATGCAGGGGTAGGGCCTGTGCATCTTTCTTTTTACCAAGAAGTAACATGCATGACAATGGGTCTCTATTTTAGCCACAGGGACTAATAACGGTGCCTGGCAAATAAATAGTTGTTGAATGAACAAATGCATCCATTTGGGAGTTTTATCTGCTTTTTGTGGATTTTTTTTTTAAATATAAGATTCCAAGATTAAAAGAACTCAGAAAGCCACTCGGTTTATTCTCAGGCCTCCACAAAGACCTGTGCTGAAATAACCTGGGCACATGCTTCCTCACCGAGTGTAAATGTCTACGGGTAAACTATCGCAGTCACCATCAGGGCACTAAGCATCAGCACTCAACTGCGCACACCTCTAGGCTTGTCACAGTGAGGCAGTGAAGACTCATCAAAAACATCGAGGCACTGCCAGCACATGTGGGAAAGGATGCTGCAGATGTCTAAGATTTACCATCACCATTCACTCGGCTCTGGACTTTTAACATTTTAAACAAACTCAGCTCTGCAGATAGCTTGTAGGTGGGCTGTGGGTATGGACAGATGGGACGCCAGAGAGAGAGGAAGCTGTGCAAATGGCAAGTGGCCGGAGCAGTGACCAACCTGGACACCTTCTGGCGGGTACTTTTGTTTACTAATCTCCTGTTCTTGGCAGCTCCTTTGGCGGATCACGTGGCTTCTCCACACGGAGCTGCTTAATTGCTGCCAGCGGATAGTTTGACCCTTTTAATCCAGATGGCTCAACTCTCCCTGGCACCAATGATGCTGTCCTTTCCCGGATAATGCCCAGTTGCCTCATTACTTCTGAACAGTCCCCTCTAGACAAACTCTCCGGTGACCACCATCTTGGAAAAGTTAAGTTGAAATACCACACAGAAGGCAAAAGAAAAAGGGGGCGGGAAGAGAGAGGGCGGTGTTGGTCTCACTCCCCTACCCCCTTTCATTTCTGGAATATGAATGTGTTCATTTATAACTCAGCATTCAAACTAATTGTTAGCTGAAGGCTTTCAAGTAAAAATGTAGGTCAAGCAATATTATGTGGGATAATGGCAATTGTTTCAGCTTCAGGGAACATGTAAGTAAATTGAACTTCACTATTTCACTGACTTATTATTACACACCAACATCCACCCTGGTAGCCACAGAACACACGATCTCAGGCCACCCTCAAACTGACTCCATTTTAAGATTCCCTTGCCAAGCAGCGGCCGGGTTTACAGCAGGGACTTGGCGGGTTGGTGCAAGGGGTTACAAGGTACCCATCCCTACCTTCCTTCAAAGCATGCACAAGTGCCATCTAGAATGCACCCTCTCCTAGGTCTGGAAAAAATCTTTAGGTTAAAAAGGAAAAGATGAGTAGAATGAAGGTGGGCCCCAAGCCAGAGTCCCCCAGCATGAAGCAATCAGCTCAGCACTCGGTGGCCAACCCTCCAAGGCTGCTGGATGACAGAAACCTGCTGTGTCAGCCAGCCAACCAGAGAAACTGCCTGTAACCCCCACCTGTGAGAGCCAGCTCATGACAATTAGGGACAATTAGCCATGTGGTCCGGTGGTAACAGAGCCCTGAGTTGTATGCTGACCCTGGAAACTTAGGATCACAGCTTCCCTGCTGAGCACCTTGGTTTTCTCTTCCCACTCTCCTTTCTTCCTACAGCCTTCCACTGCTTCCATCCTCCTGTCTCTTCTTTCTTCCTCCACTTCCCAGCGGCCCTCTGCTTACATGTTTCTGTTCTCTTTCTTTTGATTTCTCTTCTCATGCTTCTCTCCTCACAGAGGAATTTTAATGGCTCTCTTTTCTGCACTAATACAAAGGGGTTCCTGGTCTAACTGTACTATGAAATTGATAAGCAGACACATTTATTTATTCTGAACATACAGTGTTCCATCCACTAGGGAGTATTCTATTAATACGTTCCAAGTCTATCCATCCTCATAAGTGGGGCACAGTGTCAGGAAATGGCATTACACCTTAAGCTGTGCTCAGACTTCTGGTCCCAAATCATGCTCCTTTAGCTGTGCTCTGTTGGAGCCTTGGGTGAGTCCTTCCACACACTGGGAGGAAGGTGATGGGAATCTAGGTCAGACAAGTGGTCAACTGCACACTGAGAGCTTGATCTTTCCTCATGCTAGCAGGAGGGACACAGTGAAAAACAGGACACAGCTGGGCTTCCCTATTTGACTTCGAGGTTGTCCTCTTCATTTGGCTTCCCGTGAAATCAATTTTTAAAGAACTATAGTATTTTCATATCCTTTACTATGTTATAAAATGTCTATTATAGAATAAAAAAATCAGATGAATAGGAAGGAAGGCAGGAAGGAGGGAAAGGAAAAAAGGAGGAAGGAAGGAAGGAAGGAAGGAAGGAAGGAAGGAAGGAAGGAAGGAAGGAAAGGTTACCCTATAATCTCCCCATACAGAAATATCTATTATAAATATTTCAGTACATATTCTCACACACCTTCATAAGCAATATACATATACATGTGTGTATGTGATATGCATAACATAAAATGAGGCTATACTACTAACAGACTTTTTGAAGTGCAAAGGCCCTGTGGACTCTGGGTCTGAGAATACCATATGAAGGGACAGAGAGGGAAGGAAAAGGCATTTACTGAACCTCTGCTATGTGTCAGGCTCCTTGCTTGGCTGTTTCATCCATGTCACCTCGTTTAACCCTCAAGCCAATCTGGAAAGAACTTCAGAGATGAGGAAATGAAATCTCATAAAAACTAAGTGTCTTGCCTAAATTCACAGCCAGTGAGTGGCACAGTCAAGACATGGACCTGGGAGGCAAAATAAGACAACTGACATCCTCTTTAAACTAAAGCATCTATGTGTAAAAGCTGCAGAAATCCCAGGTAAGAAAAGATGGTAGGTGAGGTGTGTGCCTTTCCTCATTGGTACCCATCCCAGCCACAAGCAATCGAGTTAGGAAGAATATAGCAATACAACCTGAAGCTCACTAATAGTTTTGCATTAAATAATAAAACAAATAAATTAACCAGACCAACTGTAGCAACATGAAAGGCATTTTCACGTGCCTGCAAATATCAAAGTTCCCAAGCTGGAGACTGCATTTGTAGTGACGGGCCGCACAGCAACCAAGTGCCCAAGATTAGAAATGCTAGCACGGTAGCAAAGGGAAAGTTGGCTGTGTAGCTAAGCATCACATTCCTTCTGTACGCTTTACTTGGAGCCGCAACGGACCCCAAAGACGGTAGAAGGGCCCGATTCCAATCTGGCAGGGAAGATGTGCCAATTGGTATCAGTCTGTCAAATCTGTCTTATATAAGCCTGGAGAGAGGTTGGTGAGGAGGAGGTGCTGCCTGCGCCTGTGTGCATCTAGGGGGTCACCTCCAGAAACATCTGCCGCTGGGCTTCCACAATAGGCATGGTGGGGATGAAATGAAGGCTGGCCCTGGCACGGGCTTGCTTTTCTATGGGGCCAATTTGCATTGTAGATGCCACAGGCTCCCCGGGGCCCTGAGGAACTTGTGGCCTTTCCAGTCCAATTTGGCTCTGCTGTGCTTAGTTCAAAAGAGTTGTACTTGGTTTAATGCCTCAGCAAGAGGCACGCGCTGTGTGCAAACACCTGTAACTCTAGGGACAGGTGGTAGGACTAGGGATGCAGGAAGACAGGCTCCACTTGGCCCTCAGGCCTGGGGGTTGGGGGGCTGTTTCCAGCTACAGTGGGCTCCATGGCACTTCTGGAAATGCATAGCATTCACTGCTTCGGAAACATCCTGCAGAAAATTTATGCTGATGGTGTGAACTTTTACTACCAAGTGGAGCAGAGTGAAATTCCATTAGAAAGACCAATGAGAAAACTTCATTTCAGTGTGTAGGCTCCAAAACTCTTCCATACTATGGAATGTGACCAGTCTACACCACCTGAATTCTTTAGGGTCGGAAAAAGATACCTTGCTACTTCCTTATCTACATAAGGGACATTTTCCCATTTCTTCTCCGAACTCTGAGATAAGCGAGACTCTACCTAGCTCTTGTTTGCAGCATAGCTCTAGGGCATGGCATGCAGCGTGCACCATGACATATCCACTTCCACATAAAGGATGCCCCAGCTCTTGGGATCCACTGATTCTCTTCTCAGGAATACTTCTTTCTAGTACAACAAACATAGCCTAGCTGCCAAGAGTTGTCCCTTGCAGTGGGGAGAGAACAGAGAAAGAAACACATAGCCCCTGTCCCCAATGGGTTTACCCTCTAGTATGAAATAGAGGTGCATAAAAGGAAAGTATATGCATATGTTCCATTAAAATCTCAGAAGAGAGAGGAAGACATAATTAGGGTGCTGGGGGGTGTGTGAAAAGACTGCTTCGTGAAAGAGATGCCATCCGAGCGAATTCCTGAGGGAGGAGAAAGAAGTCAAAGGGGAAAGGATGGAAAGGCTATTACAGGTGAAATCATGAATGAGCAAAGACTTAGTGTGAGGCAGGTGACAAAATAAGAGGCACTATTGGCAGTTTCATCTTCCTGGAGTGTGACGTACCAGTAGGGATGGGGCAATGAGGCTCAGAGGTAGGGAGGAGGTTTACAGCAGGCTTTATGTGCTATGGCAAGCAGCCTGGATGGGAAACACCAGGTGGTACAGTGAGAGTGTGCATCCCATGTAAACCCGCCCATCATCTGTGTGGAGGACCTAAGGATGGAAGGTTGGGGTCAGGCAAGACAGGACAGGAGGAAGGGGAATGAGAGAGTAAATTATTGCAATAGTTAAGGCAAGAGATAGTGAGGAATGCAAGTACGTACTATATATCCCTGGAGACAGAGAGACAGCTTGAGAAGGGGACGATATCAAATTGGAAGAACTTGGTGAGAAATAAGAAATAAGAAGGTCTTAGGTTTCTGGCCTGCTCTATATGGAACAGGTTACATCACAGCCATACACAAACACACAAACACACACACACACACACACACACACACACGGCCATGAATGAACTCATCAGTGCTTCCAAACCCTTCTGTTTAGCTTGATGACATTAAAGAAGAGACAGTCATTCATTTAGCAGATATTTACTGACCATTGGCTCTATGGCTTGTCTCTGAGTAGCACCCACTCAGTGGGCGAGACAGTGTGCCTGGTGACAGTACTGAGCAGCTGAAGGTCACTGGCACCAAGGATCAAGGTCACTAGCACCAAGGATCAAGTCCCAAGGTCAACACGGATGAGTCACAGCAACGTCACAGGTGGATGCCACTTAGAAATGGCTGCTGCTCAGTCATCTCTTGTCATCCTGAGTTTTCTTTTGTCTAAGTGAGCAGCCTCTCTGCGGTGGAACACAACTGGCAAGATCAATATTAAAATAAAGGGTTGGGGGAGCAAGAGAGGAAGAAAACAGCAACTCGAGTCCATAGAGGTAGGGAAGATTGATCAATGGCCTCAGGAACAATCCATACTAATTATGGTGATAAAAAGCTGTCAGTCAATACCCTGGATATTAAATTTAGTGGATTGGAGACAACAGGTCTGCTTTCATTTCCCTGACCATTTTATTTATTGAAACACTCAGATACAAATGAGCATTCAGTGCTAAGATTACATTATTGTTTCACCTGCTTTGAACTGCAAATGCTTTGATAACTGAATTGAAAAAGCTGTCAAACTTCCCTCTGTAGTTTCTATTCAGAAGCTTTCCTTCACCATCTGATGAAATTCTGTTTTGTAAAATCTGACAGTGATACTCGTCATTAAATCACAGCTGATAGCCACCTCACCTATCTCAACACAGCTCAGAGTCTGTATACAGATTCCAGGGGATGGCGGGCTGGTAGTGAACATTCAGAGGATAGAAGGGAGGGATTCCCTCAACCAGAAGAGAAGAAAGCAACAGCTGACAGCAGCTTGCTGTAGAGGGTTGTGCTTCCGTGAATGCAGCTGTTCAAGTGAGTTTGTGCCCATGTGCCTGGGGCAAAAGGCAATGAAGCAATGGACGCGCCAGAAGTTAACAGACATGGCCTGCAGCCCCCCACCCTGATTCCATAGTTTGTAATTCGATTGTCACAGAAGCACGTGCTAGTGAGTGAAGCTCAAGGGGGCCTTACCAGATACGAACACAATCTGCTGTCTACCGCTTGGGCCTGCGCATCCCCCTCCTTGGTTACTTGTCTGCCCAAGGCCGGACCACTGTGGGTGCTAACTACCCTCTGAATCTATCCCCACTCTGGGAAAACAGCACCAAGTGCATATTTTATCAATGATGCCAATCAATGTCATAGAAAGGTACTAAACAAACTCGGTTTTGGTCCATAGACTGCTTCAAAGAGTGATAGCCACGAGCAGATGGGCTTTCACTTGGAAAACTTCTTTCAATACTTTAAAAATATGCAAACACAGGCAGAGGAATTAAGAAATGTCTCTCATGGTGTCCCATGAGAATGCCTGTTTAATTTACCATTTTAGTTCAGTGGCTCAGAAGATAAGCTCAAGATGAGATGAGTAGAAACTGATCTAGCAGATGCAATCTGGGGTGCAGGTCAAGAGAAAGGAAGGGATGGGCTGGGGCCCGGGTTGGAAGGTTTTAAGGAGGCACAAAAGACCGGGTGCTATGGTGCCCCCTACTGTTCAATTATGGGAATGCAGAGCAGTGTTCTAACTCCCAGTTGCTACTGACACTTTTTATGTGAGAAAGCGCCTGCTACCTCCCCAGAGGGCACACTGTGTATTACAGGGGCGCTCAGCTCGCCTTATCCTGAAAGTAGCAAGGTCCAGAGAAGTCTTATTTCTTAGGCTATGACTAATTTTTCTTGTAGGAGCTGCCCTGCAGTAGCAGGATTTGGTAGATTTCGGGGCCCAGAACTCCTGGGAAGAAGTCAGTAGTCAAGGGTTTAAGAACAATAGCCACTGATAACCTACCCAGGGCAAGTCATTTCACCTCTTTGTACCTTAGTCCTTTAACTTTAAAATTCAGGAATTCAACTAGATCGCTGTCTCCCAGTCTTCCTGTTGTGAATGTGTAGTAGGTCATGAGATCAATTGAATGATTTTTAGCCAGCAATTTTTAAAATGAAATAAATAAGATAGAATAGAAAAGATCAGCCTATACTGAACACCAGAAGAATAAGTTGTGTGTCATGAGATAAAAAATATTTGAACACCACCGGATTAGAAGACCTCCAAGACACCTTCCACGTGGAGCAATGCATGGTTTTTATAATTGCAAGTCTCAGCCACTGCCACCGATCAGCCTGGAGCCAACTAGCTGCAGCTCCAGCGTGAGCTTCCATGCTCCACTCCCTGGTCAGCAGAGTTCTTTCCCCTTTATCTTTCATTTACAATTTGATCTTACAATGTTGCTACAATTTCAGTTTCGATAACACTGAGTTAATTAAGACATGATCTCTAAGAGGCAGGTGGTTACAAGGAGATAAGCAGCAGCTTCTGCAGGCAGTAAACAGCTGGTGCTCCTGACCAGCTCCTGGGGATTTGCTGCTTTTACAAAGAAGACAAAACTATCGTCCCCAATTAATTGTGAACATAATGTTCATACGAATATTTGGCAGATTACTTGGACATTGCTCTGGCTGTGATAAAAAACAGTCCAGGTTACAGGAGAGCAAGGCCGATGCGTATAAGGTTGTGCGGGTTGTCCACTGCACAAGGGTGCCTGTGGCCATGAGAGGCTGTAGAACTCTTTGCTCGCTAAAGAGTTGGGACCACATGCCCTGATGGAATTCCCGAGAAGATGCTGTAGGTTCCCCAAGCCTTGCACTTGTAGAGCTATATTTGCCCACAAGGGGCAAGTTTCCCACTTCTTAAAAGGTGCCCTATGAACCAGCAGACAGACTTGCCTGGAATTGAAATTGAAGATTGAAACGACAAAGACAAAGCAATGGCATTAGAGTTACCATCTGGGAGCAACTAGGATATGTAGTCTGGAGCCTAAGTCTCAGTAATTCTAGAATCTGAGTAAGTAACAACTGTAGCCCACAAGGGGTTTTTTTAATAGCCCAGTTCACAATGCACAGAGGTGGCCCTCTTTACAAGAAAAGCACAGACACTGGAAGTTTCAAAGTAGATGAATTAACAGAGATGGCTGTAGTATCAAAGATTCTTTACACAAAAGATTCTCTGTAGGAGTTTTTAAAATAATGCATCACCTTCTCACATTTAAGACATCTATTAAATTTATTATAAATGAGTCACAATTTTGGGGGGAAGAGACTAATTACATAAAGTACAGCATGTTCTTTCATGCACAAAGTTACATTGTTTTGGCTTTGATTTGTATGAAGTGGGCATTATCATCTTTAGTTTCTGGTAAACTAATGATATAACTACTGATATTTTCACAGTTACTAAATTTAAGTCAGTCAACACCTTATAATTAAAAAATATCCTAGATATTTTAACTTTCCAAATCATGACACATTCCTTTCTAGTAGGATCAATGGATACTAAATAACGACAAATATTAAAACAAAATACTTGCCACACATCTTTATTTGCATTAATTGGATGTAGGCAGAACTGGTAGAGGGAAAATTCTTGTTTATCACCAAGTCTGTGCAACTGTGTAAGGTTTGACTCAATTGCAAAATGGGCAGAGCAAGTGAGTTCATTTCTGTACAATGACCAGTTTGCTATCTGCCCCACAGGAGGAACTCAACAAACGCTAGACCCTTTTTCCTCTTGGTCCTTTGTGGAGGAAGGTCCTCACCACAATTACCCAAGTGAAGCACGTAAGACTGAAATTTTTAAGGAGAAAAACCTGTCATGCATTTACTCATTCTTCTCACGGGTGTTTATTAAGTCTCTGCCATCTTCCAGGCTATAGGTTCATAAACATTCTCAAACAGACAACATTCCCAGACCGGCCTAATTGGGGAGGCCATATAAGTGTTATTAACTCATCGTGATGTCTGAATTGTTATGCCAAGACTATAGCAATTACAACTGAGGTATCATAAAAGAACCTTGCAGACATTTTTTTTTAAGTACTATAAGAGACAACAGTCGTTTCTCTAAGGGCCTGACTCAGGGTGGAACAAGTGACATTCCTTGATGAGAATTAGAAACACAAGCCATTCGTCTAGGAGCATCCTGGCCACCAAGGCAACACGGCATCAGTGTCCCCAGCATTCACCCTGACATGGAACCAATGGCCAAATGAGGCAGACTCAGGATCAGTGGCCTGCTGTGATTCCAATGCCACTCAGCCAGGTCAATCTACAAGAGATCACATTTCCAAAAGTGTGTACCCAGCAGGAGGGCCCATTAGCAATGAAGCAACCAGCATGCACACAACACTCAATGCTCTCTCCAGAGGGATGGGCCATTTCTGAACCTGCAGAAGGAACAAGTAGTCATGCCTTTAGTAGCCTCTCTACGACCTAATTCTAAGGAATTCCATTTACGGGAACATTGGCCTTGCAAGTCTACCTGGAGATGAAGTCCCCAATAAATGCTCGAGCTGCACAGCACCTGAAACAACTTTACTGAGCTGGGGTTAGTGACCCTTGGTCACATCATATGAAGGGGAACTACCATTTAGTGTCTACTGTGTGCCAGACATTTACTCACATGCCCAAGACCTCATTACTCACAAGAGGCAGAGCCTGATCCATAGGACTCGATATTCTGTTTTTTCCATTCTACCATCTGCTCTGTAATTCTAGAGGTTGGTAGTGTGTTTACCTAGTATCATGGAGACCCAGTCATTAAAGAACTAAACTAGCCACTGAGATTAGACAAACTGGCACATTCCAGCCCAGATGGAAGCACCAGAGAATGTCCTCTGAGCCCTGGAGACAGTGCACTCCCAGAGCCGGCACAACCTCCTGATACCGCCTCCTGCCAGACCCTCCAAACGGTACTCTTTGTCACCCTGTTGCGCTCATGGTAAGCTGGGCTTTCCAAAGACTGCATGATGATTTATGGCTTGGTAAATGTCGACTCCCCTCCCGGCAGGCCTTAGGAGGAAGCAGGCAGGAAGATGAAGAGTGAGGAGACAGTGGGGAAAGAAATCAGTGCTTCTGCTGGCCGAGCAGAGCCTGATTGCTCCTTGATGGGGCAGTAATTAATTGCTCCAGAGTGGTGGGTCTGAGACGGCAGAATCGTGCCTTGTGAATAGGCCCTGGAGGGCGGGGGGAGTTACATTGCTTGTAAGGTCATTAAGAGAATATTATAAGTAATACTCCATGACTCCCTCATTAAATACTAAGTGAGTCATTCAATCTTGGGGTTCTATTTCTATTCCCCATTCTAAATGCAACTTTAATGATTTAAAATCCCTTCAACCCAATTACAGCCCTGTATTCTGATTAGGAACTCTCGCCCATTGTGAGCGGGAACCATTATGCAGCAGCCTATAGCAAAATTAGCACCTAGAGAGGTTGCACTAGGAAATAAATTTTGCCTTGACATTTCAAGACCGATTCTCGGCCAATTACAACACACTCTGTTACTCTAGTAATGTGAAACTGAGCTGCTCCTAGCAATCAAAGGTCGCTGGTCAGAAAGATAGAAAGAAAAAAAATCATTCAGAAAAGAAGGCTAAAAAGTATGGGGGGCAAGTCAACGGTAGTAGTGTTGATGGAAAGGAAGGATGGCCTATGGGACAGAATCCGCCACTCAGGCTCCGCTGCACCTGCTCGGAGAGGAGCTGTGGCAGATCTCAGGCCTCAGGGCAACGGGTGGGGTGGGAAGTGACATGCCACGCCTCTCCCTGCACAGGGGGATGCTGTGCCAGTTGGGACAGCAATGTGGGTGTTCCTGGTCATTACATGGGGCAAGGGTGGGGTGGGCTCTGCTCTGGGCAGTCCTTAAGTGCCCAGGACATGAGGTTTCTTCCCTTTTTAACATGTGTCTTCTAAAGTGTTGATACACCGCTGGCAGAAAGTCTAGAAGTGGCACACATAACCACACGGGTGACAGTTGGACACTGGCCACACCTAGACAGAAGGGTGGCTGGGAAAGGAAGTCCTGAGCACTTCCGGTGCAGGTGCACACTACGGAAGAGGGAACACATTGAAATAAACAGGTAGCCGCCGTTGTCATGGGTGCTTTCTCTGGTTCTTGTCTTTTGTGCCCTCTCCTCAAAAGCCAGTGAGAATGAATTCCTTCTCAGTTCGGGGGTTCCAAGTCTGTTTCTTCCTATGGCTTTGGTGGTTGAGGTGCCCCTTAGAGCCTGGTGCTTCCTGAACATCATGGCCACAGGTGATGTGAAAGAGGCAGCTGGTCAGTCCCTCCAGAGCCACAGTGGACACAGTGGAAGGAAGAGTTCCTTTGGAAACGTTCCCGTGACTCGCTCTTCGTGGCTCAAGATGTTAACGCTCTGCTGGACCATTGTGACAAGGGGCCCTGGGCTGGCTTTTCTTCCAATTCCCAAATTAGGGAAAGAAACAGAAAGGCGGGGAGCAGCGACAGTGAGAGCAGCAGATGAAGAGCTCAAGGACTCTCAGACCTGCGGCAGCTGCCTTTGGCCTGCCCACCACAGCCCCCCGGGAGGCACCAGCGTGACCCTCTCTGATGAGAAGAGGAGGGCAGTGCCGGTGGCGCCTCCATCTCTGAGTTATCTCTTCGCTGACACTCCTCTGGCCCACACTCGGAAAGTCTCCATCTCCGTCTTCCCTCCCCCTGCTATTAATCCAATGGAGCTGTCATTACAAAGACTCCCTAATTGCTAAGAGCTGATAGTTGTCTCCTTGTTGAGCCCGATTGTAACAAATGCCGTGAATAAACATCACAATTTCCCCTGACCCAGCGGCGCTCTGCAGAAGAAAGGGAAGGCAGCGCACACGCACACACACTGCCACACATCCTGGCGCACACAGTCTTCTTAAGCATATGGGGGCCGTCTCATCACTCTAACCTCCCTGACTTTTTTGTTCTCTCACTCTGGTTGTTTCCATGGGAACCACAAAAATAATAATAATCATCATAATGAAAGAGGAGGAAAAGCCTGCTGCTCTTCTGCTGAAAGGGGCTTCTATTTACCAACACCTGGAGTCCAGTGTCCTCAATGGCCTGCTAAATTCTCACCAAATAAGTCAGCTCTTCCTGACCCAGCCTCAGCCTTCAGATAAATTTCACCCTAAGTCACTTTTGGGGTCTTCCTAAAGAGAAGGACCAAGATCTTTGAGGGCTGAGACTTCGACAGGGAGAAATGAGACAGAGACAGGGTGGAGCAGGCACGGATAGGAAGCGCTGCGCCCGCTGGGAGTAGCTGCTGCTCCCTGGGGGAGATCACGTGGTCTGTCACAGTAACACAAGCTTTCTGAGCCCACGGAGCATGGTGCACTAGGAAAGGCACACGATGTGGAACCAGAGTCCCAGCTTGCCAACTTATCCCTCCATCTTTCCATCCAGCCAGCCGGCCAGTCAACCAACAAATATTTTTTGAGAATCCACCATATTTTTGAGAATCTACCATAACCCAGGAGCAGTACTAGCTACTGGAACAATGCAATTGTGAAACAGTCAATTTCACAGCCCTCATGGAGCACGCCATCCTGTTAGTGACACGGACAAGTAAATAAGCAATATATGGTGTGATCAGTGCCCAGCACAATACCTTATACACAAAAAGGCATTCAGCACATATTTGTTGACAGAAAGAAGCTGCTATGATTGAGGAATTTCAGGGTACAATGCAACATCTACAAAGAGAGATTCCTGAATGTGTATGTGTGTGGGGGGTGTGTTAAAGAAAGTATTCTGGGGTAGTTGATGCCTAAGATGCAGCATTAAGGCTGGCAGGAGATAGCCAGGGAAAGTGTTTTGGAGGAAGGCAGAAGAGTGCTTGATCTGTTATCTGTTGGATGGATAAATGGATGACAGACAGATGGAAGAATAAGTTGGCAGGCTGAGTCTCTGGTTCCAAACCGTGTGCTCTTCCTAGTGTGCCATGCTCTTGTGGGCTCAGAAGCATGTGTTACTAAGATACACCTGGCAAGTGCCCCAGGCAGTGAGACCAGCACATGCAAAGGTCTAGACGCAGGAGAGAATGTGGAAGGAAACTGTAAATAGTTCTGTATTGCCAGAGTTGAATGTGGGTCCCAGGGAACAGGTGGGGAGGGACAGAATAGGTAAAGTTTCAAGGATAGAAATGAAAGACATAAAGATGTCAGATAATGGAAGGCTTAGGGACCCCTAAGCCAAGTTAAGAAGGTGGGACTTTATCCTGAACGTAATGAGAGAACCAATGAAAAGTTCTAACAATTGAAAGGATAAAATCATATTTCCTTTTCAAAGGCTCTTTCTAGCTGCAGCAAGGAGACAGGATTGGATCAGGGCCAGCCCCAGTTGGGAGGGCCAGTTTGGGGCTACTACAGTAATCCCAATGAGAGATCAAGGCAGCCTGAATTATCCAAGAAGTGGTAGGGATGAAGAGAAACGCTCAGTTTTGAGGGAGATTTGGGGAGTAGAAATGGAGGACTTGGGGTGATACCAAGTTTTCTGGCTTCTTCCTCTGGGTAAGGGATCATTATATGAGAAGTGAGTTTGGGGAAAACATAACATTTTCAGTTTAGAATTGCTGACTTTGAGGTATCTGTGGCTCTTCACATAGAAACACCCACAGGGCAGTGATTCAGTATCAGGGAGAAACTAGCCTAGAGCTATAGCCTCCCCTTGGAGGGAACAACAGCAGAGCTGGTGGTCTTCATGGTGAGAGCACTTTCAGTGGAGTGGTGGGCAGAGGCCAGGCACAGTGAAGAAGGACTAATGTGAGCTTAAAATGTAGAGACACCAAGTATAAACTATGCCTAAGAATGGTTTATGGCTGCGACAGGGCATAGACAATAGAATTTGATCAAGAAATCAAGAAAGGATTTTAAATATGAAATAGATTTGTTCACATTTGCTCAACATCTTTAATCATCAGGAAAATGCAAATCAAAACCACAATGAGATATCACTTAACTCCAGTGAGAATGGCTTTTATCAAAAAGTCCCAAAACAACAGATGCTGGTGTGGATGCAGAGAGACAGCAACACTCATACACTGCTGGTGGGACTGTAAACTAGTATAACCTCTATGAAAAGTTAAGATGGAGATACCTCAAAGAACTAAAAGTAGAATTACCATTTGATCCAGCAATCCCACTACTGGGTATTTCCCAAAGGAAAAAAAGATACCTGCACTCAAATGTGGACAGCAGCACAATTCACAATTGCAAAGTTGCAGAAACAATCCAAGTGCCCATCAATACGTAAGTAGATTAATAAAATGTAGTATATGTATACCATGGAGTACTACTCAGTCATTATTAAAAAAATGGTGAACTAATACCTCTTGTATTAACCTTAATGGAACTGGAAACCATTCTTCTAAGTGAAGTAATACAAGAATTGAAAAACAAACACCACCATGTACTCACCATTAAATTGGAACTAATGGATCAACACTATGTGCACATTTGGAAATAACACTCATCAGAAATCAAGCAGGTGGGAGGGGGGAGGAGGGGATGGGTAAATTTACACCTAATGGGTACAATGTACATCATCTGGGTGATGGGCACACTTTGACTCAAATGGTACAAAAGCAATTCATGTAACCAAAACGTTTGTACCCCTGTAATATTCAGAAATTTGAAAAAAGCAAATAAAAAAGAAACAGTAGAAAGTGAGAGGTTGAAGGCATGAGAAAGAAAAGGGTAATTATAAAACAGAATTATTGAGAATATGGGAGTAAACAAGGCCCATAGCATTGCTAGAAGGCTTAGCTTTGGGTACCAGAGGAACAGCTTTTCCTTAAGAGGATCAAAGGCAGAAGGGAAGGGGACTCACAGCTTTGGTAGCGGCAGGTTAGGAGAGCTCTTGTGTGATGGTTTATGTATATTTTTCTGCATTAATTTATATAGTCAACGATTTTTTCAACAAATATTTAATGGGCACCTACTAAAGTGTGTACCTAATGGAGACACAAGAGATGTTGTCTGACCTCAGACCTTAGGGATAATGGTAAAGTTAAACAAGTAATGAAAATATGTGGCATGTGTGGTAATTGGGAGGCACAGGAAACCATGAAAGGATATAGTATCAGGAAGAGCCTCCCTGAAAATATGATGTTTAAGCTGAAACCTTGAAGGAGTCTGTTAAAGGAACAAAGTCCAACTTAGAGGCAGAGTAATCCTCCTGACTAAGAGAAAAATGTAAGATGAAAAGGGTTATGTAGAATGGAGAAGACTGGAAACAGTCATTGTAGAAAATAGAAGTGAGAAAAAACAGGGAAACAGAATCACCAGGTTGTTCGGTGGGTCTAGGTGAGGTTAGAGATCATGAATTTGTGGAGACACTACTGTAAAGACATTCATTTTCTCCAGAAGCACCTGGTGTAAACTCTTAGGATGTGAATTTTTCTGGAGTTGAGTTTTGCCAGAAGAGTGTGGCACAAGGACAGTGGGGTAAGAAAGTTGGAGATATTGACAGCGGTAGGTGAATCCATAGGTTGCCACATCCAGGATAGGTGGGGAAGGAACTGAAGAAGGATGAAGCTGAAGGATGAAGGAAGAGTGGAACATTCAAGGACCTTAGGTTCCAGTGAGGTCACAAAGTAGAAATAACTGAACCAGTGAGCTGGGAAGGACAAGGGTGGTGAGCAAAGCACAGGATATCCAACTGTCTGATTTAGTGACTGAGGATGCAGATGCACCGGCATGATCATGAAGTTCAGTGGGTAACCATGGGATGGAATGGTAAAATGGAAGGGAGGTGAAGTTCACTGGACATAGGGAGGCAACACTGAATGTGCAGGGTGCTGGGCAAGTCATTGCATAGGGGAGAAGCAGGTCTGAGCAGGGAGGAAGACTGCAACATCTAGGAGCAAAGTGTTAATACCAGGAGTCTTCAAGAAGTGTTGGTCCATAGATTATTATTGCTATATTAGAGATAGAAATAATTTCAGGAGTTTTGCAGGGCTTTGATTTAAAGAAATATGTAAACATGTTAGTTTACATATCAAAAGCTACCTCACCTCAAGAAAACATCTCACAGGTCAGTGGCAACTACCTTCCAAGGTGACACTACAGTCTCAAACCTGTGGCTTTTGCCTACTTTAAATGACAAAACTAGTTTACATGGAGCCACGAGTTGAGAGCTGATCAAAAACGTGCCCACCCGAGAAACAGACACCTATGACTAAAAGCAATTAGCCCAAGGGACAGCTCTTACTTGACTCCTAATTACCTGTTTCAATCCATAATAGCTAAATAAAAAAATATAAAACCACTATATCTCTATTTAACTTTTCTACTAAAGTAATAGTTTTATCTTAAAACTTAAAAATTTATCTTAAATTTTTTATAACTGTTTATTCACATAGATAGAGTTAATTAAGGGATCAGTAGAAGCCTTTTGGGAGACTTTAAACCTAAAACAAACTACCTATTATTATATAAATCTGTTACCCTTGACAACTAATCACTATACCCATAAACACTAATATAAAACTTCACTCAGGGCCTCACAATTTACAAAAATATTGTGGGGTCTCCTGAGCCCCCCCCCATTTTTATAAATCTATTCTTTATAAAACTATACTATCATCTCTATATATTCTTTTATTTCTATATTCTATTATTTTCTATTTTCTATTATTTCCTTATCCTTTGTGACGACCCCTGCCTAAAAAACCCAATTCTTCACCGGGAACATAACTAACTCCCCACAAAGAAGTTCATAGAAAATGCATATTATGAAAAAACTATGCATGAGCTTCAAGAATTTTTGCACCAAAATAAACTCATACTAATTTATTATAACATATCTGAACAAGATCTAGTTTGAGGCACTAAGAAGGATAAGGTAGTTTAAAAAGAGCCCCTATTGGAGCAACACAAATTCTGCTAAAATTGAAGCAAGAATAAGTATCAAATTTATGGTGAAGCTTGGGTGGAAGAATGGTGAAATCACTGATGCTTTACAAAAAGTTTAGGTGGGAAATGTCCCCCAAAATCAGCAGTTTACAAACAGATAACTAGTTTTAAGAAGGGACAAGATCATGTTGAAGATGAAGCCTGCAGTGGCAGACCATCTACATCAATTTGTGAGGGAAAAATTCATCTTCTTCTTGCCCTAATTGAAGAAGACCAACAGTTAACAGCAGAAACAACAGCCAACATCATAGACATCTCAACTGGTTCAGCTTACATAATTCTGACAAAAATTAAAGCTGAGCAAACTTTATACTCAATGAGTGCCAAAATCGTTGTGCCCAGATCAGCTGCAGACAAGAACAGAGCTATCAATGGAAAATTAAACAAGTGGGATCAAGATCCTGAAGCATTTCTTTGAAGAACCAAAATGTGCTTTTACCTGTATGATCTTGAAGACAAAGCAGGATCAAAGCAGTGGCTACCAAGTTGGAGCCCTGGGAGCCATTTGACTGGCCATTCCAGTCAAGCACAAAAATCATGACAACAGTTTTTTGGGATGCTCCAGGCATTTTGCTTGTTGACTGCCTGGAGGGTCAAAGAATAATAACATTCGCCTATTATGAGAGTGTTTTGAGAAAGATAGACAAAGCTTTAGCAGAAACACACCTGGGAAAGCTTCACTAGAGAGTCCTCCCCCACCACAACAATGCTCCTGCTCATTCCTCTCATCAGACAAGGGCAATTTTGTGAGAGTTTCGAAGGGAAATCACTGGGCCTCTACCTTACAGTTCTAATTTGCCTCCTTATGACTTTTTTTTGTTTCTTAAGAAATCTTTAAAGGGCACCCGTTTTTCTTCAGTTAATAATGTAAAAAAGACTGCACTGACATGGTTGAATTCCCAGGACCCTCAGTTCTTCAGAGTTGAGCTAAATGGCTGGCGTCAGCACTAATGAAGTACCTTGAACTTGCTGGAGCTTATGTTGAGAAATAAAGTTTATATTTTTATTTCCATCTTTTAATTCTATTTTTTGACAAACATTTTGCAGTCCTCTCACAATAGGGGTGCTTTTCTGTGCCAGCCATTGTGCTATTTCATACACTATTGTTACTTTTTTTTTTTTTTTTTTTTTTGAGATGAGGTCTCGCTATGTTGCCCAGGCTGGACTTGAACACCTGGACTCAAGCGATCCTCTTGCCTCAGCAGCCCAAGTAGCTGGTTCACACGTTATTTTGAAGGCTGTTATTTCAGACAAGCACTAGGAGATTTAAAGAGACACCCTGTCCTTTGAAAAGGTATTGTCCTGTCTGGTGGGAGGTGAAAGAAGGTCTTACATTCTGCCAATGTACCTCACTGCTGGCACCAGCAAGTCATGTGGTTTTCAGTTACCAGAAAATTAAATGAGGATGAAATGGTCTTGGATTATTGTTTCTGGGGTGTGTGTGTGTGTGTGTGTTTGAGTTCCATGTACAAGACTTCCTAATGATCTATCTTCATTCCCTGTCCTTCACCAATCTAAGTCCTATTCAGCTCAAAAGCCCAGATCCAGTCCTGCCTCTTCCGGAATATTCTAGCTGACAGTGAACCCTTCCTCATTTGAGTGACCACAGCATTTATAGCCTGTGCCAAATCCATCCTTTAGCAACTGCTTGCATATTTTTGTATATATTTATATTACTTCCTTTACATGAATCTTCTCCCTCCAACCATATTAAACAGTCCTCAAGACTGTGTAAAGGATGGGAAATTTGTCCTAAAGTTTCATATTTTTCCTGTATCTAGCCCTGCGCTGGGTACATATTAGGAATGCAAGTGCTGTTGCTTAATCAATTCTCTTCATTCCCACTTGCCATAGCTGCCCAACTATTACATCTCCATGCAACCTCTCAGAAAAGTATCATATGAAACAAAATGTTTCATAAGTACATTTTGCAATTTTCTGAGATTAAAATCCAAACTACAGACAGTTAGCAAGACAAGAAATTTCCATGGAGATGCAGTTAAAAAGCTCTCAGGTTAAGTAAGAACCTGCAGGCACTGCCTAACTCACAAGCTTAAAGTGCTGCCCAGAGCCCATGGGAGTACAGAGATGAAGTGAAGGTAGAAGTTAAGTGGCCAGATGGCTGGAGTCTCCAGTAGGGCTGACACTCAGCCCCTGGGCCCAGCCATTTTAGCACAGTGTCCAGCAGTAGCCACAGTTACCCGTGGAGCCCGGAGGATGAGAGCTGCCTTTATCAAGCAAAGCTTTCTTTCCCCCTTGGCTGCTGGGGATTTTGAGCAAATGTTCAAACCCAGTGGTGATCTTTTTGGTGTAGGGTTTTGGTACCAAGATAAGTCCTGTCTGCTCTTTGAAAAGCAATCCAGCCGCGTGGGCCATGTGGGCACAGCTGGTGGACACCTGCTGCAGCGACTACACATTTAGTCGCTTGGCAAATTAAAAAATGTCCTGCACAGGCTGTAAGCTCACTCTCGGTTGCTTACGCAATGGGAGGGCCAAGGGCCATTGATTTTTTTCAGCATTCTTTCATGATAAAACCTACCTGAGCTTCACAATGACTCTTCAAGATGAGGCTCTGAAGGCTTGGAATTTGGGGGCTATGACTTTAGTTAAAATATAAACAGGATTGCAGAAAGTCTCAATTTGCCACACTCCCACTTAACATCAAAACACTCTGTAAAAAGTAAATTTTCCCCATTAAATCCATATTCATCTTTTATTAATTTAACAAAGTCCATGGGAAAGTGCCATACTTTCAAAATTTAAAAATCACCTGCTGAAATATAAGAGATGGAGCAAGACAGTTCATGTAAAAAATCTTGCATTAGTTGACATTAACTCTAGCTGAACAAAAAGATATAATGTGACTGCCCAAAAGTTAATGGATTACAAGATCATATTAATAGGAATATAAAATATAAAACAAGAGAGACACAGCCCCCCTGTTCTTCTCACTGCTCAGACCTCATCTAAAACAATGTGCTCAGCTTTAGTGCATCAGAAAAGAGTACCCAGGGTAGGACAAAGGTCGGGACACAGGCTCATCTCAGAAACTGCTAATCAAATAACCCTGGAAATTAACCCTGGGAAAGAGAAGGCATATCATAATTGTCTTCAAGAATGTGAATGCCTGTCATGTAGGAGTTAGACTGACTCTATTTTAGAACTAACGGGCACAATTTGTAAGACAGATTTTGACACATAAACAGAGAAAGAAAAAGAAAGCTTCCTGATCATAGTAGTTAGCAACAGAAATGGCTGAACCGTGAGATGGTAACTTCCCATTGCTGGAACAACAGCATCATCAACATCATTAACAACAATAATAAAAGGACCAACATCAAATGCAAGCACAGTTTAAGGATCATTAAATAATTTTCTACATGTACTAGAGCTTATAGATGTTGATCCTCGGATTCAAACCCAAGGTCAGCTGATTTTAAATCCTAAACCCATATCCACTGTATTGTACTAACAATATAGTAATCCTAAACCCATATCCACTATATCCACACCTACCTCACAGAGTTCTGATGGGGAGTGAGAGAGATGATGCATACTAAGAACTTAGAAAAGCAGCTGGCAGTCTGGGTGGTCTCCGTGAGTATTGGCTGTAATTGTTATTAGTATCAGTATTTTCATTATTGTGCATCACAGATATCCTTGGGTGGAAGGATGGGCTAGACGACATTTAAGTCTAAGGTTTGTTGGTTCTCTAATTGAAGCACGGCCCCTCTGAGCCTCGTTGCCTGCCTTTTCTGGGCTTCTCACCATGCAGTGCTCCAAGCACTGGGTCTACCCCATGATACTGTTTGTTGTTCCTGCTACTATGCAAGGGTCAAGTGTGTGTCTCTGCAAAGTCAGGTCAGATACCCTTGAGGTTCCGCATTTAATCCTATAGTTGGACTTCTCTTTATTCAAATCCCATTCAGAATTGGCAAAATTCCATTTGCTGATTCAAAAAGGGGAAGGAGGTTTTGAAAAGGCTTATAACAAAGGCTCATAAGCCTTACAGATCAAACAGCTCTTAAAGAACAACATTTTGATGAGTTAAGTGTAAAAGAACCAGAAACATACGGATTAAATTCCCCTTGAAATCTGAATGCATTTAAAAATTAAAGGGAAAAGCACTTGGCAGAATACATTGGGGTCCTTTGCTGAATCTAAAACATTTAGAAAAACGGCTTGAGACATCTTGCCCAAATGAGGCAGCTCCCCGTTTGTATCTGGCTTACTTTAAGTGCTTCTTTTTTTTTCCACGTTTCTTAGGAGACTATTTCAGACTCCCAGTTCCCCTCCGTTTCTTCTCCCTTAATGGCTAATTGCTAATTAGCAAGATATTTCTGTGCTGGAAGAAGCCGTTCATTTTCTGAAATGGCCAGAGCCTACCCCGTAGGTCACGCCGTGGCACTCACCCAGGTACCCTGGTGGTAAGTGTGCTGCAGCAACGGCCTGGGCCACTCTGAGGGAGGCTAAGCCCTGCTCGTGGCGACACGCTAACCCCTGTGCCACCAATCGACTGAGGGATGAAGCCTTACATCAGTGAGTGTGTCAGTTCCCAGCGGCCTGAGCCAGCCTCCCCAGGCCATGCAGTCCTCGCATGGGATTCTTGGGAAACTAAGCCTAGGGAGGGAGAGCTACAAACAGAGATTAAACTGACTTGACAGTTGGACAAAATGTCATCAGACCTGATGTGTCTATCTGGCCTTCGCCAGTGGTCTGGTGTCATGGTCTTCAAAGTAGACAGCAAGAGCAGGTGGTGATCCATGCACACGGGGCAGGGAAATAGGTGTTCTTCCATCCATATCTATGTTCTGGTGCATCCTTTCATACATTTCTATTTCTGAATGCTTGAATGTTGGATACTTTGTCCAATATATATTAGTATAATGGTACAGAGATTTAATTCATCAACAAATATATGTACATTATGGGTGAAACTCTAAAATTTGTTGTTGTTTGTTTTATTTTGTATGGTTTCTTTTTCTATCAGTGGATATAAGCAATCAAAAAACCTTAGAGACCATTGTCTGCTAAACACACCACTGGCTCTGCCCCTTGTCAGCCAGAAGGCCTTGGGGAAGGCGCTTAGTCTCTCTGAACCTCTACTACCTCCTATGAAAAATGAGAATTTTACTACTTTTGAAGGTCGTGGTGGGGGTTATATAGTGAGGGTTAGGAAAAATTTGAGTCCAACACCCTGGCAAAACTCCTGGCTTATGAGGGCTCAGCAAAAGAGAGCTGCTGTTGTCTTTTCCACTTGCTGTTTCCATTCTGAAGGCATGCGTTTCCTAACAATTCCAAACGTTTATTGAAATATTCCTCCATTAAGTGGAAGCATAGTATTTAGGTCATTAAATATGAAATGTCCAATTTTGACTCAGAAGTGTAGTTTATTATGTCTCAAACAAGAAGCAGTACAATTAATGAAAGTATGCACTTGAACTATTGACACAGTTTTGCCATCTTAATGGTAGCTTGTTCATGCCACCAGCGAAGAAGCCTGGAGAGCGAGTGGCAATGAAATCGTCAAAGGCGTTTTCCACAGCTTCTTGAGAATTGAATATTTTCCTTGAAAGAAGTGTTCCAAATCCTGGAAGAAGTGGTAGTCAGTTGGTACAAGGACTGGTGAATACAGTGGATGACGGAGAGTTTCCAAGTCGAGCTGCTGTAGTTTGAGCAGTGTTGTCTTGCAAGAGCATTGACCTGTCTCTATTGACCAGTCTTGGCTGCTTAACCACAAGCATCCTCATCATTTCATCCAATTGGTTGCAACAGACATCCATTGTAATTGATTGACCAGGTTTCATGAAGCTGTAGTGGATAATACCAGTGCTGGACCACCAAACTGACATCAGTAGCTTTTTTTAAAATGAATATTTGGTTGTGGATGGTGTTCAGCACTTCATCTTTGTCCAACCATGGAGCCAAAGACTAGCGATTGTCAAAAAGAATCCATTTTTTATCAAAATATGGTGTAAAAATGGTTCGCCTTTATGTTATGACAGCAAATAAAGGCAAGCTTTAAGACAATTTCTCTTCTGATGCTCAATCTAGCTTTTTTGTTGTTGTTGTT
>CM052438.1:96490485-96592937 GCA_028533085.1 Varecia variegata | reverse complement strand
TGGCTTCCCACTCTCTCCAGGAGAACAAAAGAGGTGTCGTATCACCGTTATTTCTTATAGCTGAGTAATACTCCATGGTATACAGATACCACATTTTACTAATGCATTCATGAATTGATGGACATTTGGGTTGTTTCCATAACTCCAGTGAGAATGGCCTATATCAAAAAGTCCCAAATCAATACATGTTGGCGTGCATGCGGAGAGACAGGAACACTCATATACTGCTGGTGGGACTGTAAACTAGTACAGCCCCTATGGAAAGCAATATGGAGATTCCTTAAACAGATTCAAGTAGACCTTCCATTTGATCCATCAATCCCATTATGGGGCATCTACCCTGAAGAACAAAAGTCATTCTATAATAAAGACACCTGCACCCGAATGTTTATAGCAGCACAATTCACAATTGCTAAGATGTGGAATCAATCTAGCTTTTTTATCCAACCGATTTGTTTCAAAGTATTGGAATAGTAATGTCAAACCTTGCTGCTAATTCACGTGTAGGTTGAGATGGATTCACCTCCACTATAGCTTTCAGCTCATCATTGTCCATCTTGGTCTCAATTTGCCCATGTGGCTTATTTTCAGGATTAAAATCACCAGAATGGAACTTCTCAAACCATCGACGTACTATGTGTTCATTAGCCACATCCTTCCCCACCACTTTGCTGATATTTCAAGCTGTCTGTGCTGCATTGGTTCCATGATGGAACTCATATTGGAAAATAACATGAATTTTTGACTTATCCATGGTTTCACAAAAATTACTCTAAAACAATGAGAAAGATAATCATAAGTGTTTAAAAGACTGAGGATGTACCTTCACAATAAAACAAGGAGTGTCAAACTGAAATGTCAGAGATATCAACTGTCAAACTTAGTACTTAAGGAAATTAGACATTTCATACTCAATAACCTAATATATGTTTCAGATTGTCATTTCAAATCAGAGAGAAAGTTGAAGATGAGAAAGCTTAATTACCTAAGTTTGTCACTCATCACCTTTCTTAATAGATGTCTATGAAACCTCCAATGAGAGCAAGATCGAATTCTAGGTTTTTTCATACTCTTTATCTGAGGGTCTAGACAAGCTCACCCGGTGTCTTCTTTAGTGTTGCCAACAAGTCCACAGGGTTGGTTGATGACAATGACTGATATTCTAGCAGGGGAAGGGGAAGTGTGGACATTAAACCATGGTTTCTCACGTCAGCTGAGAATGAAGAAAAATGCTTCAACTTGCTGAAGACTTAGAGAAATCCTCTTAGGGGGTAAAAAAAGGCAAAGAATTATAGTCCATCTTGTGTCTTTAAAAAAATTTCTGTTTTTTGAAGAGAAACATGGGTTCATGCTCAAAACCCCATCATTTCCCCACTACAAATTATATCTTCCCAACTCTTAAGTCATTTTTATCAAATCACCTTTTCCCCCATAGAACTTATTGCCAACTGAAATTGCTTTGTTAGCTTAATTACTTATCAGCTTTTTTGTTTCCCCACTCCCCATGAGAATGTTCAGCTCCAGCAAAGCAGGGACTTGACCAGCTTGTGCACCACAGAGTTAAACCATGCTTTCTGCACAGCTGGCCCTCTGCAAGCCATGGTGTTCATTTGGGTTTCTTTCTCCAACTTTGGACCACCATGGGGTTCAGCTAATACAGCCATGATCCAAATCTCGCCCACCTACTGTTCTAGTAAATGAATTTTTATTGGGACCCATCCATGCCTAGTCAAGAGCATATTATCTGTGGCTGCTTTTGTGCTTCAAGGGCAGAGGTGAGTTGTTGCACAGGGACAGTGTGGCCCACAGGGCCTAAAAGACTTATTATTTGGCCCTTTATATAAAAAGTCTGTTGGTCCCTGGTCACAAGAATCAAGTAGAAGTTATAGATGAAATATATAAAAAACATATATTTAGCAAGCAGGACAGAAAAACAGGTTACAGTTGGAGGACAGCTGTTTCAACAACGCATCTCATTAAGGCAGATTAATGCAGCTATTTAGCATGAAATGTATGGTGTAATCAATAGTATCATGACTATTGTGAAAAAAATAAATAAATGATGGAAGTATGCCATTGATTACATACCCACCAACTGTCAACATTTACCTTAGCTCAGGTAAAGGCTGGCAGATAAAGGTTACCTATTACATAAGAAGAATTAGATTTTCAGCCAGTTCTCAATCCTTCTGAGATAGATTAAGACCACTGTTGCACTTTCTTTTCTCTCCTGATTTCTGCCTTTAGGCTGTTTCACATTTTCTTCATATTTTAGAGGGGAGTGGTAGGCAGAGAAAGGAAAGAGTCATCCTTTAATCTAAGCATTTGTAAACCTTTCTGGGAAGAGGCTATGTGCTAAAAAAATCTTTAGAGAAAATGAACAAACATTTATTTTTAGAATTCTGTGTAGATTGCAATTATCTATACTCTCCAGGCTAATAATAGCTTGAAAAATTTAGAGCTGTTCAGAGATGACAGGAGCTTTGTTTGAACCCCGTGATCCTCAGAAATTTTCTCCTTACTTACATATACATACGTACAAACACCCAAGAGAAGACACCACCTGAAGAAATGCAAACTATCTCCCAATAGGATTCTAGAGTAAGTGGTTGTGGGACTTTTAATGGTAGGCCACCAAAAACACTGTTGTACCTCAGTTTTACAAAATGTTTTCATATTTTAATGTTTCTTTTTTTTTAATTTAACAATTTTGGCTGGGCACAGTGGGTCCCACCTGTAATCCGAGCACTCTAGGAGGCTGATGCAGGAGGATCGATCACTTGAGGTCAGGAGTTGGACACCAGCCTGAGCAACAGTGAAATCCTATCTCTACAAAAAAAATCGAAAAATTAGCTGGGCGAGGTGGCTCACGCCTCCCAGCTACTCGGGAGGCTGAGGAGGGAGGATCGCTTGAGCCCAGGAATTTGAGGTTGCTTTGAGCTATGACAACTCCACTGAACTCTAGCTAAGACTCTGTCTCAAAAAAAAAGTTATTTAGTGTAGTAAGAACACTTAACATAAGATCTACCCTATTAAAAAAATTTAAGCATCTAATAAAGCATTGTCAACTGTAGGTAGACAGTTAACTTCTAGAACTTACTCATCCAGTTATTTGCAAAGCAGGGACTATGCCCATTTCCCTCTCACTCCAGCCCCTGGAGACCATCATTCCACTCTTTTAATCTATGAATTTGCTTATTTTAGATATCTCATATTTGTGGAATCATGTAGTATTTGTCCTTCTTGACTGGTTTTTTTCACTTAGCATAATGTCCTCAAGGTCCATCCATGATGTCACATATTGTGGAATTTCCTTCTTTTTTAAGGCTGAATAATATTCCATCATATGTATTTTTATATACTTGTTAAAATTGACACATAGGTATTATACATATTCATGGGATACACAGTGATGTTTTGATACATATAATGTATAGTGATCAGATCAGGGTAATTAGCATATCCATCTTCTCAAGCATTCCATTGTGCTGGGAATATTCAATATCCTTCTTCTAGCTATTTCAAGCTATATATGATTATGATTGTTAACTATAGTCATCCTTCACTGCTATAGAACACTAGAATATCTTCCTTCTAGCTGTAATTTTGTATCCTTTAACAAATCTCCTCATTTTATATAAATACCACATTTTCTTTATCCATTTATCCATCAATGGGTATTTAGCATGTTTCCACATCTTGGTTGTTGTGAATAGTGTTGCAATATGTCTCAAATAGAAATTTATTTTATAATCTGTATGTGCATATAACACAGTACCCATCTTTCTAATTATCCTAACCTTAAAAAGCTGTCATTTCATCAACAAGCACCTTACAGAAGTAGGTGGCACCTTCAGATCAAACAAATATATTTGGGGGGAAAGAACCAAAAGGAAGTAGCAAAGAATCCACGCTTCATGAAATGTCTTATCTGAAATTAACCCTTCCTGCTGATATAAAAGGACCCAGATGTTTAATCCCCCTATTTCGTTATAAGCTTTCCTTCTGAGACAGGTTTCTCCACCCACCTGTCTGCGGAGTCCCCAGAAGAATAGCAGTGCCCCCTGAGAAATAAATGGACAACAAAACCCCTGCAACAAGGTCTGCCGTCCTCAGCGCCAAATGTCCTTTCAGTAGGTCATGAGTTTCCTTCCCATGAGCCCTTTTGCTTTAAAAAGCCTACAAAATTCATTCTAACACACAAAGGCACCCAAGATTGGGCATTGTTTTCCAAACAACCCGTTATCCAGTGGCCTATTGCAAAATTAGTTGCGGGAAAATCTGTGTGGAGAGATAAATCTTTCTCTGACATTTCAAGACTCATCCTCAGCCAATTAGACCTGCCACTGTGACAGCAGCCTGGTAGCACACACATTAGAAGTTCTCAAAGAAACCCCTTAGCAGACCCAGTGTCTGCTGCAGTCTGTGACTTGAAGGGAGAGCAGGTGTGCATGTCGGTGTATGGCAAAGCAAGCCCAAAATGAGTTTGTGGCCAGAAAGGAGAGGGGACGGAAGAACCAAAGAATGGAATCGAGAAAGTGCTGACATTTAAAAGCTTTTTGTAGGAGGACTGGCTACTTAGCTGCAGCATTTACTTTGGCCTCTGAATGCAACCTTGGGCCACACAGGAGCCTGGACAACTAGACAGATGAATTAGTGATGTCTTATTTCAAAACAGACTTGACCTTAATGGTAAGCGTGGTGAGTTTCACAGTGGCGTTTTGGCCAGCAGTTTTTAAGGATTATTCCAGGTCAGGGCTCTTTGAATTTCTTCCTATGCTATTTAAGTGGCGCTATATTCTTCAATCACCTTTATGGAAAGAAGGTAAAGCCATTTTTCCTTTTAACAATATTCATAGCTTGCCATTTCTAAAAGCTCATTTTTATCGGAGGAGCCAGGAACTTTGCAAACTTACTACAACCGACGTAGTGCACTGTTGGGGCCATTTAAATCACCAAATCATCACATAAGCATCGCTTCACTAAGTCACAGAGCACTCATAAGGGGAGTAAGCAATCCTCTGCTCCCATTTTTCTGGTTGGATAAACTGAGACCAGGGATGATAATTCCCATGCTCCAAGTCTCCAAAGTAAAGCAAAATAGTTTCTTTTCATTGGATTCTCTTCATAAATAGAAAAATGCCCATTTTGGCTCCTCATTTTTCATACAGAAAGACACTTAATTTGGAAACTCTTAGGCTAGAGAACTGCCAAACTCTGTTTTCTGATGCCAATGACACAAAGCCTCAGTGGCCCTGGGGACAGAAGGAGCTCGCACATCTCCAAGCAGAGGGACTCTGCAGTGGCAGGCAGTGTTGCAGGAGAGCCAGACGCAAACACCAGCCTCATTTTTCAGAAATGACACCGTCTTCGGATCTGTCCGGATCTGGCCATGGAGTAACTTTCCGAAAGTGTTTGTCAGAAACTTCTTCCCTGAGAAGCGTTCCCAGGAGAAAATCTCTATTCCTCGCAGCAGTACAATCAAAAGCCCACTTTCCGCGACCCAAACACCCTCAGCGCAGTGCTGGGGAATCTCAACAGAAAGAGAAGGAGCCAGAGTCCCATGGAGACCTCGGCAGATCTCTCCTGGGGAGGTGGCGGGGGGATCTGCGTACATGGCATTCTCCCATTGAACCAGGTCTCCTGTCTTCTGTGAAACTAAAAATAAGGACGATAACAAGAAAGATTTATCTGAGTCGGAAAGGAAGTTCTGACATTACCATAATGGCATCTCTCCAGCAAGTCTGTTCTTTCCTTTCCATTCACATCTCCACTTTGTATTTCTCTGAAAATATAGCTAAAGGGAACTATGCTTTCCCCATGGTTCACACCAATCAGATTGCCCAACTAGCACACACTCCCCCAAAACTTGGTTAGTTAATTACTCACCAACAGAAATATCAAGAGCAACAAATCAGTTGCATGCGTTTGTGTTTGAGAACCCATATTGTTCTAAGAGACTCCTAATTATATGTTTCCTCTGCTATCTACCCCCTACCCCTCCCTACTTCCCTACGGGAGTCTGAATAACACAATCATAGAAGATTCTAAAGAGGCTTGTCATATCCTGGGGTTTACAAGACATGGTATTCAAAAGGCAGCGATGTTAATATTGTTTTACAGTGTGCTGACTGCTTGGGGGGTTTGCAGCCATCTGCGTGCATTAACCCCTTCCTAAGTCAGGGGAAAGGCTGGGGTTGGCTCATTCATGGAGTTATAGTGCCTGTCTTACCACTCTCTTGCTCTACCCAGTCATTGATTTGGGGCCAGCATGTATGATTTATTGGTGGGAAACATACCCTAGTAGGCTTTGGTATGACAGGCCTCTACTGATTGTGCTGGAGCCAATTCCTGTAGGAACCACTGTCAGCATTACCTCTGCGTCCACCAAGGCTTGTCTCTAGGTTATCCAGGTGGGGGTGGGTTATGAGCACAGAATATTTTTTTAGATCCATAGTCCAGGACTTCTAATACCAGTTTATTGCTACTGATGGATGACCTGGTTATCATATAAATAGAGTAGTACTTTATTGTCTATTAAATATTAAAACAGCAAACTATTTTTGTGAATCTGATAAAAGCTATGGACTCTAATTCCAGACAAATACTCTCTCTTATTCTCTCTCTCTCTCTCTCTCACACACACACACACACACACACACACGTAACAGAGGGAAGGGCCTGAAGAAGAAAAAAATATTTTCTGTCTCTTTACAACCTCCTCCACTGCTTTGAGGAACTGCAGCCTGGCCTGCTGCATCCCTGAGGCAGGTTAAGTCCTTTGCTAAAAGAGGTAACTCAGCCTTCCCAGGTAGTGCCAGCCCCCCAGATGGGCGGCTGGTGGAGGTCACAGGCTTTGTCTTTGGCAGAGAAAAATCTGTTACTGAAAGCTCAGCAGAAGAGTGAGAACACATGGTTTGAGGAGAAGGAAAGAGAAGTTTATTACTTTGCCAGCAAAGGAGGAAAAATGGTAGACCTTTTTGTCTCAAAATCCAAATTTCTTCTTGCACATTAGCAGAAATACAGAGGTTCTACAGGGAGGGCCCCTCCGTTCTAGGCTATTGTCGCTAACTATTCTAATCATCCCGTCTCTGCCAAAGACAAAGCCTGTGACCTCCACCAGCTGCACATCTGGGATGGCTGAGTTCTCTCTTTTAACAAAGGACTTAACCTGCTTCAGGGATGCAGGCCAGGCTGCAGTTCCCCAAAAGAGTGGGTGAAGTTGTAAAGAGACAGAAAATATTTTTTTTCTTGTTCAGGCCCTTCCCTCTGTGACCTATTTCAGTAACACACACACACACACACACACACACACACACACTCAACCCCCCACCCCCATATAATCCTGGGAGGATCATGGGCCTGAAGTTCATCTGGGTCCAGCAGCCCCAGCACAGGAGATCTCACTTTATGAGAAGTTTGACTTCTAAATGTTGAGCACGCCCTTCCCCACATTGCCATTATAACCATGTTTAATGGATTTTAATGACTCTTTTATTTTTCTGTACTTCAATCAAATGATTTCCTCACTGATGTGAGGCTAACAGTCTACTACCACAGCGTTTAATTCTAATCCATACACAGGCACTGAGGACCTAATACAGGCAAGCACTGTGGTACATCCTGTGGTGGTCAGTTTATGTTAACTTGGCTAGGCTGTGACGCCTGCTTATTCAATCAAACTCTAATATAGTCATTGTCATGAAGATATTTTTGTAGATGATATTAACATTCAAAATCAAATTGACTTTAAATAAAGGAGATTATCATAGATTATCTGGGTGGGCCTCATCCAATCAGTTGAAAGGCCTTAGGAGCAGAACTGAGATTTCTGGGAAGGAGAAATGCCTCCTATGGACAGCAGCTTCAGCCTATGCCAGAGAGTTCCAGTTGCCTTTCCTCATGGCCTGCCCTACAGATTTCAAACTTGCCTAGCCAGCACCCCATGATAATATAAGCCAATTCCCTGCAATAAACCCCTTAAGATGTCTCCTACTGGTTCTGTTTCTCTGGTTGAACCCTGACTGATGCAGATTTTGGTACAGGGAAGTGGTATGTTGCTGTAAAAAAATACCTAAAAATATATGTGGGTGGTTTTGGTGCTGGACAAAGAGTAGAGGATGGAAGAATTTGTAAGTGTATGATGAAAAAAAAAAAAAAAAGCCTAGATTGTTCTTAACAGATTATTCATAGAAGCACTTCAGGTAGGTCTCAGAAGAAAATTAGGAGCATGTTATTGGAACATATAAGAAAGGCAATCCTTGTTATATAGTGGCAGAAAACTTAGGTGATTTGTGTCTTACAGTTAGTGGAAAGAAGAACTTATAAGCAATGACTATGGATATTTGGCTAAGGATATTTCCAAGCAGTGTTGAAAGTGCAGCCTTATTTCTTCTTTCTGCCTATAGTAAAAATGTGAGAGGAAAAATATAACATGAAGAGAAAAATGTTAAGCAAAAAAAGAATCCAGCCCTTATGATTTGAGAAATTATCATCCTATTTAAATTGCAAAAGATGCTAAAATTAAGAGATCCACTGTTAGCAAAACGTGCCCTGGAGAAAAGGCCAAGTGTATGTCTGAACCACCTAATGCTAGCATTGAAAAGATTAGGTGTATGACTCATGAATATCAGAAGTCAGAAATAAAGATGGGATTATTCAGGAAAGTTCTGTGGAGGACCCTCTTGTCTAATAGTATGAATCCCAATGACAAACATGGGAGACTCACAAGGTTTTTGAGAATGTTCTATCAGTAGGAACATTTCTAGCTAAGAAGAAAAGGGATGGGGCCATAACAAAATGAAAGAAGGCTGTTGGACTCACAAAATTCCACAGAAAAGAAACAAGCCGATATAAAAATACTGAGTTGCAAACATGTGCTACCCTTCAAGAAAAAGGCAGGGTGACTCTGAGGGCTGAGCCTTGGACCCAAGGCCGGGACTGTGAGGCCCGAGTTTAGAGACGTGAGTCACAGAGGATTATTCCCAGGCCTTGTACTTCATGGAATTTGCCATGCTAAATTTTGAAGATGTTTGAGACTGGTGACCTTTTTCTTTCTTGTATTTTCTCCCTTTTGGAATAGGACTGCCTATAACTGTTATGCTATGCTTTCCCTACCACTGAATTTTAGAAACAGATAACTTGTGTTCTAGTTTCACAGGTCCACAGATGGGGAGGAATTTTGCCTCAGGGTGGATCATACCCATAGTACCACACATGCATGATTTAGATACTGAGATTTTGGACTTTTGGGGCTAATGATATTTAGTTAGTATTTTGGATATGAGTTGATACTGTAATAGGCTGAAATTGGGTAGGATATGGGGATGGGGTAAATGTGTTTTTCATGTGGGACAGATGTAAATCTTTGGGAACCAGAGGTGGGCAGACTGTCAAAGGTTAAATAATGTTCCCCCAAAGCTAACTACATCCTAATCCCTGGAATCTGTGTACATTAGCTTATATATTAGGGTGGGGGCACATGCAATTAAGTTAAGGATCTTAAGATAGGGAGATTATCCTGGATTATCTAGGTGAGTCCTAAATGCAATCACATGTATTCATATAAGAAAAAGATAGGTGATATCAGCACATATAGAAGAGAAAGAAATGTGAAGATACATCAGAGAAAGATTTGAAAGTGCTGGCCTTGAAGAATGAAGTAATGTGTCCAAAATCCAAGAAATACCCAAAGCCCCCAGAAGATGGGAGAGAAAAGGAAGAGATTCTCCCCTAGAGCCCCTGAAGGGAGTGTGGCTCTGCTAACATCTTGATTTTGGGCGAGATTGATTTGAGACTTCTGGGCTCCAGAACTATGAGGGAATGAACTTCTGTTGCTTAAGCCACCAGGTTTGTGGTAATTGGTTAGAGTAACCACAGGAAAATAATATAGATCCTACAGAAAACTAAAATGAGAAAGTTATAAATCTCCCCCATAAAAAGTTATGAATCAACCTGTGGAAGGTTCCGGATGAGTATCCAGCTAACTCTAGTACAGGGCTGACAACAATAAAGGTTTAAACAAAATGCAAAGGCCTTGGAACAATTCTTTGGGTGGAGTATACTGAGACAGGATTCACAGAGAGCAGAGCACATAGAAGTAGAGGCATGGAAACAACTAGTATGTTTTAAGAATAAGATGTTCAAGTGGAAGAACCATTAGATTCATGGTGCTGAAAAGGAGTGAAAGGCGATTGATAATGACCAAGAGATAAAATTAGAATGTCAGAGCTGGCATCCTCTTAGAGGTATTCTAGTGATTTTCAAGTTGTGCTTTATGTGAGACATGGAGGGCTATAAAAATATTGAATACACTGGTCTAGTCTATACTCCCCACTACCCCACTTTACAGGAAAACAAAAAGGACACACAGGCAGAAGCAAAGAAAGGCAGTACAGCATGACAGATAAAAGATGGGTGTTGTCAGATGTGCTTGAATTCAAATGAGGCGACTCCACGTGCCCACAGATACATTTCTGTACCTTTCAATGCAAGCAATGGAGATAAGTGCATCTGCTTCACCCGGTTGTGACAATTAACTGATGTTTGTGACACACCTACATAGTTCCTTTAATTTAACTAAGTACTCAATAACAGTAAGTAAGCAAGTGGAAAAAGTCAGGATTACAACCTGAGGTTTCTCACCTTTAATTTTTCCACTATGAGGATAGAAATTTTAGGTTCCAATCAGAGTTTAAAGTTCTTGAATGGCATGCCAAGGGTTTAAAACTTTATGAGTTGGAATCCATGGGACGATTGTAAATTACGGGATGTCATAACCTTATCTGTGTTCTGGACAAGATCATTATCTGATGGTGAAAGGATATGAACAATCGGTGAGAAACGAGCCAGTTTGGAACCTGCTGCGGGAGGTTCCAGTAATGAGCTGAGGAGGTCTGGCTCAGGATGGTACGAGAAGCTCATTTCAAATACTGTGCCTTTCTGACTTGAGACTATTTTTGAGCAGGCAGAAAAGTAACCAGGCATGTGTGATTATTCAATGGCAGGAAAATGTTGCGTGTGTGGTGAAGAGTTGGGGGCATTCTAATTATGCAGGGATATTCCAGAAAAGACATCTGAGCTTGGCATCTCATCTGAGGGACTGCTTACTGAATGTTACAATGTTCAATGGCTGGAAATGCGTGCAAGGATACAAAGCCTGCCTTCATGATTCCTAGTGACCCAAATGGCCAGCTGCGTAAGTTTCTCCAAGAGTCATACACCCTGCGCTCCTGTGCACGGACAGCCCAAGGGAACACGCAATTCCCCTAACCTCTTCCTGTGAGAGCAAAGACAAACATGGTCTTTGGATTTTAGCATACATGCACATCCTTGCAGGTGTGACAATGAATCCATAATGTTACACTGGATTTCACAACTAAGCAGAAATGCAGACACACATGCAATGAATCATGTTCCAGAAAAACAATGAAATGCAGTGGCTTTATGAAATGTTCATCCCTTTAAAATAGTGAGGTATGATGTTCTGACCCATAACCCAAGGTGGCGGTCACTGAAGCTGCCTTCCCCATGGAAAGTGAAGTTGTTAGCCCGAAGAACAATTAAGTGGAAGAGAACCACGGGGTTCAAAGAGCAAAGATCAGTTAGTCTTTTCTGCCTGCTCCTCTAGCTATTTTCAGGTTTGTTTCCTGCACTGTGTGATCCAGGGCTTTAGTGAGTCTCATTTTAAATCATCCAAAAACCCCTGGCTTCAAACCCTTGCCTTAAAGAAGTCACTGCATTGTAGGAGGCCTCACTATTAGCTCTTCATTCCTGACAGTCACCTTGAATTTGCCTTTGCTCAATTCCCTCTGATTATTCATTCTTGTACCTTTTTGGATAACGAGTGGCTGTATTTGATATGTACGTTGTGTTTCTATTATGTGACTTGTACCTAACTTAACTGCAATTTAAGTTACACATGCACATACACACACACACGTTTGTATGCAACTTTGCTAAACTGCAGTTGTTAGGATAGATGATAGAGAAATAGATCAATCTCCTAACCCAAGGTCCACACATGGACTTCCAAACCCCAAATTATTTGCAATGCATATTTCATCATATGCATTTTGTTTTCTGGAGAAAGAGATCATTTTTATAAAATTCTTAAAGAAGGTGTGCAACTCACAAAAGACTAACCCTCACTTTTGCATGTTTAGGAACAACCTTTCTCTCCTCATCCTTTCTTTCTCTCACGTTTCCCCTTTTTTGCGCCCTTGCAGCTTCTTCTCTCTTCATGCTGCTTTTCCAACATGATCACCCACCTCAGCTTCCCCTGTGTTTTAGCTGGCTTGCAGAGCTCACTGTGTGGTGCCCACTGTGCCCCAAGACAGAGCATTCTGGTCCTTAAACTTGTGTTGCTTTGCAGGTCCAGTTCAGTGAGTTCTATCAGGTGCTGACTCCCTGGAGAGAGGACTAGAAGTTTAGAGAGGGTGAAAATGGTGACAGGGGCTGGTTTATCGCCAGTGCTATGTTTGCCAAGAAGGTGAAATGGAAACTGACTCACCTAAGCAATTCCTAATTGTGTTCCCTCTTCACAAAGCCCAGGCAGGCTGGGGGATCAGGAGACGAAAGGCGCTTCCATTCCTCACCTGCACCAGCCCCTACAGAAGTGAGCTGATGATCACAGAGAATCTGGACAAAGAACAATTCCACTTCAATCCTTGCAATATTAAAGTCATGTCACAGGACTAAAGTCTTGCTCTGAAATAACTGCACAGTTAGGGCCTGGGGAGGGTGGGGAGACACTCAATTCTGTTAGTGTATCATGCTCCACTGGACCAGCATGTCTCTGGACAGGGCACTGTGAAATTGGGATCCACCATTGCATTGATTATTCCTTGTCTCCTTTGCCCTTGGCCACTCTCTGGCCCTCCACCCCTCACTGACAGAAGGAAGAGTCTCACTAACTGACTTGGCAGGGCCTTCCCATTTCAGCCCTTGGGATTATGACACTTCTGAAAGAACTAAAGCCTTTCAGTGATTTCACATGACCACACGTCTCATTCTGCCAACGTCCAAACTCAGCTTCTCCACGCTTCCCCTTAAGTAGGTGTTGCCACTCTTACTGCCATAGACTGAATGTTTGTGTGCCCCAAAATTCATATGTTGAAACTGAATCCCTTATGTGAGTGTATTTGGAGGTGGAGCCTTCGGGAGGTGATTAAGTCATGAAGATGGACCGTTCTGGAGCCTCCCAGAAGGGAGAGGAGAGCTTCTTTGCCCCTTCCACCATGTGAGTTCACTGCGAGCTGACAGCCATCTGCAAACCAGGAGAAAGGCCGACATGGAATCTGACGGCACCTTGGTCTTGGACTTCCCAGCCTCCAGAATAATGGGAAATAAATTTCTGTTTTTGGACCTACCCAGTGTATAATATTGTGTTATAACAGCCCAAACAGACTCAGACACCTACCCTTCCCCTCTCTCCCAAGCCCCTGAGCTTTCTTTTCCAAAGCCCAACCCATCCTGCCTGGCATCCACCCGCCAAATACACAAGAGACTGAGAACTTTGGTCTTCTGTTTCTTTGTATAATTCACTCAGTGGAGTTTTTCCTATTCAATAAAGGACTTCATTTCTATTGACTTGCAAAGACCACACATTTCAAGTGCAGCCAAAACAAATCAATGTCACATGAGCCAGATAAATCCTTCTAACTACTCCAAAGAGCTAATGATTCTGAAGCCTTCTCACTATTTATATTTTATTAGGGCTGGTTACATCCTATGTGATCATAAGAATATCTATTAATATCAATACAACACTAACTGCTATATAAAATCTATATGCCCAAAATACATTTTTTGGAGGGAGGAGCCTTTTTGAAGGATTCCTCTCATTGCAAATAGCCCTCATTTCATTCCTCACTCCTCCAAGACATGCCAGTATCGTCAGCCACATTCTTGAGCAACTCGATTCTTAGCAAAAGTTTCTTTTATAAAATCCAAATTAGTTAGACATTCAGAACTGGACCCTTAAAGCAGTTGCTATAGAATGTGTTTCAGGGATTTTCACTTTGCTGTTTGGAACTAGCTGGGTTAGCACCTGCCAAATCTATTCATGGTTCTGGTTTGCATGATTAGCCCCTCACTTTCCCAAGCTCAAAAACATAAAAACAAACAGATCAAGATTGCTATGTCACATTGCTCCTCTTTCATACTCTGCTAGGACATCTTTGAGGCAGGTTTACTGTTACTGACCTCAGGGTAATTTTTTTGCACCTAGGGTGGTAAATTACTTCCAGGTGAGGCAAAACCAGATGGCTTCAACTTTTCTGGAGTTGATTAAAATGATTGTACCTGCTTCAAAAGTCTACCAATCAAACACCAGAGTTTGATTTACCATGGTAACGTCTCAGCCAGTGGCTTCTGCACTGTTAGTGGAAGATGTTGAATCTACCAATTAAAACTAGCAAATGATACCCCCTATCTGATACACACACACACTCACATCACTTTATCCTAAGTGGTTGCAGAGCCAGCTGCTGCTGAACAAAAGAAAAATTTTTAAAAAAATTCTTTAAAAGTGGAGCCCCTGCTTGGTAACATATAGAAAAATAAAACACGTTTGTAACCCTCATGGCACAATATACTACCTACCGCATAAATACAGAAGATACTTGAACTGTATAATTGCCTGGGGTCTCATGTGACATTCATTTCCACTTGGCAAGGATGCCCAAGAACATAGGAGGAGGGCAATTTTCCCACTCATGAATTATCAAATATCTCCTAAGTTGGCATATAAATTCAGTATTCTGTTATTATCAGATGCTATTAGATCACCATGCATTTTCACTCTCTGGTTTATAATTCAATACAATTCAATTTATTTCTGTTCAATTCAATTTCATTCAATCTAACTCAATTTAATTCAACACATTCATTAGCCACACATTCTATTAGGTATAAGCTGGTATGAAAATTAATAGTTAAACCCAACCTTTCCCCACAAGAAACCTAAAATAATTTATCAGCCAGGGTTTGAGGGACCTTTATAATTGCAATATGAAGGATGCTAAATATCAGTGAGTATAACACCTATGGTGTTGATAAGGACATTTAGATGACTTTGATATATTGGCCATTCTATTAAAATGTGCAGAACAAATATGCCAAGGCTAAGCAAAATATTATTTATGTGTGATACAAATTAGCTGATAGTGCTATGAGATGCTTTATTTTTACATTTATTTGCTTCTTAGATAATGAACTTAACACATGGCTATCTTGATTTTTGAATAAAAATTGCAACTAGAACGGGTATTTTTTAAAAGACAAAGGAAAAGAAGAAATGGGAAAAAAATTGTGCTGCAGCACGACTATATCTTCAATGCGGCATTAACAGTAAAACAAATAAAAATCTAGCAGCATTTTAGTGTGCATTCACAAAATGCCATCTTAAAATCACTTAGATCTTCATTATTTTTCCAACATAGCAGAAGTGTTTGCTTTTGCAGATGCTCTAACACAAACATTCACATTCCAGACCAATAAAAATAGCAATAGTTTGCAGTTATGACCACTAACACCATTTGTAGACATGTAAAATCAAAAAAGATTAATCGCACCATATGAAGCAGGCAATACACTGATTTCTAAATCATTCTGCAAGCTCAGGTCTAGACCCTCATGGAAAGAAAACACCAGCAGCCTGAAATTGCATAGAGATTGTATATTCAATGTAGTATACTATTTCTGTGACTGGAAGTCAAAGTCTTTTTTTGGTTTCCTATGAGCAGTTTCCAACAACATGTGACAGAGTGAAATGTTTTTCACATTGCTCCTCATCTCTGCATTTCCTTTACCTATGTACCAGTTGCATAAAGTTATCTGTATCTGCCTCACATCATTGGGGGGGATATTTCAGCTTCTCATCACCTGTATTCCATTAACTGTGGACATGACCTCAATTCATAGCACATTAGCATTTAAAATTTAGGAGCCTTTATTCTAGGTAGACTTGCTTAAGATAACGGGAATTTGGAGGACAATGTTTCCCTTCTCTGTGCGTTCTTAGGTCACCAGCCTTGAATGCATTTTCAGTGGCCCCCAACCTTTTTGGCACCAGGGACTGTTTTCACAAAAGACAATTTTTTCCACAGACTGAGGTGGGGGGGTTCAGGATGATTCTAGTGCATTACATTTATTGTGCACTTTATTTTTATTACTTGTAATATATAATGAAATAACTAGACAACTCACCATAGGTTGGGGACTCCTGCATTAGGTAAACAGAGTCGGCCCAATGCAGTCCCACTGCCAAGTTCCCTAACAAGGTGGAGACTTGTAATAAGACCCTGAGGTGTAGAGAGAATACCAGAATGGAAATCCAAGTGGCTGGAACTTTGGAGAGAAGTTTACCACCAAGGCGTGGGCTTCAAGAGAAGTAGCCGCCTGGCTCTTGGCCTGCGGAGGCGGTTCTGCCGCTGAACCAGGCCCATGTCTCAGGAGGAGGGAAGAAGCCCGCCCCGGATCTGTGCTGCTGCAGCTACAAGCCTTTCTGGGGGAAGCCTGGATGAGGCTGGGGGCTCCTGTTTGGGTCCCCTGGATAGCTACAGGTGTCTAGAGGACAGGACACCTCGCAGTGCTGCAGCAGGGGCTCCTGCGAGCCGGCGCAGGAAGAGAGCCTATGAGCTGCTGTGCAGCTTCGAGCCTGGCTGGAACGGAGCTGGGAATCAGTGTGGAGGGAAGGGGATGACAAAGGTAGGCATTCTTGACAGGAACACCCTGAAGAAATAAACCAGACTCCGAGGCTTAGGTAAAGTCCCCAAGGGCTGGGAAATGGAGCCCCGCAGGAGCTGGTCACAAAGCACCTGCCCCAGGGCACATCTGGATGTTTGGTTTCTGCAGCCATCAGCTTGGCTTGGGAAGTCAGGCTCAAGTTACCAATTTACAGGACTGTTAACCACAGGATCTGGGCTCTAGTCTAGCCAGTGCCTCTAACTCACTGGGGAAGTCACCTGATGTGTCTAGTGCCAGCTTCTTCATTTCGAAAATGTGTGTGTAAAATGGTGGACACACAGTCCCTAAGGTCATGCCCTGCTCTCCAGCTCTCCAGCCTGAAGAAGGGTGACCGTCTGGAGCACTGTTGTTTGGGGGCAGCAGAGGCGTCTCCAGGGTCTCGTCCTCCTTTGCGGAGGCCAGACTCTCTGAAGATCACAGCCGAGCCTCAGAGGCAGCTGTGAGGAAGAGAGGGTCCAGGGCTCTCTGCCATCAGGCGGGTGAACCGTGGGGCCCGTGAGCATGTCTACCAAGAGGCCAGAACAGGACAAGGGTCAGTGGGCAACCAGGAGGGGAGGTGGGGGTCAAGAGGCCAGTTCTGAGCTCAGTGACTCTGAGGTGGCACAGGGCAGCCAGGGCAGGAGTGGAAGGAGGGAGGAGGCACCAGGCTGAGGGCTCTTTTATTCATGTGTTGCTACTGTGGGTTTTTAAGCTAGGAAGGATAATTTTTAAACTTTTGTAAAAAGAGTCCTGTGAAAGAGCTGGCACACTTGATTCCACCAGCACAACTCAATCCCCTCCACTCCTCTCCTCCGAGTTTCCACAATATCTGCCACATGAATCGTGGTGGGTATTGGCTTAATCTCACCCAATGGAGAGCAAGTATCCACGCTCACCCTGCCTCCTTCGTGTGCCATGCACAGACTGCACATCTATGACAAAGCTCGAGCAAGGCCACTCAGGCCCTGGGTCCCCTTGCTTTGCTGGTGTTCAGACGCAGAGAAGGCGGCAACTTCTGGTTTCAGATGGCTTGTTGCTGTCTTCACTCCCTTCCTGAATCCCCTGCCCCAGCCAGAACCACACACAATGAAAGGAGAGAAACATACTAGGACAGGAACTTGAATAATCCCAGAATGACATAAATCACAGAGAAGCAACACGGCAAGCGTCCCTGCCAAGAGGGCGGATGAGGTCTGGAGATGGTCTGCAGCCACAGGGCGTTAGTGATCCCAGTGCAGTGGGAGAACCCAGACCGGCTGCATCTCTACACCCAGCAGCAAGACGTGGAGTGTCTGACTTGAGGCTCAAAGAGAGAGATTGAGTACAATATGCAGGGCAGAGTTCCCCAGACAGGTGACATTGGGAGGATCAAAGATCCACCACAGCCAGAACCAGCTAACATGCCCCATAGCACATTCCAGCCCTTCCCCGTCACCATGAAAAACAGTGCACACCCCACCAGCGGCACCGCCTGCCGGCCTCCCCGCCAGGACTCACGAGGCAGGCTCCAGGCGGCCAAACGCGCCTTCGCCCTCACAAAGAGGAGTTCAGTCAAGAATCACCAAACACGCCACAAAGACCAACGCCATGAACATCAAATACAGAAACTAAATAAAGGGCTCAACAGACAGAACAATTTAAATCAGAGGAAGCAGAGCTAAAAGAGCAAAAAGAATGGGACTTTATAAGCTTCATATCTGCAGAAAGATATGGAAAAGATACTGCATTCATAAATGAGAACAGGAGTTATGACATGACCACAGAGGGCTGTGGAAAAAGACCCAGTTAGAGAGCTTGGACAGGAGAAGCCACTGGGCACTGGTCCTAGGTAATTCACCAAATGACGGGAGACGAGGAGAAACAAACAAGCAAGCAGTGACGTGGGAGAAGCCCCTGGCTGCAGGACATTGTGAGTAAAGGAAATGAAAGAAGTTGAGAGAGAATATGGGCACTCTAGGCCCACTGTAAAATTCAGTTAAAATGTTTGTTTAGGGGACCTACCACATATGCGTGGTGGCCACGTTGGAAATAGGCGTCAGGAGCATCCCCTGCAGAGACGACCATGAAGTCCAGTGGACGCAGGAGCGGAGCGGAGAGGAGAGGAACTGTGGGATGGACCCACCTGCGGTACTTGGAGAAAGAGCAGTGTAGGTGGACACTTCATGTTGGAAGAAGTAGGAAAAATGGCAAGTATTTTTTTTTTTTTCCCAAAGATGTTTTCCTGAGAACTGGACAAGTGAGAGAACGTTAGTAAAATTGTTGAAAATATAAACACCCAGTTGAGTCTATTTGACAAAATAAGACAAGGAAACCAGGAAGAGGGTTCTTGCACTACCAGGCAGCATTGCTAAAAACATGCCTGAGAGTAAAAAGAAACCAGATTTATGTCTACATTCCTAGAAACCTAAAAAAGACCATGCAATTCCAAAATATACCATATATTTTCAACTTAATCTGTGGCAATATTTACTGCATTGTGTCTGCTTTCTTTCTTCTCTTTTTTTCTTTTCCTTCACAGCTGAACACACAGTTAGATAGCCCAAGCATGATAAGCACCCGATCGAGGCTAAACATTTGCTCTTTTCTGCGCGCGTAATGATTTCCATCGTTGCCTCGATTGTGTTGAGTTTAGGAAACCTATGTTTCTTATCACTGCTATCAGCACTTTCATTTTTCTGTGGTGGAAGAATGCAACAAAATATTCAAACAATCGTACAAACACACTATACTGAAAACACAGGTGGCTGGTCAGCAGCAGGGCCGGGTGATAGCCCATTCATCAGGGAGGCACACACGTCCACGTTTGGCATTTGCAAAGTGGTTTCCACGGAGTACGCTAGAGGATTTGTGGACTGTGCAAGAGTTGAGCATACCAAGGTTGAAGACCATCCACATAGATGTAGGAACTTGGCTAACAATGACATTAGGGGTACCTTAAATGAAGAATGATAGAATTTACTGGTTTAAAAAATTGTGGGGTGGGAGGTGTTAAGAATAGCAAGAAAAGACTGAAAAATAATTTTAATGTTCAAAGACAGAACATTCCGTGGCTACAAGAGTCTGGCTGTCCTCACCTCTGCTTGGCTCTCCATCCATTCATTCATTCATGCATGCATGCATTCACTCAGCCTATGTATCAAAGATTACCTACTGTATGCACTATTGATCTCTGCCCTCATGGAGCTTGCATTTAGTGGGGAAAAACAGATATCAGATGCTATTACAGAGGATATATATGTTAGTGGCTATCAAACAGTTTTTTAGGTTAGTGAAATCCTCACTGCCAATGAAATTCTACATTGAAAATCCATCAGCTTACAAGAACTGAGCTGCTGTTTGCAGATGGGATGGGGAATGTGTAGGAGCCCAGGACTGTGGCCCTGTGTTCATTCTCACAGCCATTCATCTGCTCTCCCCGTTCCCTTCCCTCCCTCTTCTTTCTCCTTTTTAAATTGTCAAAATTTGGAACATGGGTCTATTTTAGTCATATTTTGCCATTTATTGAATAAAAATGAACGTTTCTAATTCTTAAATGTACAATGGGAGGAGTTTGTCATTTCCTATTTCTCCACCCACTGCAAAAATTAGTATTTATAGATCAAAATCTGCTCTTTCTGTCTCCTCAATGCCTCACACTTCTCACCTTTCTTCCTAAAAGCCCCACTGCCTTCACCGTCAGGAACCAGAGAAGACTGAGAGGTCCTTCTTGAATATTCTCCCATAGACCTGCGGTGAGGACTAGCATTTATTGAGCACCTTCTGTGTGCCAAGTTCTGTGCTGGATGCTTAACATAGATTGCCTCATCTGATCCTCACTTACAGGCTGGCCGAGGATGATTATGATGGGGTTGTTGAGAAAGAAGCAAAGTCTCCGAGAGGTTAAGTAAAGGAACCAACACCAGCCGATCCCTGGAAGAGAGAGAATTCAAACCCAGATGCACCGAGGTCTCATACTCGAGAGACCACCGCCTGGCCTCTGTGCTGCTCTGATGTGTCTCTGTGTGTCTCTCTGTCCCACACACCCCCCTCTATGCTTGGAAATACCCACTACTAATGTTAAGTTCTTTGAAAATACATGTTTACTTTCTCATCCTCCCTGCCTGTGGTCCCAGGCTGCAGCTGCCACTCCTGATGCCATAGTGTCCCTGTGCCAAAAAGCTGTTTTTCTTCCACTCTAATAAACATGTTTCTATTCATTTGCAAGTTGGTGTGTCTGTTTATCTGCTGGGCTCATACCATTTGGGTATGCCCAGATAATGTGTTAACCCCTGCAAGGCAGTGGAGCTCCAAGTGCCAGCCTCAGCCCTGGCACGTGGGTTTCACCATGCTCAGAGCTGGTCCCGTGGGAGTGGCGGTGGCTTTGACAGGTGAGACCTGGAGGTGGGTGGGATGAGCGGCAGAAGTGGAACAGCTGTGTTCATTATCCTAAAACAAATTTAGTGCCAATAAAAGGTGTTCAAGTGCGAAGATTTGAGAATGAAGATTGACAGCCAGAGAAACGGCCATATTTGTTCCGACCTCAAGATTGGCCTTACCTTTGCAATAGACCTCGCTCTGTTCCAAATCTCAGTGGGGAACTCAGACCTGCTCTCACTTAATTCCCTGGGCCTGCCAGCTTCTGTTTATCAAGCCCTGAAATAGTGCTGACTGCACTGTTTGACACGGTTTACAAATATTAGCTCATTGAATCCTTGTATCAACCCTGTGAGCTACACATTCCTGTCTTCCTTCCCCTTTCGCAGATGAGGAGCACAGGCACAACTCGATCATGGCTGCACAGCTGGGGGTGAGGCATCCAGGACACGAATCCAGGAGCTGACAACAAGGCCACGCCGGCTACTGACCCAAGCAGACTTCTATGTGCGCTGAGGCCAAGAGGCCCCTGAATGGGCATTTCCAATCCCTTCCTCAACAAATTAGTGAGGAAAGACCCGGCGTGGTGGCTAAGTCCCCTCACTTTTTGTCAGCCACTTTTTGCTGTGTGCCCTTGGATTAGTTATTCAATCTCTCAGAGCCCTGACGTCCTTATCTACAAAATGGGGGCACTGAAAACACACTGTGGAGGTAAAATGAGGTAATTCAGTTCAGGCCATTGACACAGTGACAAGTGCCCTGTCATGTGCAGCAAATGTCACCCTCATTATTATTGTTATCGGTAACCGCCATCACCGCATGTGCACTAACCTTGACAAGACCTTTCAGCAGACAGAGGGGGAGGCCAGCCACAGCAAAACAAAAGCAAACCCACGCCACACATTCACTGTGTGGATTCCAGCTCTCAAACACCATCGCTGCATCTGCATTGCCAGCAGAAAGCCACATGCCTACGTGGCCACGGCAGTAGGTCCCTGGGAGCTGCACCCCCGGGCCTGGCAGAGCACTGTACATACCCTGCTACCACACTCCAGCACCGGCTGGCTCTCGGTGGGCTCTGCTTCTTCCCTGCTCACATCCCACCTCCCTCTACTGCCTCCCTCACCACACCCGCCGAGTGCTTCACCAGGCCAGGCGTTTTCTGGAACCACGGATAATTCATTCCGACCTTCACCCCAGGAGGGAAGGGCGAGCTTCACCCCAGGAGGGAAGGGCATCCTCCATCTCAAGTCATAATCTAAGAGAATTATTTGCTTAGGTTTGTCATAAACTATGTAAATACTTGGTTTAGTACTGAAATGTCACCAGTGCTACTTAAAGAGATTCATTTTTTCAATTCAAGACAGATTTGATAATGCTTATAAGTCTCAAGTGTATAAGCTAATGTGTCCACACCCACTCCTTCCTCTCCTGCCCCTTCTCTTGGGCCTAGTCCGAATACTCCATATTTAGTCTGTTTACCAGCCACCAGTATAATCAAGGAGATGCCAACATTCCTCTAACTCATTGCAAACTAACTGCGCCCCCATCCACTTGTCTATCCCTATAGTGGGAATTTGCACTTCAGAGAAAGAGTTCTATATCAAAGTTTATTCAAAATTATTTGGCTATTTTCAGTGAATATGACTCCAAATTGGAATTGCCCATGTCTATGCAGCAGCAAATGTAGACAAACGACATTGAAGCTAAATCTACAGCTTTGTTTAAAGAAGTTTAAAAAGGCCAGACTACAGGGCGCTAATCCTGAGTCTTGTATGGAGTGCACACAGCCATGCATCAAATCCCAAGCCTTTTGCACAGCAGGAGGCTGGGCTACACTGTGGTCACAATATTTTGTTTGGGTATTTTATTTTTGTGGTTGATTTTTTTTTTTTTTTTTTTTTTGGTTGGGTAACTGCTACATTTGCTGTTGTAAATAGACCCTCACGTTCAGTGCAGCTACTCTAATAGGGAATTGGCTGCTGGTACTGGAAGGGAACTCACCAATTAGAGTAATCAGCACAAAGAAAAGAAAGAACACATATTACACATATTAAGTGCCTTCTGTTTTAGGAAACACCTGGATGGCTTTAGAGATGATTAATCCTCTATTTGAGATTTTGAAGCAAGCATTTACTTAATTGTGCAAGAATTTTATTTGAGAGGTTGGGTGGGAGGTGGAGGACAGAGTTCATCTTCCTGTTGTCATGTTATTTCACCCTTCTCCTCCGCTCCTCGTTAATCGCCTCTATGCCCCCAATTACAGGAAAACATCTATCATCTTGGTCCAGAATTCCAGAATCCTTGTCTGTTGCACTGGGAAAGAGACCAAAGAGATCCCATAGGAATTAGTTTGGCTTGGTGACTAGATACTCTTCATCCTTGGCCTTGGAAAGGTAAGAAGAGTAGCTGGAAGAGTTGACAAGACCAGAGTCCCCTGCCTGGATCTGTTCTTCATCTATTTGTGACCTGACAAGTCCTCTTCCTCACTTCTATCACCTGGAGAGTGACCACCTTAAGATCAGGCCCTGGCGTCAGGTAAGCCTTGGATCAAATCTTATCTCCACCACTTGTGGGGTGGGTGATCATCTTGGGCACGTTACTGAACCCCTCTAAGCTTGTGTTTCTTCACTGGAAAATGAAGACCATGTCAGCTCCTCCCTCATAAGGCTACGGCAAGCATGAACTGAAATCAGGCATGTCTAGTGTTAAGTTGCTCACTATTTTATTGTGATTGGTAAGCCACTGCAATTAAGGATCTGTGTGAAATGCAATGCAAATGCGACAGAAAGCTATCAAACACTGCACAAATAAGATGGGTAACACTACAGAAGCAGTATTATTTTTTGCTGTTATTATTTTAGCTCTGCTTTAGATCCATATTACAGGTAACAAGAGACACCAGGAGACAAGATATCACAGAGATTCCTCCTTTTACTTATGCGGAGCTTTGAAATATCTAACACAGTTGAGAAATACACACTTGTGGAACATTAGTAAGAGTTTAATGAGGACACACACACACACGTGCACTCATTGAGCCTGAAAAATATAATTGTGAAGACAGAATTAATTCTGCTATTCTGCCTGCCTCATAGGAGGAAGAAGAGGGGAAGGAGGAAGTCTCCAAATCAAATAATATTTCCTAAGCGATTGACTTTTCCATTTGGTGCCTTAATTTCTGTCCGTCAGATTTCCTGCCGTTTCTTGCCTGAAAATGTTATTATCTATCACTCTTCTGGAATGAACAGGACTGGCTACATCTCCCTGAATCTCACTCTCCCTCGCCCTGCCCTGACAAACACGGCAGAGTAGGGGCTGGTGACCAGATTCTCATTTTCAACTGATAAAGTGCCATTTACACTATGAATGCCAGAGAGAGTGGTGGGGAGTGGTGTCCAAACACTGCCCTCCATGGGGACAATAAACCAGGACTCCTCAACTTAGAACGCCAGTGTCCAGAGAATGCACAAAGGGAGGGAGGGGCAGAGGGAGGGCTCCAATTAGCACTCATGGTAGTTCTTACTGGTGAAATCTTGGGATCACAGCTTTGTGGGTTAATCATTAAGAACAAATTTGGCTTTGTGACTATTGCTCCTCTGGATAAGTATCTGTTAAGGATTTAAGAACATTTTTCAAAACCAACTGGATATTTTCTTAACATGCCAAAATTTTGTTTTCCTTTAATAATGAAGTTAACTTCTATACAAAAGCCCTGGCCTGTTTTTTGTTTGTTTGATTGGTTTGCTGGCGGGTTTTTTGGTTTGTTTGGTTTTGGTTTCTTTTGATTTTGCTTTTCTCTTTTTTTTTTTTTTTTTGGGGGGGTCACATTTTAAAGTTGAAATGTCCACCACCAATCTAGTCAGTCCTCTTGCCTCTCACCTATCTCCAGCCTGGAAGACAGGCACTGGGCCAACGGTAGCAATCCGCCAGTGAGCCCTGGTCAGGCCGGGCCACCATCCTGCAGCTTCCACAGCACTGAGTCCAGTCTGCAGGGATCACAGTGCAATAAGCAAGCAGCATCGATAAGTTCCCCACACTCATTTCTGAAATAGACTCAGCACTTGAGGAGGCTCATGTGTGGCTTTGCTGCTCACATTCCAGATCAGAACTGCTGATGGGGGTAGTCAGGTGAGCAGTAAGGAGTGGCAGGGGCTTAGCCAGCCTGCTTCTGACACCTGCTCTCTATGGGGTCCTCGGGGCCCCTGGCTTCCGGTGCCTGTCCTGGGGCAGCTTGTCCGCCAGCTGGGCAGCTAGTCCGCCAGCTGGGCAGCTAGTCAGCCTGGCCACCACTGGGGGCTGCTGGTGCAGGCAGCTGAAGCCTTCCCTCTAGGCTCCGCTGTCTTCATCCCAGGGGCTTACACAAGGGGACCAGCATCACAGGAGTATATTAAATGACATGCACGAGGGACACGAAGGGGGGATCAGCTCACTGTGGCCAGAGCCTCACTTCCTGCCCTCTGGTCACTACAGGGACTCGGGACCTCTAGCAATTTCAGAACTAACACAGAGTGAAAATAAAGAAAACATATGATTTGACACTACAGATTCAGCATCCAGAGTCCATGGAGTCCAAACCCTGGCTTTAACACATACTAGCTGGGTCACACCTCACACCTCAGTTTCCTTATCTATAAAATGGGAATAATAGTCCCTGTTTTGTAGGGTCACTATAAGGATTGAATGAGTTAATATCTGCGAAACACTTAGAACAGTACCTGGCATAAAGTGTCATCATCGTTATCATAATTAATATTATTTTGCAAATGAGAAAAGTAGGCATTATCTGTATTTTTGTACCAATGCACCTGAGACTTTGAGAGATTATGTTACTTGGCCAAAGTCACAGGGCTAGGATTGGACCTGACACATGCCTGACTCCAGAAGGAAAACCCTTAACCATGAAGCAAGATACCTCTCTTGATCAAGGTGAGCCAGCTAGCTGACACCAAGACATCCATCCTTCCCACCCCCTACACATAGTAAGGCTCAGAATTCTTCAAGTCCTGTTCATTGAGTTCCTGCTACAAAGCAGGCATAGTTATGCGACAGAAAGACAAGACAAGGCAGGTTGCTTATCGCATCCATGGGGAGGCAATACTTATATATATGAAAAGAAAAACAACAGAAGCAGGCAAATAAAGCCAAAAGAGAAGAGCCACCTGACAGCCCCTGCAAACTACCCCCCGCCCCCCATGCCCATCACTGCTGACATACTGGCCTATCAGATGTCTGTGTGTTCAGTGTCCTCTGGCCTTGGTACCTCTTGCTCATGGGAAGTTCTCTACTTTGCCTTTTACCTAGACATCTCCTTTTCACCCTTTAAGTCTCAGCTGAAAAGACACTCCCCCACGGAGCTTCATAAACCCTCTCAGGGCACTTCTCTCTTGAAGCACGGATCTCAACTGTAAGCAAGTGTTTGTGTCACTACGTGTCTATGCCTGTCTCCTTGCTTGACAATAAGATCCATGAAGGCAGGGGCAGTGTCTCCTTGCTCCCACAGTGAGCATGAAGCCAGGTTTAGAAAATTCATCATTTGCACAGTACCTTTCCTCCCCTTTGTCTGCTATGAATCTAACTCAGCAATCTCCAGAGCAAGAAAACCCTCCCTTGGGTAGGCTGCTCCACCTGCTCTGAGGACCAGCCGTGGAGCGTTCTGTTGCTCCGAAAGGACCGGGGCCGCACACACACGGGCTGTTCTCTCGAGGGCCTGCCAGCTGCAGACCCTGGCTCTGCGTTTCCCTCAGACTTCCCCCACGTGGGCAGTGGCTCTCCACTACCTGCCCCTGGCCAGGTAATTGTTAGCCACCCAGCTTGTCTTCGAGCAATTCATAGCATTCCAGGAAAGAGGATCCGTGCCTCCCCAGTCCCCTGCCAGTATTTTCTCTCTAAGCCCTAAAGTCACCCAACTGTGTCGTGCTGCCAGTGGCCTCACTTAAGTAAATGCCACTGAGCAAATTTCCGATTGCCTTCTGGGATAGCCCAACTCAGAAATTCAGAAAAGGTCAGTGGGAAAGCTGGGAGGGAGACGCTGCATCTTTCAGAATCACCTTGTCACGAGGCTACAGACATCCTGTGCGTCAAAAACTGCTGGAAGGGCCTCCCCAGCAAGAGAATCTCAGAAATGCAGCATCAGTTTTCGCTACAAAGTGGCTCCTTCTTCATCAAGTAGGAGATATGTCTGAGAGACAAATGCCTTAGTGGCTGCCCTCCTGTCTGAGCTAAACTGAAATGTATGTTCTTCCTTGGTTTGCCTTGTCCTCCCTTGAATTTTCCCTTCCTGCACCCCAGGCTGGACACAGCACTGGCCTGTTTTGCTTCCCCAGATGTGTCACGTCCCAACAGTCATGCCACCATTGACATAAGCAAAACCTGGTCCCAGGAGAGGTGACGGAGGCAATGAGCATCACAAGCAGTGCTGGTAACTACAAGGTTACAGCCAAGGGCGTGCACCTCCCATAGACAATGGCTGCAAGAGACTTTATTGACTTCAAAACCAACGTTCGCAGGGAGGAGTTGACCCTCTGCTCGCTCAAGTGCTACCTCCTTTCTCCTCTTCAGCTTCTCAATTCCCATCCCTTCCCCAAAGCACCTTGCATCCAAGGAAGAGCCTGGCACGGATGAAAGGGTGCAGCTACCGCCCAGGTGTAAGCAGCCTGCTGGCAGTGAGGGGGAGAACGCCCACTCTCCTTCCCCCGTGGAAATGCCCTGTGCAGAGGTGAGTCCCAGGGTCTTCCCGCCTGGGCCATCTGGTGATGTCTTCCTCCAAAGTCACTTAGGATGTGTTGCTGTTGTTATTGTTTTCAGACACTTCATGCTCTGACTTGTCTCCTTTTTTGTCAGATGTGTCTGTGTTGTTCTTTTCTTTCTTGTCTGTAGGTGTGTAAGGTGTACAGTCTTAAAGCCAGGAGGCCACATCTCCCTGCAATTATATTTTCCTTCAATTACATTTCCTATGACCTGGTCATACCTATAAAAACAAATGTGCTTTCTTCTTCGCTCATAATTAACAACAAATCCTGAGAAGCAATGACGAAGCCCTGGATAAGTCAGCCTTGAATCTGCATCAGGCTAGGGGCTGCGTCTCCACATCTCTCCCAACCTAGCTCCGTGCACAGACAGGTGCCGACGTAAACGGCCCGTGGACCTTGTATATTTTAGCATCTGCTCAAAAAGAAACAGCTCTTCAGTTCTAGAGCCTATGGTTTTAGTTATTTTTGTATGTCGTTGTTGCTGCTGCTGTTCGGTTTGGTTCGCCAGTCTGTTCCGAGTGTGTCAGGGTGCAGATGCTGAGACCAGACTGACTTCTGCGGGATCCCCGACTCCTGGGTCCTTGAGCCACCCACAAACGTCGCACATGCTCACCCTTTCTCACGTGTGGCTTCAGGAGAACTCTGGAATCGTGATAAGAAATGCAGAACTCTCTGCACGCTGAGGGGTGAGAACAGGCTTTTCTATTTCTGTTTCCAGAGGTGGACACGAGCACAGCTTCAAGGGCTCTCATGTCCTCCTATTCATCCCCAGAAAGCAACTTCTATTCTTGGTGCTAAAGAATGGCTCAACCGCTCCCGCGCAGAAGCCAAGTGTGTGTTTGTGGTGCGGACCCAGAGATCTTTACAAAGCACAGAAGATCACAGTCTGTCACTGCCCTTCGCAGGAGCCTCTCGGGCTCTGCTTTGGCCTAGAGAGAGGGGAAGGGGCCGCGGCATGCCCTGGGGGGTGCATTGTTGTTCAACAATTTGTGTCTTCAGATTTGGCCTCTGACACTCTCGTGCACACCACTAGACTCTGAACTCGCCCAAAAGGCAGACAGAAGAAACGGTGTCTTCCTCTAGAAGTTCAAACATGGCTAAGCAGAGCAAGTGTGCAGGCATAAACCCGAGTGCACATGCACAGGCCCACACAGACGTAAGAAGTTACAATGAACTAAAATGCCAAGTCAGCACTGGAAGCAGGGGTGCTGGGGGCAGGAGGGCAATCCAGCTGTGATGTGAGGCATCAGTCACTCAGGCTGTCTGCCCAACTCGGACCTCAACGGGAAGTCTCATACCAGTCAAGGAGGTCACAGTCCTCAAGATCAGACAGAGGAGTAGGGCTTCATCAGGAAAGACAAAGGGAGTTCTCTCCTTTCTGCCTCAGTACCTCATGTGGGGACACAGTGGGGCCACGAGGAAGGAAGCTCTGGCAGACACGTGTCTTTAGCTGAGCTTGCTTAGTGTCTGGTCAGTCTCAGGGGTCAAGGACAGAGCCGTGGCTACGCAGCCAGAATCTTCCCGGCAATGACTGGGCTCCGGGAGACTCTCCTGGTTTGCAGACTGAGAATCTGAGCTTTGGAAATTTGGAGTTTTGCTTCAAAATGAACAATATGTATTGAGATGAAGCCTTTAAAGGAAAGCAGCATCGGAGGTGGAAGCACAGCCCACCAAAGGCCTGGAGACAAAACACTCATAAAGGACACTCAGAATCCAGCGTCAGACTGGCCTGGAGCCTTTGCCTGAAACGTGACCTCAGCCTTGATAGACTATGTAGTTAATAGGGTAAGGTTTCCTTCCTGAGCGCTCAGCGTCAGAATCCTGCTCATTCTTCCTAGAATGACCAACGCCCACGTCAGGCCCAGCTCGTGAGATCACAGGAGACTGGACACAGGCAAAGGAGGTTAAAGCAAAACGTAGGAAGTTGGAAAACCTACGTTCCAGTTCCAAATCTATTATTTATTCTTCATATGACCATGGACAGGAAACAATCTGGGCCTGGGATCCCCTAGGTAAAACTGAGATAATCCTACGAACCTCTTAGAGTTACCATAAGGACTGAAGAAAATCTTAGTGTAACTTCTGACACAGAATAAATACTCGATATGAGGAATAACTGGGCAATAGATGACAGATAGACACATGATGACAGATGGATAGACAGTGGATAGGCAGAGCCAGTGCCCAGCTGCGCTCTGCTCTGTGACACAAAGAACTCCTCTCCTTTCTCTAAAGTGTGTCTTGTACCCACCCCGCATGCCGCCCAGGAAGACACGGAGAACACAGGGGTCACCGTCTGGGAATGATCTATTATTGTCTGTACTCAGCATGTTCCCGGAAACCTGCTGTCCCCAGGAGAACAGGTGAAAGCCTGACACTGTCAGAAAAGTGGGGGAAGCTTGCTGCTTAATTTTTTATTAATGGTATTAAAATTTCTTTGCCTAAGTCATTAATCATTAGGTCATGTGAAAGGCTTATGTTTATTCCAAGAGTATAATAACTCACAGCAGTAAGGATGTATTTCTCCATTGGCCAGTGGAAGTGCTGTGTTGTTATGTAAATGGATTGATTTTTTTTTATTTCTTCTTATTTATTTACTTAGAACAGTTACTTCAATTTAACAAACATTTATTGAAAGCCTTTGACAAAAATAAATACAATATGGTCTCTCTTGTGGAAAAGCTCAGAATGATAGCAATAATGAGGAAACAGCAAGAATTGTCAACATTTCTTGGGCACTTACTGGGCATCAGTCTCTGTGCTAAGCACTTTGTGCACATTATCTTATTTAATCCTCATTACCATCCCATGAGCAGGCACTATCATTATCCCCATTTTGTAGAAATTTTGGCTTGAATATGTTGCGTAACTCGCCCAAGGTCATAGTTAGGATGGGTGTAGTCTAGAAGGGATGACAGCTGTACAGATAAAATTTCATCTTAGATTCTTAACTTTACATAAAAGCAACTATATTTCTACACGTAACCTGTACAGAACCAGGACAGCAGTATTTGCTCATCTTTTATTTTCCCATCCTCAACGCTGCTGTGGATCCTCTGATGGGTTTCCAGAGACAGTAAAAGTTCAGAAAGAGCTCAGAAAAAAAAAGGTCGCCAGTTCCAGGGTCTCCAGGGAAGTGAGCGATGAGCCAGGAACACTGAGATGCAGGCATGCCAGGTGGTGACACGGGAAAAGAGAAGGCCCAGAAGGGAAACCTCACCCCACTACTATTGCTTGAGCCCGAGAAATACGCATCGAGGAAAACCACCTCTGATCTAGCTGCACTCAGATTTGGGCATTAAGTACATCCCCGACCTTTCTTGTTGAATTATACCTAAGAAATGGCGCATGACTCGTGGAATAGAATAGTAAGTAGCCATTCATATCACGTGTCTGAAAAATAAATACTCTCACAGGAGATCATAATAGCATGTTTGAAAAAGACACTGAATATAAGGAAATACACATGAATAGTAACTTCAGATATCTCTAGGTATAGAATTATAAGTGGAAAAAACGAAATGTTATTAACTGTTAAAGAGCATGGTCCAATTAGCAAGCTCCGCAACTCCCGCCCTCTGCAGCCACTGCCGGCCCCGCCGGGTTATCCTTTGACTTCTTTCCCTCCTCTTTTTCTCCTGCTTCCCCACATCACCTTTCACTCCACTTCCTTTACATTGCAACTGCCTCCCAGCACGGCCAGCACGTAACCATTTGATGAGCACAAAGAGCTGTGTTAACTGCTTATCGCGGGAACAGCGCATGCCAGTAATAAACAGAATGCCACCGACAACCAGTAAGCAACACCGAAGCTGTCACTACGAAATGAAACCCATCTTTTCCCTTCCTTCCACTCTCTGCTGGGCAGCGTTCCGTGCAGCTGTGCTCAGGGAAAGCAAAGGCTGCTCTGGAATAAAATGTCGTTAGAGGACTTGTGCCGGTGAGAATCCTGTCACGGAGGCCGATTGTCCTTATGCCCAAGGACACGCCCACGGCAGCAACGGGAAGGCTTACTGTCTCTCACGGCCCCGTGTGTCCCGTGTCTTCATCTTCTCTCCATCGTGGGCCACCTCAGGAACAAGCAAATACCTTGATTCATGAGAAAAGGCACCAAGAGGTCCTACTGGATGACAACGTTCAAGAGAGGCGGCCTCGCTCTTGAACTGACACACCTACTGAGCTCATCAACGCATTGGTGTTTTGGGCTCAGATTTCTCAACTCTGAAGCACAAAGTGTCTCATGGGCCCTGATTTCCACACACTGCAGGAGAAATGCAAACTTTAACAAGAAAGAGTCTCACAGGCAAAGTTATTATCGCTTGAACCCTGTCATAGGCAGAGATTATTGAGATTGAGTGGTGATAACTTATAGGACAGCCTGGTCGTGGGTAGTGCATAAGGCCCATTCCAAATGCTAACACACACATACACGCACACACACACATGCACGCGCACACACACACACATGCACACACAGTTGGTGTCTGCCTTTTTAAACTGCTGGGATAGCCATACTGTTACTTACCCCAAAAAGATTGGGCCTGGTTCTGAGGACCAAGTGACACTGGCCAGGTGATATATCTCCCTAGACCAAAACTTTGTGTTCTTTTTTTTTTTTCTATTTTTTTAAATTATTATTTCAGCATATTGTGGAGGTACAAAAGTTTAGGCTACGTATATTGCCCTTGCTCATGGGTGGGGGAGGGGATGAGTGTATACATATAAAACTTTGTGTTCTTTACACGATTTTTCAATTTTAACTCTCTCCTCTCCCCCACAGACAACAACTGATAGTACTGGACAAAAGTTAAGCCCCTAGACTTTCCCTGAATGTCCGGTGTTGTGACTGCTTTTCCCCTGTCATCTGAATATGAGGAAAATAATTGAATCACATGCTTGAACTGACCCCAGAAGTAGTGGCCAAGGGCCATGATGGGTGACTACTTTACAATCATGCAGAAACTATAAATGAAGCCAAATCAACAGTCTGTGGAAATTGCCTGAGTCAAGGTCTATGGCTGCATGTAGGGCTACTCAGGCACCTGCGTCTCTTACTTTGCAACACCCTAGAATCAGTAACTGTGCAAAGATGGAAGACGAAGGAAAGAGCTTGATGAGGTCTCGACAGCACTTTCCTTGTCTTTGCTGAAATATACGTGGTTCTTATTTTATAAAGTCTCCTTTGTGAAGTGATAGGTGGTTAGGATTGTTCCTTTTGCTTTTGGCAAACCTGTTGATGAGAACACACATTGTTTGGAGGAGAAAGAATTAGGTCAAATCCTAAAACTGAGCTCAGATCCTTAGTGCCCACGTAAGAGTTTGGAGAGATACAAACCAAAGCCTAGCAGTAGCAAGAGCATGAAAGTGGACACACTGCTACCCAAAGAAAGCCCTTTCAACTCTCCCCTGGCCGTTAGAATCATACGATTCCTGAACTCTACCTTTATGCTATAGCATCCTACGGCTGCCCCTGCCTCTAGAACTTCTTCACTCTGACCAAAACCTCTTCATACGCCCACTTATGCAACAGAGGCATAAATCAATAGTAATAAGCTCAGAAAACAAAAATATTGCCCAAAAATATTTATTTTGAGCATGAACTACCGGCCAAGTAGAGTCCTACATGCTAGAGAGAGAAGGTGAACAAGAGAGACAAGCACCCCATTTTATGGAGATTTGATGTAGTGGAGATGACAGACATTATATATAAAGTCATAGCAGATATTATATCAATAACTGCTGAATTAAAAGCTTCCAGAGCACTATGAGGTGTGTACTAAGGTAACCTAACTTTGACTAGCCTATCTGCTCTATCCTTTCTTATACTGTAGATAATATACCGCAGTAATAGGGTATGCTACTGTGAACAGGTATTTCTTACCATGATGTCTGTGAGCTTCTGAGAGCAGGACCCATCTCATACTCAATTTTGTGTTCCTAGCTCCAAGCTCAAAGCCTCTTTGTTTGAGAAGGCAAAATCCTTTTCTCTATTGGGTGGGGACAATAGAAGTGGCCAACAGTGAGAGTGAGCAGCCTTTTCTCTGAAGGTGTCCAAGGAAATTTCAGCACAACATTAAAAGCATTCATTGAAAAGACCAATGCTGTGGAAAATCCTAGCATCTGGGACGTTGAAAAGGTTGGTTTCACATCAGTTTTTTTTTTTTTTTTTTTGGTCAAATTGTTCCTCTTCAGCAACACATCTGGAGCCCATACAGAGACGTGATTGACCAGCAGGAAGCATAAAACTTCCATGGGCATTTCCAGCTCCAGCCGCTTTACCTGTTCTACAAACAGGACCATTCCCCGCTAATGCATGGGTGATGGCTCTCTCCTACAGAACAAGAAAGAGGGGCGTGCTATTTGGTAGCTAACCCTCTCTATGTTGTGGCCCAACCAAATTCCTCATTCTGGGTCTAGAGCCCAATGCGTAGGCATGCATCTGCCCTTTGCAGTGTAAGAGGGAGATCAGGAAGGTCACTGTGATCTACACTTACCCTCACTGAAAACAGTGCACAACTATGAGTTCACCATGATTGGCAGAACAACAGGCCCTCCTAATAATTAGGTTATAATCCTGGGGCTCATTCACGAAGTTGGAAATCCAAGAAATAACTCAGGAGAACCTATGACAAATAACGTTACAATAGTTCGTGTTTACGGCTCATCGATATGCTAATGCACGTAACTTCCTTGATCTTTACAGAACATGACAGATACTCCCCCCATTTTACAGATGAGGAAATTAAGCCTCAGAGTGGTTTGGGGAATTGCTAAAAGTCAAACTGCTAATACAAGTGAAAGCCAGAATCGAGCTTCATGTCTTCTGGTTGCAAGTGCCACAGTCATCCACTATCACTCAGGACTGTGCAGCTCCCCAGGTGCGGTGCTGGGCCTGGCTCGGAGCCTGGCGCAGCTACGCTCCCCGCTCTGCTCCACTCACCATGGAGAAGCGAGACTCCTAAATCTCGGGTTCACTAACGACTGCACGTTCATACCCACTGAGCAACAGAAACATATCTTGGGGAATTATAGTTTAATAATCCCACAAGTCAGCACATTAATGCCTAGAGACAAAAATAAAATGTATAACTGTCTAGATATGCTTAGGTTATTCTGAATACATTTGAGGGAATCTGACAAAAACCCTTTCCGATCAGCACTTTAGAATGAGTCTCATGAACATCTTTCATTTCCACACTCTCATCTTCAGATACACCTGGTTCCTCCTGTAGTTTTCTCTTATCCCCTTGCTTACAAATTTAAAAAACAAGAAAATCAAAAGAAAAAATGATATCCCCAAAGCAAACCATCTCTCTTGCTCTTGCTCTTGCTCTAACATGCACACAGACCCCAGAAAGGCAGAGCAAAAATAACAAAGAGGTGCAGGATGGCATGTGTTTTACACAAAGAAAAGCACCAATTCAGGTAAATATATTTTCTTTTTCAGTGCTGGATATGAATGACTCCAGCTTGTTTATGAACAGAAGGGCAAACTTAACATTTACCAGATGCCCACTATATGCCAAGAATTGTCTTAGGTACTTATACATATATTAACTAATTCAAGCTTTGTGACCCCATGGGGCTAGCTAGTACCCTCTTTTCTACACCAATAAGGAAATGGACTATTCAAGTGATGTGTTCATGGTCATGTGCTAGCAAGTGGTGAGTTGATATCTGAATCCAAATCTGAAATCAAAGCACATGCACAGAAAAAAAAATCCATTTCCTTCTATCAAGACTTGGAACAGGTTGGCCGGGCGTGGTGGCTCACGCCTGTAATCCTATAACTCTGGGAGGCCGAGGTGGGCGGATTGTTTGAGCTCAGGAGTTCGAGACCAGCCTGAGCAAGAGCGAGACCCCGTCTCTACTAAAAAAATAGAAAGAAATTATATAGACAGCTAAAAATATATATAGAAAAATTAGCCGGGCATGGTGGCACATGCCTGTAGTCCCAGCTACTCGGGAGGCTCAGGCAGGAGGATCACTTGAGCTCAGGAGTTTGAGGTTGCTGTGAGCTAGGCTGATGCCACGGCACTCTAGCCCAAGCAACAGAGTGAGACTCTGTCTCAAAAAAAAAAAAAAAAAAAAAAAGACTTGAACAGGTTAATTGGGTCACCTACTAGCAGAAGATATGGTTTCCAGAAAGGTTAAAAAAGAGGACAGCCACAGGGGAATTTGTTCTCCAATTTCAATGGCTAGAGGTTTTATAATGGGCTGCCTATTGCTCCCTACTGCTTGTCCTATAGCCAGGTGTACAAGGCTGGTCAGTATAAGGAGGAGGAAAACAGGAGACCTGGGAGAAAAGGGTAGGACCTGGGATCAATAATTTGTTCAGATCAATATACCCAACATTTTGTATCATGGGGTCATTCCTAATCTTAGGTTAATGAAATAAGAAATGCTTCCAGGTGTGCTGAGGAAAGTGAAAGCTCTTCTACTAAAAAGTGTCACCAAAACTGGCCCACTTCTTGGTGCATGCAGCTCCCATACTGATCACTTTTTCAAGCTAAGTCTTTGGGACTATCTAGTTGGCCGAGGGCCAGTGCATCTCACATATGCTGTCCATACTGGCTGGCTCATAAAAGCAATCCACCAGTAATACTGGGGACTCAGAATCCCTCAGAAATATCCTACTTCCTACTTCCTATCAATCTCTATTGTAATTAAAGGCCATTCCTGCTATGGTCCATTTCGCAGACTGGCAAACTGAGATGCAGACAGAATTAATTATAAGCCACTAATATTTACATAGTGATATATATTTTGGAAATTACTTTGAGGTGGTTGTCTTAATTGATCCTCACAATAACCCCATGGTGTGAATATGGTAGATTCATTATGATTTATAGATGAGGAAAGTGATCCACAGACAGAGGAAGTGATCCCCCTGGTCACATATGCAACATGAACATGGGCTGCTTTGCATGCCTTGCCGATGTCTTGATCCAATGCTGCTGCCACTGAGGTTTGCCTCTGCTCTCTTGGCCCAAGCCCCCTTTGGGACTCCCCGTCCACAGGTCCCAGCTCCATCTGGTCCCTCAGGTGCATTTCCTCTGATAGCCTCTGCCAAGGCTGTCCTGCTCCACACCCTGTTCCCAAGTTCCTTCTTGCCCCAGTCCATCTGGCTTCTGAGAGTGCAAGAGAGGGATGCAGACAGGACTCTGTGATTAGAATTTATAAGGGGCCTCCTAGTGATAGACAGCGATTGGGGTCTTTGACAAACATCAGTGAGCAAATGACCCTGCTTTCAAGCAGCTTACAAGCTGGTGTGGAGAGACAGGCAGCAAACAATGCATAAGTGGAATGCACAACATATTAGAAGGTAATGATGGCTATAAAAAAAATGAAACCAGGCAGGATAAGAAGCATGGAGAGTGTGCGTGGGAGTGGGGGCACAGCTGCTATCCAGTTGGGTGGGGGCAGCCCTGCAGGGGAAGGCAGGGTTTGAGCACAGACCGGAAGGAGCGAAGGACATAGACTGGTGGATTTCCCTGGGCACGGTGTTCTGGGCAGAGGGATTAGCTAGAGCCAACACCCCAAGGAGACCGGCGTGGCCACTGTACCCTACTGATGCCCTCTCTCAAAATAACTGCTCAGACACAGAGCAAGACTAGAGAGAATGGGCCTTGGGAGAGTAAGGTTTAAAAACAAGAAGAGCGTCAGAAAAGAGAACAAGAATGGGAGGTCTGTCTAGGTGCAGGCTGCAGTGGTGGAGCCCATGGACTGCACACTGGAGGGGAGGGAGAGGCTGCACGCAGAGAGACACCAAGGACAGGAGCAAGGCAGACAGGTGTGACTTTTGGGGGGCCCGCCTTGCCTGGTCAAAGTGGGCTTTCTTCTTTGAGGCTGATCTCCCTCACCTGGAATCTGACTGCACGCAGCCGTCATTCTGCTGACAGGGCACATGGGCAGGTGTGCCAGCATGGCCGGGGATGGTGGCGCCATTAAGCATGCAACAGCAGCAGCGAGCACCGACGGACCACCGATCTCGTCCCAGCCACTGTGCTAGACACCACACATCCGCTCACTCACAGAATCCTCTAAACAGCCCCGTAAGGCAAGTCCAGTACCAGCCCCCTGCCCACAGCTGAGGAAACTGAGGCTCGCAAATTATACATGCCTTGCCCAACATGGAGCCAGATTCCAAAATCCCTGCGAGACTCAGACCACACAGTCCTCAGGGTACTACCAATGCCAGGTCAGGGGACCAGACTCTCCTCAATTCCACACATTAGCTTCTTTACAAGGAGAATATCTTCAGTCCACACACAACACACAGCCAGAGCTGGCTGTCTGGGAAACATCATTGGTGAAGGAACACACAAGAGGAGCCAGCCAGATCAAGAAAGGTGGACTAAGTGAGATATCCGTCTACCCCTAGGGAGGACAAATTCAGATGGCCTTCACTCACCTATGTTCAAACAGAATGACGGGAAGTACTAATGCAGGGTAAGAATTCAGAGTGACCAGGAGCCCCAAAAGGCCGCACCATGGCCAAGCCCCAGTTCTCTGGCATCATCCATGCAGGTAGAAAACCACTTCCTCTCTACCCCATGTGTGTGCACACATGCACAGTGTAATATTTTGTTTGCAGATCTGCCTATTTACATAGTTAATTTGGTATCTGTTTGCAAACACAAATTAGTTTGGTGCAATTACTTTGCGCATGGACATGGAGTTATCTGCTTCAGCAGTTTAAAAGTATGGAGAGTGGCTGCGTAGTAGCATATGGCTGTCTATACATAATCACAATATTACCTGCACATATTAGTTACATGGCAGTTACATTATAATTAGTGCCATTTTAAGCCATTCAAAAGGGGGAAAAAAAGGTATTTTAATTAAATCAGCAAGGTGTTTTGATGGGGAGAAGTGGGAGAGTGTGTCAACGGTTCACAACATTCCATCAACTGCAATGTGATGTGCACGCCACCACCTTTCTGCTCCCTTGTGGAAAGAAGCTTTTCTTATAACTACATTGAATATTATCATCTCATGACCTTGTGTTTCTCTGCCTTAAAGATGCCACACTGCTTTCCAGCTGTCCTCTGCAGGCAGACTTAAGTCATGGAGTCATAAACTGTCAGCTAGAAAGGAACTCGGCCATTGTCTGGTGCATCTGACTATTGTCCAGTGTCTTAGTCCCTCTGTGTTGCTGTAATGAAGTATCCGAGATTGGGTAATTTATGAAGGAAAGAGCTTTACGTGGCTCACGGCTCTGCAGGCTGTACAGGAAGCATGGCGCTGGCAGTGGCATCTGGGGAGACCTCAGGCTGCTGCCACTCATGGCAGAAGGTGAAGGGGGCCGGCGTGTGCAGATCACGTGAGGTGGCAAGGGCAGGGGGCCAGGATCTTTCTACCAACCAGCTCCTGCAGGAGCTAATAAAGCGAGAACTCACCCCCAAGAGAGGGCATTACTCTGTCCATGAGGGGTCTGGCCCCGGGACCCAAACACCTCCCATTAGGTCCCACCTCCAACACGGAGGATGGGATTTCAACATGCGGTTTAGAGGGGACAAACATCCACACTGCAGCATCCAGAGAAGGCAGGCAAAACTAACTAAGCAGGCAGAGCAGGACTCGGAATCACACAGTGTGCTGAACACACTGCGAGCAGCACCCAGGTGTCCCGACTCACTGTCCAATGCCGCCCGCAGCACACCACCTGCATCGCTGCACGGCTGTCCCACTTTTTTTAATGGCAATAGAAATGCTCCCTTTGCCAAAGATTACAAATTCACACATATTAGACATCCTCAGACTGTGAAATGGTATCAAACACATCCACTGCTAATTAGCAAAAACAAAGAATTACGGGGCTTGTCCTACATCATTCAAGCAAACGTGAGGTAACATTCAGATTTCTTCCATGGTTTCTGGCACATGTGCTGTTGAAAGTGCTTCACCTCTTAATGACAGGAATTCATTTAAACGTGTTAGAGGGGAAGGAGCCGAGCTCTGTCATTTGAGTTCCAGATATACCATGTGCTTGGTGACACTGGGCAGGCTACTGAACCTACTCATAATTTCTCCGTGATACTGAATTACACACTTAAATGCTTTCCTCTCCTTTTTCATTTTTTTCTTCCAACAGGGGCTGCATTAACATGAGTTTCAAATTACATGAGGCAGTGACATAATCTTGGAGTTGAGATTGTCATCTCATCACTGAGTGGGATGGGTCAGAATATTCCTCGCACCCAATTTCCCCCATGCTGCCCAAGTACAATATTGTCTCCATCCTCTCTTACGGAGAAAATGTGAACTTGGAGCCTAGGGGAGGAAAGCCACAGGATGCTGTTATTATCACCAGGCCAATTTCGGAGAACAAATCGCATCACAGCATAATCAGCATCTTATCCCAAATCATTTCTGTCCCTCCTTCGTAGTACACCATTTAACACTCCATGCAGAAGAAACTAAACATCCTTAGCAGCGTAAGACAAGAAACAGGCCACAGTAGAACAGGATAAGAGATCGCTGGTGTCTATCAGGAACAAATGACCATGTAATAACTCTGTAATTACATGGTAACTAAAACTGATTGAGCCTGTAAATTATATCCTTGTCACCCCGGGGTAATGATGCAGCTCTATCTCCCATCTACAGAGAGCAGCAGCACATGGTCCACAGTCACTGAGAGATAAGGGAATTCTTGGCTGTTAAAGCAGATTTGCTGCTGATGAGAGGTGGCAGGGAGACAGGCTGAAATCTGGGATTTAATGATTTTCCAGTTGAAGCATTACTGCCTTGCCAGCCAGAGCAAGACATCCATTACCCAGCCAGCATCCTCCATCCTTAATCAGAGGGATTGACAAAGGCTCCCAAATTCTAGATGAAAGGAATAGACCTCATGCACACAAAATGTTACACATATGCATGAGTGTGCCCACACACATGCACACACACGCGCGCGCGCACACACACACACACACACACACACGCCAACAGCCAATTTCCACTCCCTGAAACATTTAATATGCAGACTTTTGAAACATCGCTATTGTGGCATTTCACCAAATATTTTAATACTGGGAAGAATATTGTCTCTTTTTATGCAACATTCTCTCTGGGACCATTATGCAGAGGCATTAAGAAATGCTGTGGTGTATCATTCAGCAAATGTTGTTTGACAGCCGACTATGCATACAGCATTCTGTTAGGTATTAGGGAGGAAACAAAGAAGCATAACTCTCAATTCTCTCCCTCAAGGATCTGAGTCCACTTACACAGATGATATAAATACGTAAAAAGTTAAATTATAATGCCACAAGGCAGTATATAATTAACTGCCAAATGACTGGTACAGACAATGAAAGCTTTAGAAACAGAGGGAAAAGAGAGCTTACTTTGGTGTGGTGTAATCATAAATATAGCTTCTTATCTACTAAAATGAAGATCTAATGGGGCCTGAGTATCGAGTTCACTTAAGATTTGTTAGAAAGGGACATTTCAAATCTCTTTCAGTCCACAGGCCTCTCAGTTATCCAAAAGCAAACAACAAAAACAACAACAAAAACATATTTTTTTTTCATTAATGAAAAACAGAAACAAACCATAGGAAGAAAAACATCAGAAATACGAACATAAAAAAAGTTTAAAATTGTGTATGGTCAAGATGCTAGGAGATCAAAAATATACTAAGAATGCCAACATCTTAGAGTTTGAGTGCTTATAATTTGGATGTATATGTAGATAATCTGTCCACAGTACTGAGAACATTTTTTGAGCAACACAGAGATTCAGCAACACAGGGATTCCACAATGTGGAAAATTACAATCAACTCAAGAAACTGCAGAAGGCTTCACCGAAGTGTCCGGCACAGTGCAGTTATACTGGGGCACAACCCAGGAGGAAGCAGTGGGGTCATTTCTCTGGGACTGTGAGGAGGAAAAAAAAGTCTGTCCCTCTCTCCAGTTTCTTTGCCCCTAAATTCCCCACCTCTGATGGCAAAACCAGGTGTCAGGGAAAGAGAAACACAACAAGAGTTACTGCACAGCTATGGCTGAGGATTAACCAAAATGGCCTCTGGGGTTTCATCCGGGTTGAATGTCAACCCACTGAGTCACTCAGTCACCCTCTTGAGCAAGCTTTTGACTGGCTGAACTTCCAGCCACAGATCTCCAACACCCTGCAAATGCTCTTTGCTGTGAGATGCACAGACACACTGGGTACAGATCCTGAAGTTTGTCACATTGAAGTTCAGGACCCTCCTGAGACCTGGGTGAAGCAAACTTTGCTAAGATAATCGAGGAGTAGTAATGCCTACTATTAATAGCAGTAGAGCAAGGAGGAAGAAGATGAGAGTGCTAGGTAGTCTGCATTTATCCATGCAAAGACAGTAGAAATATGTTCTAGCCTGTGAAACCAAAGAGAGTTAGCATTCCTCAGACCTTTAAGCATCTGCAAAGTCTCAGTGAAGATTTTCTTATTCTAGAATAAATTAGCGTGATCCCAAAGAAAATATTTTTGCACTAATACAATCGCCAGAACTCTAGTAAGGTTAAAAAGAGTCATGCATTTTAATAATGCATCAAAAAATGCCCAAGTTAACTATGGGATCTCGTATATGTTATTTATCTCTGAGTCATTGTTTCCTTGCTGAAAAACAAAAATGATTAGCTGAGATGATCCTTAAAGTCATTCCCAGACTGAATATTCTATGAACTAGACAGGTAATAATAGACCAGTTCAAAACCTAATGAAGAGTAATCACATCCTCAATCTCAAACTGTATATAAAGAATAAGAGACTCCTGTTTTAACAAACCATTAAGTCTGTAAAGAAATCCAGTCATCCAGGCTCCCAACCTAAGTCTGACTCATAAAACATTTTTTTCTCAATGAACCAAGCACTGTAGCCAATTACGGTTGATCTGAAGAGGTCTTCGTTCCGTTTCACATTTAGGAACCGTACTGGCAATTGTTGTAGGGCGGAACCAGTGCTTTTCACGCTACTTCTGACTCACACAACACATTTCTAGAAGAAAGTAATAGCATCAAGGGGGCACCAAACTCCTCATATGCAGGTGAGCCTTCCTTTGCCTTCAGGAGGCGGCTCCTTCTGCTAGTCAGGTCCCAGTGCTGGTGACAGGCCTGGACTTCTCTCTACACCTGCAACTTCCATTTTATTTACAGTGGCCACAGGATCAATACCTCCTCCTCTGGAAATAAAGCTTTCTACTTTGCATTGGAATTTATCTTCAATAGCTGCTGGAAATCATTATCACACAATAATGTTCTATTCACCACTCATGTTATCTCTTCGGCTAGGCAGATTGCCAGACGTTTGACTGCCTGACACCAAGTCCATTTGGTGCATGACAAAAATAAAACTGTACATTGCCTGAAAATAACACGAGACACACTCATCATCTGGCCGAGGGATGATTGGGCTACTTTCTCTTTCTGAGGAGTTGTCAGACCTCATGTAAATCATCCAGGGCTACTTGCCTGCAGCCATGAGCACACTCTCATTATCTGTATATAGTGGCCATGAAGAAAATGCTTTTGAATGGATCAAAATTATTATGAATCCCAAAGGTGAAGCTATGAGGCTTAGAAGACCATGTGTCTATGGCTATATCTGGGCCTTGCTTATCTTCGGTTGGATTCATTTTTCCAAATGCCTTTTCTGTTAATTTCAAAAAGTTTTCTGAGATCCCTACCAGGTATTGCATACTGATCTAGATACTTGGGGTACACTGATGACTACAGCATTCTGCCCAGGAGAGGTTTAATTTAGAAAGTCAGGCAAAAATATGTACACATAATGTCAACATAACATGTGAATAGGAAGTTCACAGAGTTTCGAGGAAGAGTACTATATCCTGGGATAAACCCAGAGGAGCCTTCTTAGAGGAGGTAACTACTGGATCAGATGTCTTACAGTACAAGTAAATGAAAACAAAGGAAGGAATGGCTTGCAGGACATGCCACTATGGAGCCTCACAAGTCAATTCAGAGGTGAACAGGTGTTGCAGTGGGGACTGGTGAGTGTGCCACCTACAAAAAGGTCCCAGTCACTACAGCTTAGAGGAAGAGGGATGGCCTCTACCTCCCCAATCACCTGTGGATGTTTCATTTGGGCTATGTTGAAATTGAGGTGCCTGCTGGACACTGACTTGGACATGTCCCACATGGAGTTGGACATTTCCAACATGGAGTTGGAAATACTTTCATTATATTCAAGGAAGAGTCAAGATCGGCGATGGTGATGTGTGCTGTCCCTGCATACAAACTGCAGTGATAATCTGGGAAATGGATGGGACTTCCCACAGAGAGGGTTCAGAGCTTTGGGTCGAGGACAGAACCAACGTATAAGGAGTTACTGTGCACAAGGAGACAAAACTGGAACACCTTGAAACAGCAGGAAGAAAACCAGGCAAGGACAGTGTGGCAGAAGCTGAACCCAGGAAGAGCTTCCGAAGTTGGGAGTGGTGGAGTAAGCTGAATGCAGCAGTGAAATCAGCAGGGTTGAGAGCACTTGGGGTGTGTGTAAAGTTTGGGAACTTTCATCAGGGCAGTTTTCACACCTGTGGCAATCACAACATAGATTCCAATGGATTAAGGAATGAATGGAAATGAAGAAGTAGACTAGTCTTCAAAAATGTCAATTAAGAATGAAAGATAGAGACAGATAAAGAGAAGATGAAGGGGTGGGAGGTGCCTGGGTGTGTTATGTTTTGGAGGGAAAACCCAGGAGAGAAGAAGAGGATTTAGAGACTCCCACACAAGAGATTATATGAAAAATTATCTCTGATTCTAAGTAAAATATTATTTTCAACATCCAAGACAAACACGTTCAAGTCTATTACGAGTTTTCATCGACCCTTACCCCCAGCCCACACATCTCTCCCGAGCACTAGATTCACACGAGGAACCGTCTACTCAGCATCTCCACCCGAAAGCCTAACAGGCATCTCGGATCTTACATGAGGAAACGGAACTCCAAGCTCCCCACCCCAAACCCTCAAACCTCATCTTTGTCCAGTCTTCCCTACTTACCATTCCACGTCCTCCAACAAAGGCCCTGGAGTCTTCCTGAACCCCCTCTTCCTCTCACACCCAACATCCAATCTACCAACCAATCCTCATAGCTCTACCTGGAAAACAGATCCTGAAAATGACATTTCACACCATCCCCACTTGTACGCCATGGTCAAAGCCACCATCCTCTCTCATCTGGAGCATGGCAACAGTCTCCTTACTGGCCTTCTTGCTTCCAACTTGACTCTTAGATTCGATTCTCCTCATGTTCCTAGAGCTACCCTTTGAAAATAAAATTCAGAACAAGTCACTCCTTGACCCAATATTCATTAATGACTCCCCTTTACAAAAAGAGTAAGAGTTAACAACTTTCACACAAAGAGTAAAAGTCAAAGACCACGGTCTCCCTGGTTGTGTGTGGCAGACTGGATTACTGGACACAGTTCTTCACTCTTTTCTCACCGTAGGCATGGTGTACTTCCCCCCTTTCTGTTTGGGGTGTGGCCCTGTGCCTTGCTTTGGCCTGCAGGAGGTTTGTAGACAGTGCATGAGCAGGCTTGAGGCTTGCAACATGCATGGGGGGTTAGGCTGCCATTTTGCTCCCTGGTGCTCCATCTACCAGGAGAAGAGGTTTGGGAAAATAGCTACTGGCTCCTCAGCCTGGGCCCTAGCATGAACACATGTGGAAGAGGCCTGAGCCTAATTTGCAAAATACAGTCAACACAGCCGATCCACAAATCCAAAAATGAGAAAAAAAAATGCTATTTTGCATGCCATGCACATGAGTTTTATGCAGTACTATTGTGGCACTAGTTAATTAATTCAGTGACCTAGCTTCCCAGCATCCCTCAGCTCTCACCTCCTGCTGCTTCTCCCCTTCTTACGCTACTTCAGCCACATCTGGCTCTTATTTTTCCTGCTCCTGATCAAATTCCTGACACAGGGCCTTTGCACATGTAGTTCCCTCTCCCTATGTCACATATCCAAATGGTCTCTTTCTGCCCTTCCTTTAGGTCTCTACTTAAATATTTTCATAACAAAGAGGTTTCCCATGACTGTCCCTATCTCTAGCCCCCTTTAGACCCTTGGCCTTGGTTTATTTGTCTCCATAGTACAAATGACATATTATAGATTTATTTATTTTTAGCCTATAGGCATAAAGTATGATTAGTAATTAAATAAGCAATAGTTTAGATTCAATTCTTCCTATCTTATAGTGCATTGTTTTGTTTTATTTTATTCTGATTGCTGTATGTGTATCATAAAGTGATACGTAAGATGGTTTTAGGAGATAAGTGAACTAACATTTACATAAATAAAATATATTTAATTTTATTTTTGGTGGAGTAGGTGGGCTTTAAGAGTGATTGGTGAAAACAGGAGATAAAGAGAGGCATTAGGAAGCTAGGCAGGTAGTGTGTTTAGGTGCAAATGGCCCTAGTCACCTCTGCAGCCCTTGAGAGCTGCTCTGCATTACAACTGAGTAGCTCTGTGACTGATGTTTATAATAATGACCTGAGTAACAAAATAAGATAAATGATATTCTCTACGCTTTGCTCAATAAGACAGAACAATAATATATTTTAGAAAAAGAACTCTATCAAAAAGGATTGTAATGTTTTAAGTTCAATTTAAAGGCTGATAGCTTAGTTATATGACAAATCCATTCATGCAGAACACTGCTGATGCCTCATAAATAAGACTTCCCTATATAAACACAAGGGTTTGTAATGAATTTGCTGATTATTTTTCCCCCATGAATAATAGGCAGAATGGATTTTATACCCACTCCTCTTCTCTGACCACCTCCTCCCCTCCTTCCCTTATATGGCTTTCTTATTTTTTCTTTTAAAAATTCTGTTTGTAAAAACAAATCGTAGTAGCTACAAGTTAATGTTTCCTCTGTTTCCCACTTTTTTAGCACTAAAAGCTCATATGATTATTTTTCTGCCTGATGGATGCCATGGACTGACCTTATTAAGTGATGATCACTGGAGCAAACAACTTCTGGTGTCCAGGCCAGCATCCAGAAAGCCTGGGAGGTGTCATTCCCACCACGCAACATGGGGAAAGCTGAGCAAGCTGGAAATTAGCACCTCTTCTTAGATCCCTCCGAGAGGTCGCAGGGCCAACTGCTGCCCCCAGATTGAAGACACAGACAGGCGGATACAGAGAGCCACAACTTGGAGGATCAGAAGCCCAGTAGCAGAAAAAGCTCTGTAGGAACCAGTATCAGGATCAGAAAACTTTAAGTGTAATTGATGAACTGCTGGAGGCTCAGTGTGCACAAGTCAGAGGTACAAACTCCAGAGGGGTCCAGGCTTAGGGGGACTCCACACTTTAGTAAGTTTTACTTCCAGGAGCCCTACTGGGCTCTCACAGTAAAGACAGAAAATCCCCTCTGGCTTCCCGCAGCGGGAGAGCCAGGGCAGCCATTTTGAAACATGTCTCCCGCATTGTGTTTTCTTCCCAAGGCCTGCCCACACTAGAAATTATTTTACTGGAGCCTAAGAGTCCAGGGAAAGGGAAACACCCAACTCCAGACCCTTCTACCTTTCCTGTCTCACCTGAAAAGGAAAAAAACAAAATAAAATAGAGACTCACTTGTGAAGCTCACAGCCCAGAGACAAAAGCTCAGTGAAATATTGAGACCTATTCATAGGACTCTAGAACACTTCCCCTCCCACCTTACTGCCACATCAACAGGTGTGCTGAGTAATAATAACAGGGAATGCAAGTGAAAGTATTGTGTATCTCAGATGGTATTTAGAAAAAAGTGTCTAGGAAAACCAAAAGACAACAGGGAAAGCAAAAACAAGGACATTAGAAGAAATTGTAGCTTCTGACACCTATAGTTACAGTAAACAATAAGCCTAGCTTAACCCCTAGCCAGAAACATAAAACCTTAAACTAAAAATTTATTTACCTTGTATTTTTTTTAACCTAGTATATCATGTTTAGCTTTAAACCAAAAAAGTACAAGGCATACTATAAGACCAAAAAATGCAGTTTGAAAAAACACAGTCAGTATCAGAACAGACTCAGATATTGCAGAGATGTTGGAATTATCAGATTGAGAATTCTGATAGATTTGAATAGATTAAGGATTCTGATAGAAGCAAACAACATGTAAGAATAGACATAATTTGAACAGAAGATGGAAACTGCAAACAGAATCAAAAGAAAATGCTAGGGATCACAAATATCATAACGGAAATGAAGAAGGCCATTGATCAACCGACTGGATATGGCTGAGGAAAAGTCAGTGAACTTGAATAAATATCAGCAGAAATTTCCAGAAGTGAAACACAAAGAGAAAAAAGACTGGAAAAAAATATGGAACAGAATACCCAAGAACTGTGGGCCAACTACAAAGGGTGTAGGATATGATGTAATGGGAATACTGGAAGGAGAAGGGAGAAAGGAACAAAAGAAATGTCTGATGCAACAACCACTATGAATTTCCCCAAATTAATGATAGACACCAAACCACAGATTCAAGAAGCTCAGAGAATACCAACCAGAATAAATACCAAAAAATATACATCGAGGCAGAGCACATCCAAACTGCAGAAAATCAAAGACAGAAAATCTTGAAAGAAGCTGGAGGAAAGAAGGGCTTGCCAACAGAGCAACAAGGATAAGAATGACATTGGACTTCTCTTTAGAAACCGTGCAAACAAGAACAGAGTGGAGTGAAATATTTAAAGCATTAAAAACAAAAGAACCACTAACCTAGAATTCTGTATTCAGCAAAATTATCCTTTAAAAGTGAAAGAGAAATAATGACTTTCTCAGATAATCAAAAATTGAGGGAATTTGTTGCCAGTAGAGCTGCCTTGCAAGAAATGTTAAAAGAAATTCTTCAGAGAGAGGAAAAATGATATAGGTCATTTATATATAAGTGATGATTATTTTCTTTTCCCATTTTTACTTATTAGAGACATCTGTAACTATCAATCAGAGATTCAGATCAGCATAAGACAATCAGCACTAATCCATCAATTTGATGTATTTCCATCCCAAAGCAAAGAAACTTGACATTTCAGTTACCATGTATGGCCTCACTAAGGGGAAAAGGAAAATGGTCCTCAGGGCTTTCAAAACAGTGACAAAAGCTGGAGTGCCAGCAGAGATCTAGAGTATGCACAATTGGGCAACTCCATATTTTTTTTTTTTTTTTTCCTCCAAGGCCTTGTGCTAAATTGGGATAATTCTCAGAATGAGTTTCTTTTGTAAGTTTCATTAATAATTTGCTGTGAATAAATCACAAGGCAGTAGTATGCACAAGGTCTTAGCAATTCAGAGGTTCACATCTCATGACCAGTAGGGTGTCAGAAGGAACATGAACATAGGAACAATGTTGTTTTAACGGCTAACTGTATCTCAAAATCATCTATTTATTCTGTGTTTGGCCTGCTTTGTCCAAACCGATCCAACAGTCCCCAATACCATTCTCTTCTTGAGAAGTGAAAGCAGAGAAACAATTGCCATTCCCCAACATTGCCCTAATAAAAATCCAAGCTAAAACTGAACAAGCAAAACCACAGCAAAAAATAATTGCCTTGTTTTCAACACCAATTGCTGCTGATAATATCTGTGAACTGTCAGCACTGGAATCTAGTAACACTCACCAACACACACTAGAATTTTCTTCACCACATTTAGCACCACGTGAAAGTCGATGACAAAGCTATTGTAGATTTAAAAACAGTAGAAGGGGGGGGAAATCTTCTGATGAAAATACAAGAAAGAACAGATGACCTCTATATCCTAGGCACTTCCTTAACCTAAAGAAGAGCTACTGTAACATCATCTGGCAGTGATCCCACAGTCAGGGACGCCTCATGTAAGTGGACCCCAGAATAGTCTGCATACGTGACTATTTGCGTTCCTGATGACTGATGCTTTCTTGGGAGGTGGAGAGCAATGGGCATCTAACAGCTGCTGAGCAAGACTTCTGATGATGTGGGGCAAGATGTTAACCCAAAGAATACACTTAGCTCCCACTGCAAGGGAAATATATTAGTAGTAACAATATTATTGGTATTAGCAATAATTATAATAATTATGAGCATATACACAGCACTTTTGTATCTGAAAAATGCACTGCATTCATCATAATGATTAGCATTTGTACAGGACTTTGTGTTTCCCAAACACTCTGTGCTTATTAATTAGATAATGCTGGCAACATCTGTGGGCAAGTGTTACCATTCCTGTATTACAGACACAAGACACAGAGAAATTAATTGGCTTGTCCAAGGCCATGGGATGTCTCAGTGACAGAATAAAGATTCCACTTCCAAGTTCCCAAATCTCTGCACTTTATGCAAAGCTGTGTAGCTGCTTCCCATTGAAAGGGAACGGGAAGCATTTAGAACATGAAAATCCACCATTCCCATAGCCTTTGAGTGATCATTAAGTGCTACTGGAGCCACATGAAATCTGTTTTCATGGAGAACTTCATGGGTGAAAGACATTCCTCAATATTCATTGTTGGGCGATGGATTTCAGCCTCGATTCAGGGCACAGCCCCAAGCTAGTTCAGCTGGAATCTCCTGGGTGTGGACCCAGCTATCAGTACTCTTTAAAGCCCCCCAGGCGAGCCCAGTGGGTAGCCACAGTGGACTGAGCACTGGTGGTCTAGGACAGTGGCTCTCAAACTGTAGGGAGCATCCCAGGGCTTATTAAAGCAGAGATTGCTTGGACCCACCCCAAGAATTTCCCATAGGGTGGGTCAGGAATGGAGCCTGAAAATGTGCATTTCTAACAAGTTCCTGAGTGACGCTCATTGCCGGTCCCAGGACTACACTTCCAGAAGCACTGGTCTAAGGTATTCTGGGCACAGAGAGAACTATGAAATTGTTTCTAAAGAGCCCTTCAAGCCCAGGCACAAAGACCTCAATACTGATAGCCGTAGGTGTGGTAGAGACTGGCCCGCTGCTCACCAAATCCTGAGCACGTGGAAAGGCCTCATTCTCCAGTTTCCCTTCCAGTGAGGCTGACAGCATGTGAATGACTACACGACAATGGCATATAAAGAAAAAGGCCACTCCCTGGCCTGGCCACAAAATGTCCTGCTCAGTCTTCCATGCTACCCCACTGCACGGCCCCCAGCCTCCCATCTGTGGCTGAATTCCGTGGCTCCAAGGCAGTGGTGCGTGCCACACAATGGAAAGATCTAAGGCTCAGAGGTCCCCAGTTAGTGGAGAGAGAATCTTCGGGTCTGTGCAAACTGCTCCAGGCAATAAAGGGAGTAAGAATTAACTTTATTGTATTACGCTGCTGAGCTGCTCAGGGCTTGTTTGTCTACTGCACAGTCTATCCCATCCTGCTCAGTGCACTGTGCTGGGCGTGTGCTCCTTACCTTCCCTAAAGGTCAACTGAATGTGACAGACAAGTGGGAAAGTGGCCTAAGGCAAATATTCAAATGAAAGTGATAGCCCCAAGCCACAGAGGTCAAGAATGTGACTGAATCAGAAGACGACAACTTCAGGGAAAACCTAGAATACACCTATCCCAGTGTAAGTGCAGCCAGATTGTATTTGCACACCCCTGAGGTATAACTTTTAAAAGGAGAGGGAGCAGCCCCACATCGGCCCTACACAGGGCCAGCTGGCCCTCAGTATCCCTGGGTTCCAAATCCAAAGACCCAACCAACCAGGGATTGAAAATATTCAAAACTAAAAACTGAAAATAAAAAAAAAAATATAATACAATAAAAAATAACATAGGAAAATACAGTATAACAACTATTTACATAGTATTTACACTGTATTAGGTATTATAAGTAATGCAGAGATGATTTAAAGTAGATGGGAGGATACTAGTAGGTTATATGCACATACTGCACCATTTTACATACAGGGTTTGAGCATCTGCAGATTTTGGTGTCTACAGGAGGTCCTGGAACCAGTCCCCCTCAGGTACGCAGGGACAGGATGACTGTATAAACTTTTCAAGACTGTATGGTCAGGAGCAGAGTGGCAGGAACTGACCAAAGGGCCGTACTGACAGTGAAGGGCACAGCCTGGAGGTCTTTGGGAAAATGCATAGAGAAAACACTTTAAAAAACACAAAAATAAACATATCCTATCCTCCCTCCCTCTGTGTGCCTCTTGCCTTCAATTCCAGCGCTGGCAGGGATGCTGTCACTTCAGGAAGAACCCTAAGCCAGCCTATGGGACAGAGGGGTGCTCTGGTGAGCAGACCCTAGGAGTCTGGAAACCCAGAGAGAGGTAGGCATTGGGTGGGGCAAACGGTTCTGAACACAACCAGGAGTTCAAGCCACTCTAGCTGCCTGTGCCTAGCCCAGCCAGTCCTCCAGCCAGGGCAACACCTTTGCCAAGGTTTCTGGCCTTCTCTCAGGCCCCCGTGTGACCAGAAGGCCCAATTTCACAGCTGTTCAGCTTCAAAACTGTACCTGTGTTCCCAGCTGCAGTGCTGTCTTGCTTGCATTTGTTTTGTCATCAGCTTTAATTAAGAGAGGTTTAATTTTCCAACATTATTTCGGCTCCTCCCTGCCCCAACACCCACATCGAGAGAAGCTGTTGTTTTCTCCCCAGGCTCCATGATGGCACGTGCCCAGGAGCACTGGCGATCATGTCCCATGGTCTCCCAGGAGACACGGCCTGCAGAGGCAGCAGCACGTGACTGGGGTCTACGGCTAATGAGTCTTCCCTGCACCGCAGAGCCTCCTAATCAAAGTAATATTTCCCTCTGCAAACCCTGGTCCCCCTTGTATTCTCTACAGTATGTTTTAAAGTCTTCCCATGAGGTTCACATGGAGCCAGCCTAAGGAACTCAAACTTGATTCCAATCTGATTATCCAACATGGCCCTATCAGCTGAGACAGCAACATTTATCACATTAATAGGAAGGATAGAAGAAAACTGGGATCCCATCCAACAGGAGCATTTTTATCACATGTTGCACTGTCTTACAAATCCAATTATCACCAGCTGAAGGTCTTAACAGCCCTTGAATTGCACCTTTAAAATCTTAAAGGACCATGATGCACATTTTCTCAGATTCCTCCTGCTGTATTTTGTTCCTTGCAGTTACAGCCATCCGGCACACATGACAATTTCAGGGCTAAAGCTGCCCATGGAATGTTTGCCCTGAGTTTAACCAGGGAATTCAAGAGAAGCTTGGATTGAGGACTGCCATTTGACTTTATTTTACTCAACAAATATGAGCTTAAAATCTACTTCATCGTCAGAGGTAGGATCTTGGAAGCTAAGTATTAGAGCGTTCTCAGGTAAGCTCATGGCAACCAGCAAAGTGTGGCAGTGTCTTTTGCCGGCCATGTGGGACGAAGAGTTTACTTACAAATTGAGAGAGTCGTGATAATAATATCCTGGGGACTCTGAAGAAACATCATCCAAAGCTACAAATATAAATGTCTGAGACACAGCTAAATAAAACCCAGTGACTTCTACTATGGCAGAGAAAGGAGACTGGCAAACACTCTGTCCAAAAAAAAACAGCCAGAGACTAACAAAGTGGATAAAAATGACAAAATCAACCATTCTAGTGGTGTGATAACTGAATAAAGTCATACAACAATCTGAGAAACACGTAGCTATTCTAGCAAAGCTGCTGAACTTTGGTTAAGAACTGTGGGCCCTGTGGGGTTCTGACTCCAATCCCAGCTCAGTCACTGTGAAAGTTCTCCCAGGGTAGGGCAAGTCCTGAGGACCAGCAGCATCTCTGCCCGGGTTCAAGGGCTTGCTGGATTTGGAAGGTGTGGGGGGCGTAGAGGTGATACTCTCCAAGGCTAGAGGGAAAGGCCAATGACTACGTCCAGCTTTGGTCATGGGTGGGCAACCACAAATCTGCACACAGCCTGGAAAGGGCTCGAGTCACGTCTAGGCTCTTAGTCGACTCCGAGGCTGCAAACACAAGCAGAAAGGACATGAAAGGCCCCAGTAGAAAGCAACCCGCCGGACAGGCTGGAAAACGGCCAGAACTTTGTGCTCCCCTCCCCATACACAGATCTATCAGAAAGGACTAACTGGCTGAAGATGTTTGGGCACAACCTCTGTTTCATCCTTGGCTGACAACTCAACTACACAGACCCGGGGGCAACCTACAGGAAGCTAGCCTCAAACACTACAACAAGGATATTAAACAAACAAATAGGCAAAACAAAAACATTAGGGACTGTGAACTGCACAGGGGAGAAGACAGATTTCACAGACCAGCCTAGTCAGTTTACTAAACAAAGAAAGAGATTTAAAAAACAGCAAAACACAATCTTTGAGAGAAAAGGGAGGCCACGAATCTGGATCCAGACTTGCTACAACATATTACAACATATTATCTAAAATTTCCATTTAAACATTATGAGATATGCAAAGAAACAGGAAATTGTGACCCAGACTCACAAAACAAAGTAGACAATAGAAATTCTCTGACTGTCCCCAGATTTTGGATTTAGCAATCAAAACTTTAAAGCAGTTCTAATAATTATGTTTAAAGAACTAAAGAAAACCATGTTTTTAAAATTAATATATGGTTATGATAAATCCAAAATAGAGATTTTCTACAAGAAAACTGAAAGTATAATATGATAAAGAAGCAAATGCAAATTCTGAAGACAAAAATTACAATGAAAAAATAAAAATTTCACTGGAAGACTCAATAGCAGATTTTAGAAGACAGGAGAAAGAATCCATAAACTTAGAAATTGATCAATAGAAATTATCCAATCTGAAATACAGAGAAAAGAGCAAATAGAAGAAAAATGAACAGAGCACCAGCATATATAATAATGGGAATTCTATAAGGAGAGGAAAGAGAAAGAGAAAGGAGTGGAAAACATATTCAAAGAAATAACAATGAAAATTTCCAAAATTTGATGAAAAACACTAATCTACATATTTAAAAAGTTCTACAAATCCAAAGAGATCCATACCTTGACACATAATAATCGAAATTTCGGAACCAAAATGTAAAAGAAAATCTGACAGTAGTATGAGAAAAATTATAGAGGGACGAACAGTGATTAGGTTTAAATTGCTGAACTTGCATCTGAAATAATGGAGGCCAAGGCAATAGGATAACATAGTTAAAGTGCTAAAAAGGAAGAAAAGCACTGCTAACCAAGAATTTTATTTCCAGAAAAACTCCCCTTCAAAAATGAAGGTGAAATACAGCCATTCCCAGATTATCCATTTGTTGCTAGTTGACCTACCTTATAAGTAATACTAAAGAAAGGCTTACCAGATAAAATGACCAGAGGGTAACATGAATTCACAAGAAGAAATTAAGAGAACAAGAAATGGCAAATATGCAGATTCATATAAAAGTCCATGTAAATATTTGTTTCTCATTTCTTCTCATAACATTTTTAAAAAATAAAATTCAAGAAGCAAAAATTATAATATTATATTGTTGAGTTTATAACATATATGGATTTAATAAATCTGACAATAAAGATACAAAGAAAGGGGAGAGGAAATAGAGTTATACTGGAGAAATTTTCTACATTTTACCAGAATTTAGTTAGTAACAATCTGAAGTAGATTGTGATAGTATAAAATGAGTGGTATAGTAATTAGAACAACTAATAAAAATATAACTCGAATATATTGATAAAATGTCAATAGAAAAATTAAAAGTATTAATATTTATTTAATACAAAAGAAGTCAATGTAGAAGAAACAGAGGAATTTAAAAGCCAGTAGTCACACAGAAAACAAATAGCAAAATGTCAAATGTAAATCAAATCATAAAAATAATTACCAGTAAATATGAATGGTATAAACACCCCAATCAAAAGGCAGAGATTGTTAGATCAAATAAAAAAATAAGATCCAACTTACAAGTTGTCTAAAATCTAAAGTATTTTATAATCTCAGGTATCTATACTTTAGAGTTAAAGCTACAAATAGGTTTAAAGTAGAAGTATAAAAGATATGCCTTGCAAACAACAACCATCAGAAGAAGGCATGTAGACTGGAAAGGAAGAATTTTAATACCAGACAAAATAGACTTTAATATTTCAAAGACAAACAGGGACATTTCAGAATGATAAAAAGGTGCATATATTAAGAGGATATAATACTTATAAAAGTATACGATACACAGCTACCTAAAGCACAATCTAAAAAAACAGCAAGCAAAAACTGACAAAATTAAAAGAAAAAATAGACTGCTCATCATTTAGAACTAGAGATTTTAATATCCCACTCCCAATAAATGACAGAACAACCAGAAGTCTTGAGCAACACCGTCAACCAAATTGACCTCACTGATTTATCTAGAACGTTCCAACCAATGCCTTTAACATACATGTTTGTTTCAAATACACATAGAACATTCCCTAGGGCTCACCATATGGTAGTCCAAAATAAGTCTCAGTACATTTCAAAGGATTGAAATCATGGAAATCGTGTTCCTAATAGGAATGGAATTAAATAATAAATCATCAACAGAAAGAAATCTGGAAATATCCAGATATTTGGAAATTAACATGTTTAATATACAGTACATGGGTCAAAGAAGAAATAAAAATAATTAAGTTGAATGGAGATAAAAGACAATATATTCAACATTTATGGGATGCAATTAAAGCAGTGCTTAAGGGGTACTTACAGCTGTAAAACAATAATCTAAGCTTCCACTTTAAAAAACTAGAAGAGAAAACTAACTCCAAATCAAACACAGTAAGTGATATAAAAATGGTGAGAGAGGAAAAAAACAATGAAATAGAATGAAAAAAACAGAGAAAGTCAATAAAACAAAAAGTTAATGCTTTGACAAAACTAACACATTTTTAGTTAGACTAACCAAGGAAAAGAGAGAAAAGAATTGCCAAAGCCAAATAGAAATGGGAACATGACCCCACAGACCCTAACATCTTCAGACTATAAACAAATTAAAAGACAATATCATTAACAACTTTATGCCAACAATTTAGACAACTTAGATAAAATAGGAAAATTCCTAGAAAGACAAAAATTACCAACAATGACTCATGATGAAGTAGGAAATCTGAATTTAACTAATCAAGCATTTAAATTAGTAATTAAAAATCTTCCTCAAAGAAAAGCCAGCCCCATGTGGCATCACAAGTGAATTATATCAAATATTTAAAGATGAAAAATGTAATCCTTCATAAATTCTTCCAAAATATAAAGACAGAACACTTCTCAACTTATTCTGAGTCTATTACCTGATATTGAAGAAAAAAATCATAAGGAATAAAACTACAGATTAATATCCCTCATCAACACACATGCAAAGCACTTAATAAAATATTACTAAACTGAATCCAGCAATATTTAGAGAGGATTATACACAAACACCAAATGAGACTTACTGCAGAAATGATAGCTTGATTTAGATTCTGAAAATCAATTAATGAACTATATACCATATACTAGAATTTTAAAAAACCACATGTGATCTCTGTAAATGAAGAAAACACATTTTATGAAATTTAACACCCATTCATGATTTAAAAAATAAAAACTTTCAACCAAGAGAATTAGGAGGAAACAGTCTCAACTTGACAAAGTCTATCTAAGAAAAATCCACAGCTAACAACATACAAAGATGATGAAACACTGAATCCTTTCCTCTTAAGACCAGGAAAGAGGCAAGAATGTCCACTTTTGACACTTTCATTCAACACTGTATTAGAGCTTCTACCCAGTGCTATTAGGAAGGAAGGAAGGAAGGAAGGAAGGAAGGAAGGAAGGAAGGAAGGAAGGAAGGAAGGAAGGAAGGAAGGAAGGAAGGAAGGAAGGGAGGAAGGAAGAAAGAAAAGCTTCTTAATTGAAAAGGAAAAAAAAATAAAACTGTCTTTTTCTTAGGTGATACAATCCTGGATATGGAAAATTCTAAAGGATCCATAAATAACTATTAATATTAGAACAAATAAACAATTGAGCAAAGTTGCAGGAAACAGCATCAGTACACAAAAATCAATTATATTTCTATATACTAACAACAAACAAGCCAAACATGAAATTAAGACAATTCTATTCACAGTAGCATCAAGAAGAATTAAATACTTAGTAATAAATGCCTACACTTAAAACTACATAATCATGCAGAGTGGAATTAAAACAGATCTAAATAAATGGACAGGCATTCCATGTTCATTGATTTGAAGAGTCAATATCGTCAAGATGGCAATTTTCCCCAATTTGATCTATAAACTAAAAGCAATCCCTATTAAAATTTCAGCAGGCTGATACAAATTGACAATTTGTTTCTAAACTATATATGGGAATACAAAAGATGTAGAAAATCCAAAACAATTTTGTAAAGGTAGATCAAAGTTGGAGGAGTTTCGCTACCTGATTTTAAACACACTAAAGTTACAGTAATCAAGAATGTGTGGTAATGACGCAAGGATAGGCATTTAGATCAATAGAATAAAATTGAGATTTCAAAAATAAATCCCATTTACAGGAGCAAATGAAGAGTGATAAATCCCATTTATAGTCAACTGAATTTTCACAAAAGTACTAAGACAACTCAATGAGAGAAAACACTATTTTCAACAAATGGATCTAGAAGAGATGAACATCCATGTGAATAAAAATGAACGTATGCCCTTTCCTCATATCAAACACAAGGATTTACCAAAATGGATAGCAGATCTAAATGTAAAAGGTAACACTACGATACTTCTAGGAGAAAATATAGGAGAAAATCTCCATGACCTTGGACTGGGCAAAAAGTTCATAGATATGACAGCAAAAAAAAAAAAAAAAAAAAAAATCTGCAGAAGAAAAAAAAATGATAAATTTGACTTCATCAGAATTTAAAATTTTTGTGATTCAAAAAAAACTCCATTACAAAAATGAAAAGAAAAGCCACAGACTGGGAAAATATATTTGTAAATCATACATCTAATAAAGAACTTGTACCCAGAATATATTAATATAAACAGTTCTTACAACTTAAGAAGAGAAATTGCCAAAAGATTTGAAGGACACCTCACACAAAAAAATGTGAATGGTAATAAGCATTTGAAAAGACACTCAATATCATTAGCCATTAAGGAAATGCAAATTAAAACCACAAGGAGATACCATTATACACTCACTAGAATGGTTATAATAAAAAAAGGCAGGCAGTAACAAGTGTTGGTAAGGTCTTGAGAAGATAGAGAAGTTATACATTGTTGGTGAAAATGGAAAATGTCACAGCCACTTCGTAAAAACAATTGGCAGGTTCTATCAAATTCAAAAATAAACTTAACATATGACCCAGCAATTCCACTCCTTAGGATTTCCACAAGAGAAATGAAAACATATGTTCACATAAAGACATGTAGGTGAATGTTCATAGTAGTATTATTCTTTATAGATCAAATCTGGAAACTATTTAAACGTCTAAGAAGTAGTGAATGAATAAATAAAATGTGTTATATTTTTACAATGGGTATCATTACACAATAAAAAGAAATAAATTACAGATACATGCTACAACATGGATGAATTTTAAAAAGAAGCCAGATGTAAAACTACATATTGTATAATTCCATCTATATGAAATGTCCAGAAAAGGAAAAATTACAGATACAGAAAGATCAGTAGTTGCCTAAGGCTGGGAGTAGAAATGGAGATTAACTGTAAGTAGGTGCAAGGGAACTTTCTGGAAAGATAGAAATGTTCCAAAACTGGATTGTGGTGATGGTTACACAACTCTATAAATTTACTTTAAAAAATAATTGATGGTTCAACATATGCAAATCAATAAATATATCACATCAACAGAATGAAGGACAAAAACCATATGATCATCTTAAAAGACCCAGAAAAGGCATTTGATAAAATTCAACATCTTTTCATGATAAAAACCCTCAACAAACTAGGTATAGAAGGCACATACCTCAACATAATAAAGGTCATATATGACAAACAGCTAACATCATACTGAATGGGGAAAAGCTGAAAGCATTTCCTCAAAGAATTGGAACAAGACAAGGGTGCCCACTGTCACCATTCCTATGCAACACAGTATTGGAAGTCCTAGCCAGAGCAATGAGGCAAGAGAAAGAAAGAAAAGGCACCCAAATTGGAAAGGAGGAAGACAAACTGTCCCTCTTTGCAGATAACATGATCTTATATCTAGAGAAACCTGAAGTATTGCCCCCAAAAACTTCTAGATCTGATAAACAAATTCAGCAAAGTTGCAGGATACAAAATCAACATATAAAAATCAGCAGTGTTTCTATACACCAATAATGAACTAGCTGAACAAGTCAGGAAAACAATCCCACTTATAATAGCTATAAAAAACTACCTAGGAATAAATTTAAACAAGGAGGTGAAAGATCTCTACAAGGAAAACCACAAAACACTAACAAAGAAATTAAAGAGGACACAAACAAATGGAAAGACAGCCCATATTTATGAATCAGAAGAATTAACATTGGTAAAATAACCATACTACCCAAAGCAAACTACAGAGTCAATGCAATCCCTATCAAAATACCAATGACATTTTTCACAGAAATAGGAAAAAAATATCCTAAAATTTGCATGGAACCAAGAAAAAGTCTGAATAGCCAAAATAATCCTGAGTAAAAAGAAAAAAGCTGGAGACATCACACTATCTGACTTCAAGATACATTGCAAAGGTATCATAACCAAAACAGCATGATACTGGCATAAAAACAGACACATAGACCAATGGAACAGAATAAAGAACCCAGAAATGAATTCAAATATTTACAGTCAACTAATTTTTGGCAGAGGCACCAAGAACATACACTGCAGAAAGGACATCCTCTTCAATAAATGGTACTGGGAAAAGTGCATATGCATATGCAGAAGAATGAAACTAGACACCTATCCCTGACCATATACAAAAATCAACTGAAATTGGATTAAGGACTTAACTGTAAGACCTGAAACCATAAAACTACTGGAAGAAAACATAAGGGGTACACTCCAGGACATGTATAGCTGAGACCTTAAAAGCACAGGCAACAAAACCAAAACCGAGACAAATGGGACTATGTTAAACTAAAAGGCTTCTGCACAGCAAAGAAAAGAATCAATAAAGAGACAACTTGTTGAATGGGAGAAAATATTTGCAAGGGACTAAAATCCAGAATACGTGAATAACTCAAAACAACTCAACAAATAATAATAATAATAATAATAATCTCATTAAAAAGTGGGCAAAGAAGATGTTTAGATTTTTCTCAAATAAAGACATACAAATGGCCAACAGTTATAAATATAGGAAAGCATGCTCAACATTAGTAATCATCAGGGAAATGCAAATCAAAACCACAATGAGGCCGGGCGTGGTGGCTCGCACCTGTAATCCTAGCACTCTGGGAGGCCAAGGCAGGCGGATTGTTTGAGCTCAGGAGTTCGAGACCAGCTTGAGCAAGAGCGAGACCCCATCTCTACTAAAAAAAATAAAATAAAAATTATCTGGACAACTAAAAACATATAGAAAAAAAATAGCCGGGCATGGTGGCGAATGCCTGTAGTCCCAGCTACTCAGGAGGCTGAGGCAGGAGGATCACTTGAGCCCAGGAGTTTGAGGTTGCTGTGAGCTAGGCTGACGCCACGGCACTCTAGCCCGGGCAACAGAGTGACACTCTGTCTCAAAAAAAAAAAAAAAAAAAAAAAAAAAAAAAAACACAATGAGATATCATCTTCCTCCAGTTAGAAGAGCTGCTGTTAAAGAAACAAAAAATAACAGATGCTGGCAAGGATGTGGAGAAAGGGGCACTTGTACACTGTTAGTAGGAATGTAAATTAGTACAGCCATTAAGGAAAACAATATGGAAATTTCTCAAAAAGCTAAAAGTAGAACTACCCTATAATCCAGCAATCCCATTTCTAGATATTTATCCAAAGGAAAGGAAATCAGAATATCAAAGGGGGATACCTGCACCCCCATGTTCACTGCAGCACTATTCACAATAGCCAAGATATGGAATCAACCTAAGTGTCCATCAATAGATGAATGAGTAAAGAAAGTGTGGTATGTATACACAGTGGAATACTATTCACCCATGAAAAAGAATGAAACCCAATCCTTTGCGGGAACATGGATGGAACTGGAGGTAATTATGTTAAGTGAAATAAGCCAGCACAGAAAGATAAATATCACGTGCTCTCACTCACATGTGGGAGCTAAAAGAGTTGATGTCATGGAGGTGGAGAGGAATGATAGATTCCAGAGGATGGGAAGGGTGTGTGTGGGATGCAGAGGGTGATGAAGAGAGGTTGGTGATGGGTACGAACACACAGTTAGATAGAAGGAATAAGTTCTAATATTTGATAGGCGAGTAGGGTGACTATAGTTAACAAAAATGTACTGTATCTTTCAAAGTAACTAGAAGGGAGGACTTGAAATGTTCCCAACACGTCAAAATGATAAATGCTTGAGGTGATGGCTGCCGTAAATACCCTGCCTTGGTCATTACACGTTCTATGCATGTAACAAAATATTACATGTACCCCGTGAATATATACAACTCTCATGTATAAATTTTAAAAACATCCAAAAATCATTGAATTGTACACTTAAAGTAGATACATTTTATGGCATGTAAATCATGGCTTAACAAAGATATTAAAAAATGAAATAGTAAGATAAACTCTTCCTCAGCTCTATCTAGAAGTCATAAACATTCACAACTATTCCACTCGTCTCTCACCGGGGAGGTAGTGCTGTCCCTGTTCAAGACTAATCCTATCACCATTTTTCCAGATTCTATTTATTCCCAACTCCCCTTGTTTTCCCAAGTTCTCCACTAGCTACTTCTTTTTACTGCTTTCTTTAAAGAATGATCTATGATAGACATTGCCACTTACTCAATTCTCATTCCACAGCCAGTTCCAGTCGGGCTTCCTTTTCCACCACGACAATAAGCCTGCCATCATCAGTGACAGTCTCAATGCAGCTAATAGACTCTTTTCAGCTCTTATTTAATAGATCCCTTCTTAACAATCTTTCCTTTTAGGTTCCCTGACACCAATCTCTTCGAGTGTTTCTCTGACTTCTCTGGATCCTGCCTCACAAAACCACTTCTTAGATAAATCTCCCAGAACCTTACCTTAAATCTCTGTGGTACCCTTCCTTGTTTTATTCTCCATTGACTTTACATACCCCTCCTTTCTGAAAGCTTCATTTGCTACATATGCCAATAATTCCAAAATTGGTAATCTTCAAGTAACTCTCACTTCTGAGCTTCAGATCTGTATGTCAACTGAGCAGTCAACTAACTCTAATTAGATATCTCACAGGCACCTCAAACACAAGTCCAAAACCAAACTCCACATTCTTCCTCACAAATCTTTTTCCTGTGTTCCCTAATCCTTTCCAAAGAGTCGCCTAAGCAGAAACCTGCAAGCTATTCACTAGACCTTTCTCCTTCTGCGCTACACCAGCCTGCTCACCTGTCCCTGACTGCCACTTCCAAATCCTAATTCTAGCTTCCTCTCCACCCCTCTGCTACTAGTATCAGTGTCTTTACTACTGTATAGGTTTAGCATGTTTTAAATAAACATTTTAGATCCTCATTTTAAAAAAAATGAATGAATGAATCATCATTATTTAATTGAAAGAAGGGGAAGAAAAAATAATTCAAAGCTCTAAGCAAATGTGCTATAATTTTGGCAAATAAGGTCCTATGTATGCTTCAACAATTATAGAAGCCCTTGTTAGTATTCGTTAAAGAGAAAAAACATTTAGAAATGTTTTATATGTCTTCTTTATCAATACATGTTTTCATCGTCACACTTCTGTCTAACTCTGAAGGGAGAGGGAGGAATCTCCTGTTTCAGACTGTGATAATTAAAAATTCTAAGTAATCTAAAGATGGGCTGGGCTTAGGTCCACTTTTGCATTTATGCAAAAAGCATTGATTAATTACAGTGGAAATGACAAGACAGCTACTTGACAACACTTTGTTAGCCCATTAATTAACTTAACTTTATGTTCTTGAAAGTAATAAAATTACATTTCTTTTAAAAGGATTTATAATTAGTCCAAACCACACAATTTAACACTTAATTATATACTGTCTTGTATTGTTCTTGAATTCCTTCCTCTCTTCCTTTTTCTCTCCCTCCTTTCTTCCCGGACCCCATCTACCGCACACGTGTACAGAGTGACTACACTGTGCATTGACTGTTATAGTCACCCTCGAACAATGCAAGATGAATCAGAGGGCATCGACTCTGCCCTCAAGGAGCTTCCTGTGTGGGAAGATGAAATTGGTACATAAATGTATGCATCACTATATGGAGGAAAGTAATTAGTTACATATAGGAGCTTGAGACAAAATCTAAGGTGCTGTGAGAATCTACAAGAAAGGAATGATGACTTCTAAATCCATAGAGAACAGGGGTTAGGGATAAGGAAGGACACTCTGAGAGATGAGGGATGGGGAAAAGGCACTCAGGTGTGGGGCCTAGCATCCACGGATACTGAGAAGCAGAGAACGCGGGGCATATGCAGAAACCACTTACGCTAGAATGAACATAAGCTCTGGAAGCAGATGAGCCTGGGCTGGAAATAGTCACTCTCCCAGTCACCAGCTGTGCGACCTAGGCCAACTTAACTTTCTGAATCTTAGTTTTCTCAACTTTAAAATGTGTTTTAAAAGATCTAGGTCAGAGAATTGTTATGAGAATTAATTGGGATAATGTTTGTAAAGGTCAGGCACATGGTAGGTAATAAAATTGTAAATCACAAATGCAAATATCTTTTTTTTTCAAGAAAAAAATAACATGTTAGACATAAACACTTCTGCTGGGGAAACTATGTAGCAAGTGTTTAGCAACCGGTCATCCAGTCCAAAATGAGGCGCTGACTTCATTGACTCTTCTGCCACCATCTGCTTTGCATGTCTTAACAGAGGTGCATGATCCCTTTCATACTAGGGCACTGCTAGCATTCAGATAACTTCAAGAAGAGGTCGATTTACCAAAATCCATTTATTTGCACTTCAAGTTAAATGTTAGAAACAGTATAATAGACTATTGTCAAGAGTTTCCCATTTCAATTTATTTTTTTTTCAAACCGTAGTATCATTAACAAATTAAGTTTTCACTAGAGGTGATTTTATTCAGTTCCTCAATCACGTATTTATGGAACAAATTTTATAAATTATAGAACTCATTGCTACGAAGGATGTCATTCATACAAGAAATGGTTCCATGCTTGCTGGAGCTTATAATTAAACACATTTGCAAACAATTCAGCGCCAGAGAGTATACATTGCGATAATGACCACATAAGATCTATGAGATCTATATATGTATCAGGCAACTTCCTATCACAGGGTTAAGATGAAGGGTGCTTAATGATTTTTTACATAGATAGATAGATACATAGATAGATGGACAGACATAGATACACACAAGCACAAACAACTGAGACCAAGAGTCTTGTTCAAGAGCTGGAAATATAACCTGAGTCATCTGACACCAAATAAATGATACTTCCATCAGGGAATTCTTAAAAGAAATAGCACATGGCTGTGTCTTAAGAAAACTGTACAATTTTGATAGGAAAAAAGAAGGATGGAAAAGTTTCCCAGGGACACAGAAAGATAGTGGAGAAGTCCCAAAACTGGGGATAAATTGAAAGAGGCCCTTCCAGGAAGGCTAGCAGAACCCTTCAGCTGCTGCGAAGATTTCACATAAGAGTCTAGTGGAAGATAAGTGCAAAGAAAGAAAAAACAGAAATGGGTCACTTAATAAAAGCCTGAAATGCCAGGATAAGACAGGACTGGCCACTGGAGGAAAAATTCATTAAAATTTGCTCAAAGAGAAAATACCCATGATCAAGGAATTCTTCTGCCACAAATAAGTATCCCAGAGTTCAGAGCAGACAGGATCCTGGAGACTGGAAAGGAAGAAGTTAGGGGGTCATCCGAGCAGTGCGGCGTAAGTTAGGGAGCACTGGGAAGCACAGTCAGGGAGTCTGAAGAAAATTGACTTTTGGACGGTATCGGTCATCCCTGTAACTTTGGCATCTGAGTCCTGAAATGCACGGTCTAACCCCAGAGAAACAGAATCCTTATCCTTGTCTTCTTTGGTATCTGAGTCACCGAGGTGCGCTAGAAGTTTGGGGCTACCGCACATTAGTTGAGTCTCAAGTGCTCAGTTTTGTGGCCTATATGTTTTACAGGAGGGAAAAGTCATTTCTGAAATATTTTGATTCAAATAGAGTGTAAGTACAAAGCTAATAGGAAGCAAAAACTGATTAGGTATTATGTGAGCAGCCAGGGTGAAGATAAGCGTTTGGATTTTCTAAAAATTCCAGAATTATCTGTACTGACCTCTGCAATCTAGTCACTGGCTTGAGAAATCAGCCCGTCCATTTTCTTCACTCATGCTGCGCACGACTGGTACAAAATGTGTGTGGTCAGCTCAGTGAGCTTCCACAGCCACTTGAGCCACACAGCAGCGAACTCAGGAAAAAGGGTCAACCCTCTCCACAGGGCGAGTTCCTTAAATATCAAGATAGGTCCTCTATTCTCCACCCTCCTGTTCCTCTAAGAAATAGCATCAGGATCACCTTCTAACAAAATTGAAAAAGCAAACCGCGCTGATGACGGATTTTTTTAATCACAAATGTAATAACCCATCATGTCTCAGGAAAAAGAAAGAGGGCAACAGGGAGGCAATTTGGTCCAGGAGTTTAATAAAAGCACGTTTTCCTCGGAAGGAGTCTCATAACGCCACCTTCCAAGTATGGCGTGCAAAACAGAGCTCGGAAAAGCAGTGAGTCAGACTCAAGGCTGCAGGGACGTCACTGGGGGCCCGTGCTCCGTTCTGGAGCTTCATTCTGGAGCTTACACTCTCTCCCTTAGCCTGGATCTGGCTTTACATTAGCACGTGCGTATGCATCTGACAGACTCTTCCATGGGATTTGCTGCGCCAGTGCCAAACTGTACCCGAGTTTAAAGACAGCCAGGTACACAGTGAGGAGTGGGTCAGTGAAAGTCAGGGAAAATTGGGACACTTCCCTGGGTGGCGGGAATTAACTTGCAGGACTCTTGCAGGCACAGGCGTACTTCAGGGGAGCACACTGTGTGTTTAAAAATGCTTTATAGACATTTTAACCAATTGTAGCTTTTCCTAACAAAAGACAGGGAGACTTCCACCAGAGGTAAAGCTTCCAGGCTGATGGGGAGAGGGAGGGCTGGGCCGTCAGGCAGCGGGCGCAGAGCGCGTGCAGCACACCTTCCCCACGGCGCCGGCCGCGGTCTGCCTGCCTTTCTTTCACGACGTGGATTTCTGCCTTGGTGTCCTGCTGGTGAATTCACTCCAGTTATAAAACATTTTGTTACCTTCATTCACTCTTAATTAAAAAGGAAAAAGGAACTCCCAGGGCTCTGACAACAGGGGGAAAAAAAGGAAAGAAAGAAAAGAAGGGGGAAAAGGAAAGAAAGGGAAAAAAGGGAGAGCTCTTTGAGTTTTTGAAATCAAATGGTTAGAGAACCTGATGTGGCAAGGCAGAGATAATAAAAGAAAAAAACATGGAATCGTTGAAATGGTTTTAATCTTCCAGATCAATGTGAACTCTGTGGAACAGACATGTTTTCAGGGGGAAATGGGGGGCATTTGTAATGCTGTGGAGGAAAAGCAAAAGATTCACAGATAGAGGCTCAATACCCCTCAGCACTACATCTGATTTTCATTCCCCATCCTCCTCGGCCTGCTGCATGCTTCATTCTTCCCACAAATATCTACAAAAGCCCTGTCATGGACTCCACACTATACCAGCACTCTAACATTTAGGATCTTAGGAAACATAAATAACCAGTCAACAATATTGATAGTTTTAATTTCCTGTGTCCTATCTGAGGTCAGCTATAATACTGGATACTTGACCCTCATGGGCTCTCCCCATCCCCACACCAGTCCTGCAAGGGGGGATTAAGATCTTCAGCATATGGATGTAAAACTGAGGCTCAGAAAGGTTAAAATAATGATAATAAAATTTTTAAAAAAGCAAACCTTACGCCAAGAGATGGATCTAGCAAGTAGCAAGTGGCAAAGTTAGAATTTAACTTCCCATCTGTCTTAGACAACAGGCCATTCTCTTCCCACTATGTCATGCGCACACAGTGGAGTCCCGGGCAGACTGGATACATCTAACCTCAGTTTCCTGCGTCAGCACACTCAGGACATTCAGACCTTGCCTCCCTGAGGGCTGAACAGAGGACTGGGTGTGTTTTCCCCAGTTTCCTCATTCCAATGCTAAGGCCTCATCTAAAATCTAAGCTTGGTCAATTCAATGCTTTCTTTTCCACTCCCCATATTCCTTCCCTTCCTCAACCTTTCTTATATGAAATCTAATCCTATCCAGGGCTCTTCCCATAATCTGCCTTGTATCTCCATGCTCAAGTCGTAGAACTTTCTAGGTAAGAATTCATACTCAGTTGTCCCTCTCACCCTGCCCTCCATGACGAAGTCAAGCTAGGTGTCTTGGCTAACCTAAGATTAAAATTCAGCTCTGTTGGACTCTATGTTTTATGCTGTACATTACGATGTGTCCCAAATTCATAAAACCTGATACACAAACAAAATTTACAAAGCAAATGCAAATCAGGTGGATGATTATTCCTTCACAAAAGGATTCACCATAGACTTCCTTAAACAGTAAGCTTCTCTGATGCATTTATGATATGACTTGATTTTTCCCCCAGGGATATATTCTTTGCATAAATAAAAAAAAGCAGACTGCAACAAAGGACAGCTTCAGAAATATCTGCCTTTAGACCTCACATTTGGAGCCGTTCATTCAGTCCTCAGCTGTTGCCAGGCCCCAAATCACGTGCTGCTGTGCTTTGTGATGTTTCGCAGGAGTTATGTCCTCCTGACTTTCCTGGCAACCTCGTATCCTGCTCTGTGGCCTGGCTTCAGGTTAGCAGTCTCACCTGTGCTCACAGTGACCCTGGCATGAATTATCACTCTCCCGTTATTACCACTTCTCCAAACTACCCTGTAGAATGTCTGCCTTCAAAAATATTAATAAAAGAGCACTGAATGAAAGGCTTCAATTCCTGGTTACTTTTTACATTAGCATCAGACTTTGTAACAGTCGGGATAAGTTAGGTTATACAGAACTAGCCAACAGCCTGCAAATCTCAGTGGCTTTAAACAACCAAAGTTGATTTCTCACTCATGATAGATATCCACCACAGGTAGGGAGGGCCTCTTTTCTCCACTCACTCCAAAACCCCCCAGTGGAGCAGTTACAACCTTGAAAGTTATTGGTTGTCATGACAGAGGGAAGAGTGGGCTCTGGGAGGCTCATACTGGAGATGACATGCTTAGCCTATCACCAAGGGACACATATCATTTCTACTTGCCTCTCATTGGCCAGCACTAGTCACATGTGCTTCCCCCACAAAGGAGGAAGTACAATCCTACCATGGGAAGTGCTCAGGATGCAAAGAGCCTAGAATATTCAGTAAGTAGCACTAATAATTGCCACAGGCCCACAGTGGGGCCCGAGACTTTTCTGTGACCACAGAGAACAAGGAGCTTCAAATCTTGAGATTGTGGGGAACAGAGGCATTGTGCAAATTCTGGGTGACGTGGTCTATGTTAGTTCTTTGGAGGAAAGAGATTCCTACTTGTATACCTGATTACACCAGCACCATAAGCCTTGTCCCCAAAGGAAATGACTGCAGAGCCCTCCTGAATGAAGAATAGGTGCCTGGTCACACCCGCTTTCTGGGACGCCTCCTCCAGGGCTGTCTTTAAGTGTGAGAATCAGGTTTTATGTGCTTTGCTGAGGTTTCCAGTCCTGCAGAGATGCTTTTGTCCTATGATGTTCTTGCTGGAAATCTTTTAATCTATTTCAAAGGGAGGCTGCCTTCTCATATTCTCTTGGCTCTTCTTGTTGTTCAGTTTTTTCCTCTTTTTCAGGTAGATTGAAACATTTTCTGCTTCCCAAATTTCTCCTCCCTCCACTAGCTTTTTCACAAGGAATAGAGGAAAAGAAACACAAACAAATCAAACAGTCTCTGTTAAATCAATGGCCATCCCTCTCCCCTGGAGCTTTCTCACCGTTTTGAGTCGAGAGATGCAGGTGCTGGGTCTCCCTGGGTGAAGTGTCTTATTTTCAAGCCAGGGAAAGATTGCAAGGTAGATTTTTGTCAACTCCTACACATCCCTGAATGCTAACACCAAGCACTCTTATTAAAGGAGTTGTCAAGATGCATTAGCCAAATGGGATGAGGCTTCTGAAAGAAGGGAATGCCTAATCAGATGAGGGAAGGGGAAAGGGGCTGTTTTCTGACAAGATAATAATGCAGAGATGTCTCACTTATCTACATTAACGAGGGCACTGGGAGAACACTAGTAATTGAAATACACGAATTTGGTTAAAATCTTTGTTTTTTATTTCTTCTTTATTGTTGTATTAAAATGTTCTAAGAAAAAAGAAGCAGTTTCTTTAGGGAAACAAGAAGGATTTGAGTCAGAAAGGTAGTTTGTAAATCTCTATGAGCTAATAATGTATGCCAAAGAATCTGCTGTGGGTAGACGCAAGTGAAATGGGAAACAGAAGGCATGTGTACCGAGCACCGCTTTCATCTTTCAGAAAAAGAAAGGAAGGCAAAGGGATATGAAAACAACACCACACAGTGAGCACACTGGATTGCAGAATACTAAATAGAAAGAGGGCAAAGAAACACGTCCTAGAATCCCCATCGGGAGTATTACACGATTAGCTCATTTAATACACACAACAAATTTATGGGATATTAATCATATATCCCTTCCTTCTAACATTCATTTACTCATTCATTCATTCCCAATCAATTAACTAGGTTACTGCCTGGCACAATACAAGGAGCTGGTGACAAAGAGAAAACACACAGAGATCTTGCCCTCAAGTTGTTTGCCATCTAGTAAGGAGACAGGTTAGAGGATAATGGCCATAAATGAGAAAACTAAGATTCAGGGAGAATGTGTCTTGCCTAAGGTTTTATAGATATTAATTGCCCAAGAGCAGATTAGTGCAGGTCTGTATGACACCATCTAAACCCAAATGACCCAAATCTGGCCAGTTATGGGCATCTGCTGATGGAATTCCATCTCAAGATGTGCAGAGTCAGAATCTCCAAGAATGAGGCCTGGAAACCTGTATTTTTTTTTTTTTTTTGAAAACTCTCTTGCTAGACCTAGTCTAATGCCCAGCTATGCCAATACTCTTACTCTGCAGGGTCACTCCCTGCCCCTTTATTATCCCCACACTGATCCCCAGCCACCAGCTACAGCACTGTCACATCGAATGCCAAAGGATACGGAAGTCTGCTTCTCCTCAGCATCCCGTTGTCATTCTGGGTGGGAAGGCAAAAAAGTAGTAACTGTTGTGGGTGGGTTTATACAAATATCACCTGTTCTAAATGTGACTATTGAAATTGTCTGCATTTCAGACCCAAAACATCTCTCCAGGCTTCCAATAATGTCATTACTTAAAAGTCCCCAGGGAGAGCAGTCCTTTTAATCTCACTGTCCACAGCTACTTGAAAGCTGAGTCAACCCCCAAGGTAGCCTGAACTTCACATTCTGCGAATGACTGTGGTCCTACGCAGACGCTCCTGCTGATACAATACACTTGTGTATCTGCATGTGTGGGAAGCTTTTTTAGAACCAAATTATAACAAGATTTCTGCTAGCCTATTAGAGAGAATTCTAATCAAGGAAAATCTGGTTTCCAAGCTGACAATAAAGAAGCACAAAGATATATGATATCGATGGTCAGGGGAGAAAGTTAACTGGACAGGGGAAGAGGGAGCTTCCAAAGGTGAACCATAGGAGGATGCATTTATGCAGAGATCTGGCCACCAGGAAGAAACAGAAGCTCAAAACCACCCACTATTTTGTAACCTGCTAAATGAGACATATTTTGACAGATTTAATGAGATTAAAAGGAAGGAGAGGATTTGAAACAATTCAAAATGATATCTTTGTTTTGAATATATATATACACACACACATCCACACTTTCTTATTGAGAATAGCTCAGAGAAGCAGTATAAACTGACAATTCAAGTTATCTTTGCCACTCTCCTTACACCCCAAACAACTCCCCCCCAACACACATTCTCTTTCCTTTCTTCCCTCCCCTCCCCTGTAATTCCTCTTGGTGTAAACATTCTAAATTATTTATATCTAGATTGAAGGCATCCTTTAGCCTGACTGGGACTAGAGTAATCAAAATATAATTGTGCTATAGATATGCTAATACATTATGCTAATATTTGATTAAGGAGACTCTGAGACCCGAGAAATGAGGAAAGGATGGCTCTGGGCCATCCAGGGGCTAAACAGTGCTCGAGGAAAAGGTTACATGAGAACCCTGAGCTTTCAGAGAATCTGTGTGGCTGTGTGAGAAATAAATTTTAAACAAGAAACACCTCAGTGAAGCTGGCTCTGTAAATGGTAGATCCAGGGGAAATGGGTATTTTTCTACGTAGGTTCCAAAAAAGTAATTAAAGTAGATTTTAGACGCTGTGAAAAGAGTGGACTCAGTCTGGGATATGGGATTGATCTAGGGACAAACCTACTAGGAAAGGCTTTTTTTCTTGAGTGAACAGTATAGATTAAGGCAGGGCTTCTCCAAGTGTGGTCTCCAGGCCAGAAGGATCAGTTTCACCCTGGAACTTGTTAAAAATGCAAATGATGAGGCCCCACCCAAGACCCACTCAATCAAAAACTCTGGGTGTGGGGGCCCAGTGGCCCTCTGGGTGGTTCTGACACCCTCTGAGTGAGAACCACTTGCAGAGAGAAGTAACTCTGGCTCAGAATGGGGTCAGCGTTAGGGCAAAGTAAGAAACAGAAGCAGAATTGACTATAAAAGTCAATTACATATACAACTGTGCAGGATATTTTGTTGTTTAGTAATACGTTGTTCCCTCACCCCCAACTCCGCTCTCCCTCAGTACCTCCCTAACTTTATCTTCCAAGCCAGAAACCAGCCCTTCACTCAGGAACTTTGACAAGGTGGACAACAAGAGCTCCTGCAACACAAAAGCTTTTCCTGTCTTCTTTTTTAAAAAAAACAGTAATTTCTGTTATTAATAAGAAACAGTAATAATGGTAGCTAACATTGGTTAAGATCTTGCAATGTGTAGTCATTGTTCCAAGTATATGTGTAAAACTCATTTAACCCTCAACTTTAGGAAATTGTTACTGGGGTTTTCCCCATTTTTTCAGATGAGTTCATTGAGGCACAGAGAATTTAAATTACTCGTCTAAGATCAGGGAGCAAGGATGAGGCAGAGCTTGGATTCACACCCAAGCATTCTGAGGCCATAAAATGTAATAGATTGAGATTCCTGGGGAGAGGGGTGATTCAGGAGAAGCATGTCTATTTAGAGAAAAAAGAAAAACAGAACTAAAGTTTGAGGATACTAATGGTAGAAAGTTATGCAAAAATGGCCAATAATCCTCCTATTTGCGGGACAAACACCAAAGCACCATTTCATTCTTTTGTTTAGTATTTGCAAAGTATTAATTTTATTTTCTTATGCCTTGCTCAAAACTCCCCTTATTCTCTTCAACCAAAATTTTCCCTTCTGATATCCTTCTAATTCAGTTGCTTATCAACAAACTCCCATTTCTGAATTCCTATTAAAATATATGATATCCTACATATAAATGTTCCAAATAAATGAAGAGTTATTAAATTTGATAGCTTTTGTACAATCAAGCTGCCACAAACAGCCCATAAGTAATACTGACCAATACCATTGTCACTTCCTACTCAAAAACTTCAGTGATTCCCTGTTGTCAATGGAGACAAGTCCAATACCCTTAATCTGACATGAAGACCCTCCACCGTCTGCAGGCAACACACCTTCAGTTCCAGCTACCATGGACACCCATCAACTTGCCACTTCTGCAAACCTAATGCATTCACCGTCATCTAATTACTCTTTAGATCTTCCTGCCATTACGTTGTCATTCAAATCTTTCTATACATCCAGGCTTCATCATTCCATATTTTATCCACCCTTTGGGTCTAGTTTAAATTCACCTCCTCTCTGCAGCCTTCCTTGGCCCACCCATGTCTATGTAATTACTCTCTCCTCTATTTCCATAATTGTTTGTCCTTAATATCATTTGGCAATTATTCATGCATGGTTTTATCATCTCACTTTACATTGTTGTCTGTGTGTCTGTGTGCCTGTGTATTACTATAAATCAGTATTTTTATATGTTTATGCCCTATCTTTGCAACAAAATTTCTGATCCTTAGAAAGCTGGTACTAAGATACATCTTTGCATCATATTTATGTCTCTTCCACATCTGGTATACTATTTTGTACACAGCAGGCACTCAATAAGTATTTACTAAACTGAAGGGACCACAATGCCCCACACTGATGTGGAAACATACAATGCATCTTTTTTCTTTAGTAATCTAAAATCCACGTTTTGCATCCTGTAATACAAACACCCTTCAAAATCTCATCCTTGAATTCCTTTTCAGCCTCATTTCTGCTTAAGACCTTTCCCATCTATTCTTCTTTAGCAGATGACTAGGAATGCCGCAAACATGCCATCTGTTCTGTTTCTGTAAATTTCCTATGTTGCTTCCTCTACCTAAAATGCCCTTTGCTTATTCTTTCCTCTTGAGAAAATCCAGGTAAGATTAAACATCTCCAGAAAGTCTTTTCTTACCCCTACTTCTTCCTTATATATCAATGCATCTTCCACAATGTTTAGTAAATAATTGATTACACTTTCCCTGCCCCATTTGTTTATGAATTCCAAGAGGACAGAGATTGGTTCTTATTTATCTCCATGTCCCCAGGTACCAACATAGTACCCCGCAAACAGTCTATGCTTTGTGTGCTGAATGAGTAAATAAATGAATGAATGATGAAATACAGATGAAATACCAAAGCAGACTTTTATAAATTTGTGAAGGAGTCTGTTACCAGCCCAGTGGAGAATGAGATAAAATTATGCCATACAATGGGATAGAGAGGCATGTTAATATGAAAAATGTACTTGTACACATTTACCCTGTGAATGCTTTGCACATTTAAGTCATATCCTTCATAATTCATTAGTGTGGCTGCAATCCCCGGGGAAAATGCCTACAGTAAATACACTCAAACAGCCTCCTCCAGAGGAGAGCCTGAGACTAACGAAAGGAGGGGCAGCAATATCACGCTGGCGATGGGCGTCTGCAAAAACACAAGGAGCTGATGACATGGAAATCCTCCGCTGGCCTACGATTTCCCCCAGGATTGACAAAGGAGTGTCAGATATGTGCCTGTCTGTGGGAGGGGGCTGCTGGGCAGAGCAGTAGGCTCAGCACAGAAACCAGAGTCCTTAAGAAAGACACAATGAGGAAGTGGCCGGGAGTGTGCGCAGTGGAGGGCCCGCTGCACTTGCAGGTGGGCTGACGGCTCCTCTGGAGCAGGAGGTCACCACACTGCTCACCCCTGCACACCCACAGATAATCCCAGAGCTGCTTTGGCTCATGCTTCCCTCAATGCCTTAAGAGAGATGCGGTGCACACCGTCTGGGGGATGGACACGCTTGAAGCTCTGACTCGGGTGGGGCAAAGGCAATATATGTAACCTAAACATTTGTACCCCATAATATGCTGAAATAAAAAATAAATAACATACAAAAAGAAAAGAGATTTGATGAAGCCAGGTGGAGGGGGAGAAAAGAAAAAAAAAAAGAAGTCACGCTAGAAATCACCAATACGCAGAAAGGGGAGGAGGAGGGGAGGAAGGGCGAAATCAAGCGTGAAAAAGAAAAAGGGAAATATAGCCAGAGATGTATAAAGCCTGTCAAATCCCTCCAAACTGTAACAAAAGCATGGGAGAGATAGTTTCTCTTTAATGAATGCTTTGATCAGCCACAGTTGATATAATAATTATATAAAACTAGAGCAAGACAGAAATAAGATGTGTTTTACTCTCATGTAGCCTGTAACCTTTGTGATTGGTTCATTTATTTAAGAAAAGAACAAGGCCCTTCAAAACAGAGGCATATGTCAGGAGAGAACCTGTTTTCTCCCCTGACTTATGCAGCAAATTTGCAGCGAAGTCTGCATCCCTTTTCCTCCCTGCGCTGGAAGGGCTGATCTGCCAGCCATGACTCTGAAAGTGAACTAATGGTGGTAGAATTTCCCTCACATGTGTCTTGGCCTTATTTCTCAGGCTAAGGCTGCCCCCAAATCCACAGCCTGACAGTGCTGGCTTTTATTCCTTCCTATCCCAAGCTTTTCTCCCAACTTCAGGTGGCTCGCCCACCAAGCTACATTAGCTGGGCATTTCCCAAGTAATAAGATACCTCGTGCTGCTGGAGATACTGATTTGGCTAATCTCCAGAAAGGCAGGAGTAAGCATCATTTTTTTTCAGAATGATACTCCCATGAGCACGTGTTTTTTTAGAAACAGCAGGGGAGAAAGGTAGTTGCCATGGTAACAGAGACAAACACAAACAGGAGTAGCACATCTAGCACATCTCAGGGACTCCTCCTTGCTCCTCCACCCGCAGAGCCTCTCCTGAAGGCTTTCTTCACCTGAAAGGGAAGACAGTCCAAAAGGCTTATGAACTTCCAAATTACAGATGAAGAATTCGATTGGTCCTCAGGTTGTCAGCTTGGTAATTCAGCTGGGACTGACTGATTTGGGGTCTGGAACGAAGTGGAGAAAAAACAAAGTCTGCTTCTCCAATCGATGTCTTGGGAATTCTCTAGACTGGTGATATACTTGAGCCACAAGCTCCTAAAAATATATAATGGCACAAAACACAGCAGTCTCTCGTAATACCCTCAGTGGTTTGGTTCTCTACCAAGTATAGCCAGTAAGAAATTGGGATGGGAATGGGTCCAGAGAATGACATCCCCAGTGAGCATTTTGACCCTACAGTGGTCCACCACGGGGGTATGATGGATATGCCAAGATGACATTAGGAGAAGGTAAAGAAAAGTAGGTCACGTATGGGAACATGGGACTGAGGGATCTACAGGGAGACAGTGGGCTGTACTCAGTGGGCACGCTGCTCCCTGACTGGCCCACACAGGTGGAGATTGTGTCTCTCCAACTCCAATTTGTTGAAAAATAAATCAATCTGTTTTGTTTTTTTTTTTTTAAATCAGGTTTACAGAAATAAGATAGTCAACCAGCTATTTGATAAAAGGCATAAAAACACCTGGTTGATTAACTAGTGCTCCCTTTGCAAGGAGTGGCTTCAGGGAACAGTGGTGGGCTGGCCAGGGGTCCCCAAGCGCAGCCCTGCCTGCGTGGTGGGACAAGGGAGGCCACAGGGATGCGACAGAGCTGGAAGCCCTCCCCCGCCACATGCCGGATTGCTGATTTATTGGGACTGGAACAATTTGTCTAAAGCTGTAATTTTAACTACCTCCGTGCTGAGCAGCCAATCAGCAGGCTCGCTCCACGCAGCTTTTACGAGTCCCCATAAAAGCAGCAAAATGAAAACTCAGGGGCCCTTAAAATATACTCCAAGGGTTTCTGCAGTGCAATTGGAGGCTTTTATGACTCCTGTCAGGACTTTTATGACCCCGTAAAACCAGGCAGCAGCCTGGCCTGAGATGAAAAGTGGCCCCACTGTCTTAAAGTCTAAATGGTCTGTACATTTACAAGGCCTCCAGGAAGGATGGAGGCAACACCACCAGGGGGTTTGCCTTGAGCAAAGGCAGGTTGTGGGGGGAGGACTGGGGGGGCGGGGAGGCGAGGAATCCAAGGGAGGTAGCGGGTAGGGGACAAGTGCCTATGAGTCTGGCTTTAGGGCTCTTCAGCATTTCAGAGCACCGGGATGCCAAAGCCCTGATACTATACTATCCACCACTCACAACGGGAGTCGAAGGTTCGGCCGGAGCTTCATAGCTAACAGCGGCTGGGCTAGCAGGCACCTTCACTGCAAAGATAAAACACGAAGCTGCCAGGGAATCACAGGCCCCAGAGCACTGTTTCAAGGGCATCTTCCGCTTACTGCCACACCTGCATTCCAGGAAAGAAAAAATGGGAGAGAGAAAAAAGAAAAAAAAGAAAACGAAAAGAGGCCAAAAACACAGCTCAGAGTGTCCCATACAGTTCAGAAAAACTTGTCAATGGGGATGAGAGCCTTTCCACCCACCCGAGCATGTGCTGTGCCTGCACACCCAGTCCCCTGCCAAGGGACAAGCTGCTCTCCAGGCAGGGCGAGGGGCTGGGTGGGGCAGGGGCCTGCATTTCCCCAGCGAGGCCACTCTGGCCCTCAGTCCCCCAAACACAGCGCTAAGGAGGCAGGGGAAGTGATGGATGCTGACCGCAGACCTCGGAGCATATCAAAGACACACAGGTGATGCTGCTTTAAAATGCCTTGGGTAGAGTCTGGCTGCAGCCTCCCACCCAGCTGAGCATCCAGGCCGAGTGAGACCACGGTGAGGCTGTGTTCCTAAAGCGTGATTGATCGTGGAGGCTGGGAGGAGAGAAAGATAGGAAACCAGGGACGCGTCTGGATGAGTTATGGTTGTGTGAATCCCCATCTACAGGAGCGGTTTCCTCCTTCTAGTGGGACAGGCGTGGCCGAGCCAGGCAGGAGCTGCGGTGGACGCAGGCTGGGGCCAGCCCTGGTGGGGCGCAGACACACACGGGGCTGCCAGGCCGAGCTCAGGGCTGTGGCAGTGACACAGAGCGGCAGTGATTCCTCCTCTCTCGTCTTTCCCGGAATCTTGAAGGGTGGTGGGGAAAACAAGTATGAGGACAACAAAACCCATCCGTGAAGCCCAAGATGCCTCTCTGTGTCACTGGGCAAGTCCTTAATCTTCCTGAGCCTCTTTTTCCTCATCTGTAAAGTGGAGATAAAACACTTGCCTCACATGGCCGCTCTGAGGATTAGAGGCGACAAGGTGTGTAGGTGGGATTTGAGCAGCATCGTTATGAGGGGCAGGGGTTTGCCAGTGCCCCAAGGGAGGGGCTGACATTTCAGGTGGAGGAAACAGCGCAGCAGCAGCGGACCTAAAGAACAATCCACATTTCAGATGCAGTCAGACATCTGCTCTGCCTAGCGCATCAGTCCCTTGCACGGGATGCGTACACATTAACTCATTTGCTCCCCAAGTGTGTCAGGCTGCGTGTGGCAGGTGCAGTGCAGGGAATCTGGGGGACAGGAGAGTGACTGCTTTTCCTGCCTTGACTCCTAGTCTCATCCCATGCATTCTTCTTACAGCACTCAGAATCCTTTTCTTAAAATACAAATTGACTATGTCACCTTCCCTAAAAACTCTTTAGGCTTTTGCTGCAACCCGTAAGAGAAAGTCCAAATTCCCTAAGAAGACAGTCCCGCAGGCACCAGGCTCCCTTAGCCAAGGGCCCTCTGCTTCCTCACTGTCCCCCAGCCACACCGGCCACTCGTCGTCTTCCCCACGTCACGCTCTCCTCCACTCGGGATTGGGGCAGGTGCCAAGATTCAACTCCCTGCTCCAATTTTACTTAACCGACTGCTCCTCATCCTAAGGCCACACCCTAAGCATGGCTTGCTTTGAGAAGCCTCTCTGACACACCTTTTCCATGCAGATTAACCCAGACACAAACATACATGGTCCCATCCCTGCAGGCACTGCTTTCAAACACACTAGGTCCTCAACTCCCCATTCCGTGTCTGTCATCTGCACTAGAATGGAAGCCCCATTAGAGCAAAGATACTTTGATCCTAGCAATTGGCCTGGCAGATATTATCAAAAATTACAATTCTGTTAAATATCGTTGAACACATGTAGACTGAAAGCAGATTAAGACGGTTCTCCATGACCTCCTAGCTGTTGAAGTGGTCCTCACACTTAACACGGAGCCACCCATGATTGGAGCAGGGCATTGGCCAGAAGGAGGCAGAAAGGTCACCATGGCCATGCTGGGAGGGTGCACTAGAGAGCAGGGCAAATGAGGCAAGGACCCTGGCTTATTTCAATAATGCAGGTGACAAGTGACAAGGGTCTGAACTACCATGGTGGCAGCATAAATGCAGATGACAGATAAAAGGCATTAAATAAAAACTTGGCAGACAATGAGGAATAAGTGAGGGGGGAGTCTAGGACAGCTCACAGGGACCTGGCCAGGTGTCTGGTGGCCAGGTGGATAACAGGTGTAGGAGTGGGAGTTCAGAATGTGAAGCTGGACATAAAGTCCAGTTGGGGCTTGTTAAATATGAGGTACATGTGAGACCTAGAGAGGGAAATAGCCAACAGGCAGCCAGAGAATAGATCTGGTGTCCCAGAAAGGCCATAAACATAAATTGGAGAGTTAGTGGCCCAAAGACTAAAATCGCTGAAATGGGATGAAATAGTCCTAGGTGTCTGTGTAGAGCCAGAAGAAGCTAGTGGGTTTATGACACAATTCTGCAGAAGATGAGCATTTATAAAAACACAGACAAGGAGTTGCTTTTCAGCAAACTCTTGCCTACACACCAGCCTACATTAGATGGCCCTGTTTCTTTGCACTTCCTGACAATACCACTCATTTTTGCACCAGCACGTATTTTGCGCTCATTTAATAGACATGTATTGAGTGCCTACCTAGAGTGCCGGATATTCCTCCAGTGGGCCCCTCTAATACTCTCTGTATGCCTCCATCAGAGATTATCACTTTCCCTATTTTCTTTTTACTTGTCTTTTGTGATCAGAGAGGCAAGAATAGACCCCCCTTATCAACTAAGGTGGACCCTAAGTTTTTTTTTCCCAGTATTATTACTATTATGAGAACCAACCTTGGAAAGTGAGGTGATTTCAAAATGGAGAGAGTAAGTGTAGAAGTGGCATTAGCAAATGTGTTGGAGGGGTGAGTCTAAAAATATTTTTTTAAGTTAGGACATGAGAACAATTAATGTGCATATGATAGCAGCTTTCAAATATTTTAGGGACTGTTATGAGATGAGCAATTTGAAACAAAATTTACCTATGGGTGGAGGATTCAGGGCCAGCTAGTACAGCACATTTCTAAATTCCTAACACTACAAGAAAAAACCCATTCTTCCTAAACTCCGTAATGGATAGGAGCTGTCAGGCAAATTATCAGACACCTCCTAACTCTGATTTACAACTCAGACCACTGTAACTTTTTTTATTATTATTTCAAAATATTACAGGGGTACAAACGCTTTGGTTACATATACTGCCTTTGCACCACCCGAGTCAGAGCTACAAGCATGACCATCCCCTAGACAGCACGAACTGCACCCTGTCTGGGAGATGGTGTGAATTTATCCATCCCCCTCCTTCCTGCTCCCACCTGCCCAGCACCTGAGGAATGTTACTTCCATGTGTACATGTTAGTACCAATTTAATGGCAAGTACATGTGGTGCTTGTTTTTCTATTCTTGTGATAACTTCATTTAGAAAAATGAGCTCCAGGTTCATCCAGGATAATACAAGAGGTATGAGTTCGCCTTTTTTTAATGGCTGAGTATTACCCCATGGTTTACATATACCACATTTTATTAATCCACTCATGTATTAATGGGTACTTGGGCTGTTTCCACATCTTTGCAATTGTAAATTGTGCTGCTATAAACATTCGAGTGCAGATGTCTTTATTATAGAATGTCTTTTTTTCCTTTGGGTAGATACCTGGTAATGGGAATGCTGGATCAAATGATAGTTCTACTTTTAGCTCTTTGAGGTATCTCCATATTACTTTCTGTAGAGGTTGTACTAATTTGAAGTCCCACCAGCAGTGTATGAGTGTTCCTATCTCTCCACATCCACACCAACATTTGTTGTTTTGGGACTTTTTGATAAGAGTCAATGTCACTGGAGCTAAGTGATATCTCATTGTGGTTTTGATTTGCATTTCCCTGATGACTAGAGATGTTGAGCAATTTTTCATATGTTTATTGGCCATTAGTCTGTCTTCTTTGAAAAATTTTTGTTCCTGTCCTTTACTGAACTTTTTAAATTAGTTTACCTGACCCCACCCTAGATCTATGAAACCACTTAGTGGGTTAACGCCAAAAATATACTGGTTATGTTTCCAAAAATCACAGAAGTTGGTATGATGTACCTTATGTGTGAATCGGCATTTAGCACCACTTATATAATGGGTATATTCCCAGCCTCTTTCTTTGGGAATATTCAGTGCAACTACTCCTCTCCTTCTTGTTGCAGAAGCAATGCTTTCATAACACAACTCATGCCCCAGCCACAGTCAAAACAGTACAAGTGTAGACACCAGACCCAAGCTGACCATGTAGATTTCCTTTCAAAGAAAATTTGTAAATGGAACAAGGGGGGGGCGGTGTTCTATCTTTCCAAGTGGTTGTATATGTAAGATTATAACCTTAGGCACTCTTACCTTCTGTGTTTCATCATATAGTTTGGAGAAGCAGAGTATGCAATCCTGCATAATGAGGAGAATTAAAAAAACCCATGAAGACAGCCAAATTGAAGTCCCTGATGTTATTCCTGTGCTTGGTGCCAATCTATTTTTGCAGTAGAGCTGTAGCTCTGTGTTTTTACTCCAACAGATCATTCTACAGTTGACCCTTGAACACTGTGAGGTTAGGGGTACCAACCCCGTTCACCCCACACAGTTGAAACTCCATGTATAACATTTGACTCCCTCAAAATGTAATTACTAATAGTGTACTACTGACTGGAAGCCTTACTAATAACACAAACAGTTGAGTAACACATATTGTGTGTTGTATCAGATATTATAGTTTCACAATAAAGTAAGGTAGAGAAAAGAAAATGTTCTTTAGAAAATTATACAGAAGAGAAAATATATTTACTATTCATTAAGTGGAAGTAGATCATCATACAGGTCTTCATCCTCATTGTTTTCATGTTGAGTATGCTCAGGAGGAGGAAGAGGAAGGGTTGGTCTTGCTATCTCAGGGGTAGCAGAAGTAAAAGAAAATCTGTGTGTAAGTGGACTTTTGCAGTTGAAACCCATGTTGTTCAAGGGTCAAGTGTATATTTTTAAGCAAGTTTCTTTTCTTGCCCAAGCTAGACTGAGTTGGTTTCCATACATACTACCAAAATCATGCAGATAAATAAACATGGACTGTAAGTGCTTTGTGAATTTGACTTACATCTTACCTGTGTGTGCACTGTTGTCCCCAGCCTTTCTCCTATTTCCGAATTTCCTACACCACTTCTCTACTTAACTACTTATCATGAGTACTTGTACCTGCTGTCTCTTGCCTGTCCTCCTCTGTGCATGCTAGAACATGAACAGTACGTCTGGCATGCCCTTTCCCCGCTCTTTATCTGGGTAATTAGATTTCTCATCCATGAAGACTCACTTCAAGTACCACCTCCTTTAGAAGCTCTTGCCAGGCCCTTTAAGCCTATTAATAGAAAATGTATGCTTTCCCCATGTGCTAAAACAGCTCGTGTTTATATCTGACATGGTTTTTGTCACATGGCACTGAAGGTGATGACTGTCTTCTGTCTCTCTCATTGGACTTTAAGATGAAGGTAAGGGTTATTCTTATAGTAGCAGCTCTCTATTACCTAGCACAGTGCTGGAAACATAGAATGACCACATTGATGTTTACTAAATGAAGGACTGAACTTATCGTGTAACTAATTAATCACCTATTAATTACTACTTCATCAGAACAAAGTGTCAAAGGAAATAAAGAACCAAAAAGTGGACTAGAATGACTCAATCTCTAACTTCCAAACAAGACCTTCCTGTTATGGAACTGATGTTCTCAACCATGCAACATACTAGACAGATTTCTTTTTTTCTTTTGTTTTGTTTTCCCATCGCAGGGAGAAGAAAGAAGGTCAGATGGAAAAAGGCTCTTTTAAATCCTGCTTCCAGAGCATCTGTCCAAGATTACATAACTCATCTCTTCAGTAAAAAGCTCCTCAGCAGCTGGAAGGGTATTGCATCTTCCCTGCAGTACACACTACAGTGCTAAATGTATAGTAAGCGTGAATTGAACTGAATGAGTCATCTAGCCCATTTATTGTGCAGTATTGGTTTTCCTTGTACCTGAAGCCAATGTTCTTGCTCAGCCTAGAAAGTATGTATTTCACCCATATAGAATATGATTTATCAGACAACCAGGTTCAGGCCCACTCACTATAAAACTAGACTAAGATTCAAAATGAAATTCTCTCTTTTTTTAATAGAACATATATGTGGAAAATAGTTTATAGAGCTCAGTCCCTGGCTCAAAGGAGATGAAAATGTGATCCTTTGCTAGCTCAGACAAAATCCTCCATGCTACATTAGGTTTGATAGCAAATTTTGTACTTGCAAGCTTTTATAAAAGCTGTATATCTGAAATCTTAATAATGCAGGAAGGTGGATTATGTTTCTCTTTCCTGTTCAGGTTTACATCAACAGAATCAGAACTAATTCCTGATTTGAAACTCAGTAGCTTTAGCAGGATCTATTAGAACATTCTGTTAAGGTTCTGTGTAAGACTGAAAGAAGCTGAATTTATACAGACACACACATACACACAGACACACATACGGACACAGACATATACCAAAATAAGAATCTTAATGCTAAAAATAATTATCACACCTAAGGACAGTGAGAACTACCTTCAATGTTCAATATTGATCACCTTAAAAATATGAAATATATAAATGAAAATTTAAAAATAAATTCTCCAGCATCCTATACCTGAAACATTTTCATTTTTCATTCTAGCTTCTGGCATCATACAGACACTCACATATATAGCATGACTATGTTAAGAAAAGTATATAATTTAGATTTAGGTTAAAAACAAAGTCAGATTTAGATTTCAGTTCAAATCTAGACTTTTCCATATATGAGATACAGGACTTGAAAATGTAAAAAAAAAAAAAAAAAAAAAAATCCAGCCATAGGTTTTCTTATTCATAAAATGTAATGAATAAAATTTATTCTGGCAAACTTACTGGTTGTTTGAGGGATCATATTCCATAAGATTGATTCCTCTATCCAGACCTCAATATTCCAGCTATGTATAATAACAGTGTGGGACGTATTGGTTTATTGTTCCAAATATTTGCAGCTTCTCATACTATTCACCTCACTGACATCAGTTTTGGTCATTTGACTTAGCTTTGGCTAATGAAAAAGAGACAGAAATCTCATGCGTTACTACAAAATGGAAGCTTTAAGAACATTCATGTGGTTCTATCATCCCAAAGCAAGACTGCAGGTCCTAAATAGAATTCATTCCCACGAGCCTGGGTCCAGGAATTAAATAAATAAATAAATGTGTGTGTGTGTGTGTGTGTGTGTGTGCATGTATATGAATATGCATGTGTACATAACCTACATTTGTAAGCCACTGAGATGTTGGGGGCATTTGTTATTGCAGCATAACTTAGCCAAAGCTGACTGATACATTAGGTCATTAAGTGTGAAATCTCTGATTTCCTTAAGTGCTAAGTTTGACAGTTGATATCTCTGACATTTCACTTTGACACTTCTTGGTTTCTTTTTTCTTTTTTCATTGTGAAGGTACATCCTCATTCTTTCAAATGCACATTTGGGCTTGTGATTATCTGTCAATTTTTATTTAGAGCAATTTTTGTGAAACCATGGATAAGTCAAAAATTCGTGTTATTTTTTAATATGAGTTCTATCATAGAACCAATGCAATGCAGACAGCTTAAAATATCAATGAAATGTTTGGGAAGGATGTGGCTAATAAATGCACAGTATGTTGATGATTTGAGAAGTTCCATTTTGGTGATTTTAATCTTTAAAATGAGCCACATGGGCAACCTGAGACCAAAGTGGATAATGATGAGCTGAAAGCTGTAGTGGAAGTGAATCCATCTCAACCTACATGTGAATTAGCAGCAAAGTCTGACGTTACTATTCCAACAATACTGGACCATTTGAAACAAATTGGCAAGGTAAAGAAGCTGGATAGATGGGTTCTGCATGAATTAAACAAGCATCAGAAGAGAAATTATCTCGAAGCTTGCCTTTCTTTGCTGTCACAACAAGAAGGCAAACCATTTCTACATTGTATTGTTCTGTGTGATGAAAAATGGATTATTTTTGACAATCACAAGCATTTGGCACAATGGTTGGATAAAGATGAAGTGCCAAAACACAGTCCAAAACCAAATATTCATCAGAAAAAGCTACTGGTGTCTGTTTGGTGGTCCAGTGCTGGTATTATCCACTACAGCTTCATGAAACCTGATCAATCAATTACAGCAGATATCTACTTGGATAACTTGGATGAAATGATGAGGATGCTTGTAATTAAGGAGCTCAGATTGGTCAGTAGAGACAGGTCAATCTTCTTGCAAGACAACGCTTGACCACATGTTGCACAAACAATGCTGCTCAAACCACAGCAGCTGGACTTGGAAATTCTCTGTCATCCACCATATACACCAGACCTTGCACCAACTGACTACCACTTCTCCCAGGCTTTGGACCACTTCTTGCAAGGAAAAATATCCAATTCTCAACAAGCTGTGGAAAATGCCTTTCATAATGTCATCGCCATTGGCTCTCCAGGCTTCTTCACTGCTGGCATAAACAAGCTACCTTTAAGATGGCAAAACTCTGATGATAGTTTAGGCGCATACTTTGATTGATTGTACTGCTTCTTGTTTGAGATATAATAAACTACAGTTTTGATTCAAAGTTGGACATTTCAGATTTAATGACCTAGAACTTCTCAACCACTTTTCACTTGGATGCCTCATCAGATTAACTGATGTTGTTTCCTTTGAAAAACATCCCGAAATCCCATAGTTATTAGACTGATACTTAGGACATTAGCAATTTTCTGATCCCATAGTTATTAGACTGATACTTAGGACATTAGCAATTTTCTGATCCCAAGGAGTTAAGTGAATAATTGCCAAGAATCAGTTCATTTATACCATGTATTATGCAATATACATTATTGCATGTATCATATTGTAGTTTAATTCTATGATAAGTCAAATACTCTGAAATGACTAAATACAAATTACTAGATAAATTGCTATTGATTTAAAAAATGATAAAATGTACACAAGAGTATGTTATATATTAAAAATTGCTGTGTTGAAATATTAGTTGATACTAATTTGTCAATTAGTATTTTTTCAGCAGCTACTTTTTAGAAGACACCACGCTGGAGATAATATGAGACATATAGAACTACCCTCAAAAGACTTTAAGTCCAGAGTATTTTAAAAGGGAATCAGTGCAGTATATTCAACAACATGGCTCAGTGATCTCTAATGTATCCATTAAAACAAAGTAAAACAAACAAAAATTGATGCAGAAGGTTCCAGGCCCACTAGAGCTGGATTTATAGAATCAGGAAGGTGATATATCTTTCTATTTTATTTGGTCTTTATATATATACATCTTAGTTTATTTATGTATCCATTCCCAAATAATATAAGCTCATTACTATAGGCTTAAAATAAGGAAGTATAACATTTATGTTTTTGGTATCGTGTTTTAGTCATATAAAGCCTAAACGGGAGGCTCCTGTAAAGCCTTCTTGTCAGAGGCCTTTTTGCGTAAGCTCAGCTGCTTAACTATTAACAATTGTCTCTGCCAGTGATCAATTCATCAGACCCAGAAAACTGTCAAAATGAAGGCACTGCCCATGGAGCCACACACATCAATTTCTCTAGAAAGTCCCTGATTTAAATGGGTGTAGCAGCGTTCATTTCTCTGCCTTGGGGAAAAACCTGATCTCAGGCAAAAGAGGTGATGACAAAATCCACAGACCCACCTCACCATGTCTACAACCACCATTCACGTGGAATGCTTTTACAAAGAAACCCACCACTGCCGGTCAGTATGTCACCAGGCCACAAGGAGTAGCTCCATTTTCACTTATAAATCCCATTTTGAGATGGAATAAAGGAGAGAGAGCAATGCAGCATCCCCAGGGTGACCCACATACAGCCAAGTAAGAACACCAGTTCCTCAGGGACAATGACACAGAGGCGGGTTACTTAACAAGTCATCTTAAGGAAAGGCTAGTATGTCATTAGACAACAACCTTTATGTGAAATACAAATGCTATGGTCTGAATGTTTTTGTCTCCCTAAAAGTCATATGCTGAAATCTAATCACCAAGGTGCTGGTAATAGGGAGTAGGGCTTTGGGGAGATGATTAGGTCAAGAGGGTGGGGCCCTCCTGAACAGGATTAGAACCCTTATAAAAGAGATGCCAGAGAGCTGCCCTGCCTTTTCCACCATGTGAGGACACAGCAAGAAGGTGACATCTATGAGACAGCAGGTCCTCACCAGATACCCAATCTGCTGGCACCTTGCTCTTGGACTTCCAGCCTCCAGACTGTGGGAAAGAAATGTGTGTTGTTCATAAGCTACCCAGTCTGTGGTGCTTTGTTATAGCGTCCTGAATGGACTAAGGCAACAAACTTGCTCCTTAAAGGCAGACGGTGTGCTTGAGTCATCTCTGTGTTTCCAGCACTTAGCCACAGCCTGGCATGTAACAGGTGCTCGATACTTACTTCCTGAGCAAATGACGATGACTAACAATTGACTGAGTGACCAACTGTCCAAGTGAATAAAGTAACACATTTGAGTATTTTGACTTTTTATCTGCCTCATCATAAATTACCAAACTTCTGGATTATATGATGGAAGCCTAAATGAAATGAGTATTATTTCCTGAAAGGATGAAAGTTTTATAAATTTTAAAGTTTTCTTTATACGCAGCCCATTCAGTAAGGCCTACCTCACACGCTGCCTCCTCCACAAAGTCTTCCTTAGTCCTTACTGTGTGGTCCAGATCACCAAACCTCTCCACACCAGGCAACGTGCCAAAGAGAAAAGGTTCTTAAGGTCTGGGTTGCAATCCATTTGCTTTGTTGCAGAAACAGTTATCGAGTCGAAGTCAAATTAAAAAATAAAAATGGGATGGAATGGGAGTGACTAAAATGGGATAGGATAGAATAGAATGCTGTGCACATTGGAAAGTAAATTATTCAGTCTGTGTGTGGGGAGGTGTGCACATGTGTGCATGTGTGTGTGCTTGTCTATACTGTGCTACAGTTAAAATACGCTTATTTCTATGGGTGGATAAGAAAAAGTTTGCAAATCATTGGTATAGATTTAAAAAGGCCAGACAGAGCTGAGGGACACCTGTTTCCACCACTTGCTAGTTATGTAGCTTTGCACAAATAATTCTGCCTTTTTAAGTATAGGTTTCCTCATCAGAAAATGGGAGACTGACAACCTGTTTTTTAGGATTATGCTATGGGTTAAAATAAATGAAATAATGTAATCAAAGTTCAGTTTGAAGAAAAAAATCTTCAACAAAAATTATTTGTCTCTTCCTCCTCCTTTTTTTTTTCTTTTGGTTAACACCAACATATTGCAAGGTAACTCCTACAATCTTCTGTGCCTTATAAATATGTTGAAATGTGTCAGATTTTCCCCTACTAGAATTTAAGTTCCTTAAGACCAAGGAATAAGAATGATTTATTCATTTAATGAATACTTATTGAACCCCTTTTATGGTTAACCACTATTGTAGGCAGTGGGGATAGAGCTATAAACAAAAGAAATTAAAAAAATCTGGGCCTCATGGAGTTTGTATTCTAGATGAAGAAGGCAACCAAAAAATTAATAAATAAGTCATATACCAGTGGCTAAAGTGTTAATGAAAACATTAAAATAGAAGTGTGAGATAGAAAATGCTGGATGGGGGGCACTGCAATTTTAGATAGCATGGTTAGCACACGCCTTAACTCTAGTGAAGTTGCATATAAGTGTGTCCCACACATTCCATGACACAATCCATGTTTAATTAATTAATCAACTGAAACAAATTACAGGAATTGTGGGCAAAAGAAGCAAACATTATAAACAAGTGTAGAAATAGAATGGAACAGAAACAGTCTTTTATAGTTCTCTCTGTAGGTTGCAAAGTGATTCAAAATCCGGGGAAAGGAACATTAAGCTTTTGTGAAAAGCATGTTTAAAGGCAAATATGTTTAAAGAGGATGCAAAATCCAGAACAGCAGATGACTGTCATCCAGTCTCTGCTATGCTATTTCATGTGAATAGCCAGCAGAGACATGTCCCTAGGGGCTGCATCTTTAGCGGCCAAAGGACCTGTCAGGGTTGATGCTTCAACTTTGAAACAGTTTCCAATAGACCAGATGGGGTTCTTTGAAAAATAGTCTAGGTCCTGAGAGATGTTTCTAATTCAAAGAAAAATCAGACCCACAGAGATCCAGCTAGTTCAGTCCAAAACAGGGTCAGATTTCAAAGGTGTCCAATTCAGAGGAGAAATAACTATGAATACTGTTCCATTTATTCTCTGTTTATTAAGTGCTTGCTGGGTACTCTGGGACTATCTAGAGAGGGGAGGAAGGTGAAGGGCACTAGCATGTATCACGTACTTACTATGTGTGCTCATCATGACAGATTCTTTACAGGCCTGTCACAGTCCCTACCACAATCACATATGGGAGGCGTCTGTCAGAGAGATTGGTGGCTGTTCACCAAAACTTGTTCTCTTCTCGAGCACCCCACTGGATGCCATCTTCCATCCTCTCTTGGAATTACATGTGATGCTGTGACTGAATGGAATGAGAGTAGAAGAAACATGCACACTTCCTAATCCTGGCCCTTTAAAAACTCTTTCATGTGCTGCTGCTCCATGCTTTCCCCTACTCCCAGCAAGATGCTGATAGCCATGGCAACCCTGGAAACCACAAATTGAAGTTAGAAAACCCTCCATAACACAACGTTCCTGGATAATCGTGTGAGACACAACCTGATGCCCTTAATAACCAGTAGCATCACATCAGCTATGACACAGGTGAGAGCTGGATACCTATTGCTAAGCCACAAAGATTTAGGGATTTATTTGTTAAAACATCTAGTGTGTCCTTAATTAATATTGAAATGGGCACTGGGAATAGGGTTCTGGCATAATTAAACCCAAAATGTATTAATAGATTATAGTGGGGCAGGGGCAATGGGTACCAATTAAACAGATAGAATGAGCTAGAAGGCTGGAGATCCTGGCTGTGAAATAATAAAACATGTAGTAAAATTGTCATTTGTGGTAACTTCTAAGGCAAAGCAAATGCCTGATGAACCTATAGTTTTAGAAGAAACAGAGTGTTCCTGTGTATTAATTACTCCTCTTTGTTTAAAACAATGATTACAAGAAAGAGATGAGCTCAGAAAAAAAAATTCTCTAGTTTTCAACCAAATGAGAGAGAGAGAGAGAGATTCCAGAAATTTGAGGCCTTCCAGGTTTGGAAAAGCCAACTGCATCTGGATCCCAAACATTAGGAAGAAGACAGAAAATAGTTATAAGCAGCAAAGCCCCATTCAAACTTCTCAGTTGGACAAAAGGACTCAACTTTGTGGCAATTATCAAATCAAAACCTTTACCTTCCTTACCAAGCCCTTTCTTCCAGATGATCTCAATGTCGCCACATGAAGTTAAGAAAGACAGGCATGGGAACACAAAAAGCAGGAAATAATGTAGACTTAAGAGTTCTATCTAGTTATGTCTTTGATATTTCTCATGTGGCAAATCGGTCTTCCTGAAAACAACTAAAGCAGCAGCTTATGACACTTTTGAAGGAATTGTGTAGCCAAAGAAACTATGATTCTCTTTTAAAAGAGCCTGGGATTCTCAAACAACTGCCAAACACCCCAACATGCACTAGCAGAAAATGGGCAGCCCCCAAGGAGGGTATACTCAACCTCTTCAGATGTGGCCACGGAGGACACTGAACAAAGAACTATCCAGCCGGTGAAGCCAGGGGGGCACAGGGAACAACAGATAAAAAAAATTTCCTCCTGGAGAACAGAATCAGAGCGTAAATACAGAATTTCTCCAACTGCCAGGATAAAAATATCACCACTACCATGAACTCCTAACTGCTTTGTATCTTTAATGCTTCCCTTTTCCAAATTAGGTATTTTATTGTGATAATCCTGTCCTGCTACACCAATAAAAAAGACATGAGATTAAGGGGTGGCAATATTTTTAATTATAGGTCACTGTTCCATGAAAAGCCATAGTTGATCACAAAGAAAAGAAGTAAATACCACTAAGTAATCCTGGACCTTCACCTGGATGCAACGGTTGGATTGGACTTGGAGTTTTCTAGCTTGGGGTTGTGTGTGCTCTAAGTATATGAAAAAAGGTGCAAAGGGGTATCTGTTGAAATGCACGGTGTAGCTGTGTTTGCTAGCTGGACTCCAAAATCCATGGCCTATTTTTTGTTGGCATTAAGCTAGATTCCTTTACTCTGGCTCTACAGTCAGACAGACCAAATGACTGTATTTTAGCCAAAAGAATGTGAGAAAAAGCAATATGGACCATTATGACCCTCAAAAATCTCCCATGTGTGCTGAAAATTAATGCTGAGGGAAACTTAGATGCCACGTGTTCAAGATGGCAGAAGCGTCGTTAGCCCGGATCCCTTAGTGACTATGTGGGGAAGAACCTCCTCACCAACAATCAGAAAAACATTTTCAGAGTGTTAAGTAAGCAAGACCGAAACTTATGTTGAGTTAACTCAGAAAATTTTGTGTTTGCAATAGTAGACAATAATAGACAACAATACTATACTCTCCACTTTATAAATGTGAAAAATGAGTCTTATTGGACTTAATTTATGTAATTTGGAGAGATTATAAATGAAGGAGATTGCGCTCAAACCTGCATCTCCCCAACTCCAGGATATCCTTTTATTGTACCATGTTATCATTTGATAATTGAATATATATTATGGGTCATTGAAAACTGGATCTATTGGGATCAAGATAGACCAAACACCCTTTTGCTACCTTCTGGTATTAGGTAGATTCACTTTTGCCCTTTCTTTGTGTCATGGGTTTTCTTCTATTAGCATGACCAAAAAAAAATTATTTTCCTTTGAATAGCAGTGAGGAATCAGTGTGAAAAAACCAAATCTGGGTGTGCCCTGCAAGCTAATGAAAGGACACCCTCCCCTCCCAACTGCTGATTCCACAGGGATTCTTTAGGTAAATGAAAATCATAAGCCATTTGATCCTGAAAGTTTTTCTGCAGAAAGGCAAGATCAGGTCCTTTCTTTGTGTTAAATCTTGCCTTGATTAAATTGGCTTTTTTTCTTAGTGAGTTTCCAAAGCTCTGAGTTACTAACAAGAAAAGGTTTTAATAGGGTACTAGATTTTAAAGCCATGGGCAACACAGCCTGGGTCCTTTATGATGTGTAATGAATAAAAGAACTTAAATCACTGCTTTTTAAAATCATCTTTCTAAGAATTATAATAATTCCCTTCTTTATTCTACCCCCCCCCTTCCTTTCATTTTATATGTTCCCAATGCTGGTTGCTTTAAAGGGCACATACACACTAGAGAAGCAGAAACTCTGTTTTTCATACGACCCTCCCTCCCAGCTGTTCCAGCAGTTTGAGAAGCAGATGTGTCTGCTCTGCGGACCCCTGTTTCCCTCTGTCCCTGCCATCACTGCTCCCTTCCATCCCCCAGCTCCTTTTGTCCCTGTTCTTGCCCCTTCTTTTTCTTTGCACTCTCTTACTCTCTGTGCCTTTTCCTGATCATTGTAACAAAGAAGCCCCACTTTGGGGAGGACCTCAAACTCTTCTCCAATCAGGGCAAGTTCCTGTGTACAAAAACAAACAAAGAAAAAGCCTTCTCTGTGCATGGGGACAGCATGCTGCTGAAAGTTCTGCCACCCTCAGTATGTTTCTCCTGGACTTCATTTCCCCTTAGGCACAGAGGCAGTCTAGGACATAATTTCAAGCTGCAAAGTCTTTTTTTTTCTTTTGATGTTTTTATTTTTTATTTTTGTTTCCTCTCCTTTCCAGGGCCCTAATGCACATGCAGGATGATCTCAATTGAACTAAAACAATTTTCTAATCCTATCCTACCACAGAAATATTGGAAATTCTAACAAAGGAGAAAAAAATAAGATGATGTGTGTCCCCTGTGGTCCTCTCTTGCCACAGACACACTACAGAGGTGCCTGGGAACACAGGGTAAGCAGAACATTTCCATAAAAGTGTTTTATTTTAATCGCTTAACAGCTTCATGCCGATGAATCATTCCGCAGTTGAGGAAGAAATGCCTGCGGAGATTCATCAAGACCACTCCAGCCCGTGACTGGAGAGGGAGAGGAAGGACTGCAGGGCCTTCCAGCTGGCACACAGCTAACCAGAAAGCTACGTGGTCAAACAGAGCCACATCTGGGGCTCTCAGGTGGGAAAATTGGCGCCTACTTAAAATACACGCAATCAGGGATGCAGTGTTGGGACACTCTAATTCTCTCTTCTCCAGTCCTCGCCAGGTAGCCGTATACAATTCAGAGGGAAAAAATGCAGAACATTAGCAAATTGTCCAAATTGTTCAGGATTTGTCCACCCTACTCTTAAAGCTGAAGCCATATTTGGGGAAAACCTGCTATGTGCCAAATCTCATCTTCCTCCCCTCTGTCAAAACAAACAGATCCCAATATGGATGAGTGAGGTTGTAAAAGGATAACAATATTTAAACTTATTATAAACACACACACACACACACACACACACACACACACACACACAGGTCCAAATTGCAGAACTATGAAATCAACGTAAAGTAATGACAGGTAGAGAGGTTTGTAGAACAAAGTACTTACCATAAATGATGTGGAGTCTGAATCCCTAGCACATAGCCAGGCATAGACTACTAGCAAAGTTAACTCACACGTTTTTTTGCCCTCACAACCCTCCATAACTTGCTCATATTTTTGTTGTAGAATGGTTCACTCTGGATTGTATTTATTTATCTTCCTTTGTGCCACCAGACTGAATATCTTAGGTGCCACATCAAAGCTTTTTTCTGTTAATACATCCCAGAGCTCAGCAAGGTATTTGGCACACCATATGTGCTCAATAAATGCTTGCAAATGAAAAAATATATAAATTAATGGTGAAAATCTAGTGAAAACTCAATCTATTTCTACATACAACACTGTAAAATTTGGATAATTATCCATTTATTTTTAATTTTTTTTAATTCTATAAATAAGCCATAATGAAACCATTTGGGGAATTTAAGGAGATCAATAGAGATAATTCAGTCAGTTTCCCATCTTTAATTAAATTTTTCATTTTCGAGTGGGTGTTTGGCAAAAAGACATTGGTTATGTCTAGCAAGACCAATGGGATAATAGCATCCAGGTTGAATTCTACTTGACAACAAAAATTCAGCATCTTTGAGGCTCTATGGGAAAATAATAAGTCAGCTTTATTCTGGAAATACTATACTTTCCCAAAAAGCCTATTTACTTTTTCAGGTCTGGCTACTGATCCAGGAAAAATGACTAACTCCTGTTTCAGAAATAGGGTGAACAGAAGTAACTAAGGAATTCAAAAAAGTTAATAATACCTTGAATTTTCTTTTGACATCCTTTCCATTCCCTTTTCTACAGTTCTCATTCCTCCTCTATTATTTCAAAAATTGTAGTTTCAAATCAGCAAGCTATTGTTGTGCATCTATTAATATAAGGGTCAGTTTGGACATGACTCAGTTTACTCAGAAGCAATAATGTTATAAAGTTACCTTTTTATCACTCACCTGCCTCTCTATATTAATTAATATGTTCAAAGAGCAATGAGCTCCCTGTAGAGAATGGCCTTACATATTCAAAAAGGGCTATTATCATTAATTGCCATTTAGTAATTAGATGTCACCAGTTCCATTATCATATCCATAGATTTGTGAATGCTTGAGCCATAACACTGGAGTTTAAAGTATCATCAAATGTGGATGTCAAGTGTCTTTCAATGTCATGTCCTCTTCTGGGCAGGGAGAATGACATCTTAGTGCTGCCTTCTGGGCAATTTTGAGTTAATAATGAGGCAAGTGGCTCTCAAACAGCTTCAAACAATAACCCCTTATTGGATTACCAGACAATGAATTAATGGCCACAGAGAGACTGGCTGATCATATCTTAATTAAGCATGGGCAGTTGAGAGGGTTCTGTAACTCCCTGTAATTGCATCTCCAGAGCTCATGTGGGCTGTACTTCACCTTGGCCAGAGGTTTGCCCAATTTGTGAAGGCCAACATAGCAAAACACCTTAAATCATTACCAAGGGTTCTGAATGTAAACTGGTCTCTTTATACCTTAAGAAATCACCGTGCCAATTGTTAATGATGCCATCACACACTTTCTTTAGTTTAAATCTCAGTCTAAGATCTAAAAATTGGACAGCCTTACCCAGTCCCACTCATCAGAGAGAAGGATTGATTTAGCACCCATCATGCAGACCAGGGCCCTGCAAGGGGAATTATACTCAAGTTGGACTGAACCTTGACTTTCTGTGTTTCACTGCACGGCATTGACTGCTCCCTGTCCATAGACATGTGGGAATATTAAAGAGAATATATCCGAAAAGCCCCTTAGCTTCATGGATTCAAAGTTCTATGTCTGGTTCCTAACTATGCTTTCCTAGTATGCGGCCCAAAACACATTATTTTGAGCCTCTGTACCCCCATTTGAAAAAATAAGGGAATTAGACCAGAACCCAGACAGGATTCATGTTTTCTAAAGGCATTCTGGGTGACTTTTTGCCACAGAATGTTAATAGGTGTTTCTGATGATAGGGTTCCCTAGTCAGGTACACTCAGGTATGCAGGTTAGAAACCAGGTCAAGCACATGTTAACGCATTTCAAAACTGAGGGATTACCACAGCCTTCCACTGAAGGCTAATGAGCACTGCTATTCTCCAAACTCTGGTTTATACAAGTAGCGTTTAACAAACTTATCAAACTAAGGAAACACCTTTTGGTAGAGTATGAATAGTTCTAGTATGAGAACTAATACCAGGAAATTTGGGTTCTAATCCTGCTCCATGAGCCCCGGGGTTCTGCTGTGGGGGCCTGGGGAAGAGACATAGGCAGTCAGAAAGCCCCAAATTTCGTCAGCTCATTAGCCAGTGAAGGTCTACTTTTTTTTTCCTTCTGATTTTATTTGTTTGCTTTAATTTCTTAATAATGAATACGATTTGTTCAAAAGAACAGGTCATCTGACCAAAGTAATTTGAATCTCACCAAACTAGATGTTCTAAAACCCTCTCCATTGCAAACATTCCATGAGTCTATTACTATTTTGAATAAATATGTAATAAGATAAAATATTCATATCATTAGCTTTCTGAAGTTCTCTAGATTCAATTTGTGATGATTTTATTCCAGGTTTTCTAGCCTACACTATTGTTTTATCCATTGTCAATTTATACTTCGTATTTAAGAGTATGAGATACACCTTTATTTTTGAAGCAGCATTTTTATCTCACTGAACAAATGCTGTGGCCTCTCATTCTGAACATCCCAGAAGTTACGGCTAAGCTTGTCTGATGTCACGTGGCCCCTTCTCTCCTTCTGAGCCTGGGGCCTTCTGACTGTGGGGGCCCTTGACGAAGGGGCTCCTCCTCGCGTGTAACTCCAGGTGCTCCCTCTGACATCCGTCCTGACTTTGTAATTAATCTAAACAACTTTAGTTTTCACTTTAGTTCATGACTGATTTTCTCCATCAATTAGTCCGGGCTGTTGTTGAATATCAAAGGCCACATAAAGAGTCATTGCACTGCACTGTTAATGGCTCCCTGACAAAGGAGATTTGCCCCCCCACACCTCCTTTTTTTTTTTTAAACAACTCATATCACATTGAGTTTAAAAGGTTTCTGCTTCATATCTTAATTCAACATCAGGATTTTACAGTGCTTAGTCAAAAGGAACAAAATCTCCTCTTTCTGACTTTATTTTACATCCCCAGTCCTTACCAGGCCGTATTTATGTGGGCCTTTAACCACGTCATACAAGCACAATGTTCAAGTGGCTTTATACATTCAGGGCTAGGAGTAAATTAGTCAATGAGCTGGCAAGACCTTAAAACCAAAACCTTTTTTTCCTTTATGTGAGGAAAGAAATTGCTTATGAATGCTGTAACTTCCATCGCCTAGGGCTGAAGAAGCGGTGTGCACCTGAGTGATTGGTACAGCCCAGTCTGAGGACAGTTAAAATGTACAGAGCTATTTGGCATGGGTAGAATAGCCTTTGCATGACATACACCAGCTCATTGTTTTCACAATAGGAACAGCAGATGCTCTTGGGAAATCTGGCAGCACAACACGTGGGGAGACAAAGCACAGCACTGAAGGCACATAGTATGAAAACTGTTAAGCTTAATTTTATTTTCTTGTTTTTCCCTTCCATTAAAAATGCAGCAAACTATTCTACCATTCCCAACTCTACCAAATGGCAGTGGTGAGTGGGGTGGCAGAGAGCAATCCACGTGTTTCTAGAGGGATGGGTTCCTCAGTGTGTGAAGAGCCAAATGTATTTGATTTCCAATATGCCTGTATGCACAGAGAGCTTCCAGTGGACGGCGCTGACATTTATCTTCGGCATCTAGCGCTGGTGGGGCTGGTCACCCCTGTGCTCATGAGTGAAAGTAAATGTCAGGAAAGATTAGTGGCCGTGTACCACCCCCACACATGGGTATTTTTCATTCTCTGTGTATTCCTCACGCTGCTCTTCATTTAGGTAACAGTTGTGAGAAATTAAATGTACCTGTGCTCTGGAGGGAGTAGAATTATGGAAATGAGTGCCGTGGTATCATGTGGCACTTTCACTGAGATTCTTTTCAATGCAAAATACTACTCTCCAGCTTGTTTTCCTCTGCAAATTAGAAACAGGGGCCTGAAGAAGACTTTGTATTCTGAGAGTTTGCCAGCTTGCCCTTGACCTATGGATCTTGGAACTCCAGAGAGCATACTAGACATTTTTATTTATACTATTAATTGGATTCATTCATTTGTGAATGTGGTTACTTCTGAACTGGGGGTGGGAAGGGATGGGGGAAACTCTGAAACAGTCCTCCAAATTATCTGTGTGTTAACCAGTGTGTCCGTCTCCATAGTTAAAAAAGACAACAGGAAGGAAGAAAGGAAGAATGAAAGGAAACATGAATATATTAGACAACTCCCTAAGATAAAAAACATGAAGAAAACATTGAAAATTCATCAAAATGTAAAAAGGCAACTTAGAGGCAAGAGCTGAGGGACGGCAGTCCAGTAGGCCACACTGCCCCACCCAGCCAACTGGTGGCTGAGCCAACACAGGGACAGGAACACGCACAATAGTTCATCCCCTGCACTTACCCATTCTCGGGTCTGCGCCCTCCCAGGGTCCCCTTTCATCACTTCAACGCTCCTTGTTTCAACTTTATCCCATTAAACGTATTAAAAGCTGAGTTAAACCACATTCAAAAATGTCCAAATTAAAAAGAAACAAACAAACAAACAAACAGCAACCAAACCGCACCAATCACACATTTGAAATGCATTCAAAGGCCATTCAGTTCTTTTTGAAAAAGTAACAGGACTCTGGGGAACCCATTTCGGCCTCACTAAAGACACCTCTCTTCCGGTGCTGGAGCTACTGTGTCCTCTGAGGAGGCCTGCAGCCTCCAAGTCGGCCTCCCCACTTCTCTGACCCCGCACAGAGCGCATCGCAACGCTCTCCAACATAGACTACAGGAAATTCTGGGCAGAGCATTTTCCCCTTCCTGATGATGACAGACTTGAAATTCCACTCCAGACATCCACTCTTCTCATGACCCTCTTCCTTTCAAGTGGAATAGCAGCAAGCCGAGGACTCTCAGATCCAACCCACACACTCCCTCGCAAGAAGGAAACTATTAAGAAAAGACATTCACACTGACTCAGGCTGAAAAGGCACAAAACAAACACTGTATTAAACAGGGCAGCAAGCAACCCCAACAAATTTGATGACAAATGTATTCATGTAGGAGCCTATTTAAGCTTTTTTTTTTTTTTTATTTCAGCTTATTATGGGGGTACAAAAGTTCTGGTTAGATATATTGCCCATGTTCCTCCCATTCCCCCAAGTCTGAGCTTCAAGTGTGTCCATTCCCCAGACAGTGCCTATTTAAGCTTTTATAATTTATTTGTTTTGATTTTTTTCCCCTAACTTTTTGGAGTTTTTAAACCTAGCAGACAAGACTTTCCATAAGAAGGCAAGATCCTTATTTTGGTCTCACCTGTTATCCAAAAAGGCAGAAGATAAGAAGAAGGAAGCAGAAAACAAAAGGGGAACAGGGAGTCATACGACTGTATCTGAGTAGTTTCTAGGGCACAAGATGGTCAGATTACCTTGCCTGGAGAGCAACCACGAAGGAACGAAAACTCATCTGTGAACGTAGAGAAATCCCTTCAAGGAGTTTGCAAACTAAACAGAGTGGAGCCTCAGAGAAGGACACAATATAGGCACACATAATTTAAAATATCTGTGATGTGTGTCAGCCTTCTCAAAAGTTTAAACTATTCCAGATTATGTGTTATTTACCCCTCTAAATTTGAAAATTTTGCAGGTTAGACTGTAAAAGGAATAGTACCTAATAATTATGGAGTGTTAAGAATGTGCCAGGACTTGCATACATGTGATCTCACTGGATTTTCACAATAACTCTATGAGAAAAAATAAGATTTTTCAGATGAAAAGACTAAGGCAAAGAGCATTTTAGTGATGTATCCAAGGTCATGTTCTCTATAAGTGACAGGGTCAAAATTTGAGGCAACCCCAAGAGCCCAGGCTCACACCTTTTCCTCTCTTTTCACATTACTCATATCTTTCATGCACTTCTCAGTTATACCATGCTCATGGTAGATGCTAAATCAATATTTGTTGAGCTAATTATCATGAGAGCAAAGAACACAGCTCACCTGTAGATGATAAACATGTAAATGCTGATCACTTTTCAAGGTGGCTATAGGGCAAATATTGTGCAATGCTCAGGAAGATGCAAAATGATTCCTATCTTTAAAAGTGCTAGGCTAAACATATTTTGTTTAAGTAATACATATGTTAAGTAATAAGTTATCACACACATAATTTTATCACCATTGATTCATTCATCCACTTATTCATCCATTCAAATACAGTTGAACCTTGAGCAACTAGGGGTTTAGGGAAGCCAACCTCTCACACAGTTGAGAATCTTCATATACTATTTGACTCCCACAGAACTTAACTAATAGCCTACTGTTGACCATAAGCCTTGTGACTTAACCAATCAACACATAGTTTATATGTTATATGTATTATTACTGTATTCTCACAATAAAACAAGCTAGAGAAAAGAAAATGTGAAGGAAGAGAAAATATATTTACTGTTCAGTAAGTGGAAGTGCATCATCATGAAGGTCCTCATCATCTCCACGTTGAGTAGGCTGAGAGGTTCGTCTTGCTGTCTCAGGGACAACAGAGGTGGAAGAAAATCCATTTACAAGTGAATCACACCATTCAAAGTTCAAACCCGTGCTGTTCAAGGTTCAACTGTACATATTAAATGCCTATTCTATGCCAGTTACTCTTCTAGACACAAGATGTAGAACAAAGCACACCACTCCTGCCCTTAAGGGGTTTGCTGTGGACTGGGGGGGGCAAGTGTGGATACTTCACAGAAGCACTAACAAAGGCACAGGAGTCTTTCTTGGCCAGCGAGGAGCTGAGCTAATCCTCATGCTGTGAAGGAAGAGCTGAGTGAGAGGCCTCACATTTAGAATTCTAGGCTTTGAAATTCCTCAGTTGCTGCAGCAGATCTGCTCAGATTTTCCCTCTGTATTCTACTGTAAGCACTGGATGAACCAAAAGTATTAGAAGGAACATGAGATCGGGCTTTGTTTTTTCCACTTGCCTTTTGTGTAACCATCCCTGGTGACATGTTATAAGTGGAAACAGAGGAAAGAGACATCCCTGGTCAGGGGAATACTCTTTAGGGAACTTGGAGTTCATTCTAATAAATTTAGAGTTCTTCATAGGTTCTAAAGAATGAATCTTTCTTTTAGCTAAATAAACTGTTAAGCACATGTTTTTTAATTTGTCATTGTTAGTGTGCTTGCTTATTTATCTTTCTGATTATTTGTTGACTTGAATTGTTTCAGCTTAGACCTTTCTGAATGAGATGGGTTCAAAGTGGGAAAGTTGACTCACCATTCACTCAACAGTGCACAAAATACAAAAATGATCACACTTCCTTTAATTTAAAATTATATGTGAGATTGTAAGTGGAGCTTTATTTTATCCTTAGAAACATCTTCAGTCAATGCCCCTGACACTATGCCTAGCAATTTACAGAGAAACAAAAGATGTATCAATGTCCCAGTTCCGAGACATTTATAATATAAAAATGGAGGAGGAAAATATGTTAAGAGTCCTTTGGTACAGGGTAGTTTCTAATAGACTTCTGGAAACCCTGACAGCCACATTATGGGATGCTCTGTCAGCACAGGTGGACAGAAAAATGATGTAGGGACCCAGGCAGAAATGCAATTACAAGAAATAAAGCAGAGGAGAAGGAAAGTTATCCTACCAGGTAGTAAAACTAGAATAATCCAACAGTATAGTACAGGCTCAGGAACAAAAGACCAATGTAATCAACAAGAAAGCTCAGAAAAAGAACCATGTATTTATAAGAACCCAACATATGAAAACATTAGCCCCACAAAGCAATGGGGTATGATAGTTTACCAGATGATATTAGAAAACTGGTTTGTGGCCGGGCGCGGTGGCTCATGCCTGTAATCCTAGCACTCTGGGAGGCTGAGGCGGGTGGATCGCTCAAGGTCAGGAGTTCGAGACCAGCCTGAGCAAGAGCGAGACTCTGTCTCTA
>CM052438.1:96454273-96490385 GCA_028533085.1 Varecia variegata | reverse complement strand
GCGTGCCCGCATGTATTTGGCCAGATGCTATTATAAGTTCTTTACAAATTTTAACTCATTTAATCCTAGTAAATCTCTATAAAGAAGGTAACTTTAATATGTCCATTTTACAGACAAAAAACTGAGGACCATGATTGAGGTCAGATAACTTAGTGCCTGAGCTAGGATTTGAACCCAGGCAGTTTGGTTCCAGCATGTGGGCTCTTAATCACTACACTATGTTGTTCAAAGAAGAGCACCTGACAAAGCTAACAGGTGACAAAGCAAAAAAATTTTTTTTCAATATCTAAAAATGATAATTAACATCTAAAATATAGCAAGAATTCTCCCCTACAAATATGGGCAGTGACATCAAAAAAATAGGACAAAGAACCAGCCATACACAGAAGAAAAAGCCCAGAAAGCAAACAAATTCATGAAGAACTCACACGTACCGGTAACCAGAGAAAAGCAAATGAAAATAAAAATGAGATATCACTTTATACCCATGAAATGGTTTTAAATAGGAATCAGGAATTATACAAAATTAAGAGTTGCTGTAGGTAAGATGTGTGCGGATGGGTACGCTTGCACCCCACTGGGGAGTGCAGACCTGTGAAGCCACAGTGAAAAGCAATATGGCAGCTATCAGTACAATTAAGCGTGTGGAGTCCCATTACCCAGCAGTATCACCACTGGCTATACTTCCCAGGGAAATTTATTGATTTATAAAAGGATGTTTGTCACGGAATTGTTTAGGATAAAGGGGAGTGGGAAAGACAGCCCTGATAAATCAAAGAAATGGATAAATCAGTAACATGTGCATACAATACACCATCACATTTTATAAAGATACATGCACATTTAATGAGATTTATGAAACACATTTGTGTGGAGAACTGTACAGGAAGGGGAATAGGAGTGGAATCAGAGACGAAGGGGAAAAATAAGATAGCACTTTTCAGGAATCAATGATCCCCTTGTCAGGGATGATGATGTGCTATGAACTGAGGAATGTGATTAACTCAACCCCCAGCCACCCTGCATCTTTGGTAGAAATAATGAAGAATAATGAGTGGGATCAGGGAGATAGAATGAAGTAAGAGCCCAGGTATAAGAATTGGAATGCTAATCAAGGCCGGAAGAGCTCTAAGGCTGAAGCACCGCTGAATGCCAGGGGCTAGGACTATGACAGTTTAAATATCTGCCACCTCAGTCTGCAGGTGCTCAGAACAGGGATCAACAGGGATATTCCAGTAGGAGTCAGGTGGCCTGGCTGGGGGAAGGCAAAGTTTCCAAGAGAGGACTGGCGACAGCAGGCTTGACAAGTGAATGCCAACTATGGCTACCAAGCCGGAAGGGCCACGTGGAGTTACAGCTCACCAGGTGCAGAAGTGGTTAAAGACCCAGGGGAAATGAGCTTCGCCCCAAGCTCGCTGGCAGGTACAGCACGGACACCAGAAAAGGAAACACAGAACCAAATCCCATGACCAGCGTAAGCCCAGTTAAGGTCAACACAGGGAAATCAGAGCCATGATGAGTAGCTTTGAATACCGTTATTCTTGACTTGGATAGATGAGAACAATTATGATTTGGTCATGATAAGGTGTAGGTGAAGTTCCTACCTGCATTACTTCCATTGCCTTTATATATCAATTATCATCTTTCTTTCCCTATACTAAGATGAAAACACAGACAGGGGAAAAGGGAGTGGGCTGCTGGGGTTGGAGCAGAATTTCAGCCTAGAGGGCAGGTTAGCATTTTCAAAATTTATACAGAGTGTCCATTCTGTGTAGTACTCAAAATTGGACAGAATAAGATAACTTCCAAGAGATAGATCTGCCCAGTGTCTAAAGTGCTTTTATTCACACGATATGCCACAAAACCCCAAACCATGAAGCCCCGGCACCTACTGCGTGGCTGTTCCTCAGCAGAAGGCATGGCGGACTCACCTTGCCTCCCTTCGCCCAGTCTCCAAAGCCAACAGATGAAAGGTCCTGCCCTCCAGAGGGAAGGCTCAAAGAACTATGTCAAAAAGACATCGTTTTGAGTAATTACAGAAAAACATGAAAAAGTAAACAGAACTCATACAGAGTATGGTTACAAGAATGGAGTAGACTTGAGCACAGACAAAACACCGTGAGAGGTCTCCGGGGAATGCAGCCTGTCTTCTACCACCTCCCTCTCTCACGAAAGCCCCCACATCTTATGACTGACAAAGACACCTGGGTAAACTTTCTATTCTTCTGATGAAATATTCCTGCAAAGACTTCAGCCGTTGTACTATTATTCCTTAAGCAGCCTACCATCCAAAGGAAAAATAAAATTAGCCTTCTCCATTTTTAATCTTGAATTGCATGCTAATTGATTTTTAAAAGCCCTGCTGCTGTATTGTATCTGCCCTGTAATTAACTGTGTTTGATTACAGATGTGTCGGGTATAGCGGTAGCGTCCCCTCGCCTGCTAACAAACGAATATGCCAGGTAGTTCCTCAACACCACTGGTCTTCAGTAGGCACAAAGGGCAGTAGAGAAAGAGTCAGTGGGGAAATAGTTGAAATAATCTTCAGGAGAATGAATTAAGGTGGGGGGAGACTGTCTTGAGTCTCCTAAAAGCCTTATTCAAAATGCCTTTTGGGGAGGATATGTGTGATTTATAAAACTGAAAGAGGAATTATCACCCCTGTGCCTGTTAGAGGTAAAATATCCCAGCAATAACCCCACAGCTCAAACCTACCATACCTTTACTACAACACACGGGTGGTCCAGCAAGGCCCAGAAGCAAAGCACGCCGAGTCAGGAAGACACAAACCTTGACCAAGCAAGATGGGGTCACTCATGGAGAAGGGACACAGAATGGGCAGTCACTGTCCTTCCCTTCTGTGAGCCCCTGAGCCTACTTTTGCTGGGTAAGATTTTGAATGGTGGCAGTTACCTGCCGCTCTTTAACCTTAATATTTTCAAAAACACTTGCTGGAGAGGACACTGAGTTTGGAGGATCACGGACTCTCCAGTGGCACATAATGTGCCTGAGGATGCTCTAGACACCAGGCTCCAAGGTACTCAGTGGCACGGTCCCTGGGTTTCCAGCCAGCACGCACTATGGAAAAGCAGACTCAGCTCACACACTGCTTTGATTCTTGGTTCTGTTTCTCTCTGATGCAAGAAAGTCACTTCGACTGCTTACACCTTCGTTTCTTTATTTCCAAGTAAAATAGGGGGGAACATCCTTATTTACTGCACAGGATCATCACGAGAGTGCACTGTGATAAAGTGCACAAAGGTGATTGTAAACTGTACCTGATCTTGCTGGTAAAATACTAGCTACTACGCTTTATATATGTTATTTCTAATCTATTCCTATATAAGGTTGATATGATTGCAATTATCTAAAAAGCCAGGGGATTTGAGTGGAAATATTTCCATCTTTCTATCGAAGGCATTCAGATCTGTTTGTCTCAAAAATTCCCTCCTGGATTCTGAACATGCTAAGCAGTTAATGAGGAAAGCAGGCTCCTCACACTACACAGTTCAGACAGAAAGTGAGTTTCTGAAATACTGAAAACTGTGTCTCTATTCTCCTTCCCTACTGTTGTTAGCTATGCTCCCAGAAAGCAAAGCATTATAAACCATAGCCTTGCCTCATGCCTGAAGCAGAGAGAGAGACAGAGACACTAAAAATCTTCTTTTCAGGTTTGAATTATGTTTTCTTTTCTATTGAATTGATATGGTGATTTCTGTTTTGAACTGAGTGAAAGGGAAGTTGGTTTTGCAGTCTTTTCCCTTCTTCCCTCTATCTTCAACCCCTTCCTGTGCCTCCCCATCCCACTGCCACTGTCCTGGCTCCCTCTTCATTACGCCTCACGTGGCTGGGTGCACCAGCTCCTAACTGGTCTCCCAGGCTCTGCTCAAATGACCTCAGCGTGGCATCTACATGAAACAGGCAAACGAAAAGCACCAACAAAACAAGCCCAGTTGAGATTTTGATACCCCTATCCTCCAAAAGATCTCAATAGCTCCCCACTGGCCACAAAATAAAGTTTCAAACCATGGCTATGGCATTTGAGGACACCTGTCATATGATGTCTGGGCTCTTCTCTGTCTGGTGATCTCTTCTCATCTCTTGGTTTTAAATATCACCTATGTGCTAATGATCCCCCAGTGTAAATTTCCTACCTCGACATCTCCCTTAAGTTCCAGCCTGCTTTACATTCACCTGCCCACCTGTCATCTCCACTTTTATGTCTAATAGTCATCTCATCTTAATGTGCACAAAGTAACTCCTGGTCTTTTTCAACAAACTTGCCTGGCCCACAATATAGCCCATCTCAGATACTGGCAGCTCAGCCAGGAAATCTTGGAGTTACCCTTGACCCCTCTATTTCTCTCACATTCTGAATATAACCCTTCAGCACGTCTTATTGGCTCTTCCTTCTAAAGGTATCCAGAATCTGATGCCTCTGATACCTGGGCACCTCCCTCACCATCACCTGGCTGCCTGGTGCCATGTCTGCCCTCACAGAGCATCCTTTTAGAACATGTCCCATTCTACCACTGCTCAGCTCAACACCACCCTCTGGCTCCCTATCCTCTCATGGTAAGACTGTCCCCGAGACCCTACCTGATCAAGACTGCAGTCCAACTGCCCACCTGACCCCTGCACACTGCAGCCCAGCCACACCACCCCATGAACACTCCAGGTTCACCTCTGTCTTAGGGTCATTACACAGCCTGTTCCCTCTGCCTGGAATTCATTCCCTAGAAAAATGCATCAATCATTCCCTCACCTCTTTCAAGATATTGCTCAAATGTCATCTTCCTAATGCCTTACTCTAAATATGCTATTTAAACCTGCCTTTGTATCTCTTGGTCCACTATTCCACTTTTCTTTTCACTCCAAAGCATGCAACACCTTTTGCATACTGCATAATTGATTTATGCATCATGTTTATTGTCTGTCCCTCTTCAGTAGAACATAAGCTCTGTGAGGGCAAATGTATTGTTCTGTTCTGTTCACTGGCACTGCCCAAGCCTTTTTAGTAGTGCCTATTCACAGCAGGTACTCAACAAATATTTGCTGAATAAATGAATGAATGAATGAATGAATCAGGACTCATGCTGTTTTAGCTACCTTATCTCCCACTATTTCCTTCTGTCTAGAATATAGCTAGAGTGAATTATTTGTCATTCTTTTATCACACACGTGCAAACTCTGTACTTTTGGTTATGCTACCAATGCTGCCTCCAATACTCTTCCTCCCACCTGCCCCCACAAAAATGCAATTTATTTTTCTAGATTCAGCTCAAATACCATTCCTTCCCTCCCTCCTTCCTTTCTCTCTTTTCCTTCCTTCCTTTCCTTTCTCCCTCTCTCCTACACTAACTAAACTCCATGTCTTTCTTCTTTCCACAAACATTTTAGCATCTTTCATGCAGTATTTACTATGGTAGCCATGGCTGATTTGAAAAATCAGACACAGTTCGCACCTTCAATTAGCTGACAGTCCACTCAAGTTTTCTCCAGTGCCTCTATATGAATAAATCACTCTATGCTTCTCTTTCTGGGTGGCAGCTTGAGACACTGAAGAGAGCAGGGGCTCTCGAGTTACCAGAAACTGAGTGTGTGTTCTAGCTCCACCGCTGATCACGGGCTCGCTCACAAGGCTCAGCCTCGTTAAGCTCCTATCCTCCATCTATAGCATGAACATAATAATTCCTACAAATTTGATAATTTGTCTAAATATTTAATAATAATTATATGCAATATACTAAAAAATTAATAACAAATAATGTGCCGATGTCCTTTTAGCACGTAGTTGGCAGTCAAGCATGGAAGTCCCTGCCCCTTCCCTCCAGCACCCTACTCCGCCTCACTCTGTAAGTTATTTAGTAGTCTGCTTCCCACGAGGTGTTAGTCCCTGTAGAACTCCCTGGAGTGCACAGCTTTGCCAGGGCAGGCTGCGATGCAGGAGAGCTGAGGAACGAATCTCCTTTCCTTCCCTGCATGCCCCTCATTTGCCCTGTTGGCTTCCGTGTACGAGCCCCCCAGTACTCCTCACCCTCAGTCCAAGCCCTCCTCTACCATTCTTCTGCTTTGTGCTCCTGCCTTAGAACTCCTCCCTCTCCCACTCTGCTCCCTTGGCCCCGCCCCTCCCCCCACACTGCCTCCAGCCCTCTTCTCCTTCCCAGGGTTCCAGCACAATCCTCCCCTCCTCGCCTCTTGATCATCACTCTCTGTCAGGCTCCTGTCCTCGCAGACCAGCCAGGGGAAGTTTTATTGATCTCCCCGTAATGCCTGAGTGCCTCTGAAGGTTAAGGTCAACAAGAGTAAAGCATCCTGCTGAACCACAAAACCTAAACTCCCCTTTAGTAGAAGGCGGTATCAATTATTCAGAGCTGTCAGATCACAGGGCGCTCGCAATCTGGCCACGATGAGCAGGAAAGTGTGGGACAGTCATAAGGAGGGTTCGTGTGGGGAAGACCCGTGCGACTGGGCTGCGCTCATGGCCCGGGAACCTCCCGGTGCTGCTGGAAGCTGACAGTCGTGGCCAGAGTTGGCCACAGGAAAAATGATGCCTGATACAGTCCCATAATGAAGAGAGACCATCAAAGAAGCTGTTCACGTCCAAACAATCTTCTAGGCTTTGATTATTTTTCTTATCTCCCATAATCCCACATGTAGCTCACCTTAATTTCTCTGCTTGCTTAATAATTAGGCACCTGGGGTCTGTGAGTTCTACATAAACCAAAATAAATTCAGATGATGGTGGGTTTCACTTGTCACTTCCACTATGCCCTGGCTTATTTTGCTGACATGTTAGAGGCTCCTGTGCCATTCCAACAGTAATAGTGGAATATTTTAGATAAAAATACACAGGAAACAAAGAGCTATGAATTAGAAGTCTAGGGAATATCTCACCAACTTCTTCATTCCAAAGAAATAAACGATCCATCCAAGTCAAAGTTATCACGAGCACGCCCAACTCACCCCCAGGCCTTTGCACAGGCAGCTGCCCTGCTGGAAACTCTCTTCCCTGCCCTCACCTGAATAATACCCCCTTGCCCTTCAGGACTATCCCTGGATGTCTCTTCCTCTGGGCAGCCCTTCCGTCTGGCTTAGAAACCCCTTTCATATGATCCCAGTTCTTCTTATGTTATAAAATCACCAAATTTATGATACTATGTGATAATTCCACTAGAAGCAGTATAAGACAGAGTTATACTGAGTATAACTAGTATACTTAGTTATACTAAGACAGGTTACAGGCATAAATTCAAGAAAACACCTGGATAGAGAGTGACTCTATCACCTGCCCTCTCAGTCTTCTGATAGGTAAATATGGCAATGATAGCAATAGTCTCTACCTCAAAATGTCATGCTGATGATTTAATAAGCAAGCACATATAAATTACATAGAAAAGGCCTAGCACATAGTGAGCACTATATAAGTATAGCTGTCATCATTATTATTTTGCCTGTGCAAGCTCTGTCAGGGCAAGAACCATTATTATGTTATTTATTCTATACCCTGTGCCTATTCCAGAGCCTGGCACATTCCCCTAAGTAGCTGTTGAATCAAGGAATGCTCTTAAGACAGGAGTACAGCTCCAGCAGTAACCTACTCAGTGCCTCTGGCTAGAATCCTTTTAGCAAGGTCATAGGAGAAATTCTCCACAACTGTTTTGCAGTTCTGCATATTTTGCAGGTATTTTTACAGATGTTTGTAGAGCACTATCTCTGCAAGACAGAGATAGTGTCTCCCTGCTGAGCAGTGGACATGTTTTCTTTAATGTCCAGTGTCTTTAATAATATCCCTTTCCCAGGGAAAGATTGGGCACCTTTGCTTGCAGACCATTATAAAAGATTAAGGTTCCCTAAACTTGGAGTTACCCAGCTGCAATGCAAACCTGAGCATCTGACCTCTATTTGGGCTGCTCTGGGTCCCCTCTATGGATTTGGGGTGCTTAGGGAGCACGGGGAGCTGATGTGAACTTGAAGCTCATGCCACTGGCTGTGTCAGAGTAATAAAGTCTTTTTTCTCAGACCCAGGAGTCTTGTGTCCTCTGCCAGCATCCATGGAATGACGGCAGGTTTCATTTGTTAGCTTGACAATAGGATAAAATCTCAGCTCCCCCACAGTTCCTGACAGTTTTTGGTAACAGAAACGGGATACTGACAGAGGATGGCTTTCTGGAAGAGAAAGGACGTGGGCTTCACAGGCTATTAGAGGATATGAAGTGACTCCGTGGGATTCTGTAGCAAATGCTACTTCACACTGGTGGGTGGGGGAGTGAGTAGGGTCTCCACTGTCCTACCTATTAATGAAGGTTTAGGGGTTGAGGGGTGAGAGGCAGGGCTGAAACAGCCTTGAAAGACGATTTGGTTGTAGCTTCCACTCCTTGGGGTGGGAGGAGGAAGAGGTGCTACCATGACACAAGGGCAGCCACCAGCTGGCACTATGGCTATAGCTCTGAGCCCAGGAGTCCCGGAGCTGAGATGAATGGTATCAGCAATGAGAATACAGAACTCTGAGTGGTTCGAACACATGAGTGTCTTGGCCAGTTAAGGCTGCTATAACACATTACCACAGACACAGTGGCTTGAAGAACAAACATGTTTCTCAAGTTCTGGATGGTGGCAGGTCCAAGATCAAGGCCCTGGCAGATCCGGTGTCTGGTGAGGGTGCGCCTCCTGGTTTTCACACGGCTGCCTTCCTGTGTCCTCACATGGTGCCGAGTAGAGAGAAAGGGAGCTCTCTTGTGTCTCTTTCTAAAGTGCTCTGATACCGTTATGAGAGCTCCAATCTCATGGCCTCAGTTACCTCCCAAAGGCCCCATCTCCAACCACTATCCTACTGAGGGTTAGGGCTTCAACATATGAATTCTGGAAGGACACCAACGTGCGGTCCGTGGCAGTTAGAGATGCGTTTGGTTGACTGGGCTTTGCTTATTGACACAGACCTCTTCTCCACATTCACACCTCTCGAGCCTTCCCACCCCTCTGCTGTGACCTCAGCTGCTCTAAGGACAAAGATGATTAGGGGTGGAGCTGAGATCTCTTGGTGCCCAAGGGGGACTGAAGGACTTATGCACCCATGCAAGTATGCTAAGGAACCCTGAGGAGGGACAGGACTCAAAACAAAATGACTCTGTTGGATCTGGGTCACTTATATAGGTGCCCACAACAAGGGCCTGTTCTCTCATAAGACCAACCAGAATCAAGTTGCTGGTGGAGCCTACACCAACCTGACTGACCGCTCATGTGTGAATGCTTCATCGTCCTAGATGTGGCAGTACGTCCACTATCCTTGACGGGGCACACAGTAAAATACTATGTTCCCAAAGCAGGGGCTACCACCACATTCCAGACCTGGTGACTCCTGCCAAAAGCTGACCTGTTTGTCTCACAGTGGGGGAGGCCACACTGTATGGGGCACTGCCCCTGCCCACTCCTGCAAGACTGACTCCATCTGACCCTCGACCCCGCTTCAGGGCTCTGGGTGCTGTCTCACTGCTGTGGTCACTCCTGCAGGGCACAGTGTTGCTGTTCCAGTGTAGTAAGATTCTTCTATCTCCACTACCGTGGCCCTTGAAACCAATCGGGGTCATGTTTTGGGCTTTCTAGAACATTTGCAGTCTAGCAATGCTCCACCTTTCATCACAAAAATAACTCGGCAATGGGCTGATGGCCAAGGTATTTGAGGGGCTTTAATTCTCCCTATCACCCACAGCTATCTGGCGCTAATGAGCATCGGAACAGCCTCTGATACACGGAATCAGAAAGATTTCTACTCTATTTCCCTTGCTTCCTCCCAGTCCACATGACTTAGCAGGGCACTTTGGTCCCTCAGTATGGCTGTTCCAAGAAAGAAACCCTTTCCTTTCAGAAACTTCCTGGATAATGAGCAGGAAAAAATAAAAGGGGAGGGATAGAAAACCTTTTTCTGAAAATTCAGGATTTCTCCCTGACCATTCCTGGCTATGATGTTCTTTCCTTCCCCTAACAGCAGCCCTGGGCTGGCACGTTGGTCCACCTTTTGGGTGGGAGCAGAGCCCAAAGGGATTCGGAGGATTCACACTTAATTCTGGCTCAGCCACCTGACTTCTCTTTCTGGAATGACATGATCCTACATCCAAAACTGATGGCCACTTGGTTGAGTGCACCAAGCGGGTTGTCCAAATCCTCCTACAGTGGTCCACACAGGCCAAAGTGGGGGACATAATGTATCTCCGTCAGTTTTAGAAAAAAATATCCTTGACACTCTGTATCTGAACCTTCTGGATGAAAGGTCCAGATATCACTGGAAATGACTGGAAAAGCTGAAGTTAGAGCCACTGGATGTGACAGATCAATTTTGCAGAAATTGAGAACTCAGGCACCTAGGAAGGAATGCCAGGCTCTGGAAGGTACAGGCAGGAGGGGATATGACTGATCTTTATTCTTTTCTTTCTTTCTTTTTTTTTTTTTTTTTTTTTGAGAAAGTCTTGCTCTTTTGCCTGGGCTAGGGTGCCATGGCATTAGCCTAGCTCAAGGCAACCTCAAGCGATCCCCCTGCTTCAGCCTCCCGAGAAACTGGGAATACAGGTGCACGCCACCACACCTGGCTATTTTTTTTCTATTTTTAGTAGAGATGGCGTCAGCTCAGGCTGATCTCTAACTCCTGACTTCAAGCTATCCTCTCACCTCGCTCGGCCTCCCAGAGTGCTAAGGATTACAGGAGTGAGCCACCGCATCCGGCTCGATCTTTTGTCTTTTAGAATCACCCCAGAAACCTTCATCATGAGGAAAATGACCTGGTACAGCTCTCCCAGACTGTTGCAAACACCTTCATTTGACTGGCTGCAGGGCTCGCCACCATCTCCTGACTGCTCTCACTGAAATTTGGCGGCCACTCCCCTTAAACTGAGCAGTTTATCAGGAACAGGCCACAGTTCCTGGAACTTCATCACAAAACACCTGCCAACATCTGCCATTGTCTTCCCCACCCCCTCCCATAGCCTCTGTTCCATGACTCCATGGGACAGATTAACACCACCAGCAGAGGACATGGATATAGCCTCAAAAAATAGGGACTAGACTCAATTATTCAAAGTGAACTGAAAACCCTAAGTCGGACTACATCAGAGGTACTCGTCAACCTGTGATACTGGATTGCTGCAGGTCTTACTTAAGGATTCCCCCAAATTGTAAACAACACTTTCCACATAGGGGTACCAGGAAAAACCTTAGGATTATACTTCTCTTGTGGAAGCCAGGCCTTCACTTGCCCCCCTTTTGAACACACTGCGACTTTTACACTGTAGGGGTGCTCAAAAAGAAAATTCAAGTATTTAAGGAGACACCACCTTCATCCTGGAAGGCACTCAGATCAGCCACAATTCACTGGCCAAGATTGCTACAGATAAGAGAATTGCCCTAGACTGCTGCTCTGCATGCAAGGCAAGTCTGTATGATCTCTAGTACATACTGCTATACCTGCCTCAGACAAATGGAAAGCTCAATACAGAAACTTAAGGAAAATTTTGCCCTTACTTTCTCAGGTGAACTCTGATCATTACAGCATGTATGTATCTGGTTAGGTCTGGCAACCTAGGGAACAGGGTTGAAGTCATTCAACACCATAGAATAGCCTTGTCCTGCAGGAGGCATGATGCTAGTACCTTTAATTAAATGTTGTATGAGACAAACTGAATGGATTTGGCACCAGGCTCTGTCAGTCAGATTAATAAGAGTGGCTGATGAAGGGGTGAACTCGTGAGAATGTTCACCAAAAGAGAATTAAGGGTGAGTATTGTTGGGAGGCAATTCTTTATGGGTATCTTGTATCTCTGCACATCTTTTGAGTATAAACACAGACTATCTTTCAAGGATGTTTGAATAGTGAAGCACTTTAAGATACAGATAGTGTCTCCCTCCATGGCACGGGGCAGATTGTTACGTCCAGTGTAATAAAGAGAATGCCTCCCTCCCAGGAAATGTTGAACACGGAGTTGGCTAGCAGCCCATTACAAAAGACTTGGGTTTGCTAAACTTGGGGGTACACAGTTGTGGTGCCAACCGAGTTTACAGCACCCAACTGGACCATACACATCAACCTCTTGGGACCTGGGAGACAAAAGGCGCTGACATAAACAGGAAGCTCATGGTGCTTGCCGTGCCATGAGTAATAAAGACCTTTGTCTCTGACCCTGGAGTCTCTAGTCCTCTGCCAGCTTCCCTGAAGCAGTGGCAGGCCAACTTGTTACCCCAAAAATAGGGTAAAATCCCAGACTCTTCACAGTTCTTGAATAGGTCACTGTGATGTCTTAACAGGTGAGGGTTCCTGTTTCTCTTCCAAAAGACGTCTCTGCCCCTGTTGCGCTGACCATCAATCAAATCCAAAGCCTACTTTAAATGACAAGAACTTGCCACAGTGGGACAAAATCAGCATAAACAGGTAAGTGACAGGAATCCTCTAAATGCCCACTTTTTACTTGTGTGCTGGGGCACATTGAGCTGCTTGATTTGTGGGGATGCCAAACCTCACATTTCAAAATGCAGCTTCACTCATTAACATTCACAAAAGTTTAATTTATCTTCTTTGAAGCTCTGTTGTTTCAGATAAAAAAACAAATTGGGGTGGAGGGCGGGATGTGCACGTGTCTCCCTCAGACTAAAGCTGCTGATTTCAACTTGACATTACAAAATTTGTTGATACAAATAAATTTTTGTTTCTCTGACATGTGATTTTTCTCATCAAAGACTAGAGTTATACAGAGGAAGTTACTGAAGCCAGTGCTAAATTATGACTTAAGATTTAATACCTGCAGTTCTGGCTCACCTGCGTGGTGTTCTCTGTGGCCAGAGCACCTCTTCAGTCCATCCTTCTACCACCCACGAGAGTCTGCAACTTGTCTCAAAGCATCACGGGGCAGCAAAGTTCCCTTCCCTGCCTGTGCCACTTTCCCTGTGCACTGAGCCACCCAAGACACTTCCTGAGTTCTTTTTATGTTCTGTGTCTCTAAAGACTGCTAAATTGGGTCGGATGTGTGGGATTAAGCTCACCTCATAAAATTTGCTTGAGAAAATCTCAGATCCATTAATGCTTCATAAAAATTTTACAAGGTTTCTGCTAAAGGAAGGAAAACAAACAGAGGTGGTGTCGGCATCTAGGCGCTCTTTAAATCAAACATTCTCTCTCTAATGCATTTTTTTTATGGCACCAATCAGAAAAGCAATCAACCATGAAGCCTGTGGCTTCTTCTGCTTCCATTCCTAGAGCAAAATTTCTAGGATCTTTAAGCATTCTGCGTGAAGCCACAAGAGAAGCTTCTCTATTAATATTTATATGTATATATATTATACACACACATATATTCACCTATCTATCCATGCATTCATCTCTACATCCCTCAGAAAAATTCTTTGACTCTAAAAAAGTCCATATTGAGATTAAAACTTCCTATCCTCCACTTTGAGATTAGGAAACCAGGATAAAATGATAAATTAATCTTATCCATTCTGAAATGCTCCAGGGTGGGAGAGGTATACATAGAAACGGTGGGCATTTAAGACTAGTGGGATGGCAATTAAATACTCTCACATTTATTACATTTATTTTTATTTGTATTATTTGTGGGAATAAATGGCAATAAAATAAATCACAGGTAACAATCGTGCTCCAGGGTTTAAGAATGCTCTAGTCAGGGAGACATTTCAAAACGATCTTAGCACAGTGAACATTAGGAAAAGGGCAGCTGATCCACATCCACAGTGGTCCTGACCTCTGTAGTCCGGAGCAGTGGGACTGAGAACAGGCTGTGGCTGAGTGCCCAGGTAACAAATGCACCTGTGAGAGGGAGGCTGGAAAGGGACTGGTCTCCTGGGATGAGCCGACAGACTCTACCAAGTCGTATTACTTCCCCTCTCAAAGCCAGGGCCTCTGAAACTTGCTTTCTCATAACAGACAAGTGACTAGAATATAGAAGCAAGAATAACACTACCAAACATTGGGCAGACTTTTTTCTTTTGTCTTTCATATATATTGTAATTATCTGATCCTCAGAACAACTTTGTGAAGTAAGGCAACTATAATATCTTAGAAAGAAAACAAGATTTGCACTAAAATAAAAATTGGTTCTAGCATGGCCACCTTGTAGCTTACATGACCTCAGACCTCTATAAGCCTCAGTTACCAAACATGTAAATTAGGGATGCTATTACCTACCCAGAACATGATTAACAGGATTAGATGAGATAACACACAGGATACAACACAGACAGCACAAAATAGACGCTTGAGGAATAAAGCATGTTCGCTCAGCCTTTCGTACAGTTAAGGAATCTGACGACACAGAGCTCATTGTGGCAGAGCCTTGAGTTCAATGTGTCTTCTGGTTCTGAGCCCTGAACACTCCTTATTCCATGACCCAGGGCCTTCTGGCCCAGCCTCTGGGCCCCACAGCCAGAGGCTGACCTTGGTGAGAAGGGAAGGCCACTGTGTCACACACAGCGCCCACCAGTGAGTGGCGACCCACCCAGCTATTGGAAGTGAGTGGAAACGCGGATCAGAGAGCAATGTCCTGCCTGGAAGGAAGGGCCCCTGCAGACGGCGTCTTGGAGACAGAAATGAAGAGGACTCTGTATTCAGCAGTAGCCCGAAGCCTAGAGGGGACTTCCCACGGTTTCCACATTCCTAGGCACGTCCCTGCTTACCACAACTGGAAATTCCAGCCAGAGACCCAAGGCAATGATAAAGTATCATAACTTGTCCGGGAAAGCCTGCCGAAACCACCCTCGCTGAGAAGAAATCAATCCAAACATCAAGCTTGTCATCTTTCTCCAGCTCCCCAAGTTCCCAAATGCCTTTTTAATGTGAATGGCTCTAATCGTATCTTTAATAACTAGGACTTTCAAATGCTAGAGGTCACCATTCCGCCGTAGGTGTGGGGGCACCGGGTTCTCCCTGCCATTCAGGTATGGAAATGAAAAGAAGCGATCATCCGGGGCAGAAAAGCAGCACATGCCGTTCCCTGTTCTCTGCGCCTGGCTCTGGCCAGGCCTCCGGAGTGCTGGCTAAAGTGCGTCTGTGGCCTGTGCAGAGAGCTTTGTTCTGAAGAAAATCAATGGCAGACTCCCTGACACCAGGTATTAGACATCCTAGAGATGCTGGCTTCCCCGCCTGGCCCTGGGAGTTCCTGGGTATGTTCAGAAAGGAAGTGCATCCACTCAGCCTCTGCCTCCGCAGGTTTTGTAAATAATTCAGCAAGGCAAGGACAGAGCTATCTTAAGAACAGGCTTCGGGGGCTGCCTTGCCCCAGGACTCTTAGATGTCACAGAGCGCCCCTCTGGTCATTTTGTGCTGTTATTTTTAAAAGCCAAAGCATGGACTTTATATTTAGGAGGAGGATATTTTGGAGTCTGTGGGCCAGAGTAGTGGTAAGTCACCTCGGAGCACTGGGAGGGTGGGAGGTGGAGCTGCTCCTACAGCTTGTCTTGATGGAACGTACCCAGCACAGCATCCGCCCCTTAGGAAAGATGGTTTCTTAAGACGCTTTGTTCTTTTATCATGTGTGTATGTATCTTTTGAGTTTTTTCCTTTCCTAGAAACTATTGTCTTTGTCCTTCACTTGTAATTTGTCTTTCTGGTCATCTACATTTTTCCCTTTATATATTTGAACACTTTTTAAAAACACATTTGAGGGAGCACGTTTTCTCCCTAATGCCTCTCCAAGGAGCGGGGAATGCCTAGAAGTTGCCATAGTGCCCCTTTGCAGAGCCCAGCCAGGATCCATGCATGCTAGTAATTGGGACAAAAGATCAAGTAGCCGATCAACATGCAGGGAAAATTTCAACCTCATTACTGTTCCCAGCAATGCAATTTAAAACAATGACGTGGCATTTCCACCTATCAAACTAGCAAACCTCAACAAAATGACAACAGGCAGCATTGGCCAGGGGGTGTCAGCGTGAAGAACCCGGCAGGCCGATGCTGAGGCTACGGCTGGCAGTGCACAGGGCGTCTGTCTCAAGGGCAATCTGACAGCAGGCGTCAAAAAGCACTGCTGTTTGCATATTCTCTGCCACAGTGGCACCGGAAGAATCTATTCTAAGGAAGTAATCATGGTTGTGAATGAGGACGTAATGACGAGGACGTTCATTTGAACAGTAGTTACAACGTCCAAATAATCAGAAAGAGCCTAACTCTCCAACCACTCAGGATCACTACTTAAATAAATGATACCCCATCTATAAAATAGAGTATTTTATAGCAATTAAAATATAACATGAAATGGTTAATGACATGGACAGATATGATATATATATATATATGTGATATGAGTAGGTAACAAAAGATTACATAATATATTCATTTTGTAAATGAAAAATATAATTAACTATGTAACTGTATAATATAATGATTGAAGCATATATACTTCTATGTTACCAATGATTAACTCTGGATGGGGAATTACAGATGGTTTTAATTTTTCTGTTTTGTTTTTGTTTATCACTACTTCCTAAAACTTTCCACAACAAACACTATGCTTTCATTAAAAAAAAAAAATGTATTCTATAAAAGCTGACTGAGTGCAGTCTTTGTGCCAGGCCCCTGGACGAAATTGCTTCCATCAGACGTGCAGGCTCCCGGGAGGTGCTGAGAAAGGGAAGATGTCCACAGTCCTGCTGTACTATCCGGAGCCCTGGGGAATCCAACTTGCTGGCCCAGCGGGGACCCAGTGAAGTACATCAGAAAACAGATCATCTTGTTCAGAGAGCCAGAGTCTCTGAACACATCCAGGTGAAGGCTTGGCCTGCAGCCTTGGTGCCGTGATGCAAAGGAAGCTAAGCAGTGTCCGTGGTCCCCCTGCCTTCCAGGCCCATGTCAGAGCAGCAGACAGGTCCTGCCTCTCCCCGACTCCTGCACATCTACTGAGGCCGCCTGCCCTGTCTGGTGAGTGAAGCGTCCTGTGCTATCTGCAGTGCCTGTGTCTAGTTCCCAAAACTGCTGATCTCTGATTCTGAGGGCAGCCCATGCCAGGAAGCACCCTGTCAAGTAGTTGTTTTAGGGAAAAGGAGGTCTTACTCTAAATCACAGATCTGCTAGCATTTAGCCCTGAGGAATAGTGTTTGAAGATGCTGCTGCAACCCTCTGACTTGATTTATTTCATTGCGAGCTATTAAGTAAAAGCCATTCACCTCATCTACCTAACACACAAACTTGCTATTACCAGAGATAGTGGCTGCTCAGGAGAGCAAGGAACAGGCTGGATTTCTCCATCTCTGTGGAGTGGCTTGGTTCATGGGATTCAGTTGTAAGGTCTACATTCTCTTTATGGCACACCATTTATGTCTCTTCCTCTCTTTCCCACGTGTGATTGCTTTATCTTCTCTTCTCTTGGTTTATTAAACTCTTTTTAGCCTACCGACAATTTTCTTTTTTTTTTTTTCCTCTCCTGTTTTCTCCTCTTTTTTAATTAGAAAGTGAATGGATGCTCTACAGTAGCCTGGGTACTTGTGATCTTTCTGTATTTTGCCCAGTACTGACCCTCAGCCAGATTTAATGCTGCCCAGACCAGCAATACCAAAAAAAAAAAAAAAAACAGACCACAGAAAGCCACCAACTGAAGGACATTACTCGCCTAGAAAAAGCCCCCTCCTTCAAACTAGGAGGTAGAATTGTCTCTTTTCCCAAAGGTTTTAACATAATTTTAATGCTGCATTTCACTGTATTTCATGCCCTCTCAGCAGATGTAGTGGTCTTCAAAGGCCTGTTCTCAACACTAACTGTGCACATGTGTACACATGCACACATACATTACACAAACCTGGCTTCCCACATTCAGAAAGTCTTGGATACCACATCCACCCCTGTAACTAGGAAGGTAGATCTCAGTTTTAGTCCTAAGATATATTGTGAAAACACCTTACAAAAATACGAAAACAAGAGCGTTTGCCTCTATTTTTGGAAGGCTTAGCACCTCATTTTCCACATTTATTGCAAAATCAAAGAAATGTTCCTGCAACAGACCATCCAGTCTTTTCCTGATGTCTGAAAACCAAGCAGGGCCTGACTTCTCCACCCCATCCTCTTCCTTGCTAGCAGCTGGAGGAACTTGAACTAGTTGCTTTCTAGCCAGGAGCCAAAATGAGTGGCTACCTTCTGATTTTTCAAAATTGTTAAAACTGGCCCCAAAGAAACCAGTTGGTAAGTGTTTCCAGTGTGAGGCCTTTAAATCTACACGCCGACTCAAGAGCAGGATAACAACAGCAAAATAACTCTAAGCTGCCTTTCCTTTCTGTACTCTCGAGGCTGCAGACCTAACACGGTAGAATTTGTTAGGTAGGAAGAGAGAAATAGAGAAGCTATGGCCCACCAGTCAGAGCTACCACAACCCAAGAACCATGTTTGCTTCTTTATAAAGTATAACCTATTGCAACAAGTGTCAAAAAATGCAGCCACACCATTTAGAAGATCTCTGAATCTTAACCCTTAACAACCAGGTAATGAGTACTTACAGTTGATAGAGACATTTTACAAATACAGAGACCTGTTTTACTACACGTAGAAAGAATTTGAGGCCACTAAGTCATGGCTGAGGGGTAGCTGAGAGAGAGAGAGGGTGACCATAAAGTTAAAGGGCCCATGAGTTTGCATGCATTGATTCAAAGCACTCAAAATGTTTATCAAGTGTATGTGTATAGGGATATACATATGTGCATGTATGTATATACACACACAAATACAATGAAAATAGGGTTAAACATGTAGGAAGTACACAGATGAACACAGAGTCCTTGCTCTGAAGGAAACTGGATTCTGGTAGCAAGGCACACATACAAACATTTACAATACAAGTTTGAAGGTAGTAAATACAACTAAAAGTTATGAGCAGATTAAGTGTCAAGGGTGCTCAGAGGTCCCTGGAGGCAGGGAATGAGACAGAGAATCAGAGGTGCTTTCATGGGGAGAGGGGCATTTAGGCTGTCCTTGAAGGATGTTTAGGATCTGGGTTGGGGAGGGAAGTACTTGAAGAGGAGGGATCTATAAGCAAGAAAACAAGGGCGATAAAGGATAATTTATTATCAGACTTGTTAGGAATAAGACCAGGGTGTCACTTTCTTATTGTGAACTTTTATAGGTCATGTACTATCTGCTAATACAAATCACAACTTTTGACCAATCAAAGCAGAAATTGCATGACTGTGACTTTGGGTAGAAGCGCTTGTCTTCTTGGTGGGTGGCACAGAGGGCAGGAGTAGTGGGTGGAAGTCGGACTTCTACAATCGGGATTTCCCTGCATCTCTAGAGTCCAGACCACTGTCCTGCAAGCCCCTCTCCTTGTTTCTGTGGGGAAGGTTCCTTATTTGGACAAGCAGGTTAATAGGGTGGAGAGGGAGCATCTGCTTCAGAGGAGGCTGTCGAGTGAAAGGCAGTAACACTGTCTCCAAACTAGCTTTTCATAGGCTCTTACTTATCATTTAATTTGGCTGCAGTGTATGGAATTAGGCTAATGGCTGTTAAGTGGCTACGGCACAAACATGGTCCATCTGCCGAGAAGGCTCCAGGCCATTGTCTATTTCAAAGGCTAAGGAAAAAAAGATGAGTGAGACACACTGTCACACTAAGAGCCTCATCAAATGCCTTTTTATTTCCCCTCTGATCTTAGTCCTTTCAACACTAGTGATTTTCATGGTACCGTATTAAGAACTCAAAATCAGGGCCTAGCTGCTGGGCCACCACCAGAGTGAAAATCGCCTGTCCTTGCTTACGCTACAGGACATTGCCGTGGAGAGCTGCCTGGGCAGCAGTGGTGTGAGTCAGCCCATTGCCAACATTGTAGACCAGCAGCAATGGCCAGGGCACTGCGGAGAACACAAGAAAGGATGCTTGACTTCAAGTCACTTCCCATCTCAGATAGAAAGGAAGACCGAGGACGAGCCTGAGGAGTTCTAACACGTGGCCAACATCGTCAGGAGATCCAAGAGGACTACAAAGAAGAAGAGACACCGTGTCTGGAAGATCAGAGGAGGGTCACAGAGAAGAATTTTTTGAGTTGGGTTTTGAGGAGAAGAACTAGCTTATATTGATGGAACGTTCACTATATGCCAGACAGGCTAAATACAGCATCTAATTTAACTCCCACGGTACCCTGATAAAGTAGGGGCCATTATCCCCCCATGACAGATTAGTAAACAGGGGCTTAGACAAGCGCCATCACTGGATGTGCCCCCATCCCGTGTTCTTTTTAAGCTTAGGCAGGACCTACACATGCCAAGAAGAGGGCGGGTGAGCGAGATTTTCAGCCAGAGGGTATGACATGAACGAGGTGGACGAGAGAAAATCCGGGGTACACATGGTGAGGGCGAGTTGTGTGGTGTGGGTGAAGCAAGAGCACAGAGACAGTGGAGGGAGGTTGGAAAGGAAAGCCGAAGCCAGCCTGCCGCGGCCTGGAGACCCAGGAGAAGGAACACGGATGCCATGGTGGGCCGCAGAAAGGCAGAAGGTGCCCTGGGCCGGGCTTCAGGAGCCTCCTTCTGGGCACCCTGCTGTGGAGGGTGCATTGCAGGGTGAAGAATCTGGAGGCAAAACGCCAAGTAGAGCAAGCTAGGCACGTGGCGCAGAAGGTAGACTTAAAGGGGTGGGCGTCCTATTGTACCCACTCCTGGGACGTGGTGTGGACAGGGAGGGGAAATGAAGTCAATCCACCAATAATGTTCAATTAACATTCTCTGACTATGCTCAAGCAGTGTGCTCCATAGTCAGGATATGGTGGTGACAAAGCAAACAGGGCAGCATCCTTCACTTTAGTGAGGAAAACAGTTACGAGATAATTACAAACAGTAAGTAACGGTGAGTGTGCAGAGTGCTAGGAAAGAGAAGTACACGTAGCCAGGACAGCCTCCGCAGGCTGGGAGGACAGAGGCATAAGAAGGAAGAGGAAATGTCCATCAAACATTAGCACAGAGCTGCCTGCTCTTCCAGGAATTTTGAAAATGACCTGAAAGGCTGATGGTGCTAGCCCTGAGTGGGGCTGGACCTTCAAATAATACCAGACATTTTTCCTGACTCAGGAGGAGGGGCCTCAGAGACCGTGGGAGCGGGGAGTCACTGCTCTAGGTACAGGACCAGTGCTCAGCATGGACCAGAAACAAGACCTCGAATCCCCAGTGATGCCAAAGCCCATAATGTCTCCAATCACACTGGAGTTTCTTTTTCGCAATATCTAAAACTCAACTGAGATTGCTTTTCTATCTTAGGAAATATAAGTAAGGACAAAGAAACAGGCACTAGGATCTGAGTCTAGGACAGTGCTTTGTTCTAGACCCCGAGGATACAGCAGTGAACAAAACAGAGCTCCCACCCTTGTGCAGCTCAGGGTCTGGGGGGGACAATAGACAATATATAGATAAGTAATAAATATATAGACTATATAAGCACTCCATTTCATTGCAGCACTATTCACAATACCCAAGATATAAAACAACCTAAATGTCCACGAATAGATGAATAATTGAAGAAAATGTAGTGTATAAATACAACAGAATATTCAGCCTTAAAAAAGAAAGAAATTCATTCAGCCATATGCGACAACATGGACGGACCTGGAGGGCATTATGCTGTGTGACATAAGCCAGGCACTGAAGGCGATTACTGCATGATGCACTTATTTGTGGCATCTACAATAATCAAAGTCATAGAATCAGAAAGCAGAATGGTGGTTCCCAGGGGCTACAGGGGGGAGAAATGTGGAGTCGCGGTTCAATGGGCATGAAGTCTCAATTATCCAAGAAGACTAAGTTATAGAGGTCTGTTGTACAACGATGCCCCTGTCATTAACAACACTGTATTATACACTTTAAAAAGTTTTAAGAAGGTAGGTATCACATTAGGTATTCTGACTACAATAAAATAAAATTTAAAAACTAAAGATATATGAACATGCCTGGCGGTAGTGAGCGCTACGGAGCTGCCCAGAGTCGGGGTGGTGGGGTCATTTTATAATGGTGGTCATCGAAGGCCTCCCTGATATGTTGCTGTCTTGAAAGAAGTAAGAAAAGGAGCCACTGAGGTACAAATGGGAAGATTTCTAGACAGAGTAAACAGCAAGCACAAAGGCCCTGTGGCTTCAAGAGGCACTAATTTTAGTTTAAACAACCATTCTTCCTGGAGGCAAAAACAAATCAACTTTCTGAGAAACACTTCCTTGTCTGTCAACAAGAATCTGTCATCAGAGAAATAGCATTATTTTGGTAAACAAAAACGGCTAAGTGTTGTGAGGTCCCAAAAATAAACTTTTGGATATAATCATGATTGGGCATAACTTTTACTATGATATCATGCTTGGAGTAGCACTTTATTGCCAAAAATATGATTGCATGTATCATCTTACCATTTAATAATAACAAGACAATAATAACAATAATAATAACAGAATTAATCTTAGTAGTAGCTAATGTTTATTGGGTGCTCACTTTATATCAGGATCTGTATCAAGTGCTTTCAATGCATTATCTCATCTGAACCTCACCTAAGGAAGAAAAACGCAGGCTTAGAGACGTAAATTAGACTAATCACAACATCAGTAGGTGGAAACGCCATTACTTACATTCAGATCTGACCGATGCCAAAGTCATTGTTATTAACTGGGATGTTAGCAACCCCCATCTAGGTACTGACTGGCATCACATATGAGGAAACAAGGCCCCAGAGAGCTAAAGCACTAAAATAAATCGACAAAACCAGTGCCCCGACATACCTCAGGGCCTGTGCCTCACAAATGTTCCATTCACTCTGAATGCTTGTTATATACTTCTATCACCCCTGCTTCCCCCCCCCCCCGCCCCTTCCTTCTTTTCTTCCTTCATCGACAACTTTTTGAGAGCTTGTGAGTGCCAGGTGCTCTGTAGGTGCCAGGATTCAGTGAGGACGGGTAGATACAGTCCGTGGCGACGAGGGCCAGGAGGAGTGCAGAGCTCCCTGACCCTTAGAGTAGATAGGACTCCACAGGCAAAGGGAGTTCCTCAGGCAGACCCAAAAGTTATCCCACACTTAATGTGTAACTTAAAGAGGATGGACAACGAAACCAGGTAGGAAGGTAAACCCAGCTCCTCAATGTCAGGGGTGGGGGAGAATATAATACAGCATCACGTAAAAACACATCAAAACCATCATCCTCCAAAACAGAAGACCACTTCCCAGCTAGCTGTCTGGAGTCCGGAGACAGAAGAGAAGCTGCAGAACAGAGCATGGCTCTTTGAGCTCCCGCAGCTTTGGCAATGAGATGGCTGTGTTACCAAGAAAGTCAAAGAAAGCTCTTTGGGGCTCACCCGGTGAACGTCTACCATCTCAGATGGAGGGGAGCAAGTTTCCAAGGAGCCAGCAGGGTCGAGTGCATCACCAGAACCACACAGAGTCGCCTGTGGGGTGGGCCTCCCTCCTCTGCTCCTGCTCCATCCCCCACCATTAGGGAATGAACAATTGACAATTACGGAAAATCTGAAAAGTGCAGTCAATGTGGGGCAGTAATCCCCGACCAGCATTAAAACAGTTTACGAAGCTACAATACTTGAAAGAAGCATAGAATTGACCCAGCAACAGTCTGGTCTATCATGGAATAAAGAGAGAGGACTAGATGCAGATGCACGGGGCCATTGTTCTAGAGTAAAGGGGGTTTCCAATCAGTGGGAGGAGGCACACTACTTAACAATACAGAAGAAAACAGCTGGGTCCCCTTCCTGCCTTAAAATACGTTTCAGATGGATCAACAATGAAAAAAAATGTAAATATAACAACCAAAGTATAAAAACCATTGGGAAAATAATTCATCTTGTTCAAATCTTGGAATGGGGCAATCTTTCTAAGCATAAGCTCAGATGCCACAAAGTAATTTGACTACATAAAATTAAACATTTTATATAGAAAAATATACACAATAAACAAAATAAGATCGCAAACAACCAACTGGAAAGTAATTTATAACATATGCAACAGTGGTCAAGTTACCTTAACATGTTACATACTCTGGCAAATCAGTAAGAAAATGTTGAGGGGGGGGAGAAGAAAGGTAAATAATATAAACAAACCATATTTAGAAATGAAATACAAGTGACCAGAAAAGACATAAAAGATGCTAAACTTCATAAATTACATTTCTCACCTACCATTTGGCAAATGGCAAAAGTTTGGAAACATCCCACTACTGGCCAGGTTCTCTGGAAACTTCTATACAAATCCATGGGACTGCACATTCCAGTAACCTTCTTGTTAGGCAATGTTACAATATTTCACAAACTTTTAACTTGTGTACCATTAGTCCCAGTAACTTTATAGCTAGGAATTCACTTTCAGAGATATTTAACAAGTATACAAGAAGATGTTCATAGTAGCCTGTTTTTCAGAACAGAAGAATTGGAAAAACTTGCACATAAATTTGTAAGGAACTAATGAAATAAATTATGGAATCTTAGAAAATAGAATATTATTCAGCTAGGTAAAAGAAACAAGGCTAATGTACACATACAGACATGGTAACATATTGCTAATATACTGCCTGTAAATAAAAGAAATCACAGATCAATAAGTGAGACACATTGCATTTGTGTCAGATTCATATCGTGTGTGCTTTGCATGGTTATAAATCAATGTAAAAGCCTGTGCCAGACTGTGGACTCTTCTGGAGAAGGAGGAGAAAGGTCTCTTCAAGGAAACTTTTCCTTTCTACTTCTTAAAATACTGAACTCTGGCTTTTAGCAATGGGCATTCTTCCTTTTCTTTATCTTTTAAGCAATATTTTTTTAATTTTCTTTTTCTTTTTTTTAATTTCTTCATTCTTCTTTATTTCTTTTATTATTGTTTGTTATACCACTGAATTCCACAAATGAAATTTTATTTTTCTTTTAAAGATCAGCAAAGATCAAGAAATTGCCTACTTGACCTTTGAGGCAATTTATTTTACCTAGATGTGTTCTCCTGTCTAAAACAAGGGCACTGGTACATGCCTGACATCTTTTTGGAGGAAAGCTTCTAGGATTTAGAAAGAAGATTCTTGTTTAAAAAGCACATATGGCTGTCCAGCCCAAGTGCACTAAAGACGGAAGGCATGAAGCATTCATCAGCCGCCGTTTCCTCATTTCTCCCGGCTCCCACGAGTCTCTCCCACGGCCTGCATGCCTCGGCTTCCCAGCCTGTTTATAAAGTCCATCCACCTGATTTATCTCCCCCTACCCCGATTCCCTGGACCGCTTTCTCATTCTCCTCCTGGCCTCCTGAATCTGGCCATAACGTCTGGTTTCTATCAATCTCCCTCTTACGTAACTATCCCCAGTTCATTAGCTGTATACAATGTATAGATACATTCAATCAATCCGCTTGCTCCCTGCCACAGACCGCGCATGGGATATAGTATCCGCCTGCACTGGGAGACATTTAATAGACAAGATTGCTTATCACTGGCAGGAAGAGATTTTCCAGATGCCAGCTATTCATTTTAATACTTCTGTCTCCTGGAGATTTCAGAATGGACGCATCATAGTGGGCAATTATATCTACTCTTCTAAGTGGGACTGCAGGAGGGTTTCAGCAAAGGTGCACGGATGTCAGTGAGAGGTCACTGCACGTTTGGAGACTACCCCACAAGGGAAATTGACAAGTTATGTATGCAATTTGCCCTTTCTTCTGAACAAACGCTGGCTGGCTGATGACTACTTTGGGGTCAGTTCCTTAAATGATTTTGGAAATATTGACAGTTTAGGTAAAAACCTGAACACCAGGTTAACCTGTTAAGTTTGGGTATTTCACTTTTTACTATTTTCAAAGAGGAGTATAGGCTTACGTATGTGTTAAGGGCTAATTCTAGATTCCCTCCCTTCAAACTTTAACCTCAAATGGACCAGAAAAGAGGAGGTGAAAACAGCAGGGAGTCAAGAAGTTGCCCCCGACCACATCTGGTGGAGTAAAGGGTTCTACGTAAACTCCAGGCTAGGTATGCCCATATGTGAGAAAACTAGCATTAGGGCCTCTTCCTGTACTGCTTCACATTAAACAGCTGAATGCATTGTTAGATGTTACAGCAGACCTCTAGCTACATGTGTACACATGCACATGTGTGTGTGTGTGTGTGTTTGTGTGTGGCTATGTGTGCATGACAGCGATGGGAGATGCTAAGAAAATAAGGAAGAGAGAGCCTCTGTTTGTCTTATACAAATAGTTAAAAATTAGACTTGATTTATGCTATTTTGTGAATCTCCCTGAAAGAAAAATGCTGCAAACCTTTAAAACACATACTGCTGTTTTTCTGAATTTGTGCTTGGTGAAAGGGGAAAACAAAAGAAAACCAAAAACAATGAAATTCTGACTACACACCAATGGGACTGTGTTTAGTTCAAAACTCCAGGCATGAAGCCCAAATAGATCCAGGCTGGGTTTTATCCTTACACAACAGGGAAGATGATAAAATGCATTTACTTAGTCTTGCATCATGAGAGCCAAATGATTCCAAACTGAACTAATCCTGTTCTATCCCAGGAGCGGTGTTTGGGTTCTCCACACTACATATGTCAAAATGGTGATGCCATGGCATGATACATTTCCACGACACCCCTTCGAGTGTGATCAGGCATATACTCCAACACATAAATGTGCTGTATACATTTGCTTAAATAAATAATTCATGAAACTACAAATACCTATCCCTGAAGCAGCTTCCAACTCTTAAACACTCTAAGCATGCTCATCCTCATTTTAAATAGGACGAGATGAAGTGCATGTTGCAATTCAGATGGAGGGGATGCCAACCCACTGGGACCTATTTAGAATTAGTGAGGAATGAGCTACTGGATATCACTTTGGCGGGCGGAATTTTATTTCAAGGGCAAAATGCTGAGGTTACGTACTGATATCATTGTTCTTCATGTGTAAGCAGAGCTGGGACAGAGATGTGCATATCTACACTGCCGCCTGTGTTCCTTATGTCTTGTGCATGAAGCAGACACCTGCCTAAGCTCCCTCCTGCAAAACAGGGGCCTCCCAAATGTAGTTCATCAAGAATTCACCTCCAACCAACAGACCCTGCCTCCTGTGTCTAATGTAGTTATGAGTAGACAGATTAATAAAGCACAGCATAGAATTCACTACTGCAAGTCAGTGTCTGGAGATTTTCTTTAGCAAATGGAGAATTTTACTCTGTCCCTAGTAATTGTGGATATAAAGCACTTCATATTTTCCAGGCAAATTGTCTTCATACCTGCCAGTGGCATTTATGTGCTACCAAAAGCATATCAGTGTCACATAGGTTGTTTTAAAATTACCAGCCCTTTTCTAAGCTCTCACAAAAAAAGGAAAAAGAATGTTTCAAAAAAGTTTACGAGCAGGAAGAGCACAATTTTCACAAATAAATAATGCCCAAATATGGCTTTTATAAAGTTACTCTAAGAAAGAATCTTCTTTAAGGAATATTAGTCTAACAGGTTTTTTTTTTTTTTCCTTTTAGAAAAATGTAACTCAGAATTAGAATGTCTGCCAGGCTGTAAAGAGAGCAGCTCGGGGCTGTCACCATGGATGTGTGGAGGAATGATCAGATTCTGAGGCTGTGCTTTTGATTATCTGCATTTTGAAGGATATTCTTGGCTTATTTGTGGTCTAATTTGGCAAGACATTTCTAATGACAGAACTGGCTCCCGTAGAGAGAGAGAAAAAAAAAGGAAAATTGCATTTCTCAAATTCTTTACCCATGTGAAGTGGGCCAACCAGTTGGGAAGTAAGGATGGAACTAGGAGTAGGTGCTCAGAGAGCAAAGGGAAAAAGACCAGAGAAGAGGCAGCCTGGAAGCCTCCCTCACTGGTCTCTCTCATTCTGGAGGGAAGGGTCTATCCATGTATGTCCCTTCTCCCTTCTCTTTTCTACTCTTCATATTTTGAGGTCAGACAGTAGCACAGTGGCTGTCCAAGCGCCCAGACCAGCATCAGCAGTACCACCTGAACTGGTAAGAAATGCAAAGCCTCAGGCGCCAACCCAGACCTACTGAGTCAGACACGGAGGAGGGGCTCCGCAAGGAGAAACAGGTTAAAGCCACAGCTCTTAAACTGCAGCGTGCATCAGAATCAGACTCCGAAAGCACAGGCTACTTGGCCCTGCCCTCAGGGTGCTGCTGGACCTCAGGGCTGGCTCTGGGCCTGACCTCGAGCCCTCCCTTCTTTGTCATGTCACCAGCCAGAGCTGATGACTTAGATGTGGCTTCTGTTTGGCTGAGCCTGGGTTGTATGCCCACAGCCAGGCTGCCAGGGACTGAGCAAGGCTGGTAGGAGGAGAGCACCTTTAGCAGAGAGGGGCCTCTGAAAGGAAAGGAGTGTGGATGCTGAGTAACCAAACGTGTAGTAGCCACCACCAGGTGGGATGGTGGGAAGGAGGGATGAGAAGAGGACAGAAGTAACCGTGCCGTGCTGCTTCAGACACCTTTTCCAGCTGAAGACTCCACTCCACAGACCACGCCCGAAAGACCTGCAGCTGCATGCCTACCTTGCCAGTCTCTCTGCTGGGAAAGCCCTGCAACATCCCCACATGGCTAAACCCTACGCATTCCTTAAGAGCCGAGACAAACAGGAATCCCTCTGTGCGAGTCTTCCTGGATCCCTGCACTCCCGTATAGCTGTCGCCAGTGCAGAGACGATGTTATGTACCCACCAAACCATAACTGGTCCCCTCCTACACCCAGAGTAAGGATGCTTTCCCAACCCCCTGCATCTACACGGACACTCTAGACTCAAAGAGATACTGCAGGATTCTCTATTCTCTCTTCTCTCCACCTGCACGGAAGCGAGGACTCCAATATAAATCACAGGAAGGAAAAGGCCCAGGTCCCCAAATCACCTGGAGGAAGTCAGGCAAGAGAACCACTACATGCATGGACATTGCATGAGTAAGAACTTAATGTGTATCATGGTTGATTCACTGGGATTTGGGGGTTGTTTATTGTAGCAGTGGACAGTAAGGACCCTACAAATCCACTCTCCCTCTGTCTTTGCAAAGCAGTTTGTACTTGCCTCTGCTACACCATGTTCCATTTACATTACAGTCAGCTGTTTAAGTGCCCATCTTCCCGTGACATTATAGCTTTTTTCACTTTATTCATTTTTTAACCCCCATCACCTAATAAAACTCTGGCATAAAATGGATAATCAATGAATGTCTGCAGAAGGGAGGAAAAGAAGGGGGGAATAGAAATCAAGGTTGGAAAAATCAGTCAGATATGAGATGATGTTCCATAACTGCAAGTGTGCTCTTTCACCTGGATTATTACACTGACAACACCTGCCCATTTGAATGGACCTGTGCTTCACCTAGATTAAAGGACAGTGGAGTGGAGACAGAAGAAATGAGTTGAGAGATCAAGCCAATTATTTAGTGTTTTTGGTTTTGTTTTGATCACTCACTCCAAGTTGAATAATACCTGTTCCCCAATAATAAAATAATCTGTTTTTACTGAGCTGTGTTAGATGCTTTGCAGGCTTATCCCAATCCTCCCCATACCTCACAGTCACGTGGTAGGTGTCAAATAAAATTACATCATTCATTCAGCATGATTTTGTCCCATTACGTTCTGCTCTGGAGATACAGAGATGGAAGACACACTCCCTGTTCTCCAGATGCTTATGGTCTCAGGGGAGAGAGAGACAAGCAGAGAGAATACGGGGAAATGTTGTGTCACTTGGACAGCACTAGACAAGATGCAAAGACCTAAGTAGTTAAGTAAGTCACCCATGGTCACATGGTCACCCCCAGCATGGAGCGTGAGAGAGATGATTTGAATCCATATCCCAATGGCTCTTTCTCTGATGCTGTTCTAACTTCCCCCAAAATGGTAGTGGCTGGGGTGAGGATGGCAGAGAAGGGAAGAGCAGTCCACACTGCAACTCTAGGCTTTTAATTCCCACTGACAGAACTGCTACAGGCTAACAGGTTTCTACTCTGCTGCTTAAAAGCTCCATAAACACAAAATGAAAAACACCAACTATGAGTGGCATCAAATCAACAGACTTAGGACTTAGTAGCCATTTTATAAATTATGTAAATACAAATCAGATGTGGGACAAGCTGTACAATGTGCCCCTGGCCTTGTCACCCTCCAGAGCGTCCTCCCTCTCCCTCCCCTTGAACCCTTCCACATGTCCCTTTCACCCTGCCGTGTGGACTTGCCCTGCCAACCAACAGAATCAACTAAGAGAAAACCTTTAATGTATTTCTGGGGATGGGTTCACTTTGATACAATATTTTAGTCATTTGTACCCATACTTAGAAATGACATTTAAAAACACTGATTGTGTCAGTTCATAAGCTATGTCATCAAAGGAAGGTTGACCAATTTATGTAAATAATTATCATGATTCGGGGATGTGGCAACATTAGGAGAACATACAACTTTTAGCAACAAATAAATCCCTCTTCTACATGTAGTATTTGCTGAATACACAGACACTCCATTATACTTAGAATCAGATGAAGGACATATTCACCCTGAAAAACACACAGTATTATTCCTTAAAGAGAGAAAATAAGCAAACAGTCCTGAAAGCTTTGGGACAATCATTTGTAACAAAAGTGTCTGTAGCTGAGGTTAACTGGACTATGTCTGTAGATATTCCCTGCTAATAAAATGACATTTACATGTACATTGTGCATGTAAATTTCCTTGTATGTATACTCCATATTATTTGTAAAACACAGGGACAACCAAGTAAAAACAGGTCCCCTGCAGTAAACTCTATGAATTTATCTCACAATTGTATCCCCATCAATGCCCATCCTCTATTCTTTTTCCAGTCAGAACCTGGGAGCAGCTGACTACACTTTGTTGCTATTCCATTATATTACATAGTAGTAGAACCTCACATGAGCTTCCCATGGCACTTTTCATTAGGTCAGGAGTAAAAAGAAGAATCCACAACCCTGAGCAACTTTCCTGAAGGTCTCCAGGTCTAAGATTTTATGTAGAAACAAACCAGAATTCTGCAGAATCGTCCATCCCATATTGGGATCATCTACAAAGAAACCACAAATAGTGAGGAGAATTCTCTGTTCTATACATAGTGTAAAACATAGATCCTCTGTGTTATTTTCCTTCTGGTTCAGCTCAGATCTCTAGAACAAAACAACTTATACAAGAGAGAACATACAGATCAAAGTCTTAAGGATAAGGAAGGAGCCAGTATTGAGGTCTCCTCAAATCAAACTGTATATTATCCTTACACTACAGCACCTCCCATCCACTCAAATGTGGCATCCCTGCCTACGACTCTCCTAACTGTCCCCTGTCCACATGGTATCCAATCATTCAAGGGGGTAAAAGAGGAATCTTGGAAATTCACTTCTGCATGTGCTAATAAATTCCTCGTACTCTCAACTGTCCTGTTGGAAAATTTGTAAAAGCATGTAATCCGACTGTTCCAACTGAGTTGTTTGCAAGAATCAGGGGGGTTTACGAGAAGAAAGATGTAGGAAGCAACAGCAGGACCTCCATCCCAAAGGTGCACTCTGCTTCCTGAAAAGGCCAGCCCTCTACTCATGCTCTGCCCCTCATCTCTGCTCTCTTGCATCATCAGTACTCCATGTCTACTAGAACTTTCTCATCCGTATGCAATCAGTCACTAGTTAGCTTGTGTCTGAACATATACACACACAATTATCTTGACTCGATTTACCTCCCCAATTGCCACCATCTTCTTTTTGCATTTTCCCTTCCCTACTAATCCCCCCAAAAATCCCTATTGACAAGATCACCAAGCCTTCATCTTGTCCAATCCCAAGGTTACTTCTCTCTTCTCATTTTCTAGGACTCCAGTGGTGGCAGCAATCCATAAAATCAGTCACCCCCTCCTTAAACTGATTCCTTCCCTTGTAGTGCTTTGGGCCCACACTGTCCTGGCTTGCTTCCCACTGCCCCAGCGCCGGTTCTCCACACTCTTTGTGGGCTCCTCCTCTCTCTACCTTTAAATGCTGCAGGGGCTTGGGGCTCCAATCTCTCAGCCTGCTCTCTAGGTGCACCTTCTCCTTACATGGGGACTTCACCTGATTTCAAGGTTTTACTAACAAATTTAAGCTGATCCCTCCATGCTTATATTCCCGGGTCTCATCTCTTTCCCCAGCTTCACACTCATGAATCCACCTGTATAGTCTTTCTTACTCTAAACAAACATCCTGCACTTAGTATATCTAGGATGTCCCTCTTGCTCCCTCGTTCCGCCTTCCCCACCCATTTCCCTTTATGTTGGTTACAGAACCATAACCCACCAGGTGCATAAGTGAAATCCTGGGAGCCACCCTTGATGCCTTCCATTCTCTCATCATCACAAATTCCAACATCATGTCGTGCAGGGCTCCTGAAACACACATATGCCCACTGTTTCTACATCTCTGTATCTTCACTGGCACACCCTCCTCTGAGCCACCACTGCCATCTCTCATTGGCACGGCCACCAGAACCTCCAGAGCAGTCTTCTCTCCTTGCCACCCACCGCCCCCACTTTGAATTAAGCATAGAGCAGTCAGGGTGTTTCAAAGACATGCACATGACCTAGCCATTCTTTTGCTTAAAACCTCTAATCCTTCTCACTGCCCTCGGGGAAAATGAAAACTCTTCACCCTGCTGGGAAGGCCTGGCACGAGCCTGTCCATGCCCACCCTGCTGACCTCGTCTTGTTGCGCTCTCACGCTTGGCCCTGTGCTCGGCCACGGTGACTTCCTTTTGCTTCCCAAACATGCCGAGACGGTCCCAGCCACACAAGCTTTGCACTTGTTTTCTCTCTCATCAGCATTCCGTCCTTCCTTCCAGGCTGGCTCCTGCCCATCCCTCACGGCTCAGTGCCACTGGTCCCGGCTCCACAGTCCTGATCAACCCACTCTGGTTATTTTCCATCACGTCACCACTCCTTTTTCTTCACAGTCCTGTGGTCAAAACTTCCTTGTTTAATTATATGTTTATCATCTGCTTTTCCCACTAAAATGTGAACTTCCATGAGGGCAAGGGCCTTATCTTGGGCACCTGTGTGCCCTGACCACCTAGACAACCCCAGCACATAGTAAGCACTCAATACATGTTAGATGAATGAATGAACAAACAATGTGTGCTAGCTAAATTAATTAAAAGCATGCCTATTATTATCCAGACATAGCAAACAACATTATTTTGAGGTTTGGCTCAGTAATCTTATTCAAAAACCAGTCAAGTTCAAAGGACTGGCTATGTGCAACCTGAAAGAACCTCGTCCTTTATCTGTCCTTTGGTACATTTTGCTGAACATCCCCTACAGAATAACTTTAGTCCATACCTCATGCCCTTTATTATAACTTCCAACACAGGGGCCGCCTCTCTAAATGGAATACTATGTAAATTTCTACTAGATGTAAGAAATTATGATTTATTACCAGAGTTAGACCCAGAACCAGATTATCATGGTATTCAGTGTAAAGTACACCTATGCCCAGATCAGTTTGAAACTAGAGAAAGGGGAATAGATTTGGTGATTCCAGAAGTCACTTTCAGATGAAAAATGTTGTGTCATATACGAAAGACTTTGCTATTTCATTCGCCTCTGCCTAAGAAATTATCCAAAGGACTTCAATCACTTTTTCAATGATGAGAAGGCATCACCGCATCTCACAGCCTCTCCCTGTAACACGTACCCTCACTTAATACCAATACTTGTCAGCGGCCCATGCATTATACAGAGAGCTCCACCACACAGCCCCTGCATAGCCTCACATTTTATCTCCCTGCCATATCTGTCTAATAGAACAAGAAATAATACACAGAATATTAAAAAAACATTAATAGCTAGAATAAATTATTAATTCAATTAAAGTACGAGTCCAATAACAATTCTTTTTCATTGCGTTTATTAAAAGGAATAATTAACTGCTAAGAGGGTATTAAAAAAACACACATAAACTGCTGACTCTACTCCTGAGTGAAAATGCAGAGCTTCTGTTTCTGCAGGAATAATAGAGGAGACGTGCGAGATATGCATTATAGACATGGAGTACTTTCTCTCCTGCTTCTGCTCTCCATATTTTCACACTGAAAAGGAAGGAGTTAAAATAGAAAGTGGGGGTTGGATTTTTTACTTTGGAACTAAGATAAGGCTCACCTTTGGGACTGAATAGGAAACTTTGCTGGACCATTAACCAGTCATGTTTCCTTGAGCATGTCATTTAACTGTTCTCAGTTACATCACCTGTAAAGTGGGAATAGTAACAGAATCTCACAGGGTTGTTATGAGACGCACATTAGCACTTGGAGCAGTGTCTGACACATAATAAGTGACGGATAATCCCACTATCACACTGTATAATTTCTATGTCTGCCTCAGTTCCATCTATCAATGTATCATAGATAGGACCTAGGCAGTGGATGATCTAGAAAACTAGTTTCCTTTGGCCAGTGGTCTGATAACCCAACATTTAGCAATGTCCAAGGCTTGATAAAAAGGCATCTGTGAAAACAGCAGTTTCTTAGAAGACTCTCAAAATTTAGGATAGATAAAAAACATGCATTTTATAGTGATCTCTCAGTCTTCTGGTATTATACAGAAGAATATAATATAGCATATAAATGAATTTCAAGGAAAACTGAAGCTTAATCCTATATATGCTCAAAATTATCATTTTAATTTTAACCAAATTGGATGACAAATTTCTTAAAATATATGGCTCACTTGAATGCCTTGAGAGACTGAACATGTTGAATGTAATTCAATATATTTTAAAATGTTGATGTCTCTGGTTCATCATTCTGAACACCAATTTTATACTGATACTCTTAGGAGTTAATACGATATTTAAGAATCTGTTCTCTATATGAATATATAAACACACACACACACACACAAAACTCCCTTGATGCCTCTCTTTTTATCACTCCCAATTATTGCAATACCTGAGCAAATTACAATGCTGGTACTTTAACATTGATTTAACATAAGCACAACATATCAGTATTAATGATAGTGAATGCTAGTATTTTATTAAAAAGTTATATTTGTCACTGTCTTCCTCTGTCTATTATGTTTCTTTGTTCTACATGAGACAGGCCTTAAATCCTGGACTGAGATTCCTCTGTCATTTTGGTCTAAAACTCTACAGGTAAGAAGACTAGATAAAGAGGCCCTAATTAAAATATATTATTCTATGGATGAAGAAATCAGGCAACAGAAAATGGATCTGGTCCAGGAAGAAAATGGGAGGCCTGCAGAGGGAATCTGATGGACTAGGCCAGGGAGCCCTCCATCCTCTCCTCCCCTTACCTCTTCCCTCTATCGCTCATCCCCCCACTGTTCTCCTTAGGGATCTGTGGTCAGCACACATGCACACATGCGCACATACACGCACCCCTCCAATTCCAAGGTAATTCCATCCACCAGGGAACTTTGGACATGGACCTGGAGACAAACCGGTTCTTAGGGAAAATATTTATGACTGATAAACACAATAAATCAATCTAAATTTCATCAGTGAAGTAGGAAAAGGGAGTAAAAACAGAAAGTAGACATCCTGAATGGGTGTTAAGTAGGGAGGTGAGTAGTGATGCTTTCTAAACCAGGACGTCTGTGTTTGATTGAAAGTAGTAATGTGGCAAAGAATTCTTTGAGTACATCTCAAGATGCAAATAGTTCATCATGTAAATACCACAACAATGCTAATACAACAAAACCACTAGTATTCTTTTACTTTAAAATAGCCCAGAGTATTGCAGTCACTAACACCCCATATTAACTTATTAACTCCATCAGCTGAGTCTGCTTAGCCATCAAACATATCTATAAATATCTCTCAATCATCACTGCCTCCACCATTGTCAAATCACCTGCCATCCCTCACCTGGATTCTGCATAGGCTCTAGAACGTTGCACACAGCCCTCTTCTCAGGCTCATAAGCCAGGCTCCAAAGGACCAGCCAGCAGCATTTGGTGCAACCCAGTAGCTCAGACCATGTCACTGCTCCATTTAAAATGCTCTGATGGGATTTTCCAGATATAACATCATATCATCAGCAAAGAGTGAAAGTTTGATCTCTTCTTTCCCTATTTGGACTCCCTTGATTCTGCTGTCTTGCCTGATAGCTCTCGCAAGGACTTCCAGTACTATGTTGAAAAGTAGTGGAGA